>CM041780.1:310788115-311388115 GCA_023374045.1 Limonium bicolor
AGGAGAAGCCATGGGAGGTGTTGAAGCTCTTCAAAAATCGCCAGCAAGGGGGAGAGGGAGTTGCAGCCGGCTGGGAAGGAGGAGAAGGAAAGAGAGAGAGAGAGAGGAAATGAGTGAGTGAGGAGAGAGAGTTCCCTTTTCTTCTTTTGTACTTTTGCATTTGCTTTTTTGATTTACTTATTTGTTACTTGTGTGTGTGTGAGAGAGAGAGCTGTTTATACCCATTAAAAACCGGTCCCCCTACAGTTACACTAGTTGGAGCATTTTTCGTCTTTTACAGAAAACGCTCGTTATTTTACCCGGTTTAGGTACTGTTCACTAACCGGGCCCGTTTTCTGGAATTTTCTCGTTTAATTATTTTTATTAGTTATTAAGCTTCCATAATTACTTAATAATTATTATTTAATAATTTATAATTTTTACGGGTCCGTTTGACACTTAAAGTCACCTTTTTCGGATTCTCTTGAAAAACGTGCTCTAAAGTTCTATTAGCGTTTTAATACATTATTTGGATCCGTTTTCTTCGGGAGTTATTCCCATATATTATTTAGGTCCTATTAAACCCCTTGGAATCCATATAACACGCTAACCGAGGTCTCATACCTCCTATGGTTACTTAACGCTTATTTAGCGTTTTTCACTTTTTAAGCGTTTATTTATTTCTTTTGAATTTATTTTTCCTTACCAATATTACTTAGGCGTCGTTAGGCCCTTAAATACGCATTATATTAGTTTTAATCCCTATATTTAGGTTCGGGGTATTTCATCTGTTGTCAATGACTTCTGGATTACACCAGTTCTTCTGGTTCAGTACAAGTGTTCTTTACTTGTATGACCTTGCATTGATATGCGTCGGTCCTAGTGACTTTCTTAAGTCTCCTTTCACCCTTTTATTCCTCTGGAATTCACATCTTGTGATTGTTGGTGTGCTTTACACTCTTTGTGCTTCTTTGGCCCTAAGCCGCACGATCTGTTGCTAAGCTTGCTTAAATGGCTTATGCCATGTTTGTGGTGAAAAGAAAGATTCACTACGGTTTACATTCTCCATACCCCTAGCCATCCCATTAGATCATTAGCTGAACAAGTGCAATACCAAAACACTCAGTCATACAGAGTGCAGAGGCGTAAACGCTTGACAGTAAGTCACTTATGTGATAGGAAAGAATATTTCTGCCTGTCTTCTAATACTTACACTCCGTGTCGTTATCTGCTACTTCCTCATAGCGGTCGCTTGTTGCGCACCGTATTCTTACTCATTATACAACATCGTTTTTACTGTCTTTGTTATTGTGGTAGTTTGTCTTTACTCATTGGCGTTGGCACCATTTCCTTATGGCATGAATACTGAGGGTTTCCTCTGTTCGTGTGTATGACGGTTGTCGTGGCATACCGCAATGTGATTATTTCCCAGTGTGGAGATGTCTTATTCAACTTAGGTTTTGTGTGTAGGATAGCTTACCTCACATTCTATCATCATTTGTGATACAATTTACCAAGTATCTTGGTTGACCAGGGATGTGATAGTTCATCGGGTTATAAGCTCTCTTGAGGCTGGTCATTCATGGTGTGCAATATGCATTCCCGTTGATTGTTTTGACAATTTTTGTCTTTCAGTGCTGAGCGTTGGTTATAGGCTCTAGCTGTGTAATTCTACTTGTATGTACATCACCGGGACATCCCATGAAACTTCAAGGGTTTTCTGGTCCCGTTCTCCAATTGAAGAGTACTCTGTCATTGGTAAATGAAGTTCTTGTTGAGGGGTTTGTCTCCACTCATAGGTCTAATGACAAGGTTTGCTACGTTAGTATTTATACAATGGTTCACCACATGCTTGGGTGCATGTGAAGTATACTTACTCCTTTAAGTTCTAATGGTTTGGAATGTCTTTTCCTTGTTCGATCGCCTCTTGGCAACATCTATATGCGTAGGCTTTACTATTATAATAGAGGGAAGCCTTTATAAGGGTTCACATCTTCACCACGTTGGTGGTCTTCGGTTACAAGGGTATCTTTCCTCAAGTCTCTCATAGTGTCCAAGTATGGACTAGGTCATTGTTGGCATTATCACGATTCTTATGCCTCTGTGCTATTAGCTACAGTAGGCATGAAGGGTAATTAAAAGCTTGTCGACTGTACACTAGACTGATGCTCTAGTGACAGTGACACTGAGTTGGCCATTACTCCAGGCCACTCGAATGTTGGGTTTGAGCTGATGGTCTAGTTGTTGATTTCTTGTCGTATGAGACAATATCTCTTGCAAGTCTTGTTATCAAATGGTATGGGTTATGCAACCGTCAAGGTTTACATAACATAGTTGGTTAATGGCTTTTAAGCCTTATTGCTGCAAGCCATGCTCTTTGCAAGCTGCTTATATTTGTTTCCACTCCTTGTATCCCATCACAGGTTGGAGGTGTTGCTGGGCTCCATGGTAAGTCGTGACATCACGCTTCCGCTCATAGGAGGCCCTTTAGGCAAAATGGTATTAATAGGTGCCTCTCAGTACCTTAGGGTATTTCCTGTTAAGTGAAATCCCTTCGGTGTCCTAACCGAATGTTCGTTTGAGTTCCCGTGTTCTTATCATGACGCCCTGCTCATCTGTTGTTACTCAGACACCCTTCAAGGATTGCTCCTGGGTGTTGGTAGTTATGCCGTTACACCCGGCTAATGTTTATAATATGTGTTGTCCCCTATACCGTCTTATGGTATTGCATTAAGCTATCTCCTTTCAGGTTATGACGTCTCCCGTCGTTGGGTAGACCGTTTATACTTGCTCCTAGTGCTTGAGACTAGGTTTAGATATCCTCTCCGATGATGGATTGGCTTCGTGGTAATCTTGTGATTGCTCTTGGGAGTACTGTCCCGTTTGTTGAGCATTGTGGTGTTCACGTTAGGCAACTGCCTTACTGTGTTTAGGCTGGGTATGCTTCCTAGCTATCACGTATTTGTTTGATGTCCTCGAGACATATCCAATGTCTATATTTACTAGTTTGTGCTCTTTGCACTTCTACTTCTCATTCCTTACTTTCAACTGGGTTCTCTGGGTTCCTTATACTTGTTCCTTAACTGAGTTTCCTTCTCCTTGGTTGTCTGTGGTGTCCATTTGTTCTGGTTAAAATTCACTCATGGTCCGTAGAACGGAGTTGACTACTTCCCGTGCGTCGTACACTACATGTATACATACGTGGGGTACCATGTTGATACGTTACCACTTACCTAACTATTTGTCAGGCCCGTAAGCTCCTTCGGAGTGCAGTTGTCCCACATCCCGTAATTGGGTACACTCGTAGTGCTCGTCACACGCCTAGGTGATGTATTCTATTGTCAACTCCTCTTGTATCAATCTATGATACTCACCGTAATTCTGTTGGTTTTGTTTAAAAATCAGAGGTTTAAAAGAAGGTTTGTGGTTTTGAAAGAAAACTTGGTTTAAAAATAACGGTTCGGTGATAAAAGATGTTCCTCATGGCATAGCCATGTTGAGGTCTTGACCAAGTCCAGCTTCTTGCTGGCTGGTATATCCTTAATGCAAGGGTCAGGCCGTTAGGCCTTTCCAAGGTTCCATTCTTCCTGTTCTTATGATACGTGATCCGGTAGTCGCTTCTTTGCGGTCTCGGTACATTACTATGTACTTGTGGTGTGTTAGTGTTCCTCTACATGTTCTTGTTCTTACTGCACTTGCCGTGGCAAGTGTGTGGTACTGTTGGTTTTTGGTTAGACCTATACCGGTCTTGGTATGGTTCCCACTTGTTTTTAATAGTCTTGTTGACTCTTCCCTAGATCGTATTGATCTATGTTTGGGGTACTCGATCCTTTTAAGTAGCTTCTCATTGATCTTGACATGGTTGTCTTGGTCGGGGTACTTCTCCAATCCTTGGAGATCCCCATCTATTAGTTTTATGTTTCTGGTTTACCGTGGTGATTGAGCATTAGCTTGTCTAGGCACTACTCTTGTAGTCCTATCGGATTATATCCTGAGAGTGTCCTTGTAGCTGTCTGAGCTATGTCGACCAGGTTTTGTAACCTTAATGGCGTTATAGTTTTGGAGTTAACCTTTCCTGACTATGTCCTTAGACAGCTAGCATACCGCTGGTGGTATTATCTAACCATTACAGTCCCGCAGACTTGTGTCCCGGGTTCCATTACTGCTCCTTTTCTATTTTGTTGCACGGTTAGTGCTTCTTTTCCTGCTGTTGGTTGTCTAGCCAGGTTCGCGACTGCTGAGCATGTCGCCCCATGTTGCTGTAAGTTGTAGCCTCCTTGTAGTTGGAGTGTTCATTCCACCACTATTAAGTGCGGGTATTGTTGTTCAACCGGGATCCATCTCTGGGTCTTCCAATCCTTGGAATCTACCATATGCCGGTTCTTGTTTACTGTGTGATGGCTTCACAACTGCCAGATCGGGTTTCCCCGAGTATGAGAGGACTTTCCTTCTCTCTGGCGTTCTTTCCCAAGTTATGCAATGGGGTTTGCGGAGGGCGGGTCTGGTATTGTAGGTATCTGGTACTCACCGGGAGTTCCTAACTAGCATATCTCTAATGCTAACACTCAGCCCTTAGCCCTAAGCTTAATTCCTAACTCGGTATTTCCTAAACTCGGTATTTCCAGTCATCAGAGCGATACTTCGCTCTAATACCACTTTTTGTAACACCCCTACTTTTAATACATGCTTACTGTCCAATCTCCTTACACGTCAGATACACGCAGCGGATACTTACTTACGTACAATGGGTGATACAATGCCGTTAGTCACCCACGTGACTAACAAGGCTACTACTTCTACATACAACATCGGTCTGATGGACCGGAATCCCGAGTACTACACTTCCACAACACATACTCCATTCATCAAACGAATACTACAAGGTTCCATTCAATACTTTACTCCTTCATTAGCCATACAATACAAAATACATAACCGAGTTTACTAGGTTCCCAATACCATTACAATGCTTCTTCCAAGTTCATACATACTCACTAAGAGACTACTTACTACCCGTTCCTCACACGCTACTTACTTCCAAATACCAGGGTGTGCCTCCGGTCTCTTCCTTGACCATATTCGTTTCGGGTACCTGCACACTAAAAAAATGTCCCCCGAAGGGGTCAGCTTTCGCCGAGCATGATAACCGCATACCCCGCGTACTAGTGAGGGTACGCCAACCACTTGGTCGAATACATGCGGTTGATTTCATTCAAACATACATGCATACATGCTCTTATACACAATACAACAATACTTACGCAAGGCATACATACATACACTACATTACATACAAGGAATACAATAAACCATCCAATACATACTTACCTTCTTCCGAATACACATACTCATTACATACACAATATACAATTCTTGTTAGCTTCATTGGTCCACCCGGGTTAATCGGGTGGAGATTACTCTTTTACTCGTTACTTCATACACATACATACTCATACTCATACTTACTTACGGATCCATACTTACTTACTCTTACTCTTACTCATGTTAAGTCATCGGGACCTCCGGCCCGGGGACTACCCCGTCCCACCACCGGGATTTACTTGACTCACCAATCCGGGATGCTACCCATTTAAGGGATTTGGGCCGCGGACCAGTTTAAGAGTCAGGAATTGCAGCCAACCTCTTGTGACTCCGCATCCTCACGCGTGGCCGAAGCTATATCGGACTTGTACTCATTCCAATTTACTCACTTAAGTTAGGAGTTAGATAGTTAGGAATTAGCACAAGTCAGCATCCAAGCCACAATAATACAATACACATATACACATACATACGAGGTACAATACATTACACAAGTACAATACGAGGTTCGAATACCATTCATCATCATTCATATATTTCATGAATTATACAAACTAGTGCTCAAGACAATAAATATCAAGCACAACATAAGTCGAGCACAGGTAAGTGCAATATAGTCCGATTCATGCATTTATCTTATTTAGGTGGTCAAATAAGCACACAAATCGGGGTAACCAGATTAGGATACAGGGCATGAAGAAATCATACCTTTCACCGTTGACTTTGGACTCACCGACTCCCTTCGGTGTTCAACTATTGGAATCCTATCACATACATATAGTTGGATGGTTAATTATCCATCATTAACCTTACTGATTACTTTCCTAAAGTTTCCTAGTTTATACTTACTAATGCTTCATTGTTCACATACCTTTTGTGACAGCCCAGCCCAATCAACCCACATGTGTGATATTGTCCGCTTTGGCACGCAGGCCGCACGGATTTGTTCCTGGGGTTTCGCCCCAAAACGCGTCACACAAGGGAGAGGTATCCATGCACCTATGAGGCACACTTGGTTCTCCTCCCCAATCGATGTGGGAGGTAACCCTCTCTGGGTGTTACACTCCACCCCCCCTCACGGGAGCCCAGCGCCCTCGCGGGCCCACTGGCACACCGACCTGGGTCTGGCTCTGATACCATCTGTGACAGCCCAGCCCAATCAACCCACATGTGTGATATTGTCCGCTTTGGCACGCAGGCCGCACGGATTTGTTCCTGGGGTTTCGCCCCAAAACGCGTCACACAAGGGAGAGGTATCCATGCACCTATGAGGCACACTTGGTTCTCCTCCCCAATCGATGTGGGAGGTAACCCTCTCTGGGTGTTACACTCGTGTAACACCCCACTCGCAATCACGTAATAATCACTCACGTAGCATTTAATTAATAACGTCTCACAACGGAAGTCTCACATTACTAAACTCTCTTGGGTGTCACATGCCATTACTCGCCCATACGAGTAAAGATGCAGAAATAAATTAACTAATAAATAACACTGTTATTACAAATACAACCGCAGTGATAACGAGATACTAACCTATACATCATTCTAACCAAGAGTAACTTTAACGACAAGTGAGCATCTAGGTATTCCCGACTGTATGTATCGTTACTAATACATTAACTAACATCCATCCTATTCATTGCCAAGTCTCGTACTGTAATTAACTAACTACCCGGGTCCCGCTCTTCGGCTTCGACGGTATTCATCACCTGCACGTAATGCCATAAAGGCTCAGCGATAAACGCTGAGTACGCCAGGCCTGGACCCTATTGGTCGCTTAATAGTCATGGTCGCCATTATTAAGTTCGTTACATGCTTTACCGGTGTACAGGTATTTAAAGCAGTAATCACATGGATGGCGGTAATTTAAACAAGTAATACAGTCACTACATTTCACACAATCACACACAGCAACACACAACACAATAGTAATAACATTAACACGTGCAGCCGTTAGTAACGGTTGGGTTATTTAGTTAATCACACGACCCCCTGGGTCCCCACATACCTTACACATCTTTGTTAGCACTGTCAGGAGTCAAGATAGGACATCCCGAGGTAACCTCACCTGGACAGTAGTCCCATTTGCACACGAGGTGCCCATTCACTTTGCCTTTTTAAAAGCGTCCATATATTGCCCTTTTAAAGGCGCCCATGTTATCACCAAACCTGTCGATCTATCTAGGCTCGATCAGGTCAAATCAGAGTATGCCTGATCCGGGTTAACTCAAGAGATCTCAACGCGCGACCAATAGCCGATGACTAACTGGATTAAGATAACCATCATACTCATCCACATCCATCCACACTCGTTCACACTCCATTGTTAGACTTCGTTAGTCGGTTACCCAAGTACAGTTTTAGGTATGGAGTACATCACTTATTTGTTGGCTGCCCTATGGGTCTTACGCATGCCTAGAATCATCTAGGTAATATTCATGATCGAGTCAAAGCTCCAGAGACCGACGATGTCGTGTCTCGTTTCCTAAATATTTTACTTAGGTTAATACATACTTATTTGTAACATCAAGTGTGTTATGATAAGTAACCACATTCACATCACACTAAACGTATATGTGTTTTATATAAGTCGATCTATAGTCGACGTAATATTAATCCCGAAGGACGTTCGCGCACAATTAAATGGTGCGGGAAATTAAACAATTAAACATCACATATCACAATCACATCCACTCACATACATACATGCATCACACACGTTATACAACACATATCTGAGCCCGAGGAAGCCCTCAGGACATCTCAGATCAGACCTCTTTACGTACCGTTCACCAATGACCTAGGTTGCGCAGTAGACCACTAGCTCGTCAAGCGCCTTCGTCGATGATACGATCTAAATAACAAACACACTATAAGTCAATCCACATGACTTAGTTAAGTTCGGTAAATCCGAACAACACAAATAATCCCGACATTACGTCCCCGGATTTCAACAGTTTTTTGTTTAAGGTAGCGTTACGTAAAACTACTAACATCCGGGTTTGTTTTAACACGTCGGTTATAAAAACGTCTTAGTTGTAGCGTTTTCGAATGTTATGATTTATTCCATTACATTCCATAATATTCACGAGTATACGAATATACATTCACGTTTACACTTAGGTATTAAATTTAACCAATCCGGTTAGGTATATGAGTATACGATTATAATATATAGTTGCATGTATACATGCAACGTCAGTTCGCATCATATATTATGCTCCTGCACTAATGTTTATAATTAATTCTATGAATTAATTTTGTTCTTATTTGAACTTAGGTATATAATATATAGTTGCATGAATGCATGCACTAATGTTTGTATGGCATTATCATTTAACCATTTATTATAATACAATGTATTATAGCATACAAGACTTGTAACAAGTTTCATTTAATTCAAACTAAAGAACCTGTACTTTATAACTTAGTAATGTAATAAAATTTACTCTTTTATATAATATAGTTTCCAACTATAACATATACTCATTATTTATATTTCTCCACATATGCTTGCGCATTTATATATACATATCTATACATTTATATTTCATGAGTCATACTCTTATATTATAAGTCACATTTTATCATATGAATGTAAGATGGTTATTTTCATTTGTTGCATTATATTATGCAATTTGTATTAAGAACTTTATCTTAATATTTGTAACATTTCATGACATATATTTAAAATTCCTAAGGTTTATTTTATACTACCCTTAGCTTATAAATTGCATTTTCTCATCAAATATTATAACCCATAGTTTTAATAAAAACTATATTATTGCCGAAAG
The DNA here is from genome assembly GCA_023374045.1 of Limonium bicolor. Taxonomy (NCBI): domain Eukaryota; kingdom Viridiplantae; phylum Streptophyta; class Magnoliopsida; order Caryophyllales; family Plumbaginaceae; genus Limonium; species Limonium bicolor. The sequence goes on from CM041780.1 coordinate 310,797,214, forward strand.
GCATATACATCAAAATTCTGATTTTCATGAACTCCTAATATTTTTCCATTATTACAATATTGCCACATATTTAATATAAGGTTATACATATCATATGTTATAACATCTTAACTTTTTAATAAATATAACTTATAGTTTACAAACTATATTCATGTAACAACATTTACCATTAAATATTATATGGTTCCCAACCCTATTATATACACATTTCCTACGTATTTTAGTCACACCAATATGTATATATAAATATACATGAATTATAAAACTTCTTCTATTAAATGTTACGTTTCATTGTTTTATGTAAGATGACTATTCTTACTAGTTTGTAATATATTACACAAACTTATTTAAGCTTCTTATCTTACTATCATGTAACGTTTGTACTAATAAGCTTTTAAAGTTTACCCATTATACTCATTATTTTGTAAGTTCATTTATTCATTATTATCACTTCAATTTCTTGTGAATATTCTTACTTGTACTTGTTTCATTTAAATCACATTAATAGCACAACAATCCATGTAACACTTACTATATACATAACACACTAATTCTCTTTGTTTATATAGATACTTATAGAGTTTGTAATTTATTTAAAACAAATTACAACTTTATTCTTAATTTTCGGTACTAGTTACTAACCAAGATTCTACACCAACACCATATCTTAACCGCTTATTAGAATTAGAAGTACTAAAAAAACATCATACTCTCATTAGGTATACCATATTAGATTTGGAAGAAATAATCGTCGACAAATATGTCGGCACTTTAGCATTAACTTATAATTTAATCCACACCATGTTTATAATATGTATTTTTAACTTGTCTTCATAGCACAAACTAAAAACTGCAGACAGCATATACCAACTCATTCATCTTTGGTAACTCATTATTGTGAGTATTGAGTCGCTAACGATATTACAACAACACAGCAGATGTCTCACACCTAATTAACCTATACATTTTTTAAAAAAAAAACAGAAAAAACTTTTCATTTGGATCTTGTACGCAGAACAAATACTATTGCTTATATGTTTACTGCTGGTGCAGCAGAAGCAGTTAGAAGCTTATATTGATGTAACTACAGCAGCTGCTACTCTACTTTCTCTTTCGATTTCGTTCAAAATTTTGTGCTTTCATTTTTCATTGCAGCAAAACTAGTATTTTCCTTACTCTTGGAATCGAAAGAATAATATGAAGAAGCTAACATTATAATGTTAATGATTGCCAAAATGATGGCAACATATATTCACGTATTCATACTCTGATTATTGTTCTATGGATCCAAAACCAGTTAAACAAATATCAAAAAAAAAACTACACCAGCTACTACTTATATATATTGTCATTGGTTTCATAATGTGAGACAGCAGCATAACTATCTTTAACTTCTAGTAGCAGCAGCCTAAACTACAGCTTATATGCTGATCTACTCACGGCTTCCTCATTGTGCAACCAGATAACACCATCAATTTTATTTTAGTTTTACGTGTAAGACTAATCAATTAAACAACCCCCAAACAAGCAGAAGTACTGTAATCGCTTTATGTTGTTTGAGAATACAAGATAGTCCGAGAAAAAAAAGAGAACAATATACCAGAACAGTGTAATAGGTGAGATTGTTGAGATACATCTATCTGTCCTTTCTGTTCAATATATATGTATAGGTAGTCTCTGCTACTGTTATTTTGTATCTGTAACATAAGTACAGGTGGTAGTCTCCGTTACTGTATTTTTTGTTTCCATCTGTAACATACATATAGGTGTTGATATTAGGCTACCTCTGATAGCACATATGCGGGAGTTGTGAGGCATATATATATACTCCCAACACTGGACGTCTGTAACCATTCAATATAGAATACCATTTACATTTACAATAATAATGTGTCTGATAAACCCTGTCATTTTCTTTTCAGAGATGGGTGTAGCAGATAAAGACTACAGGATTCATCTTTGCCAATTAAAGGTGATACCTTCAACTACTTCAACACTTGAATTACTAACGGTGAGTTTGTTTACGTGTAACTAAAACGATTAACTACTATTTTTCTTCACCACTAGCTAATGGAAAGTAATGGTGAATTACTATTTGTTTACGTGAATTACTATTTGTTTATGTGAATTACTAACGGTGAATTACACGGAAAGTAATGGTGGCCACTAGCTATACTTATAGAATTGTCTAGTTTGATCATTTCAGTTAGCTTCTTCGGCTTTAATTACGCCTTTAAGTAGGGAAACCCAGTAGTTTTGTTGAAGAAGATACTAGATCAGAGAGAAGGAGAGATTGAGAATGAGGGAAAAACAGTTCAGTATATTACCGGTTCTGTAATGAAATGATTTTCTGCCCCTGCTTCATTCTGGTATGTTGAGCAGTAGCTCCAGAAATTTAGCACATCAGACTCAGAGGCGCTGACTCAAGAAGAGAAACAAGGAGAGTACAACCAGTTATGTCAATATGTTGTGCGAGATGTAGACATCCAGCGCAGGTATGTTCCTTGTCCACTAGCTGGATCTGTTGTTCAACAGAGAATGAGCAGAGGAGAGCGTTTCAAAATTACCGGGTGTTAGCGAATGAAATTGAGTGCAGAGCTGTATGTTCCTATCTCGCTAGGTTGGGTTGTAAAATTACCGTGAATAGAATGAACAGACAGCAGAAGAAGAGCAACACACAAGAGCAGCAACTGGTTTTTTTTTTCCTGTGCAACAGTACCGTGAGGGCAAAGAATGAACATAAGGCAAAATATGTTCCAGTTCGTTGCAAATTACCGTGAGTTAGGAAAGGAAGCAGAAGTTGTATGTTCCTTGTTTGTTGACGGTATTCACAGGAGAAGGAGAGCAGGATTCCACTGGTTACACTTCAGAGGCGTGGACACGAGAACAAGATGATGCAAATCATGTATCCCTTGTTTGTCAGTAGGCATAAGGAGAGAATGAAGAGATGTTGTGTAGTTCTTGTTCTGGTTTTGGGTTAATCATGGGTGAAGAGCGGCTAGGGTTTGTGAATTACCGTTAGTGTAGAGAATGAAGTTGGGGTTGCAAATTTTCAGGTTGGGTATATTACCGAGAGAATAGAGAATGAAGAGCTGGGCTGAATTAGTTTGGAGCTGCGCTGAACCGTGGGTCAATGAAGACTGGGCCGGTCCAGTCTTTGGCTGGTCGGCCCATATTATTTTTTTTTCCATTAATTGTATCGTTTTTAACTCGTTTTAGACCCGTTTTTCATGCCGTTTGCGACACGGTCTTTCATTTAACGAGACGGACCCTTTTATTTCTTCAAATTTATAAGTTCAAACAATAATTTTTTTTTATTGTTATTTATAAATTTGATTAAATTACCATTTAATTTTCAAATGGTTTGCGCTTCGCCATTTTAGGCGAAAGCGCAACATCTTTTAGTCCGATTGGTTTACAAATTTCCAATGCCTTTAAAATCACCCAAATAATCGTATAAGGTGTCTAAGACCTTGTTTTCACTTCTAAATATTCGTGACACGTTTTTCGAGGTAAAAACGATAAATTTTATTTTTGTTTATATTTCTTTTTCCTAAACATCCTCGATGTCGTTTTAGGTTTCGTTAATGTTTCCTAACAACCCTTTTTAGGGTATAATTAAATATTATATTATTCCCCTTTTTCTTATTTAAGGATATTTCATTCCTTAATCTTTCATTAATTACTTTTATTTATTTAATTCATTATTAATTAAAGTAATTAATATTTGGGGTATTTCACCTTTACTTATGTTACTTACTTAAAATTATTTCCTAAGCTTGTTTATAGCCTTAATGACCTTTAAACATCATTAATCATGTCTTAATTACCTTATACTATCATTACCATTCAATTCCCCATCATTAGAATGCAAGAAAGCACTTTCTGGACAAAATTTGGGGTGGTCCTGGTTTGTGTCCTGGTTTTAAACCCTGACCAACTCACTGGAAAAACTCTCGGGTGAAAATAATGCTTGGTCCGGGTTTACACTCTGGTTTACAACCTGGACCATATGTTCTGAAATGCTACGGGTAAGTTTTTGACATCGTCCGGGTTTGTGTGCTACTTTGCAACCCGGACAATTTGTTTTAGTAACTTACGGGTGTATTTTGGGGTGGTCCTGGTTTGCGTACTGGTTTGAAACCAGGACCATTCCAGCGAGAAGGCATTCTGCCAAGTTTAAGAGATTGTCCTGGTTTGCGTACTGGTTTGAAACCAGGACAAATCCAGCCTGTTGCAAATTTATAGTTTTTAAGCTTTGTTTCAATCTTCAATCTTTGCCAATCTCTTCCCCATTATTCCTACATATAATCTAGCATGTTTTAGCTTTGTTTAAGCATTTTAAACTAGCCTAACCAATACTATAAAGATTTGTTACATAACACTCTTACTGTAATTTTTTCTCCTCTGTTATAATTCCTACTTCTCCAAGAAATGCTACAGACCATTCCTCTTGCCTTCCCACGTAGCTACTTGGTTCTTCACCTAGCACAACTTAGTGAAACAACTTACATTGCTCCATTCCAATTCTACTCAACTACATCTCTTCCTCATAAATACAAACCAAGGTAATAACCCCACATTTTCTTCTCTGAACATTTCCATGTTCTTTCATCTACACTAGTACTTAAGTCTCTTAACTCCTAACCAAAATTCGACAGAGGTTCCCTACATTCCCAAGTATTCTCACCACATCAATTCATTCACTCAAGGCTGCCTATATTACCTGTTCATCAATAGCATCAACATACAATTCTCCAATACACATACTAGGTGCTAAACATCCATTTAATTCCCTGCACATACCATTCCTTTCCTCCAGATTTATACAAGCTTTTAAATGTCTTTTATAGCTTTAAAACATTTTGGTATTCCTCCATACTATACTACTACTCAATACCATTTACAATACCCATTTCAAGCCACTAAAATTCTGTTACATACATACATATACCAAGCTACACAAGTGAGCATCCTTACCTTGTTTTTCTTCTAGTTTCCTTTCTCTTCTTCCTCATTCTTCCTTCTTTCTTTCTTTCTTTTCTCTTCCCACCGGTTTTGTCAAACCAAATCCTCTAACACTACAGCCCATTCACATATACATTTCAATACACCATTTTAATACACAATTTAACCCTAACCATTATGTAAGTTCTAATGTAGGTTTTAGGGTTTAGAAACTATATTACCTTCCAAGGGTATGAGTAATGCTTGGAATAGCTCAAGAACAATATTCCAACTCCACCAATGAGGCCAAAATCGGCTAGAACACAAGGAGCAACAGGAGCTTAGTTATAAATTTCGTTTTGCCCACAAGGGCTAGAAAAAGATGGAGTTTTGAGAATATTTTTACCTCACAAGAACAAAGACGAATGAGGTGGTTCTAATGGTGGTCTTGAAGCTCCAAATGGGGTATACCCATGAAAACGAAAATGCTCCTTTCCGGATTTTGAAAAGAGGGAATCGTAGCTCTTGATGAGAGGATTCCAATGGTGTAGTTTTTGTAATTTTTGGAAGAGATTTGAGGGGTTACAAGAGGAGAGAAGTAGAGTTTGTGTGGGTTTTGCTTATTTCTCCATTGTGTCGGTTTGGAGAAGGAAAGAAATCAGAGAGAGTGAGTGAGGGAGATGGGTTACGTGAGGAAAATGAGAATAGGAAGAGAGAGAGTGTGAGAGTGGGGTATTAGGTTTGCTTTTTACTTTTTAACTTTCTTTGTCTTTTATAAATAAAAGGGAGTTAAGAGTGTGTGTGTGTGTGGGGATATAAAATCGGACACACACAGCCCCCATGTGGGTTTTGAAATTCTTTTTACATTATTGGACACATAAGTTTTGGTTATTTATGTTTCTATCCCACAACTTCCCGTTTTTGACAGTTTTTACTATTTTCTCGTTTTAATGATTTTATTGGTTCCAGACCTTCACTAATGTTTATTATTGAATATTTAGTTGACCAAAGTTGTTACGAGTCTATTTGACCCGCTTAAAGTCACGTTTTCCCGGTTACCTCGAAAAACGCGCTTTAGTGTTCATTAGTGTTTTTAATCCATTTTAAGGATCCGTTTTCTTCGGGATTTGTTCCCTAATATTTATTTAGACTTAATTAAGCCTTTAGAATCCATATAATACGCCAACCAAGGTCTCATACCTCCTGTGGTTATTTAACGCTTATTTAGCGTTTTTCGTTTTTAAAGCGTTTCTTTATTTCTTTTGGATTTATTTTTCCCTTACAAATATTTCTTAACCATTATTAGGCTCTTAAATACCTATTAGGATAATTTAATCGCCATATTTAAGGTCGGGGTATTTCAATCTACCCCCCTTTAGAACTTTGTCCTCAAAGTTGTTCGAGGTTATGGGATTACTGTACTTACTCATTTATACTTGCCTAATACCAAAGCCATACATTCTTCCTCCTTACAATTCCCAAATCCACTACTCACAGTCTCTACATACCATACTCTACAAATGTACTATAATTACTCCAATTCACACTACTACTAACCATCCGGTTCCTCATTACCAAATTTATACATACATACATACAGTGCAAAGCTATCCCCAAAGCAATGCAATACTCATTACAATCCCTCAGGCACCAAGGTCGTCTGGACACAGGACTCCTCTATGTCCCGCTGCCTTTGGAATAATACAACATGCTACACTACTATCTTCTCCGGTATAAGCTCCTAGCCAAATCCTTATTCTCAGTCTAAGGAAAAAAAATCCTTCCCAACAGCTAATTAGAAATCCTTCTAAAGCATCCAACTCCAAGTTCCACGTTATATTCATTACTTCTATCCTATGTGTGATTCTTGTGACCACTTGAGGGGAGCTTCCAGAATCATTCGACCCTGATGTGATCAGCATCAGTGTTGAACTATCTTTCCACCCCAATTTGTGTTCGGTTTCCCTCGATCTGATCAGGATCAAGTTCGACTTCCCACATCAGTTTCAAACAAGCAAATAATTCAGTTGTTTTCATTTTCTATATTTTTATTCTTTCTAGTCGTGATACGAATTCATACATCTCCAAGGGATGGAATTGGTCCATCAATCACCCTCACTCTACTTCCCAAATACTTGCTTCAAGATTCCATACCTAAATGCTCATTTCATAGTCTGTTACTACTTCCATTCACTACTCTCCTCCTCATCTCAAATGTTCTAGCTAAGGACTACCGTACTTATGAAATTCAATTGTCCTTGATTTACTTCCAATAATATACTTACGAATACATTACTCCTGGTTACATTCCTCTACTATTATTAATACATTCGTACTACTTCTTTAGGGGTTATAATACTTGTGGAGCTCCGTCCACTACTCATTACTCTTCTTTACTAATACTTTTACACTGGGTTACAAGATGGGTACATTCATCCTATGGTATTTGCATGTCTAATGCCTAGTTACCATAATTATAATATGAATGAATACTTATGTTTATTTAACATAGTATCAATCATCAATTTGATTCTCATTTGTGCTATGCACATTATGGTTTATGTGTTTTATTCACAAAACTTACATTAAGCGGTTTTCGCTCTACCCCCCTTAAAAGGGATTACGCCCACGTAATCTAACATATGTTATTATTATTAAACATTGGTTTAATCAATTTGGGCAATTTGAAGCGTTTAGCTTCACTACGGTATACTATACAATATACTCTGGTCAAAGGGGTCTTAACCATACCAACGGTTTAGTCTTTGCACCAAGAACTCCTATATGAGTTTATTTAACTCATAATTAATTCGGTTCTAGCCTGTTAGGCTTCAAGCATTAATAGCCCTTCTGTTATGCTTACTAGGTGTATTATCTCCTAGCTAGGGCCCACTAGCTTCTGCTGCGCGACCCTGATAACCTTAGTGCTTAACTCACTCTTTGGTTATGATAGATGTGTTACTCATCGCCTTTCTATCCCTTTACTGCGGGAATAAGGTTTACAACAAGTGTGGTATTCTTTTACCGCCTTTGAACTCAACGAGTTTGGATTATAACCAGCTTCCTGGTAATCTATTATACATACTATTCGTACTCTCACGATTATTCGCTAAGTTCTTCCAACTTATTGTTGGTGAGGCTAAGCCACTATTTAGTTATAGTGCTTCCTCTGCTGTCAATGACTTCTGGATTACACCAGTTCTTCTGGTTCAGTACAAGTGTTCTTTACTTGTATGACCTTGCATTGATATGCATCGGTCCTAGTGACTTTCTTAAGTCTCCTTTCACCCTTTTATTCCTCTGGAATTCACATCTTGTGATTGTTGGTGTGCTTTACACTCTTTGTGCTTCTTTGGCCCTAAGCCGCACGATCTGTTGCTAAGCTTGCTTAAATGGCTTATGCCATGTTTGTGGTGAAAAGAAAGATTCACTACGGTTTACATTCTCCATATCCCTAGCCATCCCATTAGATCATTAGCTGAACAAGTGCAATACCAAAACACTCAGTCATACAGAGTGCAGAGGCGTAAACGCTTGACAGTAAGTCACTTATGTGATAGGAAAGAATATTTCTGCCTGTCTTCTAATACTTATACTCCGTGTCGTTATCTGCTACTTCCTCATAGCGGTCGCTTGTTGCGCACCGTATTCTTACTCATTATACAACATCGTTTTTACTGTCTCTATTACTGTGGTAGTTTGTCTTTACTCATTGGCGTTGGCACCATTTCCTTATGGCATGAATACTGAGGGTTTCCTCTGTTCGTGTGTATGACGGTTGTCGTGGCATACCGCAATGTGATTATTTCCCAGTGTGGAGATGTCTTATTCAACTTAGGTTTTGTGTGTAGGTTAGCTTACCTCACATTCTATCATCATTTGTGATACAATTTACCAAGTATCTTGGTTGACCAGGGATGTGATAGTTCATCGGGTTATAAGCTCTCTTGAGGCTGGTCATTCATGGTGTGCAAGAAAGCAAGGAAAGAAAAACTTGAAGAAAAGAAGTAAATAACCTAACTTAATGTGGTTTAATGTGTCTTAGGAAATTGAGCTTTAAATGCTTAATAAACTACCGAAGGAGCCAATGGTAAATGAGATAGAGAACTATCCTCAAGGAGGTTATTAAAGACATATGTGATGATGTGTGTATTTGCAGGTCAAAGGGAATTGTTATGTGGGAAATTCAGCGTTTAAGATTTATGCAATTTAAGGGCCTAAGAGCAATGTTATTTAAGGGCCTAAGTGCCAAGCAATTTAAATTATGCATTATAATGTGGTGTAGTGGAGTTTAAGGCTTAGTTGTGTGTAAAGAAAATTCTTGTGTGGATAAATTTTCTTGAGTGTTTAAAGGTGAAAAACCTTGTGTTTTGGTGTAAGAAAGTGTTAGCAAAGCTATGTCAAAATTTGAGTAGAAAACAAGAAGTTCAGGTGTTTAAATGAAGTTTAGTGACCTAGGTTGTACTAGGAATTCTTAAGGGTTGATTTGGTGAAACAAATGGGAATTTAAATGTTTATAAATATTAGGATGACTTAGACATTGTCCATGGGAGTTTGGGGATAAAAAGGGTGATTTAAGATACACCAAAGTCATGGTGGGAGTGTGTTTAAGACTTGTGCAAGATTTGGTAAACAAGAGAAGCGTAATGCCTTGTAAAAGAGTAAGGTGGAGCTTGTGAGAAGGACTTGGGAAGTGTATGAAAAAGGAATGTTAGGGAAATAATGCTTTAGGAATAGTTATCATGTTGTGGAGAGCACCTTGGTTAGTGGATATAATAGGCATAAAACTACCACTTAGAAACCTAAGGAAAAACTTTACAAGTGTTTGGAATTTTTTAAGGAAATGAGTAAGTGTTTAAGGAGTTTAGAAGTGAGTTAGAAAATGAGTTTGGTGGATGTTATATGAAGGTTTAAGTATGCCAAATGATGTTAGAACACATTATGAGGCTTGAGGAAAGGGTTAGTGAAAGTTTGACAATTTTTAGGAAGTTTCTGCAGTTGACCGACCCAGGGGACCGACCCTGGCTGGGTCGGTCGGACTATAATAAGGCAACGGGAATGTTTCTGGAATCGACCGACCCAGGGGGTTGGGTCGGTCGGGCAAAAATCAGTGAACCCGAATGTTACTGGAATGGACCGACCCAGGGGGTTGGGTCGGTGGGTTGGTCGGTCCGCCCATACTTGTAAAAAAGAACAGAAAAGGAATGTGACTTATGTAGTAAACCCTAGTGGGTATAATAAGGGTAACCAAGTGTAAGTTGATTGTAAAACATGTTATGTGAATATGTAAAACACTTAGTAAAATTGAAAGATAAGTAAGGTAATTAACCGACCTTATTAATTATGTATAGGAGTTGCATTCGGAGGAACTCGTATGCAGCAGGGACCGAGTATGGTTTTCTTGGCGTCTGTTTGCTACCGGTTTACACCGGCTTGTGTGTTATTTGTTTTCTGTATGTTTATGACTTTGTAAGACTTAAATTATGTAACGAGTTTACAGTCATTGTTATTATTGTGACGTGAGTGTATCGGTACCGTTAACCTCGAATACGTACTAACCCGTTAGTTAACTAAACTAGGACACGTAAGAGAGCGGTACTCGGTTTAATGTTTCGACCCAAGGAACATTCTAACTACGACTATGTATGAGCTAGTTGTGGTTTGTGTTGTTAAACTATATCTCATCTCCCTTGTGTGCCGAACTGGATCTAAACACTTATTTGTGATTGAATGTGTCAAATTCCATCAATGGGACTTCTAACAAGTAGGTAACCAGGGAGTAAGGAATCCGGTCGTTCCGGTCACGAGTGTATGTACGGGAGTTGATATCTGAATCAGATTCGCCTCTCTTTATGTTAAGGTTGTTTTTCTTTCTTGGATCACAACGACCCACAAGCTTAATCAAGGCTTACCTATCTGACTATTGATCGGACTAGGGGAAATTATGTACGGTGTGCTCGGATCACTATATCTGACACATCTTTGGGTTAAGTTTCACGTTCGCCAACAGGACGGTAACGAGTAATGTAACAAGCTTAACATGAGAGTGGGTTCACTTTCTAGGCTTACCATGTCTACTAACTAATGTTGGGTTGTTTTCCTAAAGTGAAACATCCCTGTTATGTGGTATGTTATTGTTGTTATACGATGTTTATTGTTATGCTCTTGTGTTGTGTGTTAAAATGAATGCCATGTTATCATGACAATTTGTTGCGTGTATCCCGGTAGCCGACGGGCTGCATGTTAGCCATACCAGCCATGGGTTGCTGAGCCCCTTTAGGGCACCATATTTTATTTTGCTGGATGAGGATCGATGAAGCGGAGTGGCTCTAGATCTTAGGTGTTAACATATACTTTTGGTAGATTTTGGATGTTGGACCCGGGATGCGCCTGTGCTCCCGTGGTGGTATATTTTGGATTGAAAGTTATACAGTGATGGTTGTAAATATTAATACTCGGTATAGTTGGTTGTATTTATGGTTTTAGTACTATGTTCGGGAGTCTGTGCATTAGACCGATACGATGGTACGTATTCTGCCTTGTTAGCCACGTGGGTGGCTAACGGCGTGTAACACCAACTCATTAAGTTATATATATCCGCTGCAGTTTCGGTTTATTGTTTAAGTATACAGTAGGGGTGTTACAGTTCAGACTCAGAAGAGGAATTTAACAACCGAACAACCGATGGTGTACGGTATGGTTTTCTTTTAGCCTGCTTGCTAACGAGGTGTCCCTCATCTTGTGTGCTAATTGTTTAAATGTCTCGACTAAATAAGATAAAGCATGCAACCGGTTTATATTGTTTCTGTGTGTTTGCAATTATACTAACACACTTGACTTGAGTTAACTCACTAACTATGTTTAGTAAACAAATGGATGTGCTAAAACACACTTGTTATGATGGGTTGGTTAATACCCGACAAATGGTTTAACTAACAAGACTGTCTTTGAGACTCCTACTAACTGTAACTTGGGGGGAGTGAGGAATCCGTAACGGTACCGGCACATATGTATTGGGGGAGGTCGGTATCTGTATCAGATCCAGCTTCCAAATTAGACTTGTCTTCAGACTCGTCGCCTAGAGTCCATAAATCTACTCGACCACCTCGGCCTACTGTTTGATGTGGAAGGCACATTAAGTATGGCGTGGGGGGATCTAGCCTACATCCTCAACAATTTAAGAAATGTTGTTTATTGTCGGTAAGTGTACTGCTGCTGGCTAGGGTTAACCAAGCCCTACAAAAATAAACAACGAACTAAGGGCTAACCAGTTCTAATACGACAACGGTTGGCATATATGAGAATAAGAGGAATGTGGACCTAAGGGATTAAACTCTAACTCACTTACTTAAGGAATGCTTCTAAGTCATTCATTGTGTTTGAACTGTTATTGTTCATATGTGGATTGATGTTTATTGCACTTCTCATTTATGTTGTGTATCTAATCAAACGCATGCTATCGACAATTAGTCGTCGTAGCCCCGTTAGCTTGGGGGCTGTAAGAGAATCGTACCAGCAAAGGTGCTGACCCCTCGGGGACAACTGTTTACATTTTGCAAGTAAGCTCCCGCAGAAGTCTCACCTCGAGAGTAGGAGTGGGTAGACTTAGGAGGGTTTCATTTTGAGTACGGGTTATGTATGTACAGACGTCTGTAAATATTTGAAGTTGTGGTAAACTTGTTAGACTTAGAGAATACTATGAAACTCGGTTGGTAAGGATTTATTTTGGATAATGGTTGTAAGTTTTTAAGTTCGGTATGTTCTGTATGTTTAGGCCGTAGCAAGGTCCTGGTTTTTGTTAAATTCCGCTTCGATGTTTATATATGTGTTTTTAAGCTTGTGATAACCACGATTGGATTAGGACGGGGTGTTACACTTACATGCGTGCATGTCTAATCATATACACTTATTTATGCATACCTTGAATATGGTTTATTACCGTGACTCATTAAGCCAATTTATATCTTCACTTACAGTAGTATAATGTCTTGTGTGTGTTGGTTAATTAATTTACTTGGCGAAGTTGTGGTTGTTGGTCAACGTAGCATGACTTGGTCAACACTTCGAGTCAATATTTCATAATAGTCGATATCTATTTATCGCTTTATACCACATTACCTTGTATTATAAATTCATAATATAAGAATTATAAAGTTTCCCACAATGAATTTAATTCTTTATTCTTTGTTAGACACACTTGTACTTAATTGTGTTATCTACGCATAAACCTTTTTCCAAGGATTCACCTTAATGTTGTACAAGGTATTTTATACATTATCATAGCTCTTATTTTATAAGGTTTCTAACCATGTGTTATACTCCCCAATTTTCTAATTTAATTCCATCATTTTTATGTGATTCTTTATAAGGTATATGCATGAAGTACCTTGAAATTAAAAATAGTGATTAATTAGGCTAATGGAGATTTTAAAGGCTTAATTATTCCTAAATAAACATGAGGGAACAAATCCCGAAGAAAATGGATTAAAAACACAAACAAACGTTAAAGCGCGTTTTTCGAGGAAACGGGGAAAACGCGACTTAAAGCGGGTCAAATAGACTCGTAATAATTTTGGTCAACCAAATAGTCATTAATAAACATTAATGAAGGTCTAGGACCAATAAAATCAATTAGATGAGAAAATTCCGGAAAACGGGTTCAAGTAGTAAAAACTGTAAAAAACGGGAAGTTGTGGGGTGTGAGTGTAAATAAACTAAACTTGTGTGCCCACTTTTCGGAATAAAAATTTAAAAACCTGTGTGAGGGAGTGGTGTGGCCGGCTGTACTCCTCCCCTCTCACTCTCTTATTTTCCTAATACGCTAGAAGACAAAACAATAAAGTAAACAAGTTACTTTTAGCTTTCTCTCTCCTATTCTCTTACACACCCCACCGTATGCTCCCCTCACTCTCTGATTTTCTTCTTCCTCCCAAGCTCTTACAATGGAGATTTTCACAACCCAAACCAGCCACCATCTTCTCTCCTCTTGTTGAGCACCCAGACCTTCTTCAAAAATTACAAAAACTGTACCGTTGAATTCCTCTCATAAAGGAGATCATTCCCCTCTTTTCCAAATTCGAAAATACCCATTTTCATCTCCAAGGGTATGGCTGTTTTTGAAGATGAAGACCACCATTGGAAGCTCCTCCTTCATCTTGTTGGGTTGAGGAAAAAAGAAATCCGAAAAACTATCATTTGTAGCTCTCATTTGCAAAATAGAAATTCCCAAGTTTTGAGCTTCTTATTCCTTGTTCTCCAGCCGATTTTGGCTTCTCTTGTGGAGTGGAAATCTTGCTTTGGTTGCTATTCTAAACTTCATCTACACCCTTGCAAGGTAAGACCTTTTCTAAACTTTAAAAACATACCTTAAACCCTCGAATGATTTAAGGGTTAGTTTAACTTAGAATGTTTGTACATCAATGGGCTGTAGCATTAAAAGTTGAGCCTCCATAACCAGTTGGTCAAGAAGAGAGGAAAGGAAAGGAAGGAAGAAGGAAAGAAGGAAGAAGAAAGAAATAAAAGCTAGAAAGAAATCAAGGTAAATTGCACTCACCTTGTGTAGTTTTTGTATGCTTTATGTAACAGATTTTAGATGTAACACCCCTACTCTAAAATCCAGTTTAACTAGCGCGCCTAACATAATAATCAGTCGATTCGCAACGATAATTAAAAGACGTATACAAAACTAACCGGGTGTTACTCGCCGTTACCCGCCCATGCAAGTAACGTAGCGTTTACCACTTATCCATCCAATCTATACTACCGTTGTGATGACAGAGATTTATTACAACCAAAATTTATAACCGAATAACTCCAAAAGAACAGTGAGCCATCTATCTATCCCAATACCACAATGTGCGTAAAACAATAAACGTAAGTAACTGTGTCGCATGAAGGCAGAATGTCGACTATCCCAAACTCTCGCCCTCGCGTTCGAACTTAATCCACTCCAATCCTGAAAGTGGGGGCCGTATAGGCTCAGCCAACGCTGAGCACGAACTATATAACCTTCATGAACCCTAAGACTACTCAAGTTATTTAGCCCAATTGTTAACATGATGTTCCAATTTCATGCTGTACCATTTTCATTTACAGTAACAGTATAACAATAATCATCACACATATAAGTTCATACAATAGGTTCATACAATCACCATGCAAATCCACAACAAGCAATAAGCAAGTACATAAACAACTTCAATTAACAGTGCGAGAGTTACACTCTCTTGAACAATCCTGTTATGGGTCCTTGAGGCCTTCTTGTTTCGTTGTTTAGGGCTAAGAATATTTCCTTGAGTCGTTTCGTAACTTTTATTTCATTTATTCAATTAAGGTGGGTGTCATGTTAGGACAACCCGTATAAACTTTCTCTTCAGGAGCAGTCACTCTGATGCACTTTAACAGTGCAGTTTGTCAGGAGTCTGCAGAGGCCTGACGGCCGGAGCCATTGCACCAACAGCAGTGCCCTCTGACCAACGATCGTATCCGGCTCGCTGGAGTTTCCATAGCGAGAGAACCCTATCCGGTCGTTCCCTCTCTTCGGTGATCACCCATGCGCAACCATGTAGTCCGTGACTACCCTGGATTTATCCTCATCTTAATCATTTACTTAATTCCACCATGGGATTTGGTCCGTGACCTTTACCTGAGATTTATGCTTAGGTTATGCGGGGTATATTCTCCATGTGAGGACCTTTAAGGTCGTTAACTTTCGCCTAGACGTCGCCTAGGCTACGTTCATCTTTAGGTAGGTATAATAATATTACAGTCATCTCCTTTTTACCATTTCCACGTTGTCAACCATGATCTGATCCAAGTTTAAGTATATGATTTCCAAACTGTAACCATCGCGCACAATAAGGATCGCGAAAACAATGAACATTTAATTCCACAATCACAATATATAGCAAGCATATCACTCTTGTCATACAATCACACAAACCAGAAACCAAGGAAGCCCTCAAGAACACTCGGACCACATAGAACGTACCGTTCACCGATGTAATGCTAGCGTGCAGAACCACGCTTACCCTCTAATCCTTTGTAATTCAACACTTGCAACCCGGTCTACTGGAAATGTAGCATATCATTAGTATTTACATTCCGAATCTACCTCACCTTATCAAAATAAGTTATAACCTCTATCCCGTAATAAACTCTTAGTCGGTTATTTGTTCGACAATGTTTCTCCGTTTAGAATTAAATCCTTTAACAACTTACATCTTACCGGGTCGTTTATGTGTATGGATACATTTTTTTGTATACGTGTTTGCATGGAGTTTAATTCTCTGATCGCATTTATCATTTTCGCTCCCGTTCTCATGTGGTTGTATAGTTGTTAATTACGTATGCATGAGTTTAGTATATAGTTGCTGCTATATTTATTTTAATCGCGTTTCGGTTTTATTTCTAACCGTATAACATCGTACTTGACTTGTCGGTGATATTATATGTCCCCTTTTTCTTAGAAATCATATTCTACAAATTGTAACACTTCCCGTAATGAATATATTCGTCATTTATGTAAATGTTTATGAGGTATGCTTATGCTATAATAATTTCCTTATGACATATCTCATTATATCCTAACATAATGTCACTCATATCATTGTAAACCCTATTCTTATTTTCAGCCCATATTTCTGTAATTCTCCACCAGCCCACATAGTTTCGGGAATTACATTCCTTCCCATTCCTCTTTAATTATTTGTAAAACCAACAAATATTATTCTCGTCACATTTCTACTTATATTTAATTAAAACCTAAGGTTTACTGTAACACCCCAACCACCACCGTACACTTAACATCAAACTGCAGCGGAAATCCCAACTCATCACATTACTTAATTCAATGGTGTTACACGCCGTTAACCACCCACGTGGCTAACAAGGATAATACATGTACATTTGTATCGGTCTGATGGACTAGATTCCCGAGCAATTACACAATACAACCCTTATTCCATTTCCAACATTTATTATATACATACATTCCCACTGTACCGAGTATTTACAACTGATGCCGACAACAATATCGGTCTTACTACACCTACTGTATATATACACTTAAATGAATACCCATGTACAATGACTACCCCGTCCTACTCTCGAACGGCTTCCAGCTCTCTGTACCTGAAATAGGAAAAGAAGAGAAAGGGTGGCCCCCAAGGGGCTCAGCACCTTTGCTGGTATGGTAATCCCGCAGCCCACATGCTACCGGGCCACGCACAACTAATTGTCGTCTTAGCATGCAGTTGATTATATTTAAATCATGCATACAAGCCATAAACATACAACACATAACATTTCGCCTCAATGGGCTCAACCTATAACCAACACATCCACACTTAACAAATCATCCAATGATTCCTTAAACCCTAGAGTGGCTCTCCTCTAAAACGGAGCTACTTCCTTAATGAACGACACGTACCCATTAATCGGGTTATCCTTAAACGCCTCTTGTCACAAACTGGGATTCATTTCCATGATCCACACACTCTATATCCTACAACATACCTCATTCCTCACATAACAAAACATAACAAAACCTTTCTTGTTTCGGCGTACACATGACAACATCGCACTCATTTTAAACACCTAACGTATACATATCATAGCATAGCAGGGGAAATTGCTTAGCACAATAACAGCACAAGCGCCATAAGATCGGTTCACACAAGGAACCTTCCACCATAGTTAGTATATATAGTGAGCCTAGAGATTATTGCCAATCTCATGCTAAGCTCGTTACCAACCTCGTTACCGTCCAGTTATATCGAACGGTTAACTTAAACCCAAGGTGTGTCGGATATAGTAATCCCAAGCACACCGAAATAACATTCGTATGCCCCTGTGGCCCGACGTGAGTCAGTAATTAGCTTTGGATAAGCTAAGGGAAGGTAGAAACCAAATTGGAATACAACCTATACATACACCAAGAGAGCCGAACCGGATATGACATCGACTCCCGTCCATCACACGCGTGGCCGGAACAACCGGACTCCTCACCCCCCATTAGTACATATACACTTATAAATAAGTAGTTAGAGATCCATTATGGAGCCTACCACATCCACACACCATACGGTATCATAACCGAGTTAAGCACACAAGGGACGTTCACACACTTGCATACAACAACAATGTCCAACTAACTCACACATAGCCGTGGTTAGCACGTTCCCAAGGTTTGGGCCGTCAACTCCGAATACCGATCTCTCATGTGCTCCTAGTTCCAATTAGCTAGGGTTTAACACTTATTTGAGGTTAAATGGCATCGGAGGCCAAATTCGCCACATAAATGAATTACTATAAACTCATTACATTACATGTTCTATCTTACAAGGTGGCAAACACTCAGAAAAACACGTTGGCATACAAGCCGGTGTAATCCGGTAGGACATAGGTTGCAAGAAAACCATACCTGTCACCGGAGTCCACTTTACCACGTCCACTTTGTTCCTCGAGCAATTCTCGAACAACTGACAACATTACATGTATTTTATTAACATTGGGGTAACATGTTTGTTTAAAGTCTAATGCTTATAACCTTTCCCGTTAACTTGGTTAAGTAACTTTACATATTTAACATGTTTCACTCTTTCATTTTACTTCAACTTTTCACCCACCAAAATGTGACTATAACTCACCTAACATGTCCTACACAACCTTATAACATCATTATCCATCAATCCCATCATTAGACATCTTTTAATAACCTAAAACAATGTTTTTATAGTGGTCCGGGACTTGGTCCCTAACTTAAGACCCGGACCAGAAGCGAACTCCACTCTTGGTCTTTAAAATGGGGTGGTCCGGGACCTTATACAAGGCCTAAGTCCCGGACCACATCCTTAGGTGACTCTCGACCTGTTTTTCACCCCTGGTCCGGGACTTGAACCATGACCTAGGTCCCGGACCAAAGCTACAGACTTGGTAAAATTGCATTTTTCAAACCTTGTTGCATTATTTCTCCACCTCCATCAATTGTATAAACTTACCTAATGTTCCTAGGTATATTCTAATATCCAAATATCATCTTTATAACCATAAACAACATTTTTTGGTCCGACCGACCTTACCGACCGGACTTGTCCAAGTCCGGTCGATTCCAGAACACATTTCCGTCAAAATTTTCTACTCCGACCGACCTTGTAAGTCCGGTCCCCAAGGTCGGTCCATTCCAGAAGCTAATTCTCGCAGGGTAAACTGGGCCCGACCGAACTTGCAAGTCCGGTCGCAAGTCCGGTCTGCCCCAATTCTTTGTTTTCCTTTTTACATTCAACTCCAAACTTCACCCCATATAACCTAGTACTCCCTAACCCATTTGGGCACTTCAAACACACCTTAAGACATCCTCAACCACTCATAAAACTCATTTTCTAATTCCTTAAGCCTTTACTTATATCTTCCCAAAATTCCTAACACTTACAATGTTTTCTCCTTAAGATTTCTAGGTGGTATTTCACCTATAATAACCACTATACCAAGGTGTTTCCTCTACACCTTAACATCATCTCTCAAACTTCTTTTCTTACTAACTAAACCTCCTTTTTCACATCTTACCTAAACTTCACTTATTCCTTGGATATCAACATTACCTAAACCTTAAACAACTTCCTAGTTCACCAAAACTTTCTTCAAACACTTAGAACTTTTTACACATTTTCCAAATTTTGCCATAGCTTCTCTTGTATATACTCACATCCACTTAGGTTTTACCTTATTTCATTCAAAAACACCTAAAACCATCAAGAACACCATCACTCACAAGACTTCACCAAATTTACACCACATCCCAATATAGTGCACAATTTAAATTGCTTGGCACTTAGGCCCTTAAACAACATGGCTCTTAGGCCCTTAAATTGCATAAACCATAAACACTGAATTTCCCACATAAATAATTCCTTCAACCTGCAAATACACCCAACAATACATATGCCCTTAATAAACTCCTTGAGGCATTACACTAGGTCATTCACCTTTGGCTCCTTAGATCATTTTAACAAGTGATATAAGCTCATTTCTCCTAAGGCATTATACCACATTGGTTAGTATGTTTACCTCTTTTCCACACAACTTCTTTCTTGTTTCCTTGTAAAACCGGTGGGGTGTTTAGTTGTTTGTCAACTTCTAAACAATGTACAATAATAAAATGAGTATTCAAGCATTATGCTTCATCTCATTATAAACCCTAGTTACACATATTGTTTTAACACATTAAGGTAATTGTTTTACCTTGAAATTGGAAGAGAACTTGAATAAGTATCAAGAGAGGACTCCTCCTAGCCCTTGGAAGATTTAAATGAAGCTAAAACAAGACAAGAGAAGACACCATTACTAGGTGCATTTTCGGCCAACACCAAAAATGAAGGAAATGGAGTTTTCTTTGGTTTTTCCTTACCTTGAAGCAAAGGTGATCAACAAGGCATAAAAATATAAGCTCAAGCTCCTTCCATGGAAGTTCTCCTTGGCACCGAAATGATGGTTTTGATGATTTGAAAAGACATTGTTGTAGAGCTTGCTCCAACTAAGAGAACGGTAGTCTCGGAATTAAATTCGGAGCATGGAGTCATAAGTTACAAGTGAAGGAAGATGAAGAATGATATGGTTCTGTTGGAAACCGATGGAGAGAGGAGGAAGAAGATGGCTACCGTGGGAAATGAAAGAAAGAAGAGAATGAGGAGATAAGTTTGCTTTTGTTAAGATATTTATTCTTATAAAGCAAATAGTACATTAATTAGTCATTCTTTCTTTTCTTAGTAAACTAACAAGGGTGGTGAGTCACCACACCTTAAAAACCGGCCCCCAATAGTACCTAGGGGTATTTTAGACTTTATTAATCAATTGTCTCACTTATAGTAACATATGTTACAAACTAGCTTATAAAAATCACTATTCACAAAAACAAGGCACATAGAAGTGAAATTTTTGATTTCCCATTGATATAGACTTCCAAATGTGATACTATATAGTACACATGTTAATTAAAGAGTAATGATGGACATTTAGCCATTCAAAACTCATTTACAAGACAATTTTTCAAAAACGTGCTTTAAGACTCCTTAAAGCACATTTTGCGTTTTAACTTGTTTTCAAGCTTGGTTTTCTTTAGTAATTGATTTAATATGTTCATTAACATATATAAGGCATAGGTATGACCATTAGGTCTTATACACATTTATCCCAAGCTTAGAGCACATTTTAGCCCATATTGACCTTAAGGTATTTATTTGTGTTTTGTTTGGTTTCATTGTCTACCAAAGTTTCCTAAGGACTTAATTAGCCTTATAAAGTCATAATTAAACATTATCAAGTCTTGGTAGGCTCTTTGGGTCCTAGCCAAGTTCACTCCAAGCTTAGAGCATGTTTTTGCTCAAACCGTGTCTTAGTGTTTTATTGTGTTTTACCATGGTTTAAATGTTCATTTATATTTCTAAGGCACTTTTTAGCCTTTAAATACCATAGTTTAACATTTACACAACATACCAAGGTTTGGGGTATTTCAATCTACCCCCCTTAAAAGAACTTCGTCCTCGAAGTTCGCATTTCCTCGCATCATTGGATTAGAATACGGGAATTACTTATAGCCATAAAACTTCCATTACCAACCACCCTTTACATCCAACCTCGGACTTAATGGTCCGGGCAACATATCCACATTATACATAAAATATCATACTCACATGGTAACCTCGGACTTAATGGTCCGGGTACCTTCACCACACTTGCACCTATACAATATCCCTCAGACTCTTAGGTCTGGGTGACATAACCACATTTAGACACATAGGTCTATGTAACACAACACATTTAGACTCATAGGTCTTGATAGCATACACTTTAGGAGATCAAAGTCAAAATAACCTTTATCACACATACCAAACAACATGTCATAGCATGTATATCAAACAGAAATACCTTTTCCATCTCTCCATGGGTTCGAATCCCACGTTGAGTACATATACACTGTGATCCCACAGAACCCGGTCGCGATGGACACCTTCTGGTCCCCGTTCCTTTGGGAGATCAAAACATTCACTTAATTTTTTAACATATGTACTTCTCATGTCACCGGTCCGAAGACAAAGGCTCATACGTCCTCAGCTCGTGAGCAAGTACTACAAAAATATTCTTTACTAGGTTAAGTATAAGAAGATCTTTTATTCAAAATATTAATCGATTGTTTGAAAACACCAATTGAAAATCCTTTTGAAAACACCACACAACTCCAAGTCCAATTTATGCTCCTTGTATTTTTCTTAACATGGTTGTTTGTGACCACTTACAGGGAGCTTCAAGAGTCATCCAACCCTGATGTGATCAGCATCAGTGTTGAACTATCTTTCCACCCCAATTTGTGTTCGGCTTCCCTTGATCTCATGATAATCAAGTTTCACCTCCCACTTCTTTTTCAACCAACAATTAATTCAAGCATATCCCATTTTCTATCTTTGAATCCTTCTAGTCATAATCATAACATCTCCAAGGGATAGAACTCCGTCTATCAATCATCATCCAAATCCAACTTAATTCAAGTTACCTAGGGAATTTAATTCTCACTAGGTTCTATGTCGGTCTCATAACCCTTCATAAATCACAACACTGTATATATATACATATATTTTTTTATCAAAATACAATACATGGTTTACATTTATGCACCATCGGGGTTTTAGTTCCCCGGGAGTTTCTTTACTCCCTTCCACTTGTACTCTCACACACTACTGTTAACAAAATAAACACACTTCCCACAATGGTATTCGCATCTTCTGTGCGCAATTACCACAATTTAACCATAAATGAGTGCGTATGTTTGTATAACACACGCGCCAACCATCATAACAAATTATTTGTGCTATGCACAACACAAATCACGTATACTTATACGGTAATACACACCAAGCGGCTTTACGCTCTACCCCCCTTAAAAGGGATTACGCCCACGTAATCAATCACTGAACATTAGCTTAAAATGTTCTGCCGGCGTGAAGTGTTTTAACTTCCACGCGGTCTGGTACACAATGCGTTTTGGTTAGAGGATTTTAACCATATTGGTGGTTTAATTCCTAAACCAAGAATTCTTATTAGAGTTTATCTAACTCATAACCGGTTTCGGTCCTGGCCTGTGAGGCTTCTAGGCATTGATGACTAGCCATCCATTCATATTCACACTGTATATTTGGCATTTGCTGCATGGGCTCACTGGCCTCTGCTGCGCCATTCTGGTAATTATAGGGCTAGTTTGCCCCATTCGTTACTGTTACTGTATTGTACATCTCCAATGTATTACCATTATCTTGGGAAGAATGGTTTCTCAACCGACGCATGGTATCTCTTACCCTAAGCGAATTCGGTGAGTTTCACAATTTTCCATCCACTTCTCCAGTAGCTTACAGCGTAAACTACTATGTAATTCACAATGATTGACTTGCTTCTACCGACTTACTGTCGGTTGAGATTGAGCTACTACCTAGTGTGTAGTGCTCTCTCAGCTATTTACAATATTTGGGGTATATTCCATACCGATATTTGGCAGTTAGTGCTACTGTAGTCACTTACTGTTAATCATGTCCCACATTTGGTTTTATACAAGTACTCTTTTATTGGTGCGGCCTTGCATTTCTTGTGCATCGGCCATTATAACATTATTCCTCCACAATTACCATGCTTCTGATTCCTAGCTATCCCACTCGATCATTACTGCGCAAGTGCAATACCAAAACACTCAGTCATACAGAGTGCAGAGGCGTAAACTCTTGACAGTAAATCTCTCATGCGATTGCGATAGGAATTTACACTGTGTTTTACTGAAATTCTTACCACATGATACTTGTCACCGGCTTACTGCTCGGTTCGTTTGCTATCATTTACTGTTGTGCCTCCACTGGGTTTAACTCATAACTCTGCTCCCTCCCCATTTTATCATCTAACAATACTCACCCAACGGTCGCTTATTGCGCACCGTATCCTTACTCATTATACAACATCAACTTATACTGCATCCGCTATTACGCTGGGTTTATCTGGCCACTTATTTGGCTGATTTTTGAATATACTACTATTTTTCTTGAGCCCTTATGTTTCTTGAGCGTTGTTCGCTACACATTTAGCTTCACACACCTATGGTGATTGCTATCAGACTTATTACTCTTCCTGTGTACATAACTGGTACGAGTATTTCTTTTCGTAATATTTTATTCAAATCATCCTGGGGTAATAACAACGTGGTCTATCCTCCACATACTTCTTGAACTTGGTCCACACAACTACCGCTCTCGCGGTTTCACAATATCGAGAGGTATTCCCACTCTTAAAGCAGTGGTTCGTTCTCCGCTCTATTTCCTTGTGTAACATATACTTCTGCAACCGATCAAATTTACATATCATAAGTTGTTGTGGCTTATAAGCTTTACTGTCGCGATCCCTTCCAAGTTATCTCTCTGGCAACTTAGGGTCCTACTTTTAAGTGGGTTTACCTTCAGTGTTTAATCCGGGTAATTGTTCCAACTCTTGCGTTTCAATTATATTGCTTCATCCAACCATGTTTAATCCAAATACCCATCAAGGATTGCTCCTGGGTGTTATCAAGATATGCCATTACATTTGGCTTGCACTTATGGGTACTTCCAGTAAACTACGCCTTCTCTAATGTCTTTATATAACAGTCGGTGTACTTCGCACCTCCTGTATCTTAAATATTTCCTTGCACACATTCACTGATTCCTTCAGTCTCTTTAATTTAGCTGAGTTCCTTAACTTCAACCATTCCTTGTAATCTCTAGCTCTTTTTTGATTTATACTGCTGACCGTAGACGGAGTCGACTACTTCCCGTGTTTCGGACTCCACTCGTATACATATGTGGGGTACCATAATGATACATTGCTACCTACCCGACTAACCCATAAGTAGGTCTGTCAGGCCCACAAGCTCCTATCGGAGTGCGGTCGTCCCACAATTCAGTTGGTACACTCGTAGTGTCCGTCACACGCCTAGGTGAAGTATTCTGTTGTCAACTCCCTTATATTGTCCCGTGACAATATTCATTCCTTGCTTCCCGAACTTAATCGAGGGAAAGTTTATCCACTGTTGTATCCTTGTCAACTGTCCTTGGTTTTACTGGTTTGGTGTAAAAGAAGGTTAGAAAGAAGTGTTGGTTTGAAAGAAAATCTGGTTTTGAAAAGAAAAAGGGTTTGAGTAACTCTGAGTTTGAAAGAAAATTTCCATGGTTTCACAACATCTTCTTACCTTAACCAAGTCTAGCTTCTTGCTGACTGTGTATTTACAATTACGGGGTTAGGCTAACGGGCCTTTCCACGGTTATGACGATCACACTTAACTTTATGGTACTTTACCAAGTACTTTGTATTTGTTTAAATTTCCTCGAGCAGCCCTGTTATAGCAGCACTTGCTATGGCAAGTGCGCCATGCTAACTGGCTATCGGTTTAACACATACCGGTTGTGGTATTGTTTTTACCCACACTGTCATCAGTGGCCTTGTTGGCCCTCACTGATCTTACTGTCTTGATAATAACTCTCTAGGTAACTCCTCACTGTATTCATATGGTCATTATCAACTGGGGTGTCTCCCACTCTTGGAGTCCCCCTTTACTTAGTATCGTATCTCTTTATAGCCCGTTCCACGCACTTGTCGTGGTTACTGAGACTTGTCTCTTGTTTGGGCACTACGTTGTAGTTCCCTTGTCGGTTGGTATACCGTTGGTGTATTATTTATCCACTGTGGTTCCGAAAACACTTGTCTCGGGTTTCATCAATCCACTTCTTGCCTGTTGCACGATTAGTGCGTTGCAAGCTGGTTATTCTCGACTGCTCGGCATGTCGACCCAGGTTGCCGGAAATTCTATTCTCTTATACACAAGATTCTTCATTCTTCGCTATGAAATGCGGTTAACACTGTTTAGATGGAAACCGTCTCCGGGATTCCCAGTTTTCGGGATCTACCGTATGACAGGTCTTCCGTACTTTAAAGGTATTTAATAGCAGCCAGATCGGGTATTCCCGAGTAAGAGTGGACTTCCATCTCTCTGGCGTCCTTTCCCAAGTTATAAAACAGGGATTGTGGAGGGTGGGAAGGATACTGTAGGTTTCCAGTATTCACTGGTAGTTCCTATCTAGCGTATCTCTCACGCTATCACTCAACCCTTAACCCAAAGTACTTAAATCCTAACTCGGTACTTCCTAAGCTCGGTAATTCAGTCATCAGAGCGATACTTCGCTCTGATACCACTTTTTGTAACACCCCAACCACCACCGTACACTTAACATCAAACTGCAGCGGAAATCCCAACTCATCACATTACTTAATTCAATGGTGTTACACGCCGTTAACCACCCACGTGGCTAACAAGGCTAATACATGTACATTTGTATCGGTCTGATGGACTAGATTCCCGAGCAACTACACAATACAACCCTTATTCCATTTCCAACATTTATTATATACATACATTCCCACTGTACCGAGTATTTACAACTGATGCCGACAACAATATCGGTCTTACTACACCTACTGTATATATACACTTAAATGAATACCCATGTACAATGACTACCCCGTCCTACTCTCGAACGGCTTCCAGCTCTCTGTACCTGAAATAGGAAAAGAAGAGAAAGGGTGGCCCCCAAGGGGCTCAGCACCTTTGCTGGTATGGTAATCCCGCAGCCCACATGCTACCGGGCCACGCACAACTAATTGTCGTCTTAGCATGCAGTTGATTATATTTAAATCATGCATACAAGCCATATACAACACATAACATTTCGCCTCAATGGGCTCAACCTATAACCAACACATCCACACTTAACAAATCATCCAATGATTCCTTAAACCCTAGAGTGGCTCTCCTCTAAAACGGAGCTACTTCCTTAATGAACGACACGTACCCATTAATCGGGTTATCCTTAAACGCCTCTTGTCACAAACTGGGATTCATTTCCATGATCCACACACTCCATATCCTACAACATACCTCATTCCTCACATAACAAAACATAACAAAACCTTTCTTGTTTCGGCGTACACATGACAACATCGCACTCATTTTAAACACCTAACGTATACATATCATAGCATAGCAGGGGAAATTGCTTAGCACAATAACAACACAGCGCCATAAGATCGGTTCACACAAGGAACCTTCCACCATAGTTAGTATATATAGTGAGCCTAGAGATTATTGCCAATCTCATGCTAAGCTCGTTACCAACCTCGTTACCGTCCAGTTATATCGAACGGTTAACTTAAACCCAAGGTGTGTCGGATATAGTAATCCCAAGCACACCGAAATAACATTCGTATGCCCCTGTGGCCCGACGTGAGTCAGTAATTAGCTTTGGATAAGCTAAGGGAAGGTAGAAACCAAATTGGAATACAACCTATACATACACCAAGAGAGCCGAACCGGATATGACATCGACTCCGTCCATCACACGCGTGGCCGGAACAACCGGACTCCTCACCCCCCATTAGTACATATACACTTATAAATAAGTAGTTACAGATCCATTATGGAGCCTACCACATCCACACACCATACGGTATCATAACCGAGTTAAGCACACAAGGGAGGTTCACACACTTGCATACAACAACAATGTCCAACTAACTCACACATAGCCGTGGTTAGCACGTTCCCAAGGTTTGGGCCGTCAACTCCGAATACCGATCTCTCATGTGCTCCTAGTTCCAATTAGCTAGGGTTTAACACTTATTTGAGGTTAAATGGCATCGGAGGCCAAATTCGCCACATAAATGAATTACTATAAACTCATTACATGTTCTATCTTACAAGGTGGCAAACACTCAGAAAAACACGTTGGCATACAAGCCGGTGTAATCCGGTAGGACATAGGTTGCAAGAAAACCATACCTGTCACCGGAGTCCACTTTACCACGTCCACTTATGTTCCTCGAGCAATTCTCGAACAACTGACAACATTACATGTATTTTTATTAACATTGGGGTAACATGTTTGTTTAAAGTCTAATGCTTATAACCTTTCCCGTTAACTTGGTTAAGTAACTTTACATATTTAACATGTTTCACTCTTTCATTTTACTTCAACTTTTCACCCACCAAAATGTGACTATAACTCACCTAACATGTCCTACACAACCTTATAACATCATTATCCATCAATCCCCATCATTAGACATCTTTTAATAACCTAAAACAATGTTTTTATAGTGGTCCGGGACTTGGTCCCTAACTTAAGACCCGGACCAGAAGAACTCCACTCTGGTCTTTAAAATGGGGTGGTCCGGGACCTTATACAAGGCCTAAGTCCCGGACCACATCCTTAGGTGACTCTCGACCTGTTTTTCACCCCTGGTCCGGGACTTGAACCATGACCTAGGTCCCGGACCAAAGCTACAGACTTGGTAAAATTGCATTTTTCAAACCTTGTTGCATTATTTCTCCACCTCCATCAATTGTATAAACTTACCTAATGTTCCTAGGTATATTCTAATATCCAAATATCATATCTTTATAACCATAAACACATTTTTTGGTCCGACCGACCTTACCGACCGGACTTGTCCAAGTCCGGTCGATTCCAGAACACATTTCCGTCAAAATTTTCTACTCCGACCGACCTTGTAAGTCCGGTCCCCAAGGTCGGTCCATTCCAGAAGCTAATTCTCGCAGGGTAAACTGGGCCCGACCGAACTTGCAAGTCCGGTCGCAAGTCCGGTCTGCCCCAATTCTTTGTTTTCCTTTTTACATTCAACTCCAAACTTCACCCCATATAACCTAGTACTCCCTAACCCATTTGGGCACTTCAAACACACCTTAAGACATCCTCAACCACTCATAAAACTCATTTTCTAATTCCTTAAGCCTTTACTTATATCTTCCCAAAATTCCTAACACTTACAATGTTTTCTCCTTAAGATTTCTAGGTGGTATTTCACCTATAATAACCACTATACCAAGGTGTTTCCTCTACACCTTAACATCATCTCTCAAACTTCTTTTCTTACTAACTAAACCTCCTTTTTCACATCTTACCTAAACTTCACTTATTCCTTGGATATCAACATTACCTAAACCTTAAACAACTTCCTAGTTCACCAAAACTTTCTTCAAACACTTAGAACTTTTTACACATTTTCCAAATTTTGCCATAGCTTCTCTTGTATATACTCACATCCAAACACTTAGGTTTTACCTTATTTCATTCAAAAACACCTAAAACCATCAAGAACACCATCACTCACAAGACTTCACCAAATTTACACCACATCCCAATATAGTGCACAATTTAAATTGCTTGGCACTTAGGCCCTTAAACAACATGGCTCTTAGGCCCTTAAATTGCATAAACCATAAACACTGAATTTCCCACATAAATAATTCCTTCAACCTGCAAATACACCCAACAATACATATGCCCTTAATAAACTCCTTGAGAGCATTTCACTAGGTCATTCACCTTTGGCTCCTTAGATCATTTTAACAAGTGATATAAGCTCATTTCTCCTAAGGCATTATACCACATTGGATTAGTATGTTTACCTCTTTTCCACACAACTTCTTTCTTGTTTCCTTGTAAAACCGGTGGGGTGTTTAGTTGTTTGTCAACTTCTAAACAATGTACAATAATAAAATGAGTATTCAAGCATTATGCTTCATCTCATTATAAACCCTAGTTACACATATTGTTTTAACACATTAAGGTAATTGTTTTACCTTGAAATTGGAAGAGAACTTGAATAAGTATCAAGAGAGGACTCCTCCTAGCCCTTGGAAGATTTAAATGAAGCTAAAACAAGACAAGAGAAGACACCATTACTAGGTGCATTTTCGGCCAACACCAAAAATGAAGGAAATGGAGTTTTCTTTGGTTTTTCCTTACCTTGAAGCAAAGGTGATCAACAAGGCATAAAAATATAAGCTCAAGCTCCTTCCATGGAAGTTCTCCTTGGCACCGAAATGATGGTTTTGATGATTTGAAAAGACATTGTTGTAGAGCTTGCTCCAACTAAGAGAACGGTAGTCTCGGAATTAAATTCGGAGCATGGAGTCATAAGTTACAAGTGAAGGAAGATGAAGAATGATATGGTTCTGTTGGAAACCGATGGAGAGAGGAGGAAGAAGATGGCTACCGTGGGAAATGAAAAGAAAGAAGAGAATGAGGAGATAAGTTTGCTTTTGTTAAGATATTTATTCTTATAAAGCAAATAGTACATTAATTAGTCATTCTTTCTTTTCTTAGTAAACTAACAAGGGTGGTGAGTCACCACACCTTAAAAACCGGCCCCCAATAGTAC
This sequence comes from Limonium bicolor, assembly GCA_023374045.1. NCBI lineage: Eukaryota > Viridiplantae > Streptophyta > Magnoliopsida > Caryophyllales > Plumbaginaceae > Limonium > Limonium bicolor. The sequence goes on from CM041780.1 coordinate 310,827,460, forward strand.
CTAGGGGTATTTTAGACTTTATTAATCAATTGTCTCACTTATAGTAACATATGTTACAAACTAGCTTATAAAAATCACTATTCACAAAAACAAGGCACATAGAAGTGAAATTTTTGATTTCCCATTGATATAGACTTCCAAATGTGATACTATATAGTACACATGTTAATTAAAGAGTAATGATGGACATTTAGCCATTCAAAACTCATTTACAAGACAATTTTTCAAAAACGTGCTTTAAGACTCCTTAAAGCACATTTTGCGTTTTAACTTGTTTTCAAGCTTGGTTTTCTTTAGTAATTGATTTAATATGTTCATTAACATATAAATAAGGCATAGGTATTACCATTAGGTCTTATACACATTTATCCCAAGCTTAGAGCACATTTTAGCCCATATTGACCTTAAGGTATTTATTTGTGTTTTGTTTGGTTTCATTGTCTACCAAAGTTTCCTAAGGACTTAATTAGCCTTATAAAGTCATAATTAAACATTATCAAGTCTTGGTAGGCTCTTTGGGTCCTAGCCAAGTTCACTCCAAGCTTAGAGCATGTTTTTGCTCAAACTGTGTCTTAGTGTTTTATTGTGTTTTACCATGGTTTAAATGGTTCATTTATATTTCTAAGGCACTTTTTAGCCTTTAAATACCATAGTTTAACATTTACACAACATACCAAGGTTTGGGGTATTTCATTTACCAATCTTAATATATTCATACACAATACTTACATATATTTACGCTCCCGCCCATTCTTATATGCATATGTATTTTTTGAAAAACTCTACCACCCCCATAACTTTCTTTCATTCATAATTCATCCTCTTTGTTTTATAAACTTATAATTGTAACACTTAACTTTATATTATACATAGTAATCATTTAAATCTCAGTTTCAACCTTGATTTTCTTCCGAATTTCATACAGCTCACTAACTTAATTTAATTCCAGTTTACACTCTAACTTTCAGTAATTTACAACTCAACCCTACAATTTTATAAACGTAATATGTTTCCATTTAAACTATATGTTATATCTTTAATTTATTATTTTACCGAAAGTACCCATAATTTTTCCATTATTCTAAACCGACCCTTAGGAACTTATAAATCACATTATAACCCTTCTATTTTCGGTAATTCTACCCTAGTCCCATATTGTTCCAAAAATTCCATTTTTTTAAAGATTTATTTAATCTTCTATTTAGTTGATTTAAATTCCTAAATTAGCCAAACCTCTTATATAGTCACAGTTGACCATTATATTCCTCTCCTTAACCACATTTTTTATTTACGAAATGCCCCGCTTTATTTCTTTTTTTTTTGCATTTAATCCCTTGTACTTTTATAAAATTCATATTTTATATTTTTAATTTCTGAATAAATACCTATGGTTTTTAATTGCACCCTATACCCCATAATTTATTAAGTTGCGATTTTCACCCCATATAAAATCTTTTGTTCATTTAAATGTTTATGAGTTTTATAACTTGTTCAAATCCTATTATGACTTAATACTTCTCACTAATATTTCCCTAAGGTGTTCGTAGATAATGATGTTTGTTATAATTTCAATCAACACCAAAAATCTATATAATTCTTTTTCTTAATCCAAAATTCAATAATTACGATTTAAGGTTCAACTAAGTAATATACCATGGCTTAAGAAAATGGACTTAAATATAGCTTAAATTTAGCTCCAAAATATCATTTAAATTCTCCTAAAATTTGCTAACAGCCACGGTCTTAGTCCAGTTTCCCTTAGTTCCTTTTTAAATCATTTTGCTCCATTTTACAAGGTATAACTTTGATTTTTTTGTGAGTCATTCCCATATAACTATTCTATCCTGACATTACCCACAATTTCCACACATTTTCACGGTTCAACATACTCATTTCTATAAATGTTTAAGGTTTAATAATACACATAATGCATATACTGCTCTCGGTAATTTTTCTTGTTATAACATCATGAACCTTAAAGTATTTAAGCATAGTTTAGGCATTATATTACCTGGTTTTGGTCACCAATAAATCTCCACCCAGCTGCACTCTCACGGTACTAGTTATTCCAGATTTCCTCTCTAGCCTTGTAGTTGTACCCCTTGTACTATACAATTATGTAATTTAAGTTAGCTTGTATGTTTATATATATATTTTTTTTGTTTAAAAACTCACGTAACCCATAGGTTAGTCACTATTTCACCTTGTTACTTGATTTCTCCTCCAGTGATATGTCCTCTGTTGCCGTGGCCATCCAGAGGTGAGGCAGCTCCAGTTGGTCGCCATACATGCGCATGAAAACAGCACTCATCAGTGCCTCTTAATGCTACTTATTCAAAGGGTTTAAGTACAGATTTTGAAGCATAAAAAGGGTTGGTTTATACCTTGTAAGATTGGTAGTAACACAGCTGATGATCACGGTCATCCAGAGCACCAGAGATTTGTTAGTTTCATGAGAAAAATCAGAGGGAGAAAAGCTTGGAAAGGCCACCCAATGTGTCAGTTATTACCTCTGGTTTGGAGCTCATCTTGGCAAGTTGCAGCAGCAAATTTTTTTTGTTCACCACAGGCTGAGAACCCCCTTCAGATGGTACACAACGAAAGGCTTAGGGAGGTACTAAGGGTAGTGTACATTCTGGACAAAATGAGAGAAGAAAGGGGAGTGTTTATGCACTTGTTTTCCTTACCGTTTCTTACTGTTTTGCTTTCTACTACAGGTTGATGGTGGGGATTTTGTTTGCTCACGGGATACTGGAAAATGATTCTTCAACTGATGCAAGAGAAGGGTTAAAACATGGTTGGAAGTAACATGTTCATTCGAACAGAACAGAGGGAAAGATGGCATTTTTTTGTGTGTATTTTTAACTTACATTGCTTGCTGTCTCTAGTAGCTACTGTGGCCATTTAAGAACAGTTTCTTGCTTAAAGAAGAGCTGGGAAGATCTTCTTCTACTAGCGCAAGGAGAGGGGAAAGACCATGTTAGGAGCTGTATTTACTCCTACAAGAAACCGAGAGAAGGCATGGAAATTTTCATGTATTTTCTTACCTGGTTTCCACATGTTGTTTTTGGCTTGTTGGTGCAGGTTGACAGAGGAGGCTTTCGTTAATCAAGAGAGGCTAGGAGAATGCTTTTTAACTGGTGTGAAAGAAGGAGGAAAACTATGTTGGTAATGTCAGATTTATCGGACAACAGAGAAGGTGAAGTGCAGTTTCCTTGCAGTTTTTTTTTTTTACTTCTTTACTTGCTGTTTACCAGCTGGTTCCAGGTTGTTGTTGGCTCAAGGAAACTGAAAGAAAACAACTATAATATGCGTGCAAGGTAGGGGTTAGAGGTGTTAGAAGTGGTGTATTAATTCTGGACAGAATCAAGGGAAAAAATGAAGTTCATGTGGTTTTGCTGAATTCCTTACCTTACTTGTCCAGGTAGTTACTAGCTATTTGTTAAAGGTTCTGTTTTTCTTTCTTACGCCATTCTCTTCTCAGATAATGACTGAAAGGAAACTCTCTTCAATGAGTGTACATAGCAAGATTTAAAGATGAAAGTTACAGTTTTTTTTGTACCAACAGAGAAGAGAAGGGAGTATGTTACGCTAGGTTACCTTCTCTTTAATCCTGCAGTTGCATGGCTCCTGCTACGTAAATTATAGCTGGCTATGAAGGGAGGATGGTGGGTGGTTATCAAGTATGGAAATATGACGGTAGATCATGCAAAATGAGGTAGAGAAAAAGAAACGGTGAAGAAGGTGTTGTGTTGTGGTGGGTGTTGTTGTTTGTTGTTGCTTATGGTGGGAGCAAACTGAGTTGTTTGCTGTTGTTTCCAGAGAAGGGAGTGGAAAGTTGTGGCTGTTTACTGAGAGGAGAGGGAATGAAACTTCGGTAGAGCATGGGCAAGGGAGGTTGTTTGTCCAGCTTAGATGATATACGGAAGGGATTAGGCTAGTAGTGGTTCTCTTCTTTTTATTTTTCTTTCTTCATTTCCAGCATGGATCATTAGAGTTGGATGATAATTTTTTTTCCTTGTGGTGTGTCAGCCGAGGTTACAAGAGGGAAAAGAGAGGTTTAAGGGTAAGGTACTAATGGTCATCATCCTAAGGTATATTAGGTGTACTTGTTTATCCCTTTTATGCTAACTTTAATTGTCTTGTTTCTTTTCCCATGTACTTGCTGCTGACTTCTTCTTTCTTTTCTTGTTTGCAATCGGCTGAACTGATGGAGTGGAGTAACAATACAGCCAAGAGTAAGGGAAAAGAGGAAAGGAATTAGCTAGTCATGGTTTCACTAGCTAGGTGTACTTATAAAGTAATTCCTTTTGTTTGATGTCATTACTTTTCTAGCTTTTATTTCCCCTTGTAACATTAGTATATGGTGCACACTTGGGAAGAGTTTTCCCTTTTTAACTTTAGTGCATTAATAACACATATTAATGGTGCATAATGTGTCATTTTTATGTTGGATGATAATGTATAATATTTCTTGTTTAATGTATATGAATGAGTGATTGTTGTCTTTGAAATCTTGTTTTGACTATGTAAATCATTCCATGTAATTTCATCACCTAATTTGTGACATTGGTATATGTATTACAATATTACATATAGTATTTATTTTAGGAGTTATTTTCTCCTTAATGTTGTTCACGCTGTGATTAGAGGTTACATGTATAATTTGGTGTTCATTTCGAACTATGCATTTATATACTGTTGTTTACGATGAGTAATGATCATTAGATGAATAATTGCTGATCATCTAGTCTCATTTAAATTTAATTCCTTAGTAAGTAAGGTAATTAGTGTTTGGGGTATTTCAATCTACCCCCCTCAAAAAGACTTCGTCCCGAAGTCTCACTTCTGATCAATTGTTCCTAGATGAATATAGTTCCATTACTAACTTCAATCCTAGGGGTCAAGTCCCGTACCTCCATGATTTAAAGTGCAACAGGTGCATAAACCAACTCATCCAAGTGCAATAATAATATGCATCTCATAGCTTAGTTGTATCGTACAATTACACGTATCCACACAAGGTGCAACACAAGTGCACAATACCAAATACATAAATCCCAACATAGACACCGATAACCATCTAAGTATCACATTGGATACGTAAACATATCACCAAGTGCATACATGCACAAACAAACCAGATATCTAATAGCTTAAAGCACATAAATTCCACAACACAACAAGTATGCTCCATATACGCACCACAAACAACACAAACAACATAGAATCTTGGTATACGCCAAGAGGCTCTACCCCCCCTTAAAAGGGTTACGCCCCGTGACCCCCAAAGTATTGAACAGCTGTTATGAGAAGAGCGCTGGATACTTGGTCTCCCTCTTTCTCGTACCGGAAATGAGGAGTGGAGGCGTCTCTTATCTAAGCCGTGGGTCTAACTCTAGTATTTTGTGTTCTAAAATATATGAATGGTGAGTCATGTACTTCTTCAGCTAACACCATGGAGTACTTGTGCGCTCTCCTAAACACATTTTAATGGGCCCACTCGCTCCATAGTGAGTGCAGACCCATGAACATAAGGCTCAATTTGCCCTTTCGTTCCTATTGGTGTTTTATAGATTATTTATTAGTTGCAACCTATTGCTTTTCCCATTTCAATGTGATGGTGTCATGCACGGTCTTTCATGCTTTAGGAAACAAGGTATCTTTATAGTACGAATGCTTGATTAGATTTAGATCGCCTATCCCGGTATCCTGGATTACTAGCGCACATGCGCGTACTATGTCGCCAGGTGTTCTTTGAATTTATTCACTGACTTTCAGTTGAGGTGTAATGTGGCGTTGATTATCGTTGGTACTTAGTGATCCTTTCACTTGTCTCAGCTGTCTTGAGACATACTAGTGTATATATTCACGGAGATGATCCTTGTCATCTCGTGTCTCCAAGTTGTTTTGTTCCGGAGTAATGTTAGTTGTAGTGTTTAATAGGCATTTCCGATGGTGTATGTTGTATTTTGTATATCGGCCTAATAACATTGTTTGTGTGGTTTACCCTACTTTTGCTAGGGAAATTCATTCATTGTTCTCATATTGTGTCCTGCTTCTTTCAGTATCACGTGTGGTTATGCTCCCTGGCAGTTGAGGAGTTTGCCTCCTGGTATGTTTTATATCCTTCCGATTTTTTTCATGTTATTTCATTCGGAGTGTAATTTTATATTTGTGTGTGCTTCTTATCATTGCATTCTAATGAGTTCCACTCATCTAGTCTTTGCCAACTTATTTGTTTCCAATGGTTATTGATAATGGTCGCTTCTGCGCGCACTATATCTTGACCAATTTGGTAATTATTGGTTATTGTTACAGTTGCCTTAAGCTTAGGGCATCCGCTAGTATACTAGCTCTGCCTTCCTTTTATTTCATAGTGATGTGTTTGTGTTTAACCTGTTTTGAGTGGAACATATCATTGTTCTTTATCTGGGCATGCGGTGGTTGTTATGTCGTAAAGTATTGTTTGTGTCTTTAGTATGTGGAATGGTTCTCATAATGCCCCTCTTTTGGGTGGCAGTTTTCATCTTTCGTTAGTATCCTCTAGGTGGTCTAATTTTCCAATGTTGGTAGATCCTTTATCTTTAAAAGTGTTCACATATTTGCTTGCTCGTTCAATAAGTTTTTATGTCTTGTTACTTAGCTGACTATCACCTCTCTTGTCTTTCGGGAGATTTCCCTTCATATTATTGTGTGTTATTCACTCCCTTGTGGAGTTACGACCCTGGTCGCATTATACTTAAGGTTTTTGGTTTCTTTAGTCTCGTTGCTTTAACTAAGACTCTTCCTGTTAATTTATTCGAGGTAGTTATTTGTACTGGTTTGGGTTTGTGTCATTGTCTGTCACACGTTTATAATTTGTGAAGTATTCTTTGTCAATCTCCTTCTCAAACGATATTGGGGTGTGTCCTGAGGAAATTGTTTTGTTCTCCGGGTCCCTTGCTCAATGGGCATGATTACGTATTTTATGTTTTGTGAGTGTTTGGGATATTGTGCCCTAGTGGAGAGGTTTATATTGTAATACTACGAGGTAGTTTTCTCTCCTGTCATTGATTTCATTATTGACATAATTCACTGAGGTTTTAAAGGGTTTTACGATCATTTGTATAGACAAGTATTTGTTAATCAATTGTTTAATAAGTTATTTATTGGGGTGATTTTGTGTTGACTCCCAGTCATCGTTATCTGGTTCTTATGTGCGCGGTTTAGCGCTTGTTCGCTGTTTCGCGCTCTTGTATTTGTAGGTTATTCGTGTTATTTATGGTACGTATTATAGTTCTCACTTCCCATTATTTTCTGGGTTACAATCATTTGTTGTGTTTCCAGATCCCGTGGCGAAGGTTCACGTTTCCTCCTTTTATTGGGTCCTTGTTGTAGTTTGACTTAGAACGGTTTCCGTTATTATTCATCTCATTTCAGGTGTTGCTGCCCTTTTTGGCGTATGTTAGAAAGGTAGTGGAGGCGGTAATTGCGCTCTTTTGGACTCGTGTCCTTCCAGTGGTACATTTAGACGTCTTTGCTTAGGCTTGTGTCTGGTATCATGAACTAGGTAAATGTTATTGTTTAATTTACACACTTATCATCTCTCACGGTCGTTGCGTTAGCAGGCAGCCTGTCTTGAACATGTATTTCGCTTTTGTTACCTATTGTATGGTGAAAGACCAGCGGTAGTAACCATTCTCTATTCGTGGGAATTTCACCCAATGATCGGTGTGATTCAATGGAGTAGTAATTACCATCACAAGGGTATAATCTTGATAAAGTGTAGTGAAATTTCTTATATAACCACTCTATTTAATTTTACTTGTCGTATAGAGCTCTATGATGGGAGTTTTTTTTTTTGTTATATACGTGGGTACCGTCATGTATATATTGGGTACAAAAATCTCTAATGCCCTTACATTAATTATGTGGATATTTATGGATGAAGGAAGTTAATGTTACATGTTTACTATGTGTATGAGGTTTGAACTCGAAATGTGATGTACAACTCCTATCTTGGTGTTTGTTCGCTCTTGTTGATTGTGGTACCCCATTATAAGGGTGGTGCTCTGAGTGTTAATTTTTGACGTATTAGACACTTGTTCACATCTACAGGTGCGATTGGTTTATGTAATGACTGTGTTGCGTTATAATACGTTTGATTTGGGTGCTATTGAGGTTTAACATATTCTTCCTTTTCTGGTATTCATTGTATGCTTACGTGTGCCATTGTGGGCATAATACCAACCCTGATTATTACGTTATCGTACTTGATTTTACAACTCCTACATATTCGGGAATGAGTTGTTATTTTTGAGTATTCGCATTCGGTATCCCTTTCGTTGCTTTAGATGTATTCTTGCTGTTTATAGCTGGTGTATTGTGGTTCCTTTGTTTCCTACCATCGTCAAGTATAGTGATGTATTTAGGAGGTGTTATAACACTTCGTATGGGGTTGTGGTCGTTCTAAGGACTCGACACTCGTCATTGATAGTGGTTGGCGTTCAATGCCAGTACATGACTATGGCGTTTGGCTCTTATGCCGATATTAGTGGTTCGTTAATGTCTAACCGGTGTAATTGTTACGGGTTGTTGTATCCCCTTTTGTTATGATGGTCGGACTCTTTCGGTCCTTTCGAGGTTTGTAGGCCTCATGTTTTAAGGGTTTTGTACTCCTTCTTGTGGCAGGTTGTATTTAGGGGATCTTTACTAAAGTTGTACGAATGTTTTGGTAATTTTGGTAGTCATGGTATCATTCACTGTGGTCTTCACGGTCTTGTAGGGTTTGATTGTAGATGCAGCACTTGCGGTGGCAAGTGCGCGAGGTAGGAAGAATTACTAATATATTGATTTTTATGGCGCTTGTTGTAGCAAGCGCGCCATGCAGGTTGAGTTATTGGTTTTATAATTGTTGGTCTCATTAACGTCTCGGTCGGTTGAGTATGACTCAGTTGATTTATCTTGGAAAGGTTAGTATCGGGGTTATTACAGTCTGTTAGGGTGTGACAAGTTCTCTGGGGTAGTTCTCTTTCCGAGTGTTCTTAGTAGGCTTTTTCTACGTTTGTCTTAAGTTTCATTGTGATGGAAATAGGGTGTTTGACGTATGCGTTCATGTTGTTAATCTATTAGGTTAAGGGCTTACAGACTCCTAGAACACGCTGAGTACTAGTACCAGCGCCTAAGGTTCCCGTAAAGTTTGGGGTATTTTTCCCTTGGGTGACTCCTTTCCCCTTCTAATTGCTCGTACCAGCTGGGGTCTACCCCACGTAGCTACCATATGGTGCTTCAGGTTCGGCAGGTGGAGTACCCCGGTTGTCTACGGTATGACATTCCGGTCTTGGGTTGCGTTTCAACAATCTTGGTTAATTGAACAGGGTTCTGTGTTTAATTATGAGCCGACTCGATAGTCTCTATGGATTCATTGTATTGTAAACTCTCTCATCTATTTTGGTATCGTAACATTTATGGCAGCCATGTCGGTTTTCCCGATCAGGAGGGATTCTCCGTCTCCTGGCGTCTTTAATCGCTTTGCCTCTATGTCAATATTCGAAGTGTGGGCAGTGGCGGGTGGGGTACCACTGCTGATTTCCCGGAGGTTCTCCTATCGAGCTAGTATGGTCCTATGTTATTCGGGATCGCAGGACCTTCAATACCCTCGTCATGCCTCGTTCTGAGTGGTTTCCACTTCTTCTCGACGTCTGTAACACTGCATGTCGTGCCTTTACTCGGTAGTTCTCCATACAGTAATCAATAATATTGGTGTGAGCCTCGATTTTAAACCCTATCCTATGTTGATTAAAGTTGATTAGGATCTAACCGGGTTTTAGGTTTATAACCTAAGATTAATAACTATGTCATATAACAAAAATTATTAAAACCTAAGCTAGCTCACTGAACCTATTAAGAGTTGCCACCTAATTTTAACCTAGATCAAATTAGGAAAGAAGAGTTCGGGTTCGGGGGCTTGATATTCGACTTAATTAGGGTTCAATTATTTTCATTACCCCTAGAAGTCGTTTTTCCTCTACTTAGTTTAATTACGGCTTATTACGAGTCGTTTTTAACCTAAGTGCGCGCTTCTGTTTTTTTTATTTTTTAACATTTTGTTTGACAGAAAATTAAAATGGAAATTAAAATACCAAAACTAGGGTTTCGGAGGCAGAATTAGGTCAAGTTTGTTTTCGTCGTGGCTACGGACTAATAACAACCGACCCCGGACCCTAGTTAACTTAATTACACAGAAAAAGTCAAATTTAAACAGAAACGAGATTTTGAAAAGTCCGGGGCCACGGACAGGACGTCCGTGGGCCCGGACATGTTTTATAAACCCTAAATTTTGAAAATAAAAATATCCCGCCACCGTCCGGGGCGTCCGGGACCCGACATAGCGTCCGTGGGTGCGGACCGCCCTCGGACAGCGGCGTTTGGGTGGCTCCCGGTGGTGTTTCTGGCTCAAATTTATGGGTAGGTAGCCTGAAAGATTCTAAACAACGTTAGTGATTGAAAGTTTACAATTTGAATTCGAATTAAACACGAAACTTAGCAAACAAGTTATTGGGCAGAAGCGAAAACAAACGCTAATTCAGAAGCGATTAAAAGTCAATTCGATTCCAAATTTTGACACAGAGTAGTTAAAGTTGAACAAAGTCAGAAAAACATGACTTCAACCCGTTTTACCTTCGGATTTAATGAGACTCTTCATAACGGGGATCTTTTGGTGCCTCGTTGATGCCGGTTTTGGATTGACTTCGAATTGTGCTTCTGATTCCTTCTTCTTTATGCTGTTAAGGACATTTCTCTTCTGTTTTTGTGGTGGTTTTGTGTGTTTTTGGTGCTTGGAAATTCAATAGGAGAAGAAAGGATGAGTTTTTGGTGATTTCGGGGTGATTTCTGCAGTGTTTCGGTATTGACTTGAGGCTTGGAAGTGTTAAAACGTGGGGAGAAAGTTTGTGGCTGTGTTATCTGACTTTGGAAGTGTTCTCCTCTGCCCTAGGTTGTTTTGGAAGGTCCTTTTATAGAAAGAGCAAGGCCATGTTGATAGAACAAGATTTTTATCTAAAACCCTGATTTTGTGCTCTAAGGGAATCTGATTTTTTAAAATATGTTGCAGGCTGATAGAAATTTTGAAATTTTAACTGAAGGTAAAGGATGAATTTTAAGAATTTTGAGAGTTGGAATCGGGTTATTTTGATAAATAACCGATTAGATAAAAATCTCACAATCTGGAATATCCCATAATTCATAACTTATTATTGGAAAGTTGAAATAACGAAATTCCAACGGTATTAGTCTTTAATAAGCATCCTCTATCTTGTGTTAAAATTTCATGACGTTTTGTTTTGATTTCGGTATTTTCCATAGGAGAGAGAAAATTGAAAAAATGATTGAATTTCTCTTTTAAATTTTGGGATAAGGTTCCAAATAAAACAATTTCAGGTTTAAGACTGTATGTAGTCATGCTAACCATGTGACAATTTTATTTTAATTTTGGAAACCTTTTATTATTTCTATTTCGAGGTTATTTCATGTGTTAATTAAAGAAATTAGCTTATAATATGAATTAAAAGCTAAATTTCCAGAATAAATATTATCAGAAAATCATGAAATACCTTTCATAATGACTACGATATTTGGAATTGTTTGGTGATGATGTACAAGTCATACGAAAATAGAAAATCCTGAGAATGTCCCTGGAAAATCCTGCATTGGTGCACTTTGACCATTTTGCCCTTTGTAACACGTATGCCTTTGAGACTACTAGGGGGGTTGAAATTTTGGGTATAACAGATTGCCCCCCGTCAACTAGGCTTTGTAATGAAGATGAAAAGACTAGTTGATGCTTGAGTGATACCCCAAATTTTTTGATCCTAAAAGACCTCGTATGCCGTTTGAAATCTAGTGGGTTGTGTCGAGCTATTCGAAGGCGCTGACTACCTAAAGGAGAAGGAGATGTTGTTGAACTATTCGAAGGCGCCAACTACCTGAAATGATGATATGTTGTTGAGATATTCTAAGGCGCTGACTACCTAAAGTGATGAGAATGATGTCAAGCTATTCTAAGGCGTTGACTACCTAAAGTGATGAAAATGATGTCAAGCTATTCTAAAGCGTTGACTACCTAAAAATGGTGAAAATGATGTCAAGCTATTCTAAAGCGTTGACTACCTAAAAATGGTGAAAATGATGCAATGTTTTTAATGGAAGCAGGTAAACTAGGGAGTGGTGCTAGGTCTTACTACGAGCCTAAAGGGATGATTCTAGGTCTTATGACGAGCCTAAAGGTTGGATCTAGGTCTTATGTCGAGCCTAAAGTGAATGAATGTAAGGGAGGTCTTATGGGGGCCTGAAATGGTTGAATGTAGGGTAGGTCTTATGGGTGCCTAAGGTTGTTTTTTTTTTTTTGTGGTGATAGGACTTATATGTGCCTAAGGTTTGGAGGTGAAACCCGTCCTAACTCGGTTGCTTATGGACACCGAGACCCACCTAACTCGGTTGCTTATGGAGACCGAGATTCATCTAACTCAGCTGCTTATGGAGACTGAGATCCGTTCTGCTCGGTTGCTTATGGAGACCGAGACCCATTCTACTCGGTTGCTTATGGAGACCGAGACCCATTCTACTCGGTTGCTTATGGAGACCGAGACCCATCTAACTCAGTTATGGAGACTGAGATCCATTTATCGGTTTACTTATGGAGACCAGAGATCCGTCTAACTCAGTTGCTTATGGAGACTGAGATCCATTCTACTCGGTTGCTTATGGAGACCGAGATCCGTTCTACTCTTAACTAGGCTAATTGAGGAATGCAGTATGTTTGATGATGCAAAGATGTGAAGTACGTTTTATGCAAATGATTGTGGCAAAAAGCAAATTGTCAAAGTTCCAAACATGGAAATGAAGAGGTTTACGTGGGTATTGCAAAATGAAATTGAAGTGTTTGAAAAGACTGAAAATTGTCCAAAGTAAGAAATTGCTAGAAATATGCCAAACATGGCCATGATGAGATTTATGCAACCGAAGTGTTTGATGGAAAATTTTCCAGTACAAGAAGTTGCTGAAAGAGGTGCCAAACATGGCAATATTTAAAGAAAATTCTGTCTACTGAAAATGAAAGTGAAATTATCGTTTCCTGACTAAAGATTTCAGATTCGTAATTTATCTCCTAGGAGATGAACATGCCACTGGTGTGGTATGATGTTTGACGTGGAGATGTCTTGAGTGGTGATCAAGGCTTATGAAGGGCCATAGAATTTATGTGGAGGTGAAGGCTTATGAGGTGCCCGTGGTGTGATGGTGTTGGTGGTGCTTAATGTTTGGGTTTCAATTGGTGTTGTCATAGCAATTGTTGGAACCAACAATTGCCCCCAGTATTTTCCTTTAAGACAATCTGAGCTAGAGTTCATGGCAATCTATCGGAACGATCGATTGCCCCCAGTATTTTCTTTGATTAAACATGCGAACAAGTCTTATCCTCACATGGTCAAGGATTATTTCTTGATGTGGTGCTTTCTATCCTACACGCAAAGTGTTTGATGCTTGTACTCGTGCTCTCCTTTTGGTCAAAACATCCCAACCATTGAATTTGACATTTGTTAGATTTACGCGTTCAACCTGCTACTTTCACGTGATTGGATACACAACTACTAAGTCGGAAGTCTTTTAAGCTTATAACGTGGCTATAGGGTGTGATGAAAGACAATGGGACAATGGAGGAATGTTTAGGATATATGGAGCTATAAGGGTGACCAAAGCTGCAACTTGCACCTTCTCTCGGACTTTCCTTCTTTGTGTTGAAGTCATTTGGCTACTTCGTGATGACTTTGCTTGTGAGCTTGGAACTTGGGACTTTTGAATTGTTCCTTGCACCTTCTCTCTTTCTTCTGATTTTGGATCTCTTCGAGGCTTTCCAGATTTGCCTTTCTTTGAATCTCTTTTTCCTCGGGGTTCTTGTGTTTCCCGGTTTTAAACTTTGAGAGTTGTTTTATGATGTGAGCTCATGGGATCCTGTGTCGTTTTGGGACCATTTGCGGATCATTTCATTGTCTTGGTAACGGCATTGCTTCTTTGGACCTGTGAAGTTGCTGTTCGGAAGTCGGGCTCCTTGCTTCCTTTGGTCACCGGGTTGGTTGTTCATCATTGGTTGCCTTGTTTGTGGAGTTTGTAATGTTGTAAAAGATGATGTATACGAAAAGCTCAGCGGGGGTGCCTAGGGTTTAATGTCAGTGTTCACAAGCTTTTGGTTGTGTGGTGCTGTACCTAGGTGCTTCGTCATCCCTAATAGTTGTGTATCCGTTCTTTGTTACTTTTCAAAGGTCTAAGCGTAAATTTACAAAATATCTCCTTCGGTTGGAGTTATGCCATTTACCTTACCTTTGAATGTGGTCTCACTAGAGTCATGTAAAAATGGCACGCTCGTTCACTCATGGTTTTTCCGCTCAAGACACTCTCTTGAATTTCACTCAGAGACTAGTTCGCACGCTTAAACGAAAGATTAAAGGCGACGATCCCGAGCTCAGATTGCCCCCAGTATTGATTAGGGGTTTACGACAACACTTAAACAGATGTAGAGTTTGGACTACTTTGTGGATTGTTTTGGATGTTTTGTGACGGTGTTTGGACGGACATTGAAATACCCCAAACTTAGATATGGTGTTTAAATGACAAACTAAGATATAAGAAGGCTAAATAATGCCTTAGAAACATTAAGAAACATTTCTAATCAAAGAAAATATAAGGAAACACCAAAAGAGCAGTTTAAGCAAAAACGTGCTCTAAGCTTGGAGAGACATGGGAGAGTACCCAAATATTGTTCCAAGACCTTAGTAATATCCTAATGGTCATTTTAAGTCAATTACCAAAGAAAACCAAGCTTGAAAACAAGTTAAAACACAAAATGTGCTTTAAGGAGTCTTAAAGCACGTTTTTGAAAAATTGTCTTGTAAATGAGTTTTGAATGGCTAAATGTCCATCATTACTCTTTAATTAATATGTGTACTATATAGTATCACATTTGGAGGTCTATATCAATGGGAAATCAAAAATTTCACAACAATGTGCCTTGTTTTTGATGAATAGTGAATTTATTAAGCTAGTTTATAACATAAGTCTATATAAGTGAGACATTTGGTCAACAAAGACTAAACTACCCTCATTCACTAAAGGGGGCCGGTTTCTTTAAGTGTGACTCACCACACTTATCTAACTAAGTAAAGAGAAAGCAAATAAGTAAGTTATAAAGCATAAAACACTATTCACCTTTTAAGATAAATATCACTTTTGCTTACCTCTCTCCTCACTTCTTCATTTTCCCTTGTTGCCCACGATTTCTTGCTCTCTTTCTCTTCTCCATTCACGTAGAGCTCACCTCCATGAAAGCTCCACCTTCTCTTGCACACCACTTGCTCATTTAAGCTCCAAATCCAAAACAAAATACATATTCTTCTTAGTTAGCTCAAGCTCCTCCTTTCTATCTTTTCAAAACTTCAAGAGCTTCATTTTGGTGCCAAGTCAAACCACCATTAGAGGAGGAAATTCAAGTTTGGAGACTCCATTGGCATCTCCATTCTCTTAAGGTAAAGAAAGTGTAAGAAAATCTAGGTTTCCACCATTTTCTTCACTTGACCGAAAATATATACTCATGGGACTCCATGTTTATGCCTTGTTCTAGCTTGTTTCTACTCTTCAAAGGAGAGAGGAGGTCCTTCTTGCTTCACATCCAAGTTGTCTTGAGAAACCAAGGTAAAACAATCACATTAATACCTTAAAACATATTTTTAAACCTAGGGTTTGTTCCTTAGGGTTAATGTGTTATCTAGTACTCATTGGAGTCATTGGATATTGGTTAGAATATTGGCAAGGAGAATCACATTGGTGACCGAGATTGAACAAAGAAAACCTAAGGAGAAAAGCTTGTAAGCTTGTGAGAAAACAAGGTAAATTACTTACCTTAAGTTGTCTTGTTGTTTAAGGGAATGAGATATGGGTTTGTGATGAGTTTAGTGTGGAGTTTATATTGGGAAGGTGCTATAAAACCTAGGAGAAACAATGACTATTCTTGTGAACTTGTGACTAAGGAGCACATGAGAAAAAGAGATAGTTTAAGAATGTTAAGGTGAAGTACAAGAAGCATTCTATTTCAATGGGAGCCTTGTTGAGTGTATTTGCAGGTTGAAGGCATATATATATGTGGAAATTCAGTGGTTAAGATTATTGTTATTTAAGGGCCTAAGTGCCAAGCATTTTAAGTTTAAGCATTATATGATGATGTGGTGAAGTTTTGGTGTAAATGGGTGTTAAGCTATTGTGATGAGAATTTTTGTGGTGTTGGTTGTTTGGTGGAGAAAAAACCATGTGTTAGGAGGTACTATATACTAGAGAACCCATGGCAAAAATTTAAAGGAGAGTTTAAGTGTTTAAGATATCCTAAGGGAATTTAATGACTAAGGAAGTACTAGGAATGTTCTATGGGTTGTCTTGATGAAAAAGGGTGAAGTTAAGATGTTTTAATGACTTATGATGACTTAGGTATCACCATGGAGTATTTAGGAATCAAAAGAATGTATTTGGGTATTTAGGACTTAGGCAAATGTTGGTGCACATCTAGGAAGGAAATAATGTAATGATGAGGGAAGTTTAATCTTGTTAAGGAACCTTAAGTGAATGTTTAAAAGAGTTTAGATAGTGAGAGATGCTTGGGAGATGATGTTATAGTGGTGAAGGAAACATTTGGCATAGTGGTTACACTAGGTATGAACCACCACCTAGAAACCTAGAGGAAAACATTACAAGTGTTAGCATTATCACAAGGAGAATGCATAATGACTAAGATGGATTTTGGTGGATGAATTAAGGTATTTTAAGGAGGGCTTAAGGTGTATTTGAGGTGCCCAAATGAGGTTATAACATATGAGGATATATGAGGAGAAGTTTGGAGTTGAAAAGGAATTTAGAAACAAGTTTTTAGAGCCGACCGGCCTTAGGACCGGACTTGCAAGGTCGGTCGGGCTCTGTTACACTACCGGAAAATGTTTCTGGAATCGACCGGACTTGGGGACCGGACTTACAAGTCCGGTCGGGCTTGTTTTGTGAGAGGGAAAATGTTTCTGGAATGGACCGGACATGGGACCGGACTTGTCAAGTCCGGTCGGCATGAATTTAGTACGGATTATAAGTCTCTGGAATCGACCGGACATAGGACCGGACATGTAAGTCCGGTCGGAGTGAATTTTCCAACGGTAAAAGGTACTGGGATGGACCGGACTTGGCAAGTCCGGTCGGTAAGTCCGGTCGAGCCTAAAAATAAAAGAAAAAAAGAAATTTCAATTTCTAAAAATGGTGATGGGTAATGAGGTATGCCCTTGGTAGGGTAGTAATGATAGGGACCCTAAGAACTTGAGGAATTAAGTTAAGATTAAGTATAAGTTTTAAGGTTTAAAGTTAAGTTTGTAAGATTAAGTGATAAAGACTTGAGAGGTTATTGAATGGAAGTCCTTAGGGACTAAGTGAGTTGAGTAAGGTGCAAACAACTAATAACCTAAAAATGAATGAATGTTTTAGGTTTGTGAATTGGGACCCCGAAGAAGGTTAAACAAACAACGATCGACGGTGAACGGTACAATCCTTCTTGTGACCTGCTTGCTAACGAGGTGTCCCTCGGCTTGTGTGCTATCTGTTTATTTGCTATGACTAAAACAAGATAAAGCATGCAACCGGTTATATTGTTCTCGTTGTGATTGTGTTATATTTACACTAACCCGCGAGAATTGAGATTGCTACTAACCAAGTTTAGTACTTACTGAGTTAAGAATAAGAGTTAAGTTTGATGGTTGTTGGTTAATGCCCGTTAAGGCTTAACTAGCACATGGTGTTTAAGATGTCTACTAACTGGAACTTGAGTGAGGACACCCGGGACCGATCTCCGGTCATGCATGCTAAGTGAAAGGGGGACGGTATCTGAATCAGATCCGCCCTCCGCTTAAGGACTTGTCTTCGGACTTGTAGCCTAGGGCCGGTTGCCGGCTCAGCTACGCTGGGCTCCCGTCCAGAGTAGGTGGCATTAAGATGGTGCGGTGGGATCACCTAAATCCCAGGTTCGAATTAAGCTACAACCAATCCCTTCCAGGAAAGGTTTGTATACTGAGATTAAGATTAAGATTGAGATTGAGATTAAGGTTAAAGTAAGGTAAGGAACTGAGATTAAGGAAATGAGGATTAAGGAGGGGGTTACTAACCCACTTGTTAAGGGAACGCTTGAGTCGTTCATTGCTTGTGAACCATATATGTGCATCTGTGGTTATTGTTATTGCACCTCATATTATGTTTGTGTATGTAATCAATTTCCATGCTATCGACAATTAGTCGTCGTAGCCCCGTTAGCTTGGGGGCCATGAGAGGGTGTACCAGCATTCGTGCTGACCCCCTCGGGGGCTATTTTTACACTTGCAGGTAAGAGGCCCATGAGGACGCACTACGAGAGTAGGAGCGGTTAGACTTAGGTGGGGACTTTTATTTTGAGTTCGGGTTGCGCCTGTGCACCCGACTGTTTATATTAAATTGTTGTAAGTTTGAGATTATGATTGAGATACTAGTACTCGGTCGGTCGTGGGATTGTGGATGTTAATGTTTTGGGCTGGATAAGTGTTTTGGTTAAGTATTGTATATATTAAGCCGGTATATTCTAACGATCAGACCGTGGCAAGGTCCAGGTGTTGTTTATTTCCGCTGCGACGTTTTCGACTAAGTGTTCAGATTGCGATAACCACGATAGGCTTTGGATGGGGTGTTACAAAAAGTGGTATCAGAGCGTAGTTACGCTCTGATCAAGAAATACCGGACATGAGTGACCACCGAGTTAGGATATAAGCTAAGGAATAAGTGTTGGGTTAAGGGTGTGAGAAGTTAGAGTGAGTAGAGTCAGATGACCACTAATAAGTGTGGATTGTCTTTACCGTCTACGGACGTTATAAATTTACTAGCCAAACAATGGTGAATGTGAATCTAATGTAAGTTATGCTTGTTCAGATGGCAGGACGCCCTAGAGGAGGCCGAGGTCGCGGCCGGAGTGAGGATATTCCAGGGATACCTGGAGGGCAGACGATCGCAGAGATCGTAGCTGCCGCTTTAGGGCATATGGGCTACCAGCCTGGTGTGGGTGCACCACCTCCACCGCCACAGCCTAGGGAACCAAACTGGGTGAAGAGTCTTGCTGATCTTCGACCCGCTCACTTCAAGGGGGAGACCGATCCCGCCAAGCTTGAGGCGTACATCTCCGAGCTGGAGACCGCTTTCGAGACCCTTGATGTCCCTGCTGGGATCAAGGTGCGCTTAGCTGCTTTCTACCTGAA
This sequence comes from Limonium bicolor, assembly GCA_023374045.1. NCBI lineage: Eukaryota > Viridiplantae > Streptophyta > Magnoliopsida > Caryophyllales > Plumbaginaceae > Limonium > Limonium bicolor. Next base: position 310,846,788 of record CM041780.1, read on the forward strand.
GGGGGCGGCGGGCGATTGGTGGAAGCTGGTGAGGGCCGAGCATGTGGCCAACCCAGAGTTCGGCTGGGAGCAGTACACCGCCTTGCTACGGGCAAAGTACTACCCCGCCCATGTCCAGACGAAGAAGCGCTTGCAGTTGGATGCGCTTAAGCAGTCGGACAAGATGACAGTGGACGAGTATTACTCAGAGTTCACTGCCTTGCTCCGTCTTCTGCCAGGTCTAGGGTATTCTGACCAGATCTTGGTGGACCGCTTCTATGGCGGGCTTAGCCATCGACTCCGCTACGGCATGGGGCCGACGAGTTACACTACCTTGCAGGTAATAAGAATGATTGAAATTGAGTAAGTGGTGAATAAGATTTAGATTATGAGAAATAAGTGAGACTAATACTATGGAAAAGCAGGAGTGCTATCATGCCGCTGCTAAGGTTGAGATTACCGTCCAGCTGAGGGACGAGGAGAATGCGAAGAGGAAGAGTGCTGGGAAGAGCTCAGAGAGTCAAGGGCAAGGAGGGTACAAGAAACAGAAGTACCAGCCTCAGGCCCAGAAGAATCAGAACCCGAAAGGGAAGGAGGAAAAGGAGAAGGCTTCGGAAGAGCCATTGAAGCTGACCTATGCTATTGCAGCTACACCATTGCGCTCTAAGGCGCCAAAGGGTGAGAAAAATTGATATTGAATGAGTTAAGAAATAAATTAGTAACCATTTGAGATATGAGAATTGACAATATGAATCATCAGGATCTGAGACTGAGAGGGGAGCCGGTGGTGGCTACCAGCGACGCTTCATCTGTAGATGGTGTCACAAGGACCACCCCGGGCTCGACTGTAAGGGAAACAAAGTGGAGTGCAACTTCTGCGGAGTGTATGGACACCGGGCATACGAGTGTTACCGGAACCCTGCTAGCAGAGCCTATAGGCCCGACACCAGGGGCAAGGGCAAGACCGATCAGGGAGCTGGATCTGACGGTCAGAGGAAAGTGCAGCAGCCGGCGGACAAGAACCCACGGGCGACCCAGAAGACGGGGCCCACTCTACACATGGTGGATCGGGATGATGAGCCTGAGCCCTCATCGAGGCCAGGTACCACTATAACCATTTAGTAATAAAACTACCTGCTTACCGCATTATCATGCATGTTTGGTGAAATATATGAGTTAAGTAAAGATAAGATGAGATTAGAACCTAAGTAAGACATAACCTACTACCACTTTAGGAAGATTCAACATTTGCTACCCTATATCATCTACATCTAACCCGGAGCACACGACATCGAAACCACACACTTTCCAACCGAACAATGTCAGGTTATCCGCCCAGGTATGATTTTATTAAGGGGATACCTGACACCCGACACACAAATAGCCATCATCAGGAGATGCAATCAACTAGGAATGGGACCGGGAGGTTTTTACACACCGGAGTACCCAGGGGGAGCAAGGATGAAATTAAAGATGATGAGCTTGGGCAAGGATTGGAATCCGTTATATGCCAAGAATTACCAAACCACAAGGGAGCAAGATGGAGTCTCACCACCGGGGATACCGAAGAGTTCCATCCAGTTATTACACAAGTCGGTGGAAATCGCTCAGCAGTTGGAAGCTGAACCGATTCCAGACATCCAACCAGACATTTGCATTGTAAACTTCTACGAAAAAGATGGGAAACTGGGACTACACCAGGATAAGGACGAGACAACGGAGTCTCTCGAAAGAGGGATACCCGTAGTGTCTTGGTCCATTGGAGATGATGCGGAGTTTTTATACGGCGAGCAGAAAGCGTGCGGACCGTGCAGATAAGATAATACTTAAGTCAGGTGATGTATTAATTTGGGAGGTGAATCAAGGATGTTATACCATGGGATTAAAAGAGTCAAGCTGAATACAGCACCGCAGCAGTAATCAATGCGACGCATATGAGACCAGGAAGATTAAACCTAACCTTTAGACAATATTAGCCATGTAATGTCAGAATGAGATGAGAAATGGGATGTAAGATTGAAGCACATGTTGTAAACAGGATGGTCATGAATAAAATAACAGTGTTGTTATAAATTGTTACGACTCTTGTTATACCATCAATACTCATGGAGCTTGTGAATACAATTAGGTTATGGACTCGGTACGGAAGGTGCACTAAGCATACTCACAGAGGCACAGGCCGACGCAAGCGGTACTATCCTCACCGGCACCTTTCCGATCAATGGAATTGAGGCATCAGTCCTCTTCGACTCAGGGGCCTCGCATACCTTTGTCTCTGCATCATTTGCGAGCAGGTTGGGGCTAGACGCTGATGAGCTACCCGACTTCACGGTTACGCTCCCGTCTAAGGAGAAGGTTCGTTGCACTCGTTATTACCGAGGAGCCACCATCAGAATTAAGGGAGAAGACTTCCCAGTCAGTTTCATTGAGTTCAGCAAGCTAGGATTTGATGTTATCTTCGGGATGAACTGGTTGGAGCGGCACAAGGGACGTATCCTCTGCGCCGAGCATAGATTGCTGCTCAGGAGTCCGTCTGGGGTGGGGTAACAATATCATACCGCCAGAGGCCCAGAGAGCCTTCGACTAAGATCATCACCGCCATGGCAATGCATAGAGAATTAAGGAGAAAGGAAGAAGTATACTCTGCTATGTACAGGAATAGAGAGAGACCCTGAGTTCGACCCCGACTTACCGGTGGTGTCGGAGTTCCCGACTTATTTCCACGGGAACTGCCCGGCATGCACCCACTCGGGAGGTAGAGTTCACCATTGAGCTGCTACCTGGTACCGGACCGATAGCCAAAGCACCATACCGTATGGCTCCGGCAGAAATGACTGAGTTAAAAGAACAACTGAAAGATTTGTTGGATAAGGGATTCGTTAGACCAAGTGTGTCACCATGGGGAGCGCCAGTCCTCTTCGTGAAGAAGAAGGATGGTAGTCTCCGCCTCTGCATCGACTACAGAGAGCTGAATGCAGTGACAGTGAAGAATAAGTACCCACTACCCCGCATTGACGATCTGTTCGATCAGTTGAAGGGAGCATCTGTGTTTTCCAAGATTGATCTCAGATCGGGGTATCATCAGATAGCCATTAAGGAGGAGACATTGAGAAGACGGCATTCCGGACACGATACGGCCACTACGAGTTTACAGTGATGCCGTTCGGTTTGTCGAACGCGCCAGCGAAGTTTATGGATCTGATGAACCGCTTGTTCCGGGAGCAGCTGGACAAGTCGGTGGTGGTTTTTATTGATGATATATTGATATATTCAAAGTCTAAGGTTGAGCATGAGGAACACTTGAGAAGGGTGTTGGAAATATTAAGGGAGAACCAGCTATATGCTAAGTTCTCCAAGTGTGAGTTTTGGCTTGACCAGGTCTCTTTCCTAGGTCATGTCATCTCAGATGCTGGGATCGCAGTGGATCCAGCAAAGATTGATGCCGTACGTACCTGGCCAAGGCCGAAGACAGTTACCGACATCAGGAGCTTTCTCGGTCTGGCAGGTTACTACAGGAGGTTTGTTAGAGATTTCAGCAAGGTCGCGAAGCCGATGACCAGTCTGATGAGGAAAGATGCACCATTTCTATGGACAGTCGACTGTGAGAGATCGTTTCAGCGCTTAAAGGACTCACTGACCACTGCACCGGTTCTGACCATTCCAGACGGTACAGAGGGCTTTGAGGTTTATGTGATGCATCCGGCAGAGGGCTGGGTTGCGTGCTCATGCAACATGGCAAGGTGGTGGCTATGCCTCACGCCAGTTGAAGAAACATGAGGAGAACTACCCCACACATGATTTAGAGCTGGGAGCTGTAGTCTTCGCTTTGAAGATATGGCGCCACTACTTATATGGGGTTAGTGTTACGATCTACACCGATCACAAGAGTTTGAAATACATATTCACTCAGAAGGAGTTAAATCTTCGACAGAGGAGGTGGTTAGAATTTCTGAAGGACTATGACATTGACCTCCAGTACAAAGAAGGGAAGGCCAATGTTGTAGCAGATGCCCTGAGCCGTCGAGCACACTCACTCCATTCGCTAGTTTCTTTCTCCAGCTTGGTTGATGAGGTGCGAGAGGCTCAGAGGACTGATGAGTATATGAGGGAGGTCAGACAGAAGCTGACAGAGGGTACCTTTGAGAGTCAGAAATACGACTTCAGACTTCATGATGATGATCTGATCAGACTTAAGGGCCGATTATGCATACCACGAGGTAACACGGATCTGAAAGACCGTATACTTAGAGAATCACACTGTTCTTCAGTTTCCATCCATCCGGAGCCTCTAAAATGTATAAAGACATGAAGAGATACTTCTGGTGGTCGGGGATGAAGACAGATGTTACCGAGTTCGTCTTGAGGTGTCTCACATGCCAGAAGGTGAAATTCGAGCACAGACGACCGGGCGGAATGGTACAGTCGATGCCAGTTCCGGAGTGGAAGTTCCATGATATCTCCATGGACTTCGTAGTTGGACTTCCACCTGCTAGGGGAGGTCTCAACATGATATGGGTGGTGGTGGATCGCCTTACCAAAGTAGCCCGATTCATACCGATGAAGGATACTTGGAAGGTGACCAAATTAGCGGAGTTATTTGAGAAAGAAATCATGAGGCATCACGGCATACCAAAGACCATAGTGTCAGATAGAGATACCAGATTCCTTTCGAGGTACTGGAGAGCTACCAGAGAAGCGTTGGGTACAGAACTCAAACTGAGTACCGCGTTCCATCCTCAGACAGATGGTCAGACTGAGCGTACTATTCAGACACTCGAGGACATGCTGAGAGCATGTGCCTTAGACTTCCAGGGCAGTTGGATTGACAGATTGCATCTGATCGAGTTTTCATACAACAACAGCTATCACGCTTCGATCAAGATGGCACCTTTTCAAGCGTTGTACGGTAGACCATGTCGTACACCGCTCTGCTGGGATGAGTCGAGTGAGACGGTCATTATAGGACCAGAGTACTTGAACAAGTTAAGGCTGAAGTTCAGCAAATCAGGGAGAACATGAAAGCTGCTCAAGATAGGCAGAAGTCGTATGCTGATGTTCGACGACGAGACCTGGAGTTCGCAGTGGGCGACCGGGTATTTCTGCGAGTATCACCGATGAAGGGTGTATTCAGGTTTGGGCAAAGGGCAAACTAAGCCCGAAATTTGTTGGTCCTTATGAGATTACGGAGCGGGTGGGCCCGGTTGCTTACAGGTTGAATTTACCTGCTGAGCTGGGTAAAGTGCATGATGTTTTCATGTTTCACAGCTAAGAAATACATGCACCACCCCTCCCATGTGTTAGAACCTGAGAGGTTGACTTTAGAACCAAACATGAGATCCGTGGAGACTCCTCAGAGAATCTTGGACAGAAGACTAGGGACACTCGCCACAACAGTGCGACTGGTGAAGGTTCTCTGGTCTAACCAGGATGTCGAAGAGGCCACGTGGGAATTAGAGGATAAGATGAGGGCGAAGTACCCTTCTTTATTTACTGACTAGATCGTCTGTATAGGGTACGGGCGTACCCCTTTTTAAGGGGGGTAGAGCTTCCTCGCTTTTGAGTTAGGAAACGATCATGTTTGTCGTTTTTTGGTTGTTTAAGATGTGGATTTGTGTAAGTTGCTACACTTCGGTGTAGTTTGAGTTATGTATGATACTTATGTATTGTATTTGAGATTGACCTTTGAGTCTTGAGATGTATGAATGTGAATATAAGATGTGGTATTAAGATTAAGAGAACTGTGTACCGTGAATGGTTAAACACATGTGAACTTTGAGGACAAAGTTCTTTTAAGGGGTAGATTGAAATACCCCAAACTTAGATATGGTGTTTAAATGATAAACTAAGATATAAGAAGGCTAAATAATGCCTTAGAAACATTAAGAAACATTTCTAATCAAGAAATATAAGGAAACACCAAAAAGCAGTTTAAGCAAAAACGTGCTCTAAGCTTGGAGAGACATGGGAGAGTACCCAAATATGTGTTCCAAGACCTTAGTAATATCCTAATGGTCATTTTAAGTCAATTACCAAAGAAAACCAAGCTTGAAAACAAGTTAAAACACAAAATGTGCTTTAAGGAGTCTTAAAGCACGTTTTTGAAAAATTGTCTTGTAAATGAGTTTTGAATGGCTAAATGTCCATCATTACTCTTTAATTAATATGTGTACTATATAGTATCACATTTGGAGGTCTATATCAATGGGAAATCAAAAATTTCACAACAATGTGCCTTGTTTTTGATGAATAGTGAATTTATTAAGCTAGTTTATAACATAAGTCTATATAAGTGAGACATTTGGTCAACAAAGACTAAACTACCCTCATTCACTAAAGGGGGCCGGTTTCTTTAAGTGTGACTCACCACACTTATCTAACTAAGTAAAGAGAAAGCAAATAAGTAAGTTATAAAGCATAAAACACTATTCACCTTTTAAGATAAATATCACTTTTGCTTACCTCTCTCCTCACTTCTTCATTTTCCCTTGTTGCCCACGATTTCTTGCTCTCTTTCTCTTCTCCATTCACGTAGAGCTCACCTCCATGAAAGCTCCACCTTCTCTTGCACACCACTTGCTCATTTAAGCTCCAATCCAAAACAAAATACATATTCTTCTTAGTTAGCTCAAGCTCCTCCTTTCTATCTTTTCAAAACTTCAAGAGCTTCATTTTGGTGCCAAGTCAAACCACCATTAGAGGAGGAAATTCAAGTTTGGAGACTCCATTGGCATCTCCATTCTCTTAAGGTAAAGAAAGTGTAAGAAAATCTAGGTTTCCACCATTTTCTTCACTACCGAAAATATATACTCATGGGACTCCATGTTTATGCCTTGTTCTAGCTTGTTTCTACTCTTCAAAGGAGAGAGGAGGTCCTTCTTGCTTCACATCCAAGTTGTCTTGAGAAACCAAGGTAAAACAATCACATTAATACCTTAAAACATATTTTTAAACCTAGGGTTTGTTCCTTAGGGTTAATGTGTTATCTAGTACTCATTGGAGTCATTGGATATTGGTTAGAACATTGGCAAGGAGAATCACATTGGTGACCGAGATTGAACAAAGAAAACCTAAGGAGAAAAGCTTTAAGCTTGTGAGAAAACAAGGTAAATTACTTACCTTAAGTGTCTTGTTGTTTAAGGGAATGAGATATGGGTTTGTGATGAGTTTAGTGTGGAGTTTATATTGGGGGTGCTATAAAACCTAGGAGAAACAATGACTATTCTTGTGAACTTGTGACTAAGGAGCACATGAGAAAAGAGATAGTTTAAGAATGTTAAGGTGAAGTACAAGAAGCATTCTATTTCAATGGGAGCCTTGTTGAGTGTATTCGCAGGTTGAAGGCATAATATATGTGGAAATTCAGTGGTTAAGATTATTGTTATTTAAGGGCCTAAGTGCCAAGCATTTTAAGTTTAAGCATTATATGATGATGTGGTGAAGTTTTGGTGTAAATGGGTGTTAAGCTATTGTGATGAGAATTTTGTGTTTGGTTGTTTGGTGGAGAAAAACCATGTGTTAGGAGTACTATATACTAGAGAACCCATGGCAAAATTTAAAGGAGAGTTTAAGTGTTTAAGATATCCTAAGGGAATTTAATGACTAAGGTACTAGGAATGTTCTATGGGTTGTCTTGATGAAAAAGGGTGAATTAAGATGTTTTAATGACTTATGATGACTTAGGTATCACCATGGAGTATTTAGGAATCAAAGAATGTATTTGGGTATTTAGGACTTAGGCAAATGTTGGTGCACATCTAGGAAGGAAATAATGTAATGATGGAAGTTTAATCTTGTTAAGGAACCTTAAGTGAATGTTTAAAAGTTTAGATAGTGAGAGATGCTTGGGAGATGATGTTATAGTGGTGAAGAAACATTTGGCATAGTGGTTACACTAGGTATGAACCACCACCTAGAAACCTAGAGGAAAACATTACAAGTGTTAGCATTATCACAAGGAAATGCATAATGACTAATGGATTTGGTGGATGAATTAAGGTATTTTAAGGAGGGCTTAAGGTGATTTGAGGTGCCCAAATGAGGTTATAACATATGAGGTATATGAGGAGAAGTTTGGAGTTGAAAAGGAATTTAGAAACAAGTTTTTAGAGCCGACCGCCTTAGGACCGGACTTGCAAGGTCGGTCGGGCTCTGTTACACTACCGGAAAATGTTTCTGGAATCGACCGGACTTGGGGGACCGGACTTACAAGTCCGGTCGGGCTTGTTTTGTGAGAGGGAAATGTTTCTGGAATGGACCGGACATGGGACCGGACTTGTCAAGTCCGGTCGGCATGAATTTAGTACGGATTATAAGTCTCTGGAATCGACCGGACATAGGACCGGACATGTAAGTCCGGTCGGAGTGAATTTTCCAACGGTAAAGGTACTGGAATGGACCGGACTTGGCAAGTCCGGTAAGTCCGGTCGAGCCTAAAAATAAAAAAAAAAGAAATTTCAATTTCTAAAATGGTGATGGGTAATGAGGTATGCCCTTGGTAGGGTAGTAATGATAGGGACCCTAAGAACTTGAGGAATTAAGTTAAGATTAAGTAGTTTTAAGGTTTAAAGTTAAGTTTGTAAGATTAAGTGATAAAGACTTGAGAGGTTATTGAATGGAAGTCCTTAGGGACTAAGTGAGTTGAGTAAGGTGCAAACAACTAATAACCTAAAAATGAATGAATGTTTTAGGTTTGTGAATTGGGACCCCAAGAAGGTTAAACAAACAACGATCGACGGTGAACGGTACAATCCTTCTTGTGACCTGCTTGCTAACGAGGTGTCCCTCGGCTTGTGTGCTATCTGTTTATTTGCTATGACTAAAACAAGATAAAGCATGCAACCGGTTATATTGTTCTCGTTGTGATTGTGTTATATTTACACTAACCCGCGAGAATTGAGATTGCTACTAACCAAGTTTAGTACTTACTGAGTTAAGAATAAGAGTTAAGTTTGATGGTTGTTGGTTAATGCCCGTTAAGGCTTAACTAGCACATGGTGTTTAAGATGTCTACTAACTGGAACTTGAGTGAGGAAACCCGGGACCGATCTCCGTCATGCATGCTAAGTGAAAGGGGACGGTATCTGAATCAGATCCGCCCTCCGCTTAAGGACTTGTCTTCGGACTTGTAGCCTAGGGCCGGTTGCCGGCTCAGCTACGCTGGGCTCCCGTCCAGAGTAGGTGGCATTAAGATGGTGCGGTGGGATCACCTAAATCCCAGGTTCGAATTAAGCTACAACCAATCCCTTCCAGGAAAGGTTTGTATACTGAGATTAAGATTAAGATTGAGATTGAGATTAAGGTTAAGTAAGGTAAGGAACTGAGATTAAGGAAATGAGGATTAAGGAGGGGGTTACTAACCCACTTGTTAAGGGAACGCTTGAGTCGTTCATTGCTTGTGAACCATATATGTGCATCTGTGGTTATTGTTATTGCACCTCATATTATGTTTGTGTATGTAATCAATTTCCATGCTATCGACAATTAGTCGTCGTAGCCCCGTTAGCTTGGGGGCCATGAGAGGGTGTACCAGCATTCGTGCTGACCCCCTCGGGGGCTATTTTACACTTGCAGGTAAGAGGCCCATGAGGACGCACTACGAGAGTAGGAGCGGTTAGACTTAGGTGGGGCTTTATTTTGAGTTCGGGTTGCGCCTGTGCACCCGACTGTTTATATTAAATTGTTGTAAGTTGAGATTATGATTGAGATACTAGTACTCGGTCGGTCGGGGATTGTGGATGTTAATGTTTTGGGCTGGATAAGTGTTTTGGTTAAGTATTGTAAATTAAGCCGGTATATTCTAACGATCAGACCGTGGCAAGGTCCAGGTGTTGTTTATTTCCGCTGCGACGTTTTCGATAAGTGTTCAATTGCGATAACCACGATAGGCTTTGGATGGTGTTACAGACATGTTCACCCCTTTGGAAGCAAAAAGACGACTCTCTTGTTCTATTGCCAGAAGATGATTGTTTCATGTGCCTTTATCAGAAGATACTCAAACCATTTTTTTGTTTTGTTAGAGAAAAAGCATTTTATTACAAACATTTTGTACATGACTTTCTTAAAGATGTGAAGATGCAGAGCTTTTAATGGCAAATAAATTGAACAATACTGAGTACACATTGAAAAGCTACTCAAAGTATACTAAAAGAAACAGAATGGAAACGAATATTCTAAAGTCTAAACTAGAACTATGAATTTAAAGTGATTTCTAACAAAACATTCTCCTAATACCGCCGCATTGAAATCCCTGTTGATAAGTGTCCAAATGAGCATGATTTATAGGTGTATTTCATATATATATAGCACTTTTCTTGCTCATTTCTCCACTTCGGTTAATTTTTCCTCTAGTTTATGTTTTATTGTTTATCTCACTAATTTATTGGTTTTAACATGAGGAAAACCAGCTACGACTAAAGTAGATAAAAAGACGAACACATAGACGCAAACGGCTCAGAAAACGGAGCCCAAACGAAGAATATAGAGCCAGTCGAACAGAGCCACGCGACATGCACGTACTGCATGCATGCTACCGCCTCAAAGGAGGCGGAACACACAGGCGCAACCGCCTAGCGGACGACACAAGTGAGGGCCGCCTGATATTGGGCGGAAGAGAGGTGGCGCAACCGCCTGGTCACTTGGCGGACGTGAGATAGGCAACCGCCTGTCTCCAAGGCGGACAAGACACGAGAGTACCGCCTAAAAAGAGGCGGACAAGACACGGAAGACCGCGAGGCGGTCAAGACAGAGGGAACCGCCAAATAACAGGCGGACAACATAGAGGACCGCCTCCTTAACAGGCGGACGAGACACATGGAACCGCTGGTTAACTGGCGGACAGCACAGAAGGGACCGCATGTTATCAGGCGGTAGTGTACTAATATCAGCGAGCTTATCTTCTTCTTCTTCGCTCGCGCCGCCTGCAAATTGCCTTCGCCGACTTCGCTGCAACTCGTCCACTGTCTTCAATTTATCCATCTACTCTGCACGCTCTGTCCCCTGCAATTAATGAGGAGCAATCAGAGAAGCAATCAACGAGCTCCTCACGCGTCTGTCTATCTTCTCTGCTTCCTCTTCTTCCTTTCCCTATATAAACCCTCAAACTTCACCACGAATTCACCAATCGATCCACGACCACTTCACCACCATCTCATTTCTCTTCTCCCGCCTTCTCCATTTTATTTATTTTACATTCCACAAATTCACCTCTAGCCCTACGTACACAAAATAGCAGAGTGAGACGGAGTGATTACGGATGATTTCTATTACTCTCGTCTCTATCTATCTATTTAATATGTTAGGCTAGTTTACGTTTACTCTGGGAATAGTTATTATATATCTATACTAATTATGCAATATTTCTACCGGTTTATTTATATACAGTTTGTTACGCTTAAAGGTTATCATGCACCTTTTAATAGATCTCGCGAATTTATTAAATTGCTCTACTAAGTCTATTTTTGATCAGACCAGGTGATAAATAGACAGGTTAATTAAAGCGTAAAACTGGAGGAAGCTTTATTATGATTTAATGAGTTAGTATTCAGTTGCAAATGTAATTCCTCAATACTCCTCTGCCGTTCGCAGGCTTTTGCTTGAACCTTGATTAGAACCTTGCATTACAGGTGAACGAGTTCTTATGAGGCTATGACTTAGTCCTTAAGATATTTACAGGAACCTTGCCAAATTATTAAACCAGTAGAGATAGCTTAATTATGCAGATTATATTAACCTGACCCAGAGTTCCATTTTATTTATCTGTCAACTTAGTTTATTTTATCTTTTCTTTTTATTTATTTTACAAGTCAATTAATCCCCCTCTTGTGACACGCTTAGGTACTATTATATGTACATTAGTCCCACGGTTCGACATCCGGTTGCTTACATTTTCACTATACTACTGCGACCGGGATTTATTTGCAGCCACGTTTATTTTTGGGTTTTAATTTCTTTCTTTTACGTTAATTATACCTGTTCTAAATCACTCACGATAAATCCAGTCTGCAAAATGGCGCCGTTGCCGGGGACTAGTTTATTCTAGTCCCTAAGCCCCGGATTATTCACTTGTTATATTAGAATATTTTGTTTATATTATTTTTTGTTTGTTGTTTACATTAATAGTCTTTTATATTTCTGTCTATTTTATTTTGTTGTTGTTTATATTTAATTATCTTTTATATTTTGTTTATATTATTATTATGTTTGTTTCTAATCCTTTTATTTTCTAATCTTTTTCAGTAGTTTTGTTTTATATAAAAAAACAAAAAAAAAATTACACGGCAATGGAAGAAGCGTTTGAATTTTTGCAGGATTTATACTGCTCCGAATGTGGGGGAGCTCATGATTTTGAGGATTGTCTCATAGTCCAAGAGCAACTCTGGTTAGAAGATCAACCAGACTACCTGGAGAGAATCGCTCAACTACTAGAGCAATCAATGAGCGAAACAGTTCAAGAGGTAGAACACCCCACTACAAACGAGCCATTCATAAAGACTCCTCCCTCTAAAATCAATTACCACTATTTTCCATCCTTCTCTATAATATACCCAGACGATGAGGATATTTTTATCCTCGAAAAAGAAGAGAAGGAATTGCCATCACCTCCCACCATATCCAAACGAAACGCCACTATCACTTTCAAAGAATTAATTTTCTCTGAAGATGATACCAAACGGCGTTCTTTCTGTGAGCCTCACCTACAAGAGGAGAAAGTTTACATCCTCCAATTTGAGGAAGACAAAGCATCACCGCCGGGTCTTCTGTTAGAACTACGTTCCCGGCAGTACCTCCTCAAACACCAGATTTTGAGGAGTATTAATTTTATTACTTTATATGCCGTGGTAACGTTTTGTTTTGATCCAGGATAACAAAGCAGGCGTCTAGCCGAAGACGTTAAAGAAGGGCAGCTTCCTGGGAGGCAACCCGGGTGTACTTTTATTTTTATTTTGTTTTTATGCACTTTTAATTTTCAGGTTCTCTTTAAATATTATTTTTGCTAACTTTTAACCCCGTTTTAGTATGGTTGCTTCTAGTGTCTTATGCAGGTGCACCTCCATGTGGACACCGCAACCAAGCTACGCTACTTGAGGCTGAAGCTCAAGTGTGGGGGAACTCCTATAAACGCAAGCAAAAATAAAATCAGGGGAGTACCAGTTTCTTTACTTTTGCTTTTATTTAAATAAAAACGCAGAGGAGCGTTTATGTGCTTAAATGTTTATTTGTGATCTTTGTGTGATCTCTGTTTTGTCTATTTAACCGAAAAGGTCTTCTAAAAACCTTCCCTTGTTTTTCTGGTGAACAATGAGGACATTGTTCAATTTAAGTGTGGGGGAGTGTGCCCTTTTCGGTGACACTTTGTGCTTAAATATTTAATCTCTCTCCTTATCTTTCGTTGTCCAAATTCAATATTATAGACCCTTTTAATGTAGGTTGTTCTCTTTAAAATAAATACTATTATGAATTGTAGGATAAATTGTACAAAATTTTAAAATTTTGATTACTTTTGAGGAGCATTTTATATGCGGTGTGACCAAATAATCTGCAAATGGTTGGATTTTATTGCTCAGGGTTTCTTTCTGTCTTCTCTCTTAGGGATTGCTAAGAGGTACTACTCTGTTAAAAAAAAAGGGAAAGAAAAATAATAATAAGGGACTCATGAGACACCATTGGTAACCAACAAAAGAGAGTTGAGTATTCTTAAATACAAAGGCGTGATGCCTACATTTTCTCATCCCTTATGCAAAAGTGAAACAAATGCATAAATCTATTTTTCCTTTTGTTTTCTCCTCAATGCCCGTTCTTGAGAGAAGTTGGCCATGGTAAAAGTTCTCGAGTCACCTAAAAGAAACATTGAAGTACCTTGGATCATACCCCGAAACTCTATATTTTATTTTTACCCTGAGCACACCTATGCCACCAGCAGTTAATTTTTCACACTCCTCAATAAGTTAAAAAGATCATATTTATCCTACCCTTCATAATAATATTTGTTGGTATTGAGCATTTCCTACTTACTTGGGTACGTAATTTTGCTTGAGGACAAGCAAAAAGATAAGTGTGGGGGTGTGATAAGTGTCCAAATGAGCATGATTTATAGGTGTATTTCATATATTATATTAGCACTTTTCTTGCTCATTTCTCCACTTCGGTTAATTTTCCTCTAGTTTATGTTTTATTGTTTATCTCACTAATTTATTGGTTTAACATGAGGAAAACCAAGCTAGGACTAAAGTAGATAAAAAGACGAACACATAGACGCAAACGGCTCAGAAAACGGAGCCCAAACGAAGAATATAGAGCCAGTCGAACAGAGCCACGCGACATGCACGTACTGCATGCATGCTACCGCCTCAAAGGAGGCGGAACACACAGGCGCAACCGCCTAGCGGATGACACAAGTGAGGGCCGCCTGATATTGGGCGGAAGAGAGGTGGCGCAACCGCCTGGTCACTTGGCGGACGTGAGATAGGCAACCGCCTGTCTCCAAGGCGGACAAGACACGAGAGTACCGCCTAAAAAGAGGCGGACAAGACACGGAAGACCGCGAGGCGGTCAAGACAGAGGGAACCGCCAAATAACAGGCGGACAACATAGAGGACCGCCTCCTTAACAGGCGGACGAGACACATGGAACCGCTGGTTAACTGGCGGACAGCACAGAAGGGACCGCATGTTATCAGGCGGTAGTGTACTAATATCAGCGAGCTTATCTTCTTCTTTCTTCGCTCGCGCCGCCTGCAAATTGCCTTCGCCGACTTCGCTGCAACTCGTCCACTGTCTTCAATTTATCCATCTACTCTGCACGCTCTGTCCCCTGCAATTAATGGAGCAATCAGAGAAGCAATCAACGAGCTCCTCACGCGTCTGTCTATCTTCTCTGCTTCCTCTTCTTCCTTTCCCTATATAAACCCTCGCAACTTCACCACGAATTCACCAATCGATCCACGACCACTTCACCACCATCTCATTTCTCTTCTCCCCCTTCTCCATTTTATTTATTTTACATTCCACAAATTCACCTCTAGCCCTACGTACACAAAATAGCAGAGTGAGACGGAGTGATTACGGATGATTTCTATTACTCTCGTCTCTATCTATCTATTTAATATGTTAGGCTAGTTTACGTTTACTCTGGGAATAGTTATTATATATCTATACTAATTATGCAATATTTCTACCGGTTTATTTATATACAGTTTGTTACGCTTAAAGGTTATCATGCACCTTTTTAATAGATCTCGCGAATTTATTAAATTGCTCTACTAAGTCTATTTTTGATCAGACCAGGTGATAAATAGACAGGTTAATTAAAGCGTAAAACTGGAGGAAGCTTTATTATGATTTAATGAGTTAGTATTCAGTTGCAAATGTAATTCCTCAATACTCCTCTGCCGTTCGCAGGCTTTTGCTTGAACCTTGATTAGAACCTTGCATTACAGGTGAACGAGTTCTTATGAGGCTATGACTTAGTCCTTAAGATATTTACAGGAACCTTGCCAAATTATTAAACCAGTAGAGATAGCTTAATTATGCAGATTATATTAACCTGACCCAGAGTTCCATTTTATTTATCTGTCAACTTAGTTTATTTTATCTTTTCTTTTTATTTATTTTACAAGTCAATTAATCCCCCCTCTTGTGACACGCTTAGGTACTATTATATGTACATTAGTCCCACGGTTCGACATCCGGTTGCTTACATTTTCACTATACTACTGCGACCGGGATTTATTTGCAGCCCGACGTTTATTTTTGGGTTTTAATTTCTTTCTTTTACGTTAATTATACCTGTTCTAAATCACTCACGATAAATCCAGTCTGCAAAATGGCGCCGTTGCCGGGGACTAGTTTATTCTAGTCCCTAAGCCCCGGATTATTCACTTGTTATATTAGAATATTTTGTTTATATTATTTTTTGTTTGTTGTTTACATTAATAGTCTTTTATATTTCTGTCTATTTTATTTTGTTGTTGTTTATATTTAATTATCTTTTATATTTTGTTTATATTATTATTATGTTTGTTTCTAATCCTTTTATTTTCTAATCTTTTTCAGTAGTTTTGTTTTATATAAAAAAACACAAAAAAAAAATTACACGGCAATGGAAGAAGCGTTTGAATTTTTGCAGGATTTATACTGCTCCGAATGTGGGGGCTCATGATTTTGAGGATTGTCTCATAGTCCAAGAGCAACTCTGGTTAGAAGATCAACCAGACTACCTGGAGAGAATCGCTCAACTACTAGAGCAATCAATGAGCGAAACAGTTCAAGAGGTAGAACACCCCACTACAAACGAGCCATTCATAAAGACTCCTCCCTCTAAAATCAATTACCACTATTTTCCATCCTTCTATAATATACCCAGACAATGAGGATATTTTTATCCTCGAAAAAGAAGAGAAGGAATTGCCATCACCTCCCACCATATCCAAACGAAACGCCACTATCACTTTCAAAGAATTAATTTCTCTGAAGATGATACCAAACGGCGTTCTTTCTGTGAGCCTCACCTACAAGAGGAGAAAGTTTACATCCTCCAATTTGAGGAAGACAAAGCATCACCGCCGGGTCTTCTGTTAGAACTACGTTCCCGGCAGTACCTCCTCAAACACCAGATTTTGAGGAGTATTAATTTTATTACTTTATATGCCGTGGTAACGTTTTGTTTTGATCCAGGATAACAAAGCAGGCGTCTAGCCGAAGACGTTAAAGAAGGGCAGCTTCCTGGGAGGCAACCCGGGTGTACTTTTATTTTTATTTTGTTTTTATGCACTTTTAATTTTCAGGTTCTCTTTAAATATTATTTTTGCTAACTTTTAACCCCGTTTTTAGTATGGTTGCTTCTAGTGTCTTATGCAGGTGCACCTCCATGTGGACACCGCAACCAAGCTACGCTACTTGAGGCTGAAGCTCAAGTGTGGGGGAACTCCTATAAACGCAAGCAAAAATAAAATCAGGGGAGTACCAGTTTCTTTACTTTTGCTTTTATTTAAATAAAAACGCAGAGGAGCGTTTATGTGCTTAAATGTTTATTTGTGATCTTTGTGTGATCTCTGTTTTGTCTATTTAACCGAAAAGGTCTTCTAAAAACCTTCCCTTGTTTTTCTGGTGAACAATGAGGACATTGTTCAATTTAAGTGTGGGGGAGTGTGCCCTTTTCGGTGACACTTTGTGCTTAAATATTTAATCTCTCTCCTTATCTTTCGTTGTCCAAATTCAATATTATAGACCCTTTTAATGTAGGTTGTTCTCTTTAAAAATAAATACTATTATGAATTGTAGGATAAATTGTACAAAATTTTAAAATTTTGATTACTTTTGAGGAGCATTTTATATGCGGTGTGACCAAATAATCTGCAAATGGTTGGATTTTATTGCTCAGGGTTTCTTTCTGTCTTCTCTCTTAGGGATTGCTAAGAGGTACTACTCTGTTAAAAAAAAGGGAAAGAAAAATAATAATAAGGGACTCATGAGACACCATTGGTAACCAACAAAAGAGAGTTGAGTATTCTTAAATACAAAGGCGTGATGCCTACATTTTCTCATCCCTTATGCAAAAGTGAAACAAATGCATAAATCTATTTTTCCATTTGTTTTCTCCTCAATGCCCGTTCTTGAGAGAAGTTGGCCATGGTAAAAGTTCTCGAGTCACCTAAAAGAAACATTGAAGTACCTTGGATCATACCCCGAAACTCTATATTTTATTTTTACCCTGAGCACACCTATGCCACCAGCAGTTAATTTTTCACACTCCTCAATAAGTTAAAAAGATCATATTTATCCTACCCTTCATAATAATATTTGTTGGTATTGAGCATTTCCTACTTACTTGGGTACGTAATTTTGCTTGAGGACAAGCAAAAAGATAAGTGTGGGGGTGTGATAAGTGTCCAAATGAGCATGATTTATAGGTGTATTTCATATATTATATTAGCACTTTTCTTGCTCATTTCTCCACTTCGGTTAATTTTCCTCTAGTTTATGTTTTATTGTTTATCTCACTAATTTATTGGTTTAACATGAGGAAAACCAAGCTAGGACTAAAGTAGATAAAAAGACGAACACATAGACGCAAACGGCTCAGAAAACGGAGCCCAAACGAAGAATATAGAGCCAGTCGAACAGAGCCACGCGACATGCACGTACTGCATGCATGCTACCGCTACCGCCTCAAAGGAGGCGGAACACACAGGCGCAACCGCCTAGCGGACGACACAAGTGAGGGCCGCCTGATATTGGGCGGAAGAGAGGTGGCGCAACCGCCTGGTCACTTGGCGGACGTGAGATAGGCAACCGCCTGTCTCCAAGGCGGACAAGACACGAGAGTACCGCCTAAAAAAGGCGGACAAGACACGGAAGACCGCGAGGCGGTCAAGACAGAGGGAACCGCCAAATAACAGGCGGACAACATAGAGGACCGCCTCCTTAACAGGCGGACGAGACACATGGAACCGCTGGTTAACTGGCGGACAGCACAGAAGGGACCGCATGTTATCAGGCGGTAGTGTACTAATATCAGCGAGCTTATCTTCTTCTTCTTCGCTCGCGCCGCCTGCAAATTGCCTTCGCCGACTTCGCTGCAACTCGTCCACTGTCTTCAATTTATCCATCTACTCTGCACGCTCTGTCCCCTGCAATTAATGGAGCAATCAGAGAAGCAATCAACGAGCTCCTCACGCGTCTGTCTATCTTCTCTGCTTCCTCTTCTTCCTTTCCCTATATAAACCCTCGCAACTTCACCACGAATTCACCAATCGATCCACGACCACTTCACCACCATCTCATTTCTCTTCTCCCGCCTTCTCCATTTTATTTATTTTACATTCCACAAATTCACCTCTAGCCCTACGTACACAAAATAGCAGAGTGAGACGGAGTGATTACGGATGATTTCTATTACTCTCGTCTCTATCTATCTATTTAATATGTTAGGCTAGTTTACGTTTACTCTGGGAATAGTTATTATATATCTGTACTAATTATGCAATATTTCTACCGGTTTATTTATATACAGTTTGTTACGCTTAAAGGTTATCATGCACCTTTTTAATAGATCTCGCGAATTTATTAAATTGCTCTACTAAGTCTATTTTTGATCAGACCAGGTGATAAATAGACAGGTTAATTAAAGCGTAAAACTGGAGGAAGCTTTATTATGATTTAATGAGTTAGTATTCAGTTGCAAATGTAATTCCTCAATACTCCTCTGCCGTTCACAGGCTTTTGCTTGAACCTTGATTAGAACCTTGCATTACAGGTGAACGAGTTCTTATGAGGCTATGACTTAGTCCTTAAGATATTTACAGGAACCTTGCCAAATTATTAAACCAGTAGAGATAGCTTAATTATGCAGATTATATTAACCTGACCCAGAGTTCCATTTTATTTATCTGTCAACTTAGTTTATTTTATCTTTTCTTTTTATTTATTTTACAAGTCAATTAATCCCCCCTCTTGTGACACGCTTAGGTACTATTATATGTACATTAGTCCCACGGTTCGACATCCGGTTGCTTACATTTTCACTATACTACTGCGACCGGGATTTATTTGCAGCCCGACGTTTATTTTTGGGTTTTAATTTCTTTCTTTTACGTTAATTATACCTGTTCTAAATCACTCACGATAAATCCATTCTGCACCTGGTCAAAGAAGTCTTGGATTGTGTGCCTCAAAGCCTTGCAATCATCGGTGTCGTGACCGGGTAATTGGTGGTACTGGCAAAACTGACTTAGATTCCTTCCTTTCTGAGGGACCCCAGGCCGGGGGGTGAGAGGTTGTAGTATGTTTAGCTCCTGGAGCTTTTTAAAAGCCTGGCTTAACGGTTGGCCAATGTCTGTGAACTCTCTCTGACGGAGTTTCTTTCTAGGTGGCTCTGATGCTCCAATGGCCCAACCTGACTCTCTTAGCTGTCGAACGGTGTTTACCTCATGCTGCCTGGTTCTCTTTTGGATGCCTCTTTGGATGCAAGCTGCTGTCCTTGAACCATTCCCGGTGTTTTCTGAGTTCCCAAGCTTTAATTCTCCCTTATTGATCAATTCCTCTAGGACACCAACTTGTCCCATCAGCAAGTCGAAATTAGGAAAGTATGTGAATTTCAGCTTGTCATTGTATTGCTTCTGCATATTCTCGATTACCATTCGGATTTGCTCCTGTTCGTCCATCTTTGTGAGAATAGCGGCTGCTTTTGTCCTCCAACGCTTGACGAAGTCGGTCATTGATTCACCTTCTGTTTGTCGTGTGCTTGCAAGATCAGTCCTAGTGACTCCAAAACTTCTGGCGTACTCGAAATGATGCAGAAAAGCTTCACAGAGCTCCCCGTAGGTCTTGGTATTCATCCTTTGAGTTATGTACCAATGCTGAGGAATTTCATCAAGATAGCGAGCGAATACCTTGGCCTTCTGCATGTCGCTTAGCGAAAGAATGGACATTTCTCTGTCGATCATTGCCAAATGAAGCTGTGGGTCGGAGGAACCTTTGTATAGAGGAAATGTTGGCAATTTCAACTTTGGAGGGAGATCAACCTTGGGATATAATCCATGCGCTCAATCTTTTTAAGCATCTCATTGAATTCTTCGGCTAACTGGGCATCCATGTTGATTAGATTTCCTCCCTCTGCCATACTTGAGATTTGGGCTTATCTGTTGGAAAACAAAAGTGACCTGAGCTAAAATTCTCGGCCACAAAGAAGTTTTAGGCTAAAACTTGTTTGGGCTGCAAGAAAAGCATATGAGCTGGAATGTTTTGAAGATTGTGGGTAGGCACTAAGGCCCGAAATGAGTTGGAAGAGAGGCACATGGGCCGGAATGATTCATGAGCTGTGAAATGGAATTTGGGCCGAGTGATTTTGGTTGGGCTTAAAAGATGACACCTAGATCTAGGGTTCTGGGTTAGGGTCATGATAAGAAGTCTACCTAGACTAGAATGAGCCCTTGGGCCGGAATGGGTTTGGGGCTAAAGTAAAGCACATGAGCTGGAATGGTCCCTAAATCATAAATGGGCCTAACTTTCTTCGGGCCAGAGAAGATGGTTGCTAAGCCGAAAAAGATTTTATTTCCAGGGCTTGTGAGTTATTTCAAGTTCAGGTGGATTTCTTTTTTATGGGCCTAAAGCAAATTGGATAATTCAAATTGGGCCAGAAGAGAAATCACCTAAGTCTAGGCTTTTGGGCCGAGACCCAAACGACTTACATGTTAAACCAAACAGGGCTTCTAGGCCGCAAACAAATAGAGCTGTCAATTCGTGTTGGGCTAGGTTGATGTAGGAGAAGTTCCTATCAATCTCTAGGCTGGGTAGTGGGCCGATCACACAAGCAAACAAGGCCCACACAAATTCAACATGTCCTCACTAGACGTTTAATTTGAACCGGGTATGGATCGATCCGGAGAGGTGCTTGGGGCGCGGGCCCAGGTCACCACAAAGGAATAGGGCTTGCACGCTATTCTCTTTGGGCTTCCCCACTCCTTTCACATCACCTGAAGGTGTGCGTCTACGGTCGGGTCTTTGACTGACCAAACAAAGGGCTAGGTAAGGGCACTGCCAGGAAAACGCTTGGTGCTAAGGCCCAAGTATTAAGGGGGTGTGGTTAGACGACACCCTCCTCTTTTCCCCCGCTTATTCACATCACCAAAAAGGTGTGAGTCCCTGACAGGGGACCCTCAAACGGGTCCCGGGGTGAAATCGGTTTGTGTGGACCCTCGCTCTCATATGATGCAAAGGTGCAGAAAATTAAAGTGCACATGAAAGTAAACAAACAGAGTAATAAAGCCATAAATAAACATTTTCGAGTTAAGCCCTCTTTCTTAAAATTAAGAAGTTTGTTCCCCAGCAGAGTCGCCAGTCTGTGAGCCTCGATTTTAAACCCTATCCTATGTTGATTAAAGTTGATTAGGATCTAACCGGGTTTTAGGTCCACTTATAACCTAAGATTAATAACTATGTCATATAACAAAAATTATTAAAACCTAAGCTAGCTCACTGGAACCTATTAAGAGTCGCCACCTAATTTTAACCTAGATCAAATTATGAAAGGAGAGTTCGGGTTCGGGGGCTTGATATTCGACTTAATTAGGGTTCAATTACTTTCATTACCCCTAGAAGTCGTTTTTCCTCTACTTAGTTTAATTACGGCTTATTACGAGTCGTTTTTAACCTAAGTGCGCGCTTCTGTTTTTTTTTTAACATTTTTTTGACAGAAAATTAAAATGGAAATTAAAATACCAAAACTAGGGTTTCGGAGGTAGAATTAGGTCAAGTTTTGTTTTCGTCCGTGGCTACGGACCTAATGTCCGAACCCACGGACCCTAGTTAACTTAATTACACAGAAAGTCAAATTTAAACAGAAACGAGATTTTGAAAAGTCCGGGGCCACGGACAGGACGTCCGTGGGCCCGGACATGTTTTATAAAACCCTAAATTTTGAAAATAAAAATATCCCGCCACCGTCTGGGGGCGTCCGGCTTTCGGACAGGGCGTCCGGGACCCCGGACATAGCGTCCGTGGGTGCGGACCGCCCTCGGACAGCGGCGTTTGGGTGGCTCCCGGTGGTGTTTCTGGCTCAAATTTCAGGGGTAGGTAGCCTGAAAGATTTGAAACACGTTAGTGATTGAAAGTTTACAATTTGAATTCGAATTAAACACGAAACTTAGCAAACAAGTTATTGGGCAGAAGCGAAAACAAACGCTAATTCAGAAGCGATAAAAAGTCAATTCGATTCCAAATTTTGACACAGAGTAGTTAAAGTTGAACAAAGTCTGGAAAACATGACTTCAACCCGTTTTACCTTCGGATTTAATGAGACTCTTCACAACGGGGATCTTTTGGTGCCTCGTTGATGCCGGTTTTGGATTGACTTCGAATTGTGCTTCTGACTCCTTCTTCTTTATGCTGTGTAACACCCCTACTACGCACATAACACTACTTGAAATCGCAGCGGAATCTAAACAACTAAACAGTAACTAACGAATGGTGCTACAACGCCGTCAACCACCCACGTGGTTAACAAGGCTGAATAAATACAATTGTACCGGTCTGATGATCAGACTCCCGAGCATAGAACTAATAACCATATATTTACATTAAACAAAATACCGAGTGTTTACATATATCCTTCACTGTATCACATCACTGTTAACTGTCATAACCAAATATATATCACGCCACGGGAGCACAGGCGCATCCCGGGCCAACATCCAAAATTACTCAAAGGTAAACTACATCCTAGGATCTAGAGCCACTCCGCTTCTTCGATCCTCATCCTGCAGTATAAGAAATATGGATCCCCCGAGGGGGTCAGCAACCCTTGGCTGGTATGGTTAACGCGTAGCCCATCGGCTACCGGGATACGCGCAACTAATTGTCATGATAACATGGCATTCATTTTTATACATAACATAATATGTGGCATAGCATCAATAGTGCACAGCACAACATCACATACACAGTGGATCTTCGTTCCACAATAACAAACCACAAGGGTCAAATAACACCAGAGCCTAGAGAATGATTCACCCTCATGTTAAGCTCGTTACACACACTCATTACCGTTTTGTTAGTCGAACGAGTAACTTAAGTCACAGATGGTTCGGATTTAGTGACCCGAACACACCACACAAACACATGTTCCCACTAAACCGATCATAAGTCAGAATAGGTAAGCTTTGGAGGAAGCTAACGGGAGATCGAACGCCAAATTAAGGAGAACAATCTTAACAACATAAGAGTCGAATCTGATTCAGATATCTACTCTTAACTTACATGCATGACCGGACAACCGGATTCTTCACTTCCCAGTTAACACTTGTTAGAAGTTCATGGTGGAACTTAACAACCAGTACACAATAAGTGGTAAGTCATGTTAGACACACTCAAGGGAAATGAGTCACATCATAACATCACAATAATATGAACAACTGTAAACTCATTACATGTTTAGATCTTATAACATCATAAAACACACAGAAAAACATACAACACACAAGCCGGTGTAAACCGGTAGACAACAGACTGCAAGAAAACCATACCTTGGTCCTTGCCTCGATTCGTTTCCACCTTGAGAGAATCCTAAACACATTAGTAACGTCGGTTAATTAATGCACTAATCCATTGTTAACTTGTTACTTCACATATCTATTTTATTTTATTTTTCATACTTGTTATAACTCTTCATCATTTTAATTACCTTTATAACACTCCTAACATGTCTTAATTAACCTCATATCATCATTACTAACTAATTACCATTTTTAGATAACATTTCTCATCTTAAAACAACATTTTTGGTCCATATTGTGGCCCGTCCGAACTTGTGTCCGAACTTCCAAGTTCGGACGCAAGCCGTGACTTTAGACAGAAAACAGACGCACGTCCGAACTTATGTCCAGACTTCGGAAGTTCGGACGTGAGCCGAGAAAAATCTAGACAGAAATCCATGCGTCCGAACATGTGTCCGGACTTCCCAAGTTCGAACACAGTTCGAGGATAATCCTAAGGAAGAATGGGTACGTCCGAACTAGTGTCGGACTTCCCAAGTTCGGACACTGTTCGCGAGTGAGAATCCTTTTACCCAACAGAGCCTGTCCGAACTTCCACATCCGGACGGAAGTTCGGACAAGGCATTTTACTCAATTTCTAAGCCCTTAAACACTTAACCAAATTTCTCCAAAGCCTCCAACACTTATAGTATCTTCTCCTAAAGTTTTCTAAGTGGTATGCCTTGCCTATTCCAATCATTAAACCAAGATATTTCTTCCACACAACATCATTACTTAAACATCATTTCTTACAAGCTAAAACTTCTTATGTCATCCTTGAAATCCCTTTTTCTAAGCTTACACTTTCTCCTTATTTACCAAAGTTTGCCTAAGTCCTTACCTAAGTCCAAAATGACTTTGGTACATACTAAAACCTCAAGATCATGCCTAAGTCCTTGTTACACTCTAGAACACTTCCTAGTTCATCAAAATTCTTTTAAAACATCTTGAACTCCTTATGCATTTCCCCAAATTTCGACATAGGTTCTTCTAGCATTTTATTACACCAAAGCACATTGTTTTCACCAACAAATAACCAAGAACACTAAAAATCCATCAAGCACTTTCTTATACACAAACTTCACTCATATAGCACCACATCACAATATAGTGCATAATTTAGATTGCATGGCACCTAGGCCCTTATATGACATGGCTCTTAGGCCCTTAAGATGCATAAATCATAAACACTGAATTTCCACAATATATTTGCCTTTAACCTGCAAATACACTCAACAACACATATGCCTTTTACTAAGCTCTTGAGAACACTTTACTAAGTCATTCACCATTTGCTCTTTAGGTAGTTTTAACAAGCATTATAAGCTCATTTCTCCTAAGGCATTAAACAACATTAGATTAGTAGATTTACCTCTTTTCCAAACAACTTCTTTCTTGTTTCCTTTAAAAACCGGTAAGTTATTTGATTCTTTGTCAAGTTCTAAACAATATACAAACATTATAATGAGTATTCAAGCTATAAGCTTCATCTCATTGTAAACCCTAATTTTACATTGTTTCAAAAACATTAATGTAGTTGTTTTACCTTGATCTTTGAAGAGAGTTTGAATATCTAACAAGAGAGGACTCCACCTAGTCCATGAAGAGTTGGAATGAAGCTAGAACAAAGTCACACAAAGAGCTCCATCAATGGGTATTTTCGGTCACAACAAAAACATGGAGGAAATGTAATTTTTATTTGAGATTCCTTACCTAGAAGCAAAGGAGAGTAACAATATGTAAAAATACAAGCTCAAGCTCCTTCAATGGTGGAACTCCTTGGCACCGAAGTGGTGGTCTTGGAATTTTAAGAAGATAGAAATGGAGAGTTTGATGAGAGGAAGAGATTGGTGGTGTTTGTTTTTGATTTGGACAAGTGAGCTAGATTTTACAAGAGATCAAAGAAGGAGATGGTGGTGTGTACTATTGCAAACCGTGAGAGAATGAAGAAGAGAGGTTGAAGATGGTGTTTGGAACCGTGGGAAATGAAGGAAGAAATGAGAGAATGAGATAGAATTTGCTTTTAGAAGATATTTATGCTTTATAAAGTAAAAAGGTACTTAAGTAGTCTTCTTTATTTTCTTAACATGCTAACAAGGGTGGTGTGTCACCAACCTTAAAAACCGGCCCCCAATAGTAGAATGAGGGTATTTTATTCTTTGTTGAACATTTAATTACTTATACAAACATATGTTACAAAATAGCTTGTAAAAACTACTATTCATAAAACAAGGCACATAGAAGTGAAATTTTGATTTCCCATTGATATAGACATCCAAATGTGATGTTATATAGTACACATATATATTTAAGAGTAATGATGGACATCTAGCCACTCAAAACTCATTTACAAAACAATTTTTCAAAAATGTGCTTTAAGACTCCTTAAAGCACATTTTGTGTTTAAACTTGTTTTCAAGCTTGGTTTTCTTTGGTAATTGGTTTAATATGTTCATTAGCATATAATTAAGATCTTGGTAAGTTCATTAGGTCTTAACCAAGCTTACCCCAAGCTTAGAGCACATTTTGGCCTTTATTGACCTTAAAGCACATTTTGTGTTTTCTTTTGTTTAAATTTGCTTACTAATGTTTCTAAGACTCTTTTTAGTCTTAACATACCATATTTAGGTGTTTAAACAATATATTAAGGTTTGGGGTATTTCAATCTACCCCCCTTAAAAGAACTTTGTCCTCAAAGTTCATACTTCCACATATCCTAAATATTAGAACACGGGAATACTTATAAACAATACTTCCATACATCATTAACAACACACTTACATAACATTGGACACAAGGTCCATACAACAACATCGGGTACATAACATTGGACACAAGGTCCATACAACATCATCCACATCATTCAGACACAACGGTCTGTAATATAACAACATAACATTGACGATGTATTCAAATACACGTCATACACACATAACCGAAACGGCTCTACCCCCCTTAAAAAGGGGTACGCCCCGTACCCTATACATATAAGCACTAAGAAGTAAACAATGATGGGTACTTTGCCTTCATCTTCTCTTCCAGCTCCCAAGTGGCCTCCTCACGTCCTGGTTAGACCAAAGAACTTTCACCAGTCTCACAGACTTATGGCGATGTCTCGAGTCTTAGTATCCAGAATCCGTACCGGAGTCTCCACTGATCGCATGGTCGGCTCTAAGGTTAGCCTTTCAGGCTGAAGCACATGAGACGGATGAGACATATATTTCTTCAACTGGGACACATGAAATACATCATGTACGTTGCCCAGCTCGGCGGGTAGATCTAGTCTATAGGCTACCGGGCCGATCCGCTCCGTCACAACATAAGGCCCCACATATTTTGGGCTCAACTTGCCCTTCTGGCCAAAACGAAATACTCCCTTCATGGGGGATACTCTCAAAAATACCTGATCGCCCACGGTGAACTCTAGGTCACGTCTGCGCACATCTGCGTACGACTTCTGTCTATCCTGAGCTGCCTTCATGTTAGCCCGGATCTGGCGAACTTCTGCCTGAACTTGTTCAAGATACTCTGGTCCTATAATGACCGTCTCACTCGACTCATCCCAGCACAATGGCGTGCGGCATGGTCTACCGTACAAGGCCTGGAAGGGAGACATCTTGATCGATGCATGATAACTGTTGTTGTAACTAAACTCGATCAGATGTAACTTATCAATCCAGCTGGTCTGAAAGTCAAGTGCACATGCACGTAGCATATCCTGAAGTGTCTGAATGGTGCGCTCACTCTGACCATCGGTCTGTGGGTGAAACGCTGTACTCAATTTCAGTTCAGTACCCAATGCCTCTCGTGTAGACTTCCAATATCTGGATAAAATCTGGTATCTCTGTCAGATACAATCGTTTTCGGTACACCATGATGTCTTACAATTTCTTTATCAAAGAGTTCTGCCAATCTTGCCACTTTCCAGGTGTCCTTCATCGGAATGAATCGGGCCACCTTGGTCAGTCGGTCAACTACAACCCATATCATATTCAGACCTCCCCTCGTAGGCGGAAGCCCTACTACGAAGTCCATGGAGATATCATGGAACTTCCACTCAGCACTGGCATTGGCTGTACCATACCACCAGGCCGTCGGTGCTCGAACTTGACCTTCTGGCAAGTGAGACACCTCAACACATAATCACTTACATCTTTTTTCATTCCAGTCCACCAAAAATATCTTTTCATACCTTTATACATCTTTGAAGCTCCGGGGTGAATCGAAGTAGTAGAACAATGGGATTCACTCAATATGCGCTCCTTCAACTCAGCGCTACTCCTAGGTATACACAATCGGCCATTAAGCCTAATCAGGTCATCATCGTGGAGTCTGAAGTCGTACTTCTGACCCTCGAATGTGCCATCAATAAGCTTCTGCCGGATCTCCATCATATACTGATCCGTCATCTGAGCACTCCGCACCTCTTCAACCAAGCCAGTATGAGAGACTAGCGAATGGAGAGAGTGTGCTCGGCGACTCAATGCGTCAGCTACCACATTTGCCTTACCCTCTTTATATTGCAGATTAATGTCGTAGTCATTCAGAAATTCAACCCACCTTCTTTGCCTCATGTTCAACTCCTTCTGAGTGAATAAGTACTTTAAGCTCTTGTGGTCAGAATAGATTGTCACACTTACCCCATACAAATAATGTCGCCATATCTTCAATGCGAAGACAATGGCACCCAATTCTAAGTCGTGGGTAGGGTAGTTCTCCTCATGTTTCTTCAGCTGTCGGGAGGCGTATGCTACGACCTTCCCGTGTTGCATCAATACACAACCCATACCTCTACCTGATGCGTCGCAATAGACCTCAAAACCATCTGGACCGTCTGGTATAGTCACGGACTGGTGCAGATGTCAGAGCATCCTTGAGACTCGTGAAAGAACTCTCACAGTCACTGTCCACTCGAATGGTGCATCCTTCTTCATTAAGGAAGTCATCGGCTTCGAGACACTGGAGAAGTCCTTCACAAACCTCCTATAATAACCTGCCAGACCGAGGAAGCTCCTGATATCGGTAACTGTCTTCGGCCTAGGCCAGGTGCGCACAGCATCAATCTTTGCCGGATCAACAGCGATCCCGGCCTCAGAAATCACATGTCCAAGGAAGGATACTTGGTTCAACCAAAACTCACACTTAGAAAATTTAGCATACAGCTGATTTTCCCTCAATGTTTGCAACACATCTCTCAGGTGGCTTTCCTGCTCACTTCTCGATTTCGAATACACGAGTATGTCATCGATGAAGACTACCACTGATTTGTCCAACTGATCTTGGAACAAACGGTTCATTAAGTCCATGAACTTTGCTGGTGCATTGGATAAGCCAAACGGCATAACTGTGAACTCATAATGCCCATACCTAGTTCTGAACGCTGTCTTTTCGATATCACTATCATGGATGGCAATCTGATGGTATCCGGAACGTAGGTCTATCTTGGAGAATACTGATGCTCCCCTCAGCTGATCAAATAGATCGTCGATGCGTGGTAAAGGGTAACGGTTCTTCACCGTAACAGCATTCAGCTCCCGATAGTCAATACACAGGCGGAGGCTACCGTCCTTCTTCTTCACGAAGAGGACCGGCGCTCCCCATGGTGAAACACTAGGGCGGATAAAGCCCTTGTCAAGTAGGTCTCTCAGCTGCTCCTTGAGCTCTGTCATCTCTGCTGGAGCCATACGATAAGGTGCTTTCGCAATGGGTCCAGTGCCCGGAACCAAGTCAATCTCAAACTCAACCTCTCGTGCTGGCGGCATGCCCGGCAGTTCCTTAGGAAATACATCAGGAAACTCCGACACTACCGGCACATCAGAACTAAATTCTGGGTCTCTCTCTATGTCCTAGACATAGCAGAGGTATACATCACTCCCTTGTCGTAACTCACGATACATGGTCATGGCGGTGATGATCTGTGTTGAAGGCTCCCTGGGCCTCTGGCGGTATGATATGGTAACCCCAGATGGACTCCGAAGAAGTAGTTGATGCTCGGCACATAGGATTCTGCCCTTGTACCGCTCCAACCAGTTCATCCCGACAATCACATCGAAACCAAGTCCGTCGAACTCTATCAAGTCGATCGGAAACCCTTCACCTCTGATTCGCACAACAGCATCTCGGTGGTAGCGGGTACACCTGATCCGCTCTTTCGATGGGAGAGTGACCAAGAAGTCTGGCATCTCATCACCATCTAACCCCAGCCTCTTCGCAAAAGATAGCGAAACAAATGTGTGTGAGGCTCCGGAGTCGAACAAGATCGAAGCGTCCACGCCATTGACTAGAAAGGTACCGGTGAGGATTGTGCCGCTCTTGCCGGCTTCTGCCTCATTGCAGACACACAGTGTACCTCCCGTTCCGAGTGCACAGCCTAATTCATTGGCAAACTAATAAGTACTGGGTAACAACACGGTTGATATACTTCAATAACTCCACTTTATTCATTAACACATTCTCTTTACAACATTGTTGGTTTACATGGTTGATATAACTTAACACATACATAACTCCCTTAACATATACTGGCTTAACACATTACACGATTATACAAGGCTTCAAAACTGTCTGAAGGTCAAATTCAAACGTCCAGGTTTCATGTGTGTGGCATTGATCACTGCCGACGGTGCGGTATTCAGTTGATCTTCCTGATGCCATGATATAGCATTCTTGACTGCCCACCCATGATTAACACATCTCCTGACTTTAGTATTAGCTTCCTTGCGAGATCAGCACGCTTCTGCTTGCCATACACAAACACTGCGGTATCACCAATGGACCAAGACACCACGGGTACTCCCTTACTTAGAGACTCGGGTGACTCGTCCTTGTCTTGGTGTAAACCTAACCGTCCACCTTTCTGGTAGAAGTTCACAATACACAAATCTGCTTTCACATCTGGAATTGAATCCGTTTCAACTTGTTGAGCAATTCCCACGGCGTGATTAACGACCGCATGGAACTCCTCAGGTATACGTGGTACTTTTGCTCCATCTTCAGCTCGCACTTCTTGATATGTCTTGGCGTAAGGGTTCCAGTCCTTACCCATGCACATCATCTTCAATTGCATTCTTGATCCGTTCGGGTATTCGGGTGTGTAGAAACCTCCAGGTTTAGCTCCAAGTTCGTCGCATCGTCTGATGACATGGATTTGTGCTTCCGGTGTCAGGTACCCATTTAAGAGTATCATACCTGGCTGGATAACCTGACATTGCTCCATTGGAAAGTCGGTGATGTTGATGGTGGTTTCTTCAGGGTTTGGTGTGGGTGGGATTGGATAACATATATTGAAGGTTCCTTTAAGTTTAGAATTATCTAATTAGGTGACTTTCACACTATACTTTAACTCTTTACTCACATGATAATACACTTGGACTCACTAATACACACATGCATGAAATGCGGTATGCAATCACTTATTTCATTCAACAATTTAGGCGGTACCTGGTCTAGAAGAGGGCCCTGGCGCCTCGGACCGGTCCACCACATTCAGGGCGGCCTTGCTAGGTCCCGTCCCTTTCCCCTTCTGGGAATCAGTGTATCTCTGATCTGTGGGTGGCTGGTTAGCCGTCTTCGGGCCATCAATAGCTGCTGTGGCCTTACCCTTCCACTGCCCCTTGGGCTTGTTGACTCTACTGTTGGGGTTCCGGTAACACTCGTAGTCACGGTGACCCCACTTCTCGCAGTAACGACACTA
This sequence comes from Limonium bicolor, assembly GCA_023374045.1. Classification (NCBI taxonomy): domain Eukaryota; kingdom Viridiplantae; phylum Streptophyta; class Magnoliopsida; order Caryophyllales; family Plumbaginaceae; genus Limonium; species Limonium bicolor. The sequence goes on from CM041780.1 coordinate 310,878,485, forward strand.
CACCTCATTTCCCTTGCAGTCCTTGCCGGGGTGGTCTCCATTGCACCACTTACAGTAATAGTGGCGCTCCGGTCCAGAGCCCGTGCTAGCTGCTATCACAATACACATTCAGTACTTGTTTCACAACTTATCAACATACACTTCAACTTATCACACAAGATTAAATAATTACCCTTAGGTGGGTAAGAGCGTAGGGGTTTCGCCGCATAAGCATATGTGAGCTTCAGTGGCTCCTCAGCTGTGGTGGTTTGGGCTTGGCCCTTGTCACCCTGGTGCTGACTCTTCTGGGGCTGGGGATAAGGTTTCTTCTTCTTCTTTCCTCCCCCGTACCCCTGCGGACTCTGGCCCTCGCTCGTGGCCTTGCGCTTGTGCGCATTCTCCTCGTCCCTCAGACAGTCGGTGATTTCCACCTTAGCAGCGGCATGATAGCACTCCTGAATTTAGGATGTCAGTCATGCCCCACAATACATACTCATAAACTCACATTAATACTCACTTGTAGACTACACATATTCACATCACTCTTTATTTAAATTACCTGCAAGGTAGTATACTCAGCTGGCCCCATCCCATAGCGAAGACGGTGGCTGAGACCGTTGTAGAAACGGTTTACCAGCACCCGGTTCGAGTATCCCAGGTCCGGTAACAGGTGGATAAGGCCGGTGAATGCAGTGTAATACTCATCAACCGACACCTTGTCCCCCTGCCTCAGACTATCCAGCTCCAGGCGCTTGGCCTCTTGAACATGCACAGGGTAGTATTTGGCTCGCAGTAGAGCCGTATACTCCCTCCATCCAAACTGAGGATCCGCCATCCGGTCCTCTCTCACAAGCTTCCACCAGTTCTGTGCCGAACCCTTCAGGTAATAAGCGGCAAGACGGACCTTAGCCTCTGCAGGTACAGCCAAGGTCTCGTAGGCGGTCTCCAACTCGGAGATGTACGCCTCCAGCTTACGTGGGTCGGTCTCCCCATGAAATGAAGGGGGTCTCAAGTCTGCCAATGCCTTGACCCAGTTGGTCTCTCGTGGCGGTGGCGGTGGTGGTTGAACTCCGGGCATCTGCCCCTGCTGAATCGCAGCTACAAGCTGGGGTACCATTTGGGCTACAGCGGCTGCTACAGCCTAAGCCATAACCTGAGCCGTAGTGTTCTCGCCCTGGTCACCCGTATCACCAGTACCGCTTCCGCGGCCTCTACCTCGTGGTCTACCTGCCATCTGTATTCACATGAATATTCATTAGCAATATGCTTGCACACTTATTGGTCCAACGGTTGTAACGCTTCCCGATAATAAGGTATCTCCACACTTAGTTAGTGGTTAACCTTTCCATAATGTTCACTGAAATAACTGTAGTTAGGCTTCCTAACTCGGTATATCCCTAAGCTCAGTATTCTAGTCATCAGAGCGATACTTCGCTCTGATACCACTTTTTGTAACACCCCTACTACGCACATAACACTACTTGAAATCGCAGCGGAATCTAAACAACTAAACAGTAACTAACGAATGGTGCTACAACACCGTCAACCACCCACGTGGTTAACAAGGCTGAATAAATACAATTGTACCGGTCTGATGATCAGACTCCCGAGCATAGAACTAATAACCATATATTTACATTAAACAAAATACCGAGTGTTTACATATATCCTTCACTGTATCACATCATTGTTAACTGTCATAACCAAATATATATCACACCACGGGAGCACAGGCGCATCCCGGGCCAACATCCAAAATTACTCAAAGGTAAACTACATCCTAGGATCTAGAGCCACTCCGCTTCTTCGATCCTCATCCTGCAGTATAAGAAATATGGATCCCCCGAGGGGGTCAGCAACCCTTGGCTGGTATGGTTAACGCGCAGCCCATTGGCTACCGGGATACGCGCAACTAATTGTCATGATAACATGGCATTCATTTTTATACATAACATAACATAACATAATATGTGGCATAGCATCAATAGTGCACAACACAACATCACATACACAGTGGATCTTCGTTCCACAATAACAAACCACAGGGGTCAAATAACACCAGAGCCTAGAGAATCATTCACCCTCATGTTAAGCTCGTTACACACACTCATTACCGTTCTGTTAGTCGAACGAGTAACTTAAGTCACAGATGGTTCGGATTTAGTGACCCGAACACACCACACAAACACATGTTCCCACTAAACCGATCATAAGTCAGAATAGGTAAGCTTTGGAGGAAGCTAACGGGAGATCGAACGCCAAATTAAGGAGAACAATCTTAACAACATAAGAGTCGAATCTGATTCAGATATCTACTCTTAACTTACATGCATGACCGGACAACCGGATTCCTCACTTCCCAGTTAACACTTGTTAGAAGTTCATGGTGGAACTTAACAACCAGTACACAATAAGTGGTAAGTCATGTTAGACACACTCAAGGGAAATGAGTCACATCATAACATCACAATAATATGAACAACTTTAAACTCATTACATGTTTAGATCTTATAACGTCATAAAACACACAGAAAAACATACAACACACAAGCCGGTGTAAACCGGTAGACAACAGACTGCAAGAAAACCATACCTTGGTCCTTGCCTCGATTCGTTTCCACCTTGAGAGAATCCTAAACACATTAGTAACGTCGGTTAATTAATGCACTAATCCATTGTTAACTTGTTACTTCACATATCTATTTTATTTTATTTTTCATACTTGTTATAACTCTTCACCATTTTAATTACCTTTATAACACTCCTAACATGTCTTAATTAACCTCATATCAACATTACTAACTAATTACCATTTTTAGATAACATTTCCCATCTTAAAACAACATTTTTGGTACATATTGTGGCCCGTCCGAACTTGTGTCCGAACTTCCAAGTTCGGACGCAAGCCGTGACTGATAAGTGTCCAAATGAGCATGTTATTTAGGTGTATTTCATGTATAATATTAGCACTTTTCTTGCTCATTTCTCCACTTTGGTTAGTTTTACTCTAGTTTATGTTTTATTGTTTATCTCACAAAATTATTGGTTTAACATGAGGAAAACCAAGCTGGGAGTGAAGTAGATTAAGAGACAAACACATAGACGCAAACGGCTCAGAAAACGGACTTATAACGAAGAATGTAGAGCCGGTCAAACAGAGTCACGCGAGAGTCACGTGCAACCGCCCCCTAAGTGGCGGACGTCACACGGACAACCGCCAGGCGGACAGGGCTGAGGCAACCGCCGGTGAAGGAGGCGGACGAGGCACAAGCAACCGCCTCGCGGTCAGGCTACCGCCTCGCGGTCAATATAGAGGCTACCGCCTCTTAACTCGCGGACAACACTGAGGCAACCGCCTCGCGGTCACCATAGAGGCTACCGCCTCTTAAGCTCGCGGACAACACAGCAGTTACCGCCACTTATTGGGCGGTACCAGCAGGCGGACACCATCAGCAGCGTGACTAATTATCAGTCGCGACCAGTATCTTCTTGGCGCCGTCGTCGTCTGCAACTCGCGCGACTCGCCCGCAACTTATCCATCTACTCTGCACACGCTCTGTCCCCTGCAATCAATGAAGGAAGCAATCAATGAAGCAATCAATGCTCTTCTTCATCTGCAATCAAACTCGTACGGATCCTAACCTCTATATAAACCCACCACCTTAACTGCATAATATACACCACGCACGACGGGAGTCTGAAGAAACCCATTCGCTTACACTTATATTTCCTCCCGTATCACCACATCATTCCACACTCACGCAGTAACAAAAGAAATAGAAGAGCAGCAGTGAGAGCGAGAACAGACCAGTTCTTCCTCTGAATTAATGTCAAAATCTATCTGTGTAACTTCTTCTAACTCGTTAATGTCTGAGTAATTTTCTTCTGTATCCTAGGATGGGGGTTTGATTTCTAATATTACGTAATTAATATTTATCACCTGTCTCTCTCATTTAACTTGTTTTAATTCCTTTCAACTAATATTGCTAAATGTTTTGCGCGACAAACGACTACATTTATTTGGTAACTATCAACATATGATTTTGAGATAGTCTAGGTACCACAAAGGAATTAATCTTGATATTTACACTCCGGACTGAGCAGGAAAATATTAAGGCTTTTATTAAGGGTTCGTAACTGACAATTATTAACTCTAATAGGCAATAAATAATTGAGACAAGGTTTTAAGTATGTTTAAGTAATTTAGGAAAATTCCCCCGCTATCCTAGGATACATTTTTCCATCCACATCACTTAATTCACCTTTTAACTGTTTTTATTATTTCTGTATTAATTTAACAACAAATCAAGCTTGCCTCCGGCTAAACCCCTTTTTACAGTTTTTAAGTAACTACCAAGACTAGGGTAAATTGAACAATCTCCCTGTGGATACGACACTCGTTATACTACTACGACCGGGAATTGTTTGCAGCCCGACGTTTATAAATTGAGTTTTTAATTTCCTTTCTTTTAATTTTACACCACTTTAACCACTCAGAAATAACATTCTGCAAATTGGCGCCGTTGCCGGGGAGATTGATTCCATCAATTTCCCTAGTTTCTGGTAGTTCACTCGCTATATAGTAATAATCTGTTAATACTATTAAATTGTTAATCTTGGACATCTGAATTGGACATTGGACTTCTGACCTGACTTGGACATTTGACTTCGGACTTTGGACATCTAACTCCTAACATCTTAATATTATTGTCATTTCGTTCCATTGTCATTTCGTTCCATTGTCATTTCGTTCCATAGTCCTTTCTTTCCATTGTCTCTAACTACTAACTTTAAATTTCCTGTCATTTCTTTCCATTGTCCTTAACATTTCATTTCCATTGTCCTTAACATTTCATTTCCATTGTCCTTAACATTTCTTTCCATTGTCTCTAACTACTAACTTATAATTTCTGTATACTAACCCCTAACGTTTATCAGCCTAACCAATATTTCTGTCTTTCTTATTTTATTTACTAACTAATTTTGCAGTTTCTGACAAAACCACAAGTTATTTTTTGTGCATGCCAAACACTCGAACCCGAGGCTCTCCACCAATCAGTCCGAGCCCCGAACCCGAGCGTACTTTATTTCAAGCGCAGAGAAACCTGAGAAACCAAGCCATGGCCAATAACGAAGTTATAAATGAAATGGACCATGCAATTCAACCAGAACACCGTGCCCTATCTGATTATCACCAACCTAACACCGAAGGAAGAGCATCAGCCATAGTTCTCCCCGAACTAACACCAGAAGAAGCCGGACGATGGGTTTTCAAAACCCACTACATCACCGCCGTCCGGGATCTAGGCAAGTTTAGTGGAGCGAACCCAGATGAAGCCCCAAATCATCTGAGTCTCTTCCTAGACTTCTGCAATTCCTTTAGTCAAACTGGCATCGTCAAAGAAAGAATCCGTCTCCAACTATTTCCTCACTCATTATCGGATTCAGCAAACCGGTGGTACCGAAGCCTTCCCTCCCGATCAATCACCACATGGCTTCAAATGGCCCAAAAATTCCTTGCCAAATACTACCCAACCAGTAGAACGAGGCAATTGATCGGTGAAATCAACACTTTCTGTCAGGAACCGGGAGAAACGTTGTACGACGCATGGGACAGATTCAAAGATATGCTAATGAAATGTTCCCACCATGGTCTTGACGATCAATCCCTCTGCCTGTCATTCTTCAACGGTCTGGATGATGGGAACCGACTACTCGTCAATTCCTCTGCAGGAGGAAGTTTCATGATGAAATCTCCTAAAGAAGGAATGGATCTTCTCGAAACCATGACGAGCAATACAAGACAGTGGACGCGATCCAAAGGACGAACGCCACGAGCAGCAGGCCTACTTCATGTTGAGCCTACAGATCATTTATCAGCTCAGATCTCGTCCCTTGCAAAGATGGTGGAAAAGCTAACAACATCTCAAAACGAAATTGTAAAAACAATAGCTTCCCCACCTACAAGTTCACCACCAGTTCCACCTACAGAACGATGTGTCATATGCGCTGGTCCTCATGAAACTCATCAGTGCGAAGGTAAAAACCACTACGAAGATGCAAACTTCATAGGAAACCGTCCCGGTAACTCCTATAACAACAACAACTTCAACAACAACTATCCATGGAGAAATCACCCGAATTTCTCATGGAAAAATAATGATCAAAACCAAGGAGGGCAGAACAACAATTCCAATGCCTATCAGGGGAACCGACCCCAACCAAACTCTAATATGGGTTACAGAGCACAAGGTGCCCCTCCAGGTTTCCAACAACAACAACAACAACAACAACAACAACAACAACACAACACAACAACACAACATCTGATCCAAACGCAGAACTCAAAGAGATGATGAAGGGATTCATGTCCATAACTCAGAACCAGCTTTCTGCGCAAGAAGCCTTCAACCAGAAAATCGAAGGAAAATTCAATCAACTTGCAGAACATCTTGCTCGAAGACCGCCAGGGGCTCTCCCCAGCCAAAATGAACCAAATCCAAGAGAGCAAGCCAAGTGCATCTATGTGAAGGAGCACGATGAAGAAAAGACGGAGGTGGCTAAAACAGCTAAAGTTCCAGAACTACACCCTTCCCTCCAAGAATGGGTTGTAGCAATTGAGACTTCCAAAAGGAATGTAGCTGAACTTGAAAGCACCGCCAAAGTCTATAAAAATCGCATTCAATCTGAGAATACCTACCTTGAGAACTTGGTAGCCGGTTATGAACATGAGAAGCTCGAATTTGAAGAAGAAGGAGAAGAGGTTAAGGCGATAACCTTGAGAAGCGGTAAGAAAACCGACGAGATTCACATCCCGCAACAATCAGAAGAATCCAAAGAGGATAGTGAAGAAAAGCTGAGTTCCCAGCAGAAAAGACATCTCCAAGCGTCCTCACTATTCCACCAGCTTCAGAACCTCTTCACAAGAACCGCCTATACCATTTCCTCGCCGACTCCAGAAGCAGAAATTGGATAATGAATATGGTAAGTTTCTAGCAATGCTGAAGCAACTAAACGTCAACATACAGTTTGTAGACCTCATTGCCAAAATGCCAAACTATGCCAAATTCCTCAAACACCTCATATCCAACAAAACTAAACTGGCCGAAGTCGGTACGGTACCTCTCAATGTAGCTTGCTCAGCTACTCTACAAAAACCACTACCATCAAAAAGCAATGATCCGGGCAGCTTCACTATTCCAGTCACAATTGGTAGCACCTCGTTTCCATACTCCCTATGCGATCTGGGTGCCTCCATTAATTTGATGCCCCTCTCCACTTTCAAAAAGCTGGGAATTGGAGAGATGAAAAAGACTAAGATGACCCTGCAACTGGCAGATGGTTCGGTAACATACCCAAGCGGAGTGGTGGAGGATGTTATCATTAAAGTGGAGCACTTATACTTCCCATGTGATTTTGTCATTCTAGACATCGAAGAGAACTCCACTACACCTCTCATCCTTGGACGACCATTCCTTGCCACAGCCGATGTGCACATTTGGGTAGCCCAGGGGAAAATCACCCTCCAAGCTTACAACGAAAAGCTGGAGTTTGCATCAGGAAGATCTCCAGATAGCAAATCCAAAGATCTCAAGTTTGTGCGGGACACTCGATCACCATCATCCCCACTTCTGTTTATTACCCTTCCAGACGGCATGTCTATCACAGAGATACCACCACCAATCCCGGACGAAGAGCGGGATAAGAAAAGAAAACATGCATCCAGGTGGACTCTCAAAAAAACCATCGAGTCATGCTTTGGATCTCTCCTCATAACCACCCCCCATGATCGATCTAACGAAAAAGCGTCTAGCTAAAGACGTTAAAGAAGGGCAGCTTTCCGGGAGGCAACCCGGACGAACTTATCTTTTATATGCTTTTATGCTGTTTTAATTTTCAGATTCCCTTCAATTTTTTTTGCTAACTTTTAACCCCGTTTATAGTATGGTTGCTTCTAGTGTTTTATGCAGGTGCAATTTCATGTCTACACCGCAACCAAGCTACGCTACTTGAGGCTGAAGCTCAAGTGTGGGGGAAGTCCAAAACACGCTAGCAAAAATAAAATCAGGGGAGTACCAGTTTCTCTAAACTTGCTTTTATTTAAATAAAATATGCAGAGGAGAATTTATATGCTTAAATGAATATTCGTGAGCTTCGTGTTCTCTCTATTTTATCTACTTACCGAAAAGGCCTTCTGAATCTTTCCCTTGTTTTTCTAGTGAACAATGAGGACATTGTTCAATTTAAGTGTGGGGGAGTGTGCCCTTTTCGGTGACATTTTATGCTTAAATGCTTAATCTCTCTGCTTATCTTGCGTTTGTTCAAATTCAATATTGTGGACCCTGTATATGTGGGTTGTTCTCTTTAGGAATAAATATTGTTATGAATTGTGGGATAAATGGTACAAAAATGTACAAAAATTTTAAAATTTTGATTACTTTTGAGGAGCATTTCTATGCGGTGTGACCAAATGATCTGAAATGGTTGGATTTTTATTACTCAGGGGTTCTTTCTGTCTTCTTTCTTAGGGATTGCTAAGGGGTGCTTCTCTGTCAAAAAGGAAAAAATAAAATAAATAAGGGACTTGTGAGACACCATTGGTAACCAACAAGAGAGTTGAGTGTTCTTAAATACAAAGGGCTTGATGCCTACATATTATCTTCTCTTCGTGCAAAAGTGAAACAAATGCATAAATCTATTTTTCCTTTTGTTTTCTCCTCAATGCCCATTCTTGAGAGAAGTTGGCCATGGTAAAAGTTCTCAAAGTCACCTTAAATCAAGAAGCATTGAAGTACTCCGGATCATACCCCGAAACTCTAATTTTTATTTTTGCCCTGAGTACACCTATGCCACCAGTAGGTGATGGATCACACTCCTCTAAAAAGTTTAAGATCATGTACTATTGACTTCTTTATCCTACCCTTCATAATAATATTTGTTATTATTGAGCATTCCCTACTTAGGGTACGTAGTTTTGCTTGAGGACAAGCAAAAAGATAAGTGTGGGGGTGTGATAAGTGTCCAAATGAGCATGATTTAGGTGTATTTCATATAATATTAGCACTTTTCTTGCTCATTTCTCCACTTCGGTTAGTTTTCCTCTAGTTTATGTTTTATTGTTTATCTCACAAAATTATTGGTTTAACATGAGGAAAACCAAGCTGGGAGTGAAGTAGATTAAGAGACAAACACATAGACGCAAACGGCTCAGAAAACGGACTTATAACGAAGAATGTAGAGCCGGTCAAACAGAGGTCACGCGAGAGTCACGTGCAACCGCCCCCTAAGTGGCGGACGTCACAGACAACCGCCAGGCGGACAGGGCTGAGGCAACCGCCCTTAAAGGAGGCGGACGAGGCACAAGCAACCGCCTCGCGGTCAGGACCGCGGTCAAATAGAGGCTACCGCCTCTTAACTCGCGGACAACACTGAGGCAACCGCCTCGCGGTCACCATAGAGGCTACCGCCTCTTAAGCTCGCGGACAACACAGCAGTTACCGCCACATTGGCGGTATGCAGGCGGACACGACACCACAGACGTGACTAATTATCAGTCGCGACCAGTATCTTCTTCGCGCCGTCGTCGTCTGCAACTCGCCCGACTCGCCCGCAACTTATCCATCTACTCTGCACACGCTCTGTCCCCTGCAATCAATGAAGGAAGCAATCAATGAAGCAATCAATGCTCTTCTTCATCTGCAATCAAACTCGTACGGATCCTAACCTCTATATAAACCCACCACCTTAACTGCAAATACACCACGCACGACGGGAGTCTGAAGAAACCCATTCGCTTCCACTTATATTTCCTCCCGTATCACCACATCATTCCACACTCACGCAGTAACAAAAGAAATAGAAGAGCAGCAGTGAGAGCGAGAACAGACCAGTTCTTCCTCTGAATTAATGTCAAAATCTATCTGTGTAATCTTCTTACTCCGTTAATGTCTGAGTAATTTTCTTTGTATCCTAGGATGGGGGTTTGATTTCTAATATTACGTAATTAATATTTATCACCTGTTTCTCTCATTTAACTTGTTTTAATTCCTTTCAACTAATATTGCTAAATGCTTTGCGCGACAAACGACTGCATTTATTTGGTAACTATCAACATATGATTTTGAGATAGTCTAGGTACCACAAAGGAATTAATCTTGATATTTACACTCCGGACTGAGCAGGAAAATATTAAGGCTTTTATTAAGAGTTCGTAACTGACAATTATTAACTCTAATAGGCAATAAATAATTGAGACAGGTTTAAATTTAAGTAATTTAGGAAATTCCCCCGCTATCCTAGGATACATTTTTCCATCCACATCACTTAATTCACCTTTTAACTGTTTTTATTATTTCTGTATTAATTTAACAACAAATCAAGCTTGCCTCCGGCTAAACCCCTTTTTACAGTTTTTAAGTAACTACCAAGACTAGGGTAAATTGAACAATCTCCCTGTGGATACGACACTCGTTATACTACTACGACCGGGAATTGTTTGCAGCCCGACGTTTATAATTTGAGTTTTTAATTTCCTTTCTTTTAATTTTACACCACTTTTTAACCACTCAAAAACATTCTGCAGTGACTTTAGACAGAAACAGACGCACGTCTGAACTTATGTCCGGATTCGGAAGTTCGGACGTGAGCCGAGAAAAATCTAGACAGAAATCCATGCGTCCGAACATGTGTCCGGACTTCCCAAGTTCGAACATAGTTCGAGGATAATCCTAAGGAAGAATGGGTACGTCCGCACTAGTGTCCGGACTTCCCCAAGTTCGGACACTGTTCGCGAGTGAGAATCTTTTACCCAACAGAGCTGTCCGAACTTCCACATCCGAACGGAAGTTCGACAAGGCATTTTACTCAATTTCTAAGCCCTTAAACATAACCAAATTTCTCCAAAGCCTCCAACACTTATAGTATTCTCCTAAAGTTTCTAAGTGGTATGCCTTGCCTATTCCAATCATTAAACCAAGATATTTTTCCACACAACATCATTACTTAAACATCATTCTTACAAGCTAAAACTTCTTATGTCATCCTTGAAATCCCTTTTTCTAGCTTACACTTTTCCTTATTTACCAAAGTTTGCCTAAGTCCTTACCTAAGTCCAAAATGATTGGTACATACTAAAACCTCAAGATCATGCTAAGTCCTTGTTACACTCTAGAAATCCTAGTTCATCAAATTATTTTAAAACATCTTGAACTCCTTATGCATTTCCCCAAGTTTCGACATAGGTTCCTAGCATTTTATTACACCAAAGCACATTGTTTTCACCAACAAACAACCAAGAACTAAAAATCCATCAAGCACTTTCTTAACACAAACTTCACTCTATAGCACCACATCACAATATAGTGCATAATTTAGATTGCATGGCACCTAGGCCTTAAATGACATGGCTCTTAGGCCCTTAAGATGCAAAAACATAAACACTGAATTTCCACAATATATTTGCCTTTAACCTGCAAATACACTCAACAACACATATGCCTTTTACTAAGCTCTTGAGAACACTTTACTAAGTCATTCACCATTTGCTCGTTAGGTAGTTTTAACAAGCATTATAAGTCATTTCTCCTAAGGCATTAAACAACATTAGATTAGTAGATTTACCTCTTTTCCAAACAACTTCTTTCTTGTTTCCTTTAAAAACCGGTAAGGTATTTGATTCTTTGTCAAGTTCTAAACAATATACAAACATTATAATGAGTATTCAAGCTATAAGCTTCATCTCATTGTAAACCCTAATTTTACATTGTTCAAAAACATAATGTAGTTGTTTTACCTTGATCTTGAAGAGAGTTTGAATATCTAACAAGAGAGGACTCCACCTAGTCCATGAAGAGTTGGTTGGAATGAAGCTAACAAAGTCACACAAAGAGCTCCATCAATGGGTATTTTCGGTCACAACAAAAACATGGAGGAAATGTAATTTTTATTTGAGATTCCTTACCTAGAAGCAAAGAGAGAGTAACAATATGTAAAAAATAAGCTCAAGCTCCTTCAATGGTGGAACTCCTTGGCACCGAAATGGTGGTTGGAATTTTAAGAAGATAGAAATGGAGAGCTTGATGAAGGAAGAGATTGGTGGTGTTTTGTTTTTGATTTGGACAAGTGAGCTAGATTTAACAAGAGATCAAAGAAGGAGATGGTGGTGTGTACTATTGCAAACCGTGAGAGAATAAAGAAGAGAGGTTGAAGATGGTGTTTGGAACCGTGGGAAATGAAGGAAGAAATGAGAGAATGAGATAGAATGTTTTAGAAGATATTTATGCTTTATAAAGTAAAAAGTACTTAAGTAGTCTTCTTTATTTTCTTAACATGCTAACAAGGGTGGTGTGTCCACCACCTTAAAAACCGGCCCCAATAGTAGTATGAGGTATTTTAGTCTTTGTTGAACATTTAATTACTTATACAAACATATGTTACAAAATAGCTTGTAAAAACTATTCATAAAAACAAGGCACATAGAAATGAAATTTTTGATTTCCCATTGATATAGACATCCAATGTGATGTATATAGTACACATATATATTTAAAGTAATGATGGACATCTAGCCACTCAAAACTCATTTACAAGACAATTTTTCAAAAATGTGCTTTAAGACTCCTTAAAGCACATTTTGTGTTTAAACTTGTTTTCAAGCTTGGTTTTCTTTGGTAATTGGTTTAATATGTTCATTAGCATATAATAAAGATCTTGGTAAGTTCATTAGGTCTTAACCAAGCTTACCCCAAGCTTAGAGCACATTTTGGCCTTTATTGACCTTAAAGCACATTTTGTGTTTTCTTTTGTTTAAATTTGCTTACTAATGTTTCTAAGACTCTTTTTAGTCTTAACATACCATATTTAGGTGTTTAAACAATATATTAAGGTTTGGGGTATTTCATGCTGTTAAGGACGTTTCTCTTCTGTTTTTGTGGTGGTTTTGTGTGTTTTTGGTGCTTGGAAGTTCAATAGGAGAAGAAAGGATGAGTTTTTGGTGATTTCGGGGTGATTCTGCAGTGTTTCGGTATTGATTTGAGGCTTGGAAGTGTTAAAACGTGGGGAGAAAGTTTGTGGCAGTGTTATCTGACTTTGGAAGTGTTCTCCTCTGCCCTAGGCCGTTTTTGGAAGGTCCTTTTATAGAAAGAGCAAGGCCATGTTGATAGAACAAGATTTTTATCTAAAACCCTGATTTTGTGCTCTAAGAGAATCTGATTTTTTAAAATATGTTGCAGGCCGATAAAAATTATGAAATATTAACTGAAGGTAAGGGATGAATTTTAAGAATTTTGAGAGTTGGAATCGGGTTATTTTGATAAATAACCGATTAGATAAAAATCTCACAATCTGGAATCTCCCATAATTTATAACTTATTATTGGAAAGTTGAAATAACGAAATTCCAACGGCATTAGTCTTTAATAATGATCCTCTATCTTGTACTAAAATTTCATGACGTTTTGTTTTGATTTCGGTATTTTCCATAGGAGAGAGAAAATTGCAAAAATGATTGAATTTCTCTTTTAAATTTTGGGATAAGGTTCAAAATAAAATAATTTCAGGTTTATGACTGTATGTAGTCATGCTAACCATGTGACAATTTTATTTTAATTTTGGAAACCTTTTATTATTTCTATTTCGAGGTTATTTCATGTGTTAATTAAAGAAATTAGCTTATAATATGAATTAAAAGCTAAATTTCCAGAATAAATATCCGAAAATCATGAAATACCTTTCATAATGACTACGATATTTGGAATTGTTTGGTGATGATGTACAAGTCATATGAAAATAGAAAATCCCGAGAATGTCCCTGGAAAATCCTGCATTGGTGCACTTTGACCATTTTGCCCTTTGTAACACGTATGCCTTTGAGACTACTAGGGGGGGTTGAAATTTTGGGTATAACTATTGGAGTGCCATTAAGGCTGATATTGTTACACTTTAGCGTCATTGGGACAATAGTTCGTTTAAGACCAGATGTCTCGTACCTCACAAGCGTTCCCCGTATTCCCATAATCCTAAGCTCACTGTCTTAACCCTAATTATCCCGTCATCAGAGCGGTACTCCGCTCTGATACCACTTTTTTTACACCCCTACTCTAAAATCCGGTTTAACTAGCGCGCCTAACATAATAATCAGTCGATTCGCAACGGTAATTAAAAGACGTATACAAAACTAACCGGGTGTTACTCGCCGTTACCCGCCCATGCAAGTAACGTAGCGTTTACCACTTATCCATACAATCTATACTACCGCTGTGATGACAGAGATTTATTACAACCAAAATTTACCACCGAATAACTCCAAAAGATAAGTGAGTCATCTATCTATCCCAATACCACAATGTGCGTAAAACAATAAACGTAAGTAACTGTGTTGCATGAAGGCAGACTGTCGACTATCCCAAACTCCCCGCTCGCGTTCGAACTTAATCCGCTTCAATCCTGAAAGTGGGGGCCGTATAGGCTCAGCCAACGCTGAGCACGAACTATATAACCTTCATGAACCCTAAGACTACTCAAGTTATTTAGCCCAATTGTTAACATGATGTTCCAATTTCATGCTGTACCATTTTCATTTACAGTAACAGTATAACAATAATCATCACACATATAAGTTCATACAATAGGTTCATACAATCACCATGCAAATCCACAACAAGCAATAAGCAAGTACATAAACAACTTCAATTAACAATGCGAGAGTTACACTCTCTTGAACAATCCTGTTATGGGGCCTTGAGGCCTTATTGTTTCGTTGTTTATGGCTAAGAATATTTCCTTGAGTCGTTTCGTAACTTTTATTTAATTTGTTCAATTAAGGTGGGCGTCATGTTAGGACAACCCGTATAAACTTCCTCTTCAGGAGCAGTCGCTCTGACGCACTTTAACAGTGCGGTTTGTCAGGAGTCCGCAGAGGCCTGACGGCCGGAGCCATTGCACCAACAACAGTGCCCTCTGACCAACGATCGTATCCGGCTCGCTAGAGTTTCCATAGCGAGAGAACCCTATCCGGTCGTTCCCTCTCTTCGGTGATCACCCATGCGCAACCATGTAGTCCGTGACTACCCAGGATTTATCCTCATCTTAATCATTTACTTAATTCCATCATGTGATTTGGTCCGAGACCTTTACCTGAGATTTATGCTGAGGTTATGCGGAGTATAGTCTCCATGTGAGGACCTTTAAGGTCGTTAACTTTCGCCTAGACGTCGCCTAGGCTACGTTCATCTTTAGGTATGTATAATAATATTACAGTCATCTCCTTTTTACCATTTCCATGTTGTCAACCATGATCTGATCCGAGTTTAAGTATATGATTTCCAAACTGTAACCATCGCGCACAATAAAGATCGCGAAAACAATGAACATTTAATTCCACAATCACAACATATAGCAAGCATATCACTCTTGTCATACAATCACACAAACCAGAACCCAAAGAAGCCCTCAGGAACACTCGGACCACATAGAACGTACCGTTCACCGATGTAATGCTAGCGTGCAGAACCACGCTTACCCTCTAATCCTTTGTAATTCAACACTTGCAACCCTGTCTACTGGAAATGTAGCATATCATTAGTATTTACATTCCGAATCTACCTCACCGTATCAAAAAAAGTTCTAACCTCTATCCCGTAATAAACTCTTAGTCGGTTATTTGTTCGACAATGTTTCTCCGTTGAGAATTAAATCCTTTAATAACTTACATCTTACCGGGTCGTTTACGTGTAGGAACATTTTTTGTATAAGTGTTTGCATGGAGTTTAATTCTCTAATTGCATTTATCATTTTCGCTCCCGTTCTCACGTGGTTGTATAGTTGCTAATTACGTATGCATGAGTTTAGTATATAGTTGCTGCTATATTTATTTTAATCGTGTCTCGGTTTTATTTCTAGCCGTATAACATCGTACTTGACTTGTCGGTCATATTATATGTCCCCTTTTTCTTAGAAATCATATTCTACAAATTGTAACACTTCCCGTAATGAATATATTCGTCATTTATGTAAATGTTTATGAGTTGTCATGGTAAAAAAAGCAAACGGAAAGTGGAGAATGTGTGTGGATTTCACAGATTTAAATAAGGCATGTCCTAAAGATTTCTATCCCCTACCATCAATAGATAGATTTGTGGTTTCAACTGCTCAGAGCTCTGTGTTAAGTTTTCTAGATGCTTTCTCCGGCTATAATCAGATAAAAATGAAGAAGATGATTCGGAAAAACATCCTTTATCACTTCAGCCGGAACATTCTGTTACAAAGTAATGCCTTTTGGTCTAAAGAACGCAGGGCTACCTTTCAGCGAATGATTGACAAGGTATTTTGTCAACAGCTTGCCCGGAATGTGGAAGCTTATGTTGACGATATAGTCGTAAAAAGCCCATCAAAAGAGCAGCACATGAAAGATTTAGAGGAAACATTCGATACTCTGGACAAATATCAAATCAAGCTGAATCCGGAGAAGTGTGTATTTGGTGTGATCAAAGGAAGGTTTCTCGGCTTCATTGTTGGACAGAGAGGTATCGAAGTCGATCCGGAAAAAAGTCAAGCAATTCTCAACTTTTCTCCTCCGAAAAATATCAAAGATGTCCAAGCCCTGAACGGGAGACTCACGACATTAAGCAGGTTTTGTTCCAAGCTTCAGGAAAAGTCAATCCCGTTCTTCAATATTCTAAGGAAGAACAGCAAATTCTAGTGGGGACAACAGTGTATAGACGCATTCGAAAAGATCAAGGAAATGCTTGGGGATCTGCCTAAATTGGGCGTGCCTGGCCCTGGCCAAGACCTCTACCTTTATTTGTCCGTAACAGATTGGGCAGTTGCAGCTGTCTTGATCATGGAAGAGAAAAGGGAGGTACCAGTCTACTATACCGGTAAAATTTTGAGCCCAACAGAAGGACGGTATACTAACATAGAGAAAATCTTGTTTGCATTAGTGGTGGCATCAAGGAAATTACGGCCCTATTTTCAGTCACATCGGATCTTTATCAAGACCAATTGGCCGCTCAAGCAAATAACGAACAATCCAAATGCTTCCGGTCGGATGGTAAGCTGGACAGTAGAGCTAACATAATAAAAATTCACTTCTTGCCCAGAACAGCGATTAAAGCCCAAGCCTTGGCAGACTTCATAACAGAAACAAACTTTGCAAAAGAAGAGAAACAGCCCCAGAATCCATATCATCTTAGTTGACGGGGCCCGATGCAAGAGTGGGGCAGGAGCTGGAATAGTAGTGCAAGCGTCGGACGGACAAAGCTTGAACTACGCCTTCCGGCTAGACTTTGACGTTACCAATAACGAAGCCGAATACGAAGCCCTTATCCAGGGTTTGGAGGTGGCTACTGCCCTAGGGGCAATAGGTTTCATAGGAAGATACCCTCTCTATTCTTTCCTTCCTATAAAATCCTGTTGGAAATAAAGCTTATAAAATATAACTTTTCACAGAATTAGAGGTATACTCAGACTCTATGTTGGTAGCAAGACAAAACGACAACATCTATGTAGTCAAAGAGGAAAAGATGTGGAGGTACTTGCTCAAAGTCCAGCAGCTAAAAGCAAATTTCCAAAGATGCGAACTAAAACACCTTCCTCGTGAAGAGAATGTCAAGGCAGATGCCTTGGCGAAATTGGCAAGTATGGCCGAAAGAGTACCCAATGAAATCTGGCTAGAAGTCAAAACTACGTCAAGCATAGATGAGGCTCAAGTATTTACAATAGCGTCAAATGATGATGAAATACCCCTAAATTAATTTAAATTAATTTGGGGATTTCTTTTATTAAAACTTTAATAATACTATTCCTTTAATAATACTATTAAGTATTAAATTATTATATGGAATTATGAATATTAAATTAGTATAAGGAATTATGAATATTAAATTATTGTATGGAATGAGTATTAATATTATATGGAATTATGGGAATTAATTTAGGGGATTCCTCCTATTTAACTCTATGGAATACAATTTAATATTTAATTATTTATATATTATATGGTATTATGAATTTAATAATAAGATTTATAAGTCAATAAATCTTGGGAAAATTTATAAACCTCCAACTATGTTATAAAGATTTTAGGAAGTGTTGGAACATTGTTTTGAAACATAAAAGTCAATATAAAATTCTAGAAACCCTAAAGCCTTTAAGCCTTGCTAGGGTTGACTTTTTGAGAATCGTCAAACTAGGCCATGAAACCTATACCAATAAATAGGTTATGGAAAACCATGAAGATCGATAAAAAGAACGTCAAAAACGGATCATCCTAGCCAAAGTTATGCTAGATTGAAGTTTAGAGTCAAAAATTTGAAATATGCCACGTGTCACACTGTCACGGGTCGCCAACACTTAGCCGATTTTATCCCTTGAGTTTCGGTAACAGATTTCAGTATTTTGCCCTAACTTTAGACGGCTATATCTCACTCACTTTTCAATATTTTTCAATGCCGTCTTCTTTGTTGCCTTCTCCTACATTTCCTCTAAACAACCATAACTCACACTAACCCTAACTCATCCTAAATCAACCGGAAAATCGAATCAAAGTAGCCACCCTACAAAACCGTAACTGCAGTTTCTAGTTTTTCCCTTCGAATCAGGTAACTTCGTCTAGCCATAACTTCTTCGTTTCTCAGCCAAATTTCATGTTCTTTAGCTCGTTTGAAGAGCTCTAATCCCTCTAAAAGTTTAATGTTGATGGCCTAAGCCAATTCTCAACGGTTTGGAAGAACAAGGTGTCTAAAGTTTTGGATTTGTCACAACATAAAATCATAGTTTTCTTTCCAGAAAACGCAAGGTAAACTCGCAACTTCCAGCTTCGATTTCTTTCTGTGTAGTGCAAGTTAGGGTGGGTTCTTGCTATCATTGTGTAGAGCTATGTTTCTTCTTTCTAATGAGCCCAAGAACATGGCCTAACTCGATCTAGAACGTATTTGATAGATCTCCAAAGTTCGCTACTCGAACAGCTCGAGTTCGAATTTTATTTCCAGAAACCGATTACGGTTTTCGTCACCGGTGCTTCCCTGGTAAGTCTCCGTTCAATTCCTCATACTTTGACACTAGATTTTTCAATATCGACTTAGCGTAACTGCCAATTTGATCAATTAAGCCTTGTATTGAGAGAATTTTGCAAAAACGAATTCGAGAGACTCAAGAACCCTAACTTTCGTAAACCAGAATCAAATTTGTTGTATATTGCATTATAATTGGGGAAATCGGTGTCATTAGAACCGGAATTTGATTTCGAAACGAATGGACGAAGAATCACTCGATTTCGTTCTGTAGATTGAGAGAAAACTGGAATTTAGTACTCGGATTGGGTTTGGGGGCGGATGAAGAACTCGACATTCAACAGCCGTCCGATCGTGGTTATTAGAAAAGGACGGCTGAGATTAGATCGTTTCAAATTAATAGTAAAGTTTTTATTATGATTTCAGTAAATGACCCTAACTTGTTGAGTTAATTTAAATATTTGCAAATGTATTTTGACTTGAAATTTTAACCATGGATTCCTTATTAAATCTAGTTTATTTTGATATAAATTATTAGGGTTTTGGAGTTTTTAAACATAAGTTATGATTTTTGCAAGTTACGGGTTTTCTGGAATTATTTGGCTCAATTGAAAAGATATTTTTATGAAATAAAATTTTTATAATATGTCTAAAATGTTTTAGTTACTATATATTAAATTTGGGAATTTTTGGGCAAGGGTAAAAGGTTTTAAAAATTGTGTTTATGAGTTTTTCCTTAGAATAACCTATAATATAAGGTTTTTAATGTAACCAAAAATTAAAGTATGGTTTGTTAATTAACATTCGGGGCCTGTCCGAACAATGATGTCCGGACGGACGTTCGGACAGGTCCTTAAGTGCAGTTTTAAATACAGAAATAGAGCCCAAAAACTGTTAGAAATACTTATGCAAAATATAATAACAACAAGAGAATCCCTCGAGCAGAAGAAGTCATTAATAAAACTCAATACAACCACAAACTTGATAAAACTGATTCATAGAGCAATTAACTTAGTTAACCAAAACTCAAATGCACATAACCTTCAATATAGCAGCGGATCTCAAAATATCCAGGGCATTACCGCCACACCCAATACCCATGGGTGCTCAGGCTGATGAACTAAACAACATTATAACCAAAGTTAACTTTCAAATTATGCAGAAGCAAAATAACGTTAATGTATAAAAACCTTGAGAACATAACAACACCTCTGAAACATTGATATTCAAAACATCGCCTTATTATTACGTGGTCCTAAACTAGGTGATTCGCGGTCCCGATCCCCTCAGCTAATCATCCATACCTGCGATCATAAACATAGACAAAACACATAAAGGATCGCACAAATCAGAAAAACTGAGTAAATTCCACCTCAAGCTGTAAAATACATTTTGGAACACCATTGCCTTTAACAAACAGATGAGAGGGTTTACTGAATAGTTAATGAATTTTTCCAGAAAAATATAACAATACCGAACTGCAGTAGGGAGCTTTCAACAGGGAGTAATAACCACAATTCCGAACACGGGGTCACCTGTGGGACCCCAAACAACAATTCCAGGACAGTCACCTATGGGACCGTCAAACAACAATTCCAGGACAGTCCTATGGGACCGTCAAACAACCACCTCACCCTAAGTCCTTAAGTGTGCACACTCCCTATGAAACAGCAGTAACATAGAGTAGATCATAGAGCTTAACTGCAACAATGTGTGTAGCGCAAATAATATCAATAATGGGGAGCACCTATGGGCTCCCAAACAACAGAATACAACCTGTGAAAGACTCCCAAAACCACAATTGAAACACCACAATCTCGATCCAATTCCTCAATTCCAAAACGTGGGGAATAATCCCAAATCTCCAAACCATAACCGAGATAAAACTCAACGAACCCTTTTCCAATATTTCGCAAAACCACAATCAAAACCATTGAGCATAGAATTTACCTGGAACAACCAAATCCCTCAAGAGCCCAACTGCTCCGGACTATTGATAGCACTCGTCGATGTAATCGGAGTCTAGGTAACCAAAATTCGCAATCAGAATTCACCAAGCAACGAATAGATAACTAAACAACCAAGTAGAATACTTTACCCGGCAATCTACCAACTGGACACCAGGGAATAATCAGACCTCGACGGAACCAGTGAGAAATCACCAAGGGTTTGAAGAAGAAGAACGTGAAAACAAAACAGAGTGTAAACACAAGAGCGGCGTATTGAGGATGGGGAGAAGTGAAGAGAAATCTACCCTTAAATAGAATTACTTGAGTAATAAATGAGAACAAACTAATTAAGGATTAAAGGAAATACAATATAATTAAGAAGGAGTTCTAACTTCTGGATTTTAAAATATCTCTAAAGGATAAATCTTGATAATCAGGGAAAAATAATAAAAGATCGATGAAATAATTCCGGAAGGAATAAATCAGAAACGAGAAGTAATATAGAAGAGAAAGATATATTGTAAATAATTTAAAGGCAATACCAATAATATAAATGCTGAGATAGGAAAAAAAAGAATTAACAGGATAATACTTTGAATAGTCAAATAGAATTCGAACTCTGAATACTTAAAATAAGTTGGAGAGAATTTCTGAAAAGTATTGCGGGATTTAATAACTCAGAGAAATCACGAGAGAGAAATAATACTATATCATATAGCATTCGAAACACGGTTAAATCCGTAATTGCAAAACGTCACCAAAATACAAAAAACACCTTAAAGAGAAGATTAATTCCTTGGGCCACTTTAACTAACCTTAGACATATCACTCAACCCATATATTATATTATTCCTAGCTTAGAATTTCCTGGGTATGTCATCTCATCCCCCTTAAAAGAAAGCTTCGCCCTCGAAGCTAAAACTCATCCATAAAGCGAAAACTGCCAAACGAATTACTGTCTCGAGCGGTTACCTGATCGAAAAGCTGTGGGTATTTCTTCCTCATTTCCTCCTCTACCTCCCATGTAGCCTCTTCGGTTCGATTAGACCGTAAGACTTTGACCATACGGATGGACTTCGATCGTGTCTCCCTGGTCTTAGTGTCCATTATTCTGATGGGATACTCCTCATAGGATAGATTCTGCTCCAGCTCCAAGACCTCTGGCTGCAACACATGCAAAGGGTCGGGAACATACCGCTTCAACTGGGATACATGGAAGACGTTGTGAACTTTCTCCAGTTCACAAGGAAGCGCTAGCCAGTATGCCACTTCTCCAACCCTCTCCAAGATCTCATAGGGTCCAACGAACTTGGGACTGAGCTTCCCTTTCTTCCCGAACCTGGTTACTCCTCTCATGGGCGATACTTTCAGAAAAACTCTATCTCCAACCTCGAACTCAACTGGTCTGCGCTTGAGATCGGCATAGGACTTCTGCCTGTCCTGGGCTGCCTTCATTCGTCTCTGGATCATCCGGACTTGCTCCATAGTCTCTTCTATCAACTGAGGTCCCAAAACAACAGTCTCACTAATGTCGCTCCAACATAGCGGTGTCCTACACTTCCTCCCATACAAAGCCTCATAAGGAGCCATCTTGATGCTGGTGTGGTAACTGTTGTTATAAGAGAACTCTATCAGAAGTAGCATATCTGCCCACGAACCCTGGAAATCCATCACACATGCTCGAAGCATGTCCTCCAAGGTCTGGATGGTTCTCTCTGTCTGACCATCAGTGGCTGGGGGAAACGCAGTGCTCAACTTCAACTTGGTGCCCATCGCCTTCTGAAATTGCTGCCAGAAATGAGCTAAGAACCTCGAGTCTCTATCTGAAATGATGGTCTCAGGTACCCCGTGATATCTCACCACATTTCTGATGTAAGCATCCACCAACTGGCTCATGGACCACATCCTCTTCATGGGTATAAACCGTGCAGATTTAGTGAGTCGGTCCACTATTACCCAAATCTGATTAACTCCTCCCTTTGCCGGTGGTAAACCCATCACAAAGTCCATGGAAATGGAGTCCCACTTCCACTTTGGGACCTCCAACGGCTGCAATAAACCTCCTGTCCTCTTGTGCTCGAATTTGACCTTCTGGCAAGTAAGGCATCTCGACACAAACTCTGCAACTTCCCTCTTCATCTTAGGCCACCAAAACATCTTCTTTAGGTCCTTATACAACTTATCACCACCAGGATGAACTGAATAGGGAGTGTTATGAGCCTCCCTCATCAGTCTCTCCTTTACCTCCACGCACCCCTGAGGTACACACCATCGGCCTCTAAACCTCAAACTGCCGTCACTGTGCATCTCAAACCCTTCAGCTTTCCCTTCCTTCATCTTCTCCTTGATGCGCTCCAACTTCGCATCACCCGGCTGTCCCTTGAGTATCTCCCCATAAATGTCGGAAGAGACACTCATATGGTACAACCTCACCTCACGCTCTACTCCTCCCGCCTCCATCACTTCCAAGTTCAGCTTCTCAAAGTCACGAACTAGCTCGTCTGGAAGAACCCACATCGAATTCACAAAATGACTTTTCTTCCTACTCAGAGCATCGGCCACTAGGTTAGACTTCCCCTCATGATATAAGATCTCCAAATCATAGTCCTTGATCAGTTCCAACCATCTCCTCTGCCTCATATTTAGTTTCTTCTGAGTGAAGATGTACTTGAGGCTTTTGTGGTCGGTGTAGATCTTGCAGGAAACTCCATACAAGTAGTGCCTCCAAATCTTCAGGGCGAAGACTACTGCTGCAAGCTCTAGGTCGTGCGTCGGGTATCTGGTCTCGGTCTCCTTCAGCTGTCTCGATGCGTAGGCTATGACTTTCCCATGCTGCATCAAGACACACCCCAAGCCATACTTGGAAGCATCGCTGAAAACCTAGAATCCGTCTGTCCCCGAAGGCAAAGTCAACACTGGGGCTGTGGTCAACCTTTCCTTCAACATCTGAAACACCTTCTCACAGTCATCATCCCACTGAAACTTGGTTACTTTCTTCATGAGGTTTGTGAGGGGTCTAGCTATCTTTGAGAAATCCTTCACAAAACGTCTGTAGTACCCCGCTAGACCCAAGAAACTGCGAACCTCCGTCAGATTGCTCGGTTCTGGCCACTCTTTCACTGCTTGGATCTTGGCTGGATCCACTGAGATTCCGTCCTTGGTGACAATGTGGCCTAGGAATGCCACTCGGTCCAACCAAAAGTCACACTTAGTTAGCTTGGCGTAAAGCTGCTGCTCTCTCAAAATCTGTAAGACTGATCTCAGGTGCTCCTTGTGCTCTTCCTCATCCCTGGAGTAGATGAGGATATTGTCTATAAATACCACCACAAACCGGTCTAGATAGGGATTGAAGATCCGGTTCATGAGGTCCATGAAGACTGCCGGCGCGTTCGTCAAACCAAAGGGCATCACCAGAAACTCAAAGTGCCCATATCTAGTCCTGAAGGCTGTCTTCGGGATATCCTTCTCTGCAACTCGTAACTGGTGATATCCCGACCTCAGGTCTATCTTAGAGAAGACTCCTGCACCCTGAAGTTGGTCGAAGAGGTCGTCGATTCTGGGCAAGGGATACCGGTTCTTCACAGTGATCTGGTTCAGCTCCCGGTAATCTATGCACAGCCTCATGCTCCCGTCCTCCATCTTCCTTTTCTGACCTGCCTGTACCTCCCTCCTCTTCTGCTGCACCCTATACAGGTTAGCAGCCTTTCCATATGCGTCCTGAAGGGTGGGTATCGTCAGCACGCTCAAACCCTCCTGGAGACTCCAGTTGAGTCCTCCCACAAATCTCTGCACCTTCGACGCCTCATCAGGGACCATCATCGGCGCGAACCTTGCCAGCTCTAGGAACTTGGAGTGGTACTCCTTCACACTCCGGGCCTGCTGTTTGAGCTCCGAGAACTCCAGGTATTTCTGCATCCGGACATGCTCAGGGTAGAATCGCCTTCGCATGGCCTCCTTCAGTGACTCCCATCCAAAGTCAGGTCCCGCCAAAAGTGCATCCTTGTTGGCAGACCACCAGATGTCCGCCTCGCTCTTGAAGTAGTACACAGCGGCGTTGACTCTTCTATTAGCAGGGCAGTTGACCGCCTCGAAGATCTTGTCAAACTCACGCAGCCAATCCTCCAGCAGTACTGGGTCCTCCTCCCCCTTGAATGCAGTTGGCTTCAAGTGGGCGATTCTCTTCGTGTAGTCTTCTGGCACATTGTCTCGCTGGGCTTGGCGTTGCACAATCTGGCCCAGGTTCAAAGCGAGCTCCTGAAGCTGTCTCATTGGGTCGTTGGCTGCCATGGTAGTCCTCCTGCTTCTACTTCTGGTGTTGTAGGGGAAATTCAATCGGTCTGCCAGTCTACCCTACTCAAGGTGGACTCCTGATTATGAGTCAAGAATTTCAAGGCTTTTAAATCCCCTATAACAATCCCTTCCCAAATATACTACAATCTCACTACCCTAACCCACGAGTAGATAATACAGATATAACAATAATACATGTAACAAGTATGATACAATTCCAACAATTGGTTAGTACACAATAATCCATGTATAACCTTCAATTATCACACCAAGGTATCCAATATAACTCAACAGCTCACAACATACACGTGATCCATCATAACTTCCCCAAACGGCTTGTGCCCCAAATTTTAATCCGGTTACTCAAGTTTTATCTTATTTCGAAAACAAAGCTCTGATACCACCTTGTAACACCCTGGATTTTGCCTTAAAACATAGGAAATAAAATAACAAAGCTAACGGTGAAAATGGCTTCGAAAACGGACTCCAAACAAGCCCTAAAGGTGTAAAACAAGCCTGGTCCGAACTTGTGTCCGGACATGGGAAGTTCGGACACAAGCCGAGATAGTTAAACTGTGAAAATCCATCCGTCCGAACTTGTGTCCGGACATGGATGTTCGGACACAAGTCGAGAGTTAAAAGGTCTGAAAACCAAAGGCGTGAACTTGTGTCGGACTTGGAAGTTCGGACACAAGTGAGTTTAAAAAGTCCGAGAAATTTAACGTGGCGTGTCCGAACATCAATGTTCGGACCAAAGTTCGGACACACCAAAACAGAGAGCTTCTAAAACATTCGGGGCCTGTCCGAACATTGATGTCCGGACGGACGTTCGGACAGGTCCTTAAGTGCAGTTTTAAATACAGAAATAGAGCCCAAAAACTGTTAGAAATACTTATGCAAAATATAATAACAACAAGAGAATCCCTCGAGCAGAAGAAGTCATTAATAAAACTCAATACAACCACAAACTTGATAAAACTGATTCAAAGAGCAATTAACTTAGTTAACTAAAACTCAAATGCACATAACCTTCAATATAGCAGCGGATCTCAAAACATCCAGGGCATTACCGCCACACCCAATACCCATGGGTGCTCAGGCTGATGAACTAAACAACATTAAAACTAAAGTTAACTTTCAAATTATGCGGAAGCAAAATAACGTTAATGTATAAAAACCTTGAGAACATAACAACACCTCTGAAACATTGAAATTCAAAACATCGCCTTATTATTACGTGGTCCTAAACTAGGTGATTCACGGTCCCGATCCCCTCAGCTAATCATCCATACCTGCGATCATAAAACATAGACAAAACACAGAAAGGATCGCACAAATCAGAAAAACTGAGTAAATTCCACCTCAAGCTGTAAAATACATTTTGGAACACCATTGCCTTTAACAAACAGATGAGAGGGTTTACTGAATAGTTAATGAATTTTTCCAGAAAAATATAACAATACCGAACTACAGTAGAGAGCTTTCAACAGGGAGTAATAACCACAATTCCGAACACGGGGTCACCTGTGGGACCCCAAACAACAATTCCAGGACAGTCACCTATGGGACCGTCAAACAACAATTCCAGGACAGTCACCTATGGGACCGTCAAACAACCACCTCACCCTAAGTCCTTAAGTGTGCACACCCCCTATGAAACAGCAGTAACATAGAGTAGATCATAGAGCTTAACTGCAACAATGTGTGCAGCGCAAATAATATCAATAATGGGGAGCACCTATGGGCTCCAAACAACATAATACAACCTGTGAAAGACTCCCAAAACCACAATTGAAACACCACAATCTCGATCCAATTCCTCAATTCGAAAACGTGGGGAATAATCCCAAATCTCCAAACCATAACCGAGATAAAACTCAACAAACCCTTTTCCAATATTTCACAAAACCACAATCAAAACCATTGAGCATAGAATTTACCTGGAACAACCAAATCCCTCAAGAGCCCAACTGCTCCGGACTATTGATAGCACTCGTCGATGTAATCGGAGTCTAGGTAACCAAAATTCGCAATTAGAATTCACCAAGCAACGAATAGATAACTAAACAACCAAGTAGAATACTTTACCCGACAATCTACCAACTGGACACCAGGGAATAATCAAACCTCGACGGAACCAG
Organism: Limonium bicolor; assembly: GCA_023374045.1. Lineage (NCBI taxonomy): Eukaryota > Viridiplantae > Streptophyta > Magnoliopsida > Caryophyllales > Plumbaginaceae > Limonium > Limonium bicolor. The sequence continues at coordinate 310,905,850 of CM041780.1, forward strand.
TGAGAAATCACCTAGGGTTTGAAGAAGAAGAACGTGAAAACAAAACAGAGTGTAAACACAAGAGCGGCGTATTGAGGATGGGAAGAAGTGAAGAGAAATCAGCCCTTAAATAGAATTACTTGAGTAATAAATGAGAACAAACTAATTAAGGATTAAAGGAAATACAATTAATATAATTAAGAAGGAGTTCTAACTTCTGGAATTTAAAATATCTCTAAAGGATAAATCTTGATAAATCAGGGAAAAATAATAAAAGAGGATCGATGAAATAATTCCGGAAGGAATAAATCAGAAACGAGAAGTAATATAGAAGAGAAAGATATATTGTAAATAATTTAAAGGCAATACCAATAATATAAATGCTGAGATAGGAAAAAAAAAGAATTAACAGGATAATACTTTGAATAGTCAAATAGAATTCGAACTCTGAATACTTAAAATAAGTTGGAGAGAATATTCTGAAAAGTATTGCAGGATTTAATAACTCAGAGAAATCAGGAGAGAGAAATAATACTATATCATATAGCATTCGAAACACGGTTAAATCCGTAATTGCAAAACGTCACCAAAATACAAAAAACACCTTAAAGAGAAGATTAATTCCTTGGGCCACTTTAACTAACCTTAGACATATCACTCAAACCATATATTATATTATTCCTATATTATTCCTAGCTTAGAATTTCCTGGGTATTTCAAAAATAGTTATCAAGAGTGAGTGAACTTTCACTAGACTAATTCATCTGACTTAAAAATTTAAATATAGAGTCCCTACCTTGAAAAATAAATTTTAAGATAGAGAAATCAGATTTTTGGAGCTACATTATAATTAATAAAAACTTCCTAAAACTCTGCCTTGTGTGAAATTATGTAAATATATAGTAAGTAAATTTTATGAAGTAAATACTTAATGGTTCATCTAAAATACTATAGTAATTATAAAATCAATTGAAACTTGAAAAGTCACAAAAATATTTATTTTATAGAGTTTTAGCATAGGGTTGACTAATAAACCCTTGAAGGTGATTTTGGAAGATTATTAAATGATCTGAAATATTATTTTAAACTACTCAAATACGTTACACCTGATTTATAGCTTGTTAATATAATTGATATGATAAAATGAACATATAATAGACATATAATGAATGGATAATAATCATAAGGTAAAATTTTATAACATTTAAGAAAATACAAATACTAAACAATCAGGAGATACGGATATATGTATATCGATCGCAGATAAAATCAACAGTGCAATAAAATTTACAACAAAGCTGGTTAATAAGGTGTTGAATTCTTTGAATATGTCGTTAGTAGCGGTACGAGGGCGTACCTTAGCTCTTTTAAGGGGGATATACTGGCATACTCTTCCTTCGTCACCTCATCCAGATTATGCCATGTTGCCTTATTAGCAGAATGAGAGGTGTTTGTATGTGCTTGGTTTTTACATTATGACCCAGTGTGTGACTATTGATTTTCATCATGCTATGTCTTGGTATATCTTGGTTCGTTTTGATTTTGAGTAATCTCGAGTGGAATGTTGTTATGGAGATGGATGGAAATAAAGGATAGGATTGGTATGGAATTTCATTGGAATTATTATTGTCTCAGCACAACCGAAGCGGTGTGAGTGCATATTTGTTGATTTTTAAACTTTGAGGCGAAGTTTCTTTTAAGGGGGATATACTGAAATACCCCTAAATTAATTTAAATTAATTTAGGGGATTTCTTTTATTAAACCTTTAATAATACTATTCCTTTAATAATACTATTAAGTATTAAATTATTATATGGAATTATGAATATTAAATTAGTATGAGGAATTATGAATATTAAATTATTGTATGGAATTATGAGTATTAATATTATATGGAACTATGGGAGTTAATTTAGGGGATTCCTCCTATTTAACTCTAAGGAATACAATTTAATATTTAATTATTATATAATTATATAGTATTATGAATTTAATAATAAGATTTATAAGTCAATAAATCTTGGGAAAATTTATAAACACTTCAAATATGTTATAAAGATTTTAGGAAGTGTTGGAATATTGTTTTGAAACATAAAAGTCAATATAAAATTCTAGAAACCCTAAAGCCTTTTAAGCCTTGCTAGGGTTGACTTTTTGAGAATGGTCAAACTAGGCCATGAAACCTATACCAATAAATAGGTTATGGAAAACCATGAAGATCGATAAAAAGAACGTCAAAAACGGATCATCCTAGCCAAAGTTATGCAAGATTGAAGTTTAGAGTCAAAATTTTGAAATATGCCACGTGTCACACTGTCACGGGTCACCAACACCTAGCCGTTTTTATCGCTTGAATTTCGGTAACAGATTTCAGTAATTTGCCCTAACTTTAGACAGCTATATCTCACTCATCTTTCAATATTTTTCAATGTCGTCTTCTTTGTTGCCTTCTCCTACATTTCCTCTAAACAACCATAACTCACACTAACCCTAACTCATCCTAAATCAACCGGAAAATCGAATCAAAGTAGCCACCCTGCAAAACCGTAACTGCAGTTTCCAGTTTTTCCCTTCGAATCAGGTAACTTCGTCTAGCCATAAGTTCTTCGTTTCTCAGCCAAATTTCATGTTCTTTAGCTCGTTTTGAAGAGCTCTAATCCCTCTAAGACTTTCATGTTCATGGCCTTAGCCATATCTCAACGGTTCGGATGAACAAGGTGTCTAAAGTTTCGGATTTGTCACAACATAAAATCATAGTTTTCTTTCCAGAAAACGCAAGGTAAACTCGCAACTTCCAGCTTCGATTTCTTTCTGTGTAGTGCAAGTTACAGTGGGTTCTTGCTATCATTGTGTAGAGCTATGTTTCTTCTTTCTAATGAGCCCAAGAACATGGCCTAACTCGATCTAGAACGTATTTTATAGATCTCCAAAGTTCGCTACTCGAACAGCTCGAGTTTGAATTTTATTTCCAGAAACCGATTACGATTTCCGTCACCGGTGCTTCCCTGGTAAGTCTCCGTTCAATTCCTAATACTTTAACACTCGATTTTTCAATATCGACTTAGCCCAACTGCCAATTTGATCAAATCAGCCTTGTATTGAGAGAATTTTGTAAAAACGAATTTGAGAGACTCAAGAACCCTAACTTTCGTAAACCAGAATCGAATTTGTTGTATACTGCATTATAATTGGGGAAATCGGTGTCATTAGAACCGGAATTTGATTTCGAAACGAATGGTGGAAGAATCACTCGATTTCGTTCTGTAGATTGAGAGAAAACTGGAATTTAGTACTCGGATTGGGTTTGGGGGCGGATGAAGAACTCGACATTCAGCAGCCATCCGATCGTGGTTATTAGAAACGGACGGCTGAGATTAGATCGTTTCAAATTAAGAGTATAAGTTTTTATTATGATTTCAGTAAATGACCATAACTTGTTGAGTTAATTTAAATATCTTCCCGAATGTATTTTGACTTGAAATTTTAACCATAGATTCCTTATTTAATCTAGTTTATTTTGATGTAAATTATTAAGGTTTTGGTGTTTTTAAACATAAGTTATGATTTTTTCAATTTACGGGTTTTCTGGAATTATTTGGCTAAATTGAAAAGATATTTTTATGAAATAAAAATTTTATAATATGTCTAAAATGTTATAGTTACTGTATATTAAATTTGGGAATTTTTGGGCTAGGGTAAAAGGTTTTAAAAATTGTGTTTATGAGTTTTTCCTAAGAATAACCTATAGTATAAGGTTTTTAATGTAACCAAAAATTAAAGTATGGTTTGTTAATTAACTTTTAAGCTGGTGGAAAATAAGGGAAACTAAATTAGCATTTTTTAACAGTAAGTTTATAAATGTTTTAGTATTAGTTTTTAAGAGAAGTGAAATTATTTACATATATGTATATATACTTATTTAAGTAGACACTTATGTTAAATCAAGGAATCTAATTATTTTACATTTTACTTATTATATTATATGGGAGTTAATGATTTTAACTAACCGGGTTTATTACTTATTAAGTTAAGGATAAGAATTAAGTATTGGTGATTGTTGGTTTATACCCGTTAAGGTTTAACTAACCCATGGTGTTTAAGATTTCTACTAACTGGAACTTGAGTGAGGAAACCCGGGACTGACTCCGCTCATGCATGCTAAGGAAAGGGGGACGGTATCTGAATCAGATCCGCCCTCCGCTTAAGGACTTGTCTTCGGACTTGTTGCCTAGGGCCGGTTGCCGGCTCAGCTACGCTGGACTCCCGTCCAGGGTAGGTGGCATTAAGATGGTGCGGTGGGCTCACCTAAATCCCAGGTTTGAAATTAAGCTACAACCAATCCCTTCCAGGAACGGTTTGTATACTGAGAATAAGTTAAGGTTAAGATTAAGGTAAGTTAAGGAACTGAGGTTAAGGAAATCAGGACTAAGGATGGGGTTACTAACCCACTTGATAAGGGAACGCTTGTGTCGTTCATTGTTTGTGAACTATGTATGTTCATCTGTGGATTGTTGTTTATTGCACTTCATATCATGCTTGTGTACTTAATCAATTTCCATGCTATCGACAATTAGTCGTCGTAGCCCCGTTAGCTTGGGGGCCATGAGAGGGAGTACCAGCATTCGTGCTGACCCCCTTTGGGGGCTGTTTTTACACTTGCAGGTAAGAGGCCCATGAAGTCGCACCACGAGAGTAGGAGCGGTTAGACTTAGGATGGGTTATTTATTTTGAGTACGGGTTGCGCTTGTGCTCCCGTCTGTTTATATTGGAACTGATGTAAGTTTGTAAATATGACTTAGATACTTTAACTCGGTTGGTTGGTGGTATTTAGAATGATGATGTTTTGGTCGGTTGTTTATTTTGGATAAGTGTTGTAATTGATAAGGCCGGTATATTCTAGCGATCAGACCGTGGCAAGGTCCAGGTGTTTGTTATTTCCGCACCGACGAATTAGATTAAGTGTTCAGTTTTGCGATAACCATGTTTGGCTTTGGTTGGGGTGTTACACCAGGACAATAAAAAGGCGGGCCGCATCATTCTTCATTGAGAATAACCAGCTGTATAAGCGATCTTTCGCAAGACCGGCACTGAAGTGTGTTACCATAGCCGAAGGGACAAAGCTAATAAAAGAGGTGCATGACGGACTCTGTGGAAACCATCAAGGAGAAAGAACCACAACGCACAAAATCTTGAGGCTCGGATACTTTTGGCCAAAAATGATGGAACATTGCAAAGAATACATACAAAAGTGTCTCAAGTGTCAAGAGCACGGAAACAAAATACACAATCCTCCAGCAGAACGAAAATCTATCCTCTGCCCAATCCCCTTTGCTATGTGGGGATTAGATATTGTGGGACCATTCCCAGAAGCTTCGCCAGGGAGGTTCAAATTCATATATGTCGCCATCGACTATTTCACAAAGTGGGTCGAGGCAATGCCTACTATCTTCATCACAGCTAGAAAATCACAAGAATTCATCTGGAAATATGTGGTATGCAGGTTTGGTATACCAAAAGCAATAATAACTGATAACGGAACACAATTCAATTGCGAGAGCTTCCGGGAATTCTGTGAAGAGTGGAAGATTGACTTAAGATTCGCATCAGTGGCGCACCCTCAGGCAAATGGGCAAGTCGAGAATGTGAATGGTCAGATAGTAAAAGTAATAAAGAGAAAACTCGATGAAAGAAAGGGAAAGTGGGTAGAGCTGTTACCCCAGGTCCTCTGGTCGTACAGAACAATAGAAAGGGGGCCAACAGGAGAAACACCCTACAAACTAACATATGGTTTAGAGGCTGTCATTCCGGCGGAGATTGTGGTACCATCAGTAAGGTGGGAATCGTACGATGAAGATGTCAACAATCAGGGAATACAAGACCATCTAGATCTCCTCGAGGAAACCAGGGTGGCCACCGCAATAAGGATGGCGAAAGACAAGTCCAAAGTGGAGCGATATTTCAATCAAAGGATAAGAGAGCGGAGTTTCGCTGCAGGAGAGTTGGTCCTCCGAGAAGTTAAACAACCTAAAAAACTAGAGCCCTAATGGGAAGGACCGTATATCATACACCAAAAGACAGGGCGGGCTTCATATCGCCTAAAAAATGGTGAGGAGTATGAATTGCCATATTCATGGCATGGAGAATGTTTGAAAAAATTCTATGCATAAAATTCATGATTTTTCAATAAAGAGGTATTGTTTTTCAAAGAAAAGAGTAAAAGTAAGCGCCGGCCAACGAGCCGCAGGCTATCATGCCTTCAAAGTAAGCACCGGCCAACGAGCCGCAAGCTATCATGCCTTGAAAGTATGCAACGGCCAACGAGCCGCAGGCTATCATGCCTTGAAAGTAAGCACCGGCCAACGAGCCGCAGGCTATCATGCCTTGAAAGTAAGCACCGGCCAACGAGCCGAAGGCTATCATGCCTTGAAAGTAAAAGTTAGCACCGGCCAACGAGCCACAGGCTATTATGCCTTGAAAGAAGCACCGGCCAACGAGGCGCAGGCTATCATGCCTTGAAAGTAAAAGTAAGCACCGGCCAACGAGCAGCAGGCTATCATGCCTTGAAAGTAAGCACCGGCCAACGAGCCGCAGGCTATCATGCCTTGAAAGTAAGCGTAGGCCAACGAGCCGCAGGCTATCATGCCTTAAAAGTAAAAGTAAGCACCGGCCAACGAGTCGCAGGCTATCATGCCTAGAAAGTAAAAGTAAGCATCGGCCAACAAGCCGCAGTCTATCATGCCTTGAAAGTAAGCACCGGCCAACGAGCCGCAGTCTATCATGCCTTGAAAGTAAGCGCCGGCCAACGAGCCGCAGGCGATCATGCCTTAAAAGTAAAAGTAAGCACCGACCAATGAGCCACAGACTATCATGCCTTGAAAGTAAAAGTAAGCACCGGCCAACGAGCCGCAGGCTATCATGCCTTGAAAGTAAGCACCGGCCAACGAGCCGCAGGCTATCATGCCTTGAAAGTAAAAGTAGGCACCGGCCAACGAGCCTCAGGCTATCATGCCTTGAAAGTAAGCACCGGCCAACGAGCCGCAGGCTATCATGCCTTGAAAGTAAGCACCGGCCAATGAGCCGCAGGCTATCATGCCTTGAAAGTAAAAGTAAGCACCGGCCAACGAGCCGCAGGCTATCATGCCTTGAAAGTAAGCACCGGCCAACGAGCCGCAGGCTATCATGCCTTGAAAGTAAGCGTCGGCCAACGAGTCGCAGGCTATCATGCCTTAAAAGTAAAAGTAAGCACCGGCCAACGAGCTGCAGGCTATCATGCCTTGAAAGTAAAAGTAAGCACCGGCCAACGAGCCGCAGGCTTTCATACCTAGAAAGTAAAAGTAAGCACCGGCCAACGAGCCACAGGCTGTCATGCCTTGAAAGTAAGCACCGGCCAACGAGCCGCAATCTATCATGCCTTGAAAGTAAGTGCCGGCCAACGAGCCGCAGGCTATCATGCCTTAAAAGTAAAAGTAAGCACTAACCAATGAGCCGCAGGCTATCATGCCTTGAAAGTAAAAGTAAGCACCGGCCAACGAGCCGCAGGCTATCATGCCTTGAAAGTAAGCACCGGCCAACAAGCCGCAGGCTATCATGCCTTGAAAGTAAAAGTAAGCACCGGCCAACGAGCCTCAGGCTATCATGCCTTGAAAGTAAGCACCGGCCAATGAGCCGCAGGCTATCATGCCTTGAAAGTAAGCACCGGCGAACGAGCCGCAGGCTATCATGCCTTGAAAGTAAAAGTAAGCACCGGCCAACGAGCCGCAGGCTATCATGCCTTGAAAGTAAGCACCGGCCAACGAGCCGCAGGCTATCATGCCTTGAAAGTAAGCGTCGGCCAACGAGTCGCAGGCTATCATGCCTTAAAAGTAAAGTATGCACCGGCCAACGAGCTGCAGGCTATCATGCCTTGAAAGTAAAAGTAAGCACCGGCCAACGAGTTGCAGGCTATCATGCCTTGAAAGTAAAAGTAAGCACCGGCCAATGAGCCGTAGGCTATCATGCCTTGAAAGTAAGCACGGGCCAACGAGCCGCAGGCTGTTATGCCTTGAAAATAAGCTCCGGCCGACGAGCCGCAGGCTGTCTTTCCTTAAAAAAAAATATAATAAAACCGACATCTCAAAAAAAAAGAGAAAGAGATTCGGTAAAAAAGGAGATTCGGTCAGTGAACCGCAAAGCTTTTTTTTTTGTAAGGATATGCACTTAGCTAACTAGGCTGGCGTAAAGATAATCATATATGCGGCATTCAAAAAGGAGGAAATAACCCAGTAGTCGGCGAATTGGCTGAAAGAAAATAGAAGCGATAGCATAATAAGAGACCGGCAGCTCCGGCAAGCAAGTTGAACAAAATTTATAAAGAACGTAATTTATATTCCTCCCAAGAATGGGGTAAAGACAAATTACAAGGGTATAATCATTACAAAAATTCAACAAGCACAAAAGATACATGCCCAAAAGACCTCAAAAAAAAAGAAAAAAAGAACCCCTACTCTATTTTTCTGGAACTAACTTATCGCCACTTCCAGCCACACTTTTAGAAGATTTTGACGTCCTTGAAAGACACTGCACTCCTCCGGCGGATGGCTGGATGTTGCTTCCGGCCGGAAGGAAAGAAGCTTGGCCAGGCCCAAAGCATGTCTCTCCAGGACTACGGCAGAATCTGTCGAGCTCCTCGATGAAATTAGACTTCTGGGCAACAGCTTTGAATTCCAGCTTGTTGTACAAGTCATCGACCAATAACTCCCCTTTCTCAAGAAAATACTCCGAGACAATCTGCTGACAGATATCGACTATCCTGCGACACTGAGAAGCGAAGGATTCCTTTAGATGAGCATTAATGGTGCCTTGCTTCTGTATCTCCTCTTGAGATTGCCATGCAAATGACATGAACCTGGCCACTTGAGACTCAAGGGTCAGGACTTGGGCTAGATATTTGTCACGTTCAGAATTAGCCAGAGACAGCTCCTCTTTAGCACTGGTTACCCGACTGTTCAACTGCCGGACATGCTTCAGAAGATTGGCAGAGCTCAAGCCTGACCGGAACACAAGAAAGGTAAGAAATAAAGGAGAAAAAGGAGGAAGCAAAAAAATAAAAGTCTGAAGGTCTGAAGGTTTACCTTGGTTCGACGACTCAGCATTCTCGGCTTGAAAGCGAGACATGGCTCCCTCCAACTCTTTCACCCTCTCCTTCAGCCTGGTTTTCTCATTTACCAAGGCAACTTTTTCTGCGGCAAGGGTCTTATTCTCCTCTTCTAAAGTAGCAAAATCCTGGAGCAGAGACTGCTTCTCTTGTTCGAAAGAAGCCCTTAACTGCTCTTCCAGTGCGGCCTTTTCTTCCGACGAGTAGTTAAGCTCCTGCATGAGCTTTCCCTTCTCCTCTACAAGGGCCTCATTCTCTCATTGAAGGGCCTGCTTCTCCAGTTCAAACGCCTCAGCTCCCTGCTTGAAAGAGTTCCTTTCCTCATAGAAGAAGGCCTTGTCGGCCTGGAGGGAAGCCACCTCATTCCGATGAGCAGTGCGCACCTGATTTAGCAAAACGTCTAGATCAGAGAAGGCCCGAGCCAGCTCATCTTTTCCAAAGGCAAGATGGTTTCGTACCTCAATCAAAGTATCGTCAGCATGCAGGATCCGGCTTCTTAAAGTAGAGTTTTCCTCTCGAAGTTTCTTCAACTGCAGCCCATATTCGTCACGCTGACAGGTGCATTCCTGCCGAGACAGCCACAGATCCCTGTTTATTGCCTCAATCCTCTCCTTCACCTTGAGGTCAATCTCGTAGTGAATCTGGTCAATATAAGCTTCATGGGAGGAGCGGCTCCGCATTAGTTCCTCTTGAGCATTATCAGCTCGACTCTCCTTATAGCGGAGCCTGGACTGGAGGTTGCCGGAGTGAACCTCAGCACTTTGGGCCATGGACATCACCTAGAGCAAGTAGCATAGTTCACAAAGTTAGGAAGAAAGCAAAACAAATCAAGAAAGGAGTGCAAAGGACACATAAAAGGAATGTACGCCTACCCGAAAAATGCCCTCCCACATGAAGTCAAAAACATCTTTTATCGAGAGGGAGTGCCGCATAATGGCATTTGCTCCCCCCCATCTCCCATCCGCAGCCTTTCCTTAGTAGCGGTAACGGTTTCCGGAGGGGCAAAGATCCCGTATGGATGACCGGATCTCTTTATTGCCTCCTTCCAGATAGCAGAATACTTGGCGGATTCGTAGGAGATCAAAGGGAGAGGGTGCCCGCAGTAGTAAAACCATCCTTCCTTTTGAGAAGGATCGGTAAAGGACTCCTGGGCAGGGGGAAGAGGCGAGGAAGAAGAAGAGGCCATGATGTCCTCTCTTTGCTTGCTCCGAAGCTCAGGATCTTCGGGCACCTGCCGTTACTCTGTCGCTCTTTCCCGCGCTGCATCCTTGGCCGCAGCAACATCAATGAAGAATGGGGCCGAGGCCCCAGGTTGTCAGAAGTTTGTTCTCCTCCTGATGTTCCTGGCTGTGGAGCCTTTGGCTTTGATGTAGTTTTCTTCTTTAGTCTTTGTTTGACAGGAACAGGGACTCCCGTAGTAATAAAAAAACAAGATGTAATTCCATTACCAAAAGGTTCAAGCACATACAAAGCTGGAAACAGGAAGGCACTATAAAAGGCAAAAGAGCGAAGGAAGAACAGGGAATCGATCAAAACCTTGTTCGGCCAGAAGGTCAGTGCAGAGCCCTGTGATATCCAAAGTGTTCTCTCGGGCAGGATCTGAAGAAAAGTAGCCCGACAAGTCAGGAAACTGCTTGCAAATCGGGGTCGGATGACCAGACTCCCGCCCCAGGCGAGAACCAAGGTCTAGACCCGAACCAGGGGTGAGAGGAAGAAAGACACGGCATCCGGATTCGGGGCTCACGTGCCATGTACCTGGCAGTCCGGCGTTAGCACCTTCGGGAGATTCCAGCCTTTTCTTTTTCTTCAAATGACCAGCCTGGTCATCTCTGACTTCTTGCCTGGAGCGCTTCGTAAGAAGGGGAGCGTCTCCCAAGAGTTGCTCAGCCGCATCAACAGCCGCATCCATTGTGTCATAGTAATTGATCTTCTTGTCCCCATTCTTGAAGGTGACGAGGTTCCAGCTACAGAAGGGACCGATCTTGTCCCCCTTCTGGAAGAAATCTACATACAACACACCAAAGTGATAAGAGAACCAACGGGGACAGCAAAATTTGTGCTAAAAATTAAAATGCTTACTGTGATAGGTCTTCAGAGAGGATAAACGTGCATTTGTAAAAGATGCCTCGACAGTCGGTGTCTTTTTGTTTTGTGTCCTCAGGATCTTTGAGATGGGCAGCTCAGCCGGAGGAATAGGGGGACAGATCAACTGGCCTTTGGCGACTTCAGCACAGTATGGGACGCCCAGGCAGCGGCCGGGTGGAGGAACAATGACGAACCACCGTGAACTCCACTCATGAACCTTCTTGTAATAAAAAAGGGAGTATCCAGCTTTCGCAATTAGGGTTAAGCTGTCAGGATCAACCCTAACCGTGAAGAACCGGGCAAAGTCAGTACCTTCCAGCCGAATTTTTTTTTCATCACAAAGAGAAACAAAGACGTGGAGATGCGAAATGGCCTTTGGATGAAGATGAGTGAGAGAGCAGCAACGGCGAAGCAGGAAGCCCAACACAAAAGGGTGTTGGGGAATAGTCATGCCGGAGAGGAAAAATCGGCGTAGACCACATACCCAAGGCCAAAATCATCGTTGGGGTGAGAATCGGGGGATGGTGGGTAAATTTGGGTTCCAAGTGGAGCTTCGACGTCCCTAAGACAATCGCAAAGGGTGGAGAAGTCGAGAGAAGAAGGAGAGGGCTCGCGCCCGGACAAAAAGGGCTTCAAAGGCTTCAGGGGCATGGGGCGAAAGCCATTGGGGGAGCGAGAGCCCTGAATCGCCTCGATGGCGGGTGGAAATTTCGCAGCAAGCTTACTCTTTTTTGCAGCGGAGGTCGACATTGATGAGCTTGGCACAAAATCGAAAAGTAGCGACAACAAAAGGGAAGGCAGAGCAAGATAACAGAGTGGCGAGAGACTAAGACAGTCAAAGCGAGAAGGCAGAGGAGGAATGAAGAGGAAGCTCAAAAACTCGGACTTTAAGGGAAGTTTTCTCCCGCTCAAATAAATAATACATATGTATGAGCAAACAAAAAACACCTTTTTACAGGAAAAAGAAAGGGCCACACGCTTCCTAAAGACGGTTCCGACGATTAGTCAGAAGAGGGACCCTACGTATTCCACACTGAAAGCAGGCGACAAAATTCGAAAAAAAAGCGGTACAGAACAGGTTCGAGTCACAAGCTTCGCACATGGCCGATAAGAAGTTCTTTCTCTCCAAGTATGAAGAAAAAGAACTTGTGGGACTGGGACAAGGAAAAGACGAAGCATAGGCAGACCAAAGAACCTCAGAGTTGGCCGCAGTCGCAAAATTTTTCGCAGAAGCACGAGACACAGAAGTTCTATTTTCTTCACCGAAAATTCAGAAAGATAGAACTTGTGGGACTGATGAGAAGGGAAGAAATGGTAGCAAGCCAAACAAGACACATGGGGCATCCGGCCGCCTCTAGCCGGATGGAAATAGGGGTACATAAAGCATCCGGCCGTTTCCGGCCGGACGAAAGTTGGACTTAGGCAATACAAAGTATAGTACGGCCGACCGTCTGTGGTCGGCCAAAGATGTTAGGAAAGGGCAAAACCGTACTTATACATGTAAAATACAGGCTGGCAACATTAGGCCAGCCCCCAAAACTCTATAAATAGGAGTATACCCCCATGAAATAAGACACATAACATTTGGACAATCAGACTTAAACTTGATTCTAACAAAAGGCTCAAAAGGCTCTCTCTCTCTCTCTTCCCCCTTACGAGATTTTGTGATCGAGACCAGGTAACGTAGGATAGTAAATCAGATCGAATTGGATTAGGATGCAACACACAGTTTCAAACTCTCCACGACCTTATTAACTCTCTGTCAAATTTTGGACTCAAACTAACCTTTTTACACTTCTGTATTGCTAATTGCTTTTGCTTCTGCCTTGTTACTTGTTTGTCAAGTTTTGAGCATAATTAGGCTTCAAACTGCAATCTTTCAATTACTAATGAATTGTATACCTTTCAGGCTACACGTGCATAATTTTTTAGCCGAAAACACCGTCTGGAACCATTAGACGGGACCACGGACCTACGGTCCGGGACCACAGACGGGTTGTTCATGGCCACGGACACCCACGGACAGCAGCGGGATTTTAAAATTTCAAAAATTTACGTTTTTCTAAATAATGTCTGGGCCCACGAATAGCTCGTCTGTGGCCCCAGACTTTTGAAAATTTTGTTTTTTCTTAAATTCGACTTTTCTGTATAATTAGGTTAGCTGGGGTCCGTGGTCTCGGTCATGGGGTCCGTGGCTACGGACGTAAACAAAATTTGACCTAATTCTGCCTCCGAAACCCTAGTTTAGGAATCTTTAATTTTACTTTAATTTTCTGTCAAAAAATATCAAAAATACAAAAAAATAAGAGGCACGCACTTAGGTTAAAAATGACTTGTAATAAGCCGTAATTAAACTAAGTAGAGGAAAAATGACTTCTAGGGGTAATGAAAGTAATTGAACCCTAAACAAGTCGAATACCAAACCCCCGAACCCGAACTCTACCTTTCCTAATACTCTAGGTTAAAATTAGGTGGCGACTCATAATAAGTTCCAGTGAGCTAGCTTAGGTTTTAATAATTATTGATATATGACATAGTTATTAAACTTAGGTTATAGGTGGACCTAAAACCCAACTAGATCCTAATCAACTTAATCAACACAGGATAGGGTTTAAAATCAAGGCTCACAACTGGCTAGACCGACCTTGGGACCGAACTTAACAATGTCGGTCATGCCGAAATTAACAAACACGGAAGTCTACTGACTTCGACCGACCTTGGGACCGAACATGACAAGGTCGGTCAAGTCGTAAATTGTGAAGCCAGAAGTCTACTGACTTCGACCGACCTTGGGACCGAACTTGGCAAGGTCAGCCGAGTCATAAATTTTGAACCCAACAACATACTGACTTGGACCGACCTTGGGACTGAACTTGACAAGGTTGGTCGGGTCTAAATTTTCCAGTATCGTAACTCACTGGCTTCGACCGACCTTGGGGCCAACCCTGGGTAAGGTCGGTCGAGTCATACAAAATATACATATATATAATCATAGTAATCATATGTATCTATATATATGTGTGTGTGTGTGTATATATATATAGTAGTACACTATGAATGGAGCAATAAGGGTAAGAAAGTAAGTACATGAGTAAGAAAGCAAGCTTAAGAAGTAATGAGAAAAGAATGATTTTCATAAACAAGTATGTAATGTAAAGAATTAATAAGTGTGAATTAGAAGTATTAATGAAAGAATGAGTTAGGTCAATAGCAGATCATTGATCGTACAACTCTATGTATGTATAGGACTCATATAGTTGAACTTCGGAGGGAAAACCGGGAGTACGAGTACGACGGTGAACAGTGTGATTTTCTCATGCCCCGTATGCTACCTTGGCTACTCTGATTTGTGTGTTTATGTGATCACCTAAATAAGATAAATGCACGAATTGGATTTTAATGCACTTACTTGTGCATGTATTATATTGTTCTTGTTGGAGTGCCTTGAACTCTTAGTTTGTATAATTCATGAAATGAATGATTGAGAATGAAGTGTATGTGTAGCTGGCTGTGTAGTGTACTAACCTATGGTATGAAGGGAATGACTTCTACTAATTCCTAACTACCTAACCTTCTAACTTGAGTAATTGGTAAAATGGAATGAGTAGAAGTCCGATATAGTTTCGGCCACGCGTGAGATAAGGAGACACAAGAGGTTGCATTCGAATCCTGGCCTTAATCCTTTCCATGGACCAAACCCCTTAAATGGGTAGCATCCTGGATTAGTGAGTCACCCTAAAGCCTGGTGGTAGGATATAGTAGTCTTTGCCCGGAGGTCTTACCGACTTGACTTGAGTAAGTAAGTAAGTAAAGTATTTGTATGAGTAATGGTCTTGGCTAGTGTAAGTCATTAACCACGAGTAAAAGAGTAAAGTACACCCGATTAACCCGGGTGAGTAAAGAAGCTAACAAGCATTGTGTATGTATTGGAGAGGCGTATCTCCGTATTCCGGTAAGAATGAACGGTTGACTTGTAATGTCTTCCTTGTGTTTATTGAATTGAATGTATGTATGTTCTATGATGTCATTGTAGTATTGTGTACAAAAGCATGTATGTATGTATGAGTAAAACGAACAGTATGTATTCGACTAAGTAGTCGGCGTACCCCCGTTAGCACGCGGGGTATGCGAATTTCATATGAAAGCATTTTGCTGAGCTCCTTGGTGCACTGTTTTTAATTCTAGAGGTACCCGCGATATTTGAAGGTCGAGTAAGGACCGTGATGAATTCTTTTTGGGATAGATAGTAGATTGAAAATGGTGTACTGAGTTGTACACGGCTTGACGCCTTTTACGTCTAGTGATGCTCAGACCCAGCACACCTCACAGGTACAGGGGTCCCGAGGTCCGCAGAAGGGCGCACCACAGAGGCAGCCGGCCTTGCACATCATTGACCGTGACTAGACCGGTACTAAGTCCGGCCTAGGTACTAACCGTAACCTTTATTCCTTGAAGAGCATGTCTAAAGCATTGAATTACCTGTATGAATGGATGCATGAATGCGTAAGTACCTTCAGTATGAATTTAAGCATGAGTAAGTAGAATTGAAGTATGTATTTGTGTATGAAATGAACTAGTTGAGACTAGAACTCACGGTAGATGAAATTTACAACCATACATAGATTTAATATCTGCTACCCGATACCTTCAACCCCACTTCATGAAGGAACCGACATCACCACTCACCACGTCACCAACAAACAATGTCAGTTCATCCGCCCAGGTATGATCTTATTAAAAGGATACCTAACACCCGAAGCACAAATTTCCATCATCCGATGATGCAACGAACTAGGAGCAGGTCCAAGAGGATTTTATACACCCAAATTCCCCGGTGGAGCAACAATGAAGCTGAAGATTATGTGCTTGGGAAAGGACTGGAACCCTTATACCAAGACATACCAGAAGACGAGGAGACAAGACGGAGCAACACCACCAACAATACCCACTAAATTTCGAATGCTTGTTACACAAGCGGTAGAACTAGCAAAACAATGTGAAGATGATCCAATCCGTGCACTTGAAGCAGACTTATGTATCGTCAACTTCAATGAGAAAGAAGGACAACTTGGCTTGCCCCAATATAAGGACGAGACGATGGAATCTCTTGAACAAGGAGTGCCTGTAGTGTCTTGGTCCATTGGTGATGACGCGGTATTTTTGTATAGCGAGCAGAAGCATGTGAACCTCGCAGAGAAAATGGTATTGAGATCAGGAGATGTCCTAATCATCGGTGAAAAAACAAGGTTGATGTATCACGATATCAAAAAGATCAAGTTGAATACGGCACCACCGGCAATAATCAATGCCACACACATGAAACCAGGACGCCTGAACCTTACCTTTATGAAGTATTAATTTCATAGTAGCATGTAACGCATTAGTAACGTGTATTAGAGACACAATATGTATGATGGTTGGTTTATTAATAAAAGCAGTGTTGATTATTAAATTCCACTTACGCTCCACCATCATTACTTATAAAGCTTATTAAATTCCACTTACGTATGTATGATGGTTGTAGACACGGTACCGAAGGTAACCTGAGTATCCTCACCGAAGCCTGGCCGATAAGAGTGGCACCATTCTTACGGGAACCTTCCCAGTAAACGGCATTGATGCCTCTCACACCATTGTATCGCCATCATTTGCGAAGAGGTTGGGGCTAGACGCAGATGAGTTACCAAACTTCTTGGTTACTCTCATGTCGAAGGAGCGAGTAAGATGTACCAAGTACAACCAAACCGCCACAATTCGAATAAAAAAGGCGAAGTGTTTCCCATCTCCTTCATCGAATTTAATGGGTTGGGATTCGACTTGATAGTCGGGATGAACTGGTTAGAGCAGCATAAGGGGTGAATCCTCTGCGCCGAGCATAGACTGCTGCTCAAGAGTCCGTCTAGGGTCACTGTGTCATACCGCTAGAGGCTGAGAGAGCCTTCGACTACAGTCATATCCGCTATGGCTATGCACCCGAAGCTCAGAAAAGGGCACGATGTATACTTATGTTATGTACAAGATCTGGAGAGAGATCTATAATTCAGCACTGAGGTGCCAGTAGTATCTGAATTTCCCGATGTATTCCCAAAAGAACTACCCGATATGCCACCCCCGAGAGCAGTATATTTGAGATTGACCTCGTACCTGGTATTGGTCCCATTGCTAGGGCACCATACCGTATGGCACCGTCAGAAATGACGGAACTTTAGGAGCAACTACATGATTTACTCGACAAAGGGTTTATATGCCCGAGCGTATCACCCTGGGGAGCACCGGTCCTCTTCGGGAAGAAGGACGGTAGTCTCCGACTCTGCATCGGCTACCACAAATTGAATGCGGTCACTATAAAGAACAAGTATCCACTATCATGCATTTACGACCTGTTCGATCAGTTGAAGGGAGCTTCAGTGAAATACCCCAAGTTTCTAAGGAATGATTTATGTTACTGTTTAAGTCTTAATAACCTATAAAACATTTTTAAATCGTAATATTGGCATAAGTACTCATTAGGACCAGAAAAGTCCTTAATAGCACTTTTTGTATCATTTTTTTTAAAAAAAAGCTAGCTAGAATGCTCCAATAACATTGTGACAACCAAGCTAGTAGGTGATGCAGCAGCTAGCTTGTGTAGTAAACACACAAGTAGGTGACTCATCAAGCTAGTAAGCAACTAGGTGACTCATCAAGCTAGCAAGCAAGTAGGTGACTCAGCAAGCTAGTAGGACGTCTTAAGCACGACCAAGCTAGTAGGCAAGTAGGACGTCTTAAAGCACGAGGTGGCAAGCACGAGGTGGCAAGCATGAGGTGGCAAGCACGAGGTGTCAAATTAGCATTGGTTAACACTAGGACCAATAGGATCCCGACACCTATGCAGCCTAGTAGGAGGTGTCACCACACTATTAGACCACACCTTGGTCCAATGAGAATAGGCTACTACCCCACCTCCCTTAGTCAGCCCATGTGTTGTCTTTCTTATATTAAGCCTTAACTAGAACCAATCAGCTTGGAGCAAGTGTTATTCAAGGTGTCACCATTTAAGGTCTTACCCACCTAGGAAGGAAATTGACTAAGCTAATCTCCTTGCCTATAAATACCATCATCCACCACTCCAAAATACTCCATCTAGCACTAAGATTTCGTCCTTCATTAAGGAAGAAGAGAAATAAAGCTCACCTTGTTGTTCTTGTCTTAGCTGAGGGCAAAGAAGAAGAAGAGAGATCCTTGTTCCATCCTTACCTTTCCAAATCATTCATCCACCACTTAAACCCTTTGTAATCAGTAAGAAGAAGGCAAAGAAGGAAGAAACCCATGTAGGAAGAAAGCTTAGGCCGAGAAAGGAAGGAAGGGGGAAAGCTCCATACCAATTACAATCCTTGAAGTAAGGTGTTCCTAGAAGTTAACCATCCATTCCTAGCTGTTGGTGGCCGAAAATCAGAGGAGAAACCATGAGAACTCACTCCATTTCCATGTCCAAGTTAGGTGCTCCAAAGGTGTATTAGGGTGTGCCAGTTCCAGCAAGAGTTTCCAAGGTCTTAAAGAAGGTTTTCTTCATTAATTCTTAAGGTAACTTCAAGGTTACTATCCCTTAACAAATCTATATGTATTCAAAGACTAGTACCTCTTAATGGATTATGTAAATTCGTTGGTATTTTGGGGCACAAAACCATTGAGTTGGAAATAAGCTTTAAGGAATTAAAAGGTGCCTTAAAGACCTAACCTATATACCAAATACATGGGAGTTGATTTGTGATGTTTAAGCATGGTTTGTAAGCTTAATTGATCTTGAAACTTATCTGGTTATAGGTATGTTATTGAGGCTGAAATTGTTATGGTTTGTTTGGTGTATCTTCATGGTTACCATTCTTTAACAAATCTACGTGTTATACAAGAGTATTACCCCTATATTATCAGATTAAATTCGTAGGTATCTATTAGCCTAAAGCTAGAAGAGTTAGAAAAGTGTTTTAAGGAAGAAAAGGATGTGTTTACAACTTAACTTTGATTACTGAATGCTTAAGAGTTTGTTTATGGTGTTTTGTTTCTGTTTAGTATGTGGAAATAATCTAGAAGTTATTATGATTGTTTTGGACAGTAATTAGACTAATCTGGTGTTGTTATAATCTAAGAAAGAAGATGTCTTAAGAACTTTGTTTGAACACCAGTTTTGTAGGAATAATTCTAAGATGTTAATCAGGTGTATTAGGTGCTTAACGAACCTAGAAGATGTCTTAGTAACATGGCCGAATGATGTGATGGTTACAAGGGTTATTTAAGTTGTTAGGTGTGATTGTTAAACTAATCTGACTCATTGATTAGTCTTTATACCCGAATTGATTAGGGATTACTTAACATGAGTGAAGATGTATTATGGGGTTAAGAGAAGGTTGGTAGTATAATCTAGTTGTTAATAACTTAATATGACCAAATGGGTTAAGGGATTGTTAATGTCTTTAATGCGTGTTTATGATGAAGTTGATGGTGTAACTAAACTAGGACTTAAGCTCTTAGGATCTAATATATTAGAAACCTATATGAATTGTCTGGTGTAACATGATGGTTGTAAGAACTTCTGAACTAGTTTGATCACTTATGTGTTGTTAAAGCCGAATGTATTTGTAACTTATTAGAGTTGTTTTAAGAAGTTAACTATGGTTGTTTATACTTTGAAATCAATACTATTTGATGAGTTAATAATAAGGCCGAATAGGTCTTGATTGTTTGGATGATTGTGACCTTGTTTCAAGGTATGATTAATGGTTATTTTGTTTTACTAAGCTATTATGATGATTGGTGTATTTTATGGCCAAACTAATGGGTGAGTACTTGGATGAGTATGTCTTAGTATTAAGATATGATTTATGGTTGATTGAAGTATTTTACTAATCTGGTTAAGATGTTTATAAATGAGGTCAAATGGGTTGGTAAGTGTTTGTATGTTTATGACTTTGATTTAAGGTAAGAACTATGATTTGTTTGATTGATCAAGACATGGTATTAAGGTAAGAATTATGGTTTGAATTGCTAAGCTGATATGTTTATAGGTGTGTGATCTGGCCAAAGTACCTTGGAAAGTTATATGGTTTTAACCTGGCCTTAAGTGTTGTTTAGGTTGTTGTTATGTTCTTTGTGAGAGTATGATACATACTTTGTTAAGTAACTTGCCATTTGAGTCTTGCTATACTTGGAATTGTCATACTCTGGTTCAATGAGTAATTCATTGGAATGGATTGTCGAGATATGGCCATATATGTAACTTGGGCAGTGACTGCCTCCTTATGATATATCGGACTCATGGTATGCCTTGGACATCATGAGATGCTTCATGGTTTCCTACACTATAGTTTAAAGGTACTATAGGGGGTATGCACATCTTTTAGGGCCAGGAGTGTGTTTGGGAAAGGTTGGATCACCTTAAAGATCGGGATTCGTCCCTTGAACCGATTAAAGGTTGGATCGCCTTAAAGATCGGGATTTGTCCCTTGAACTGGTTTGGATATAAATGGAGGAGTTGAATGGATAGTCAAATAAATGAATTGGATTATATCCTATCTAAGCATACTTGGACACCATGTTGTTATTACTTGAGTATTTGGGTGGTTAATTATCCTACTTGATATATATTGGTTGGTTATGAACTAAATATATCTGATGGCATATTATTGTACTCAAACTGTTATTGTTCATACTTGAATTATCATGATAAGTACTTGGTCTATTCTGAATATTACTTGAGCTATTAAATGATTAATAGTGGCTATGAAAAGTGGCTATTTTGATATACTATTTCTTTTGATGGTAGCTTTGATTTTACTCAGCGTTGCTGATTTTTGGCATTATGCCCTGTGGTCCCTTCTCTGTGATTGTTTGAATAACCACAGATACAGGAAATGAAGATGACTTAAAGGAGCTCGAGAGTGTGGGCTAAGGGATTAGAGACTTTCACCTAGTCTTCTAGGGTTTTGGTTTTATGTTTTAAAGTCAGTTTGTAAACTTTGTTAAAATTTGGATATGTAAGTTATTAAGCCTTAGCGTTCATAGAAGATGTGAACGTGGCGGTAGCGCCCCGCTAGTTTAATGATTCCGCTACTACCACTTTTATATGTTTAATATGATAAGAAGATATAGGAATTTTGGGGCGTTACAAAGTGGTATCAGAGCAAGGATGCTCTTGATTAAGGATTAAAAAGAACCTAGGAAGGGTTAAATGGGTTGGAGAGTAAGGCATGTTGTTTCCTTGCATATCAGTTAAACTAACTTGCAGTTTTGTGATACGAGACTAGTAAAGTGAGGTATGAGATGTGTGCTTTGTTTTGAATGATTTAAGAATGCTTTCTGCTTATGTTTGGATTTCTGCTATGAATGAATGCTTAAGTGATTATTGGTTATGTCTTGTTCTTAATGGTTCATATTGTGGTTATTGGCTATGTCTTGATCATATTGGTTGAATGTGTTGGGAATAGTTGGAGCTTCGGGGTCGAAGCTTTTCTTAAGAGGGAGTGAATGAAATACCCCAAGTTTCTAAGGAATGATTTATGTAACTGTTTAAGTCTTAATAACCTATAAAACACTTTTAAATCCTAATATTGGCATAAGTACTCATTAGGACCAGAAAGTCCTTAATAGCACTTCTTGTATCATTTTTTTTAAAAAAAAAGCTAGCTAGAATGCTCCAATAACATTGTGACAACCAAGCTAGTAGGTGATGCAGCAGCTAGCTTATGTAGTAAACACACAAGTAGGTGACTCATCAAGCTAGTAAGCAAGTAGGTGACTCATCAAGCTAGCAAGCAAGTAGGTGACTCAGCAAGCTAGTAGGACGTCTTAAGCACGACCAAGCTAGTAGGCAAGTAGGACGACTTTAAGCATGAGGTGGCAAGCACGAGGTGGCAAGCATGAGGTGGCAAGCATGAGGTGGCAAGCACGGGTGTCAAATTTGCATTGGTTAACACTAGGACCAATAGGATCCCGACCCTCTGCAGCCTAGTAGGAGGTGTCACCACACTATTAGACCACACCTTGGTCCAATGAGAATAGGCTACTGCCCCACCTCCCTTAGTCAGCCCATGTGTTGTCTTTCTTATATTAAGCCTTAACTAGAACCAATCAGCTTGGAGCAAGTGTTATTCAAGGTGTCACCATTTAATGTCTTACCCACCTAGGAAGGAAATTGACTAAGCTAATCTCCTTGCCTATAAATACCATCTACCACCACTCTAAAATACTCCATCTAGCACCAAGATTTCATCCTTCATTAAGGAAGAAGAGAAATAAAGCTCACCTTGTTGTTCTTGTCTTGGCTAAGAGCAAAGAAGAGGATGAGAGATCCTTGTTCGATCCTTACCTTTCCAAATCATTCATCCACCACTTAAACCCTTTGTAATTAGTAAGAAGAAAGCAAAGAAAGAAGAAACTCGCCTAGGAAGAAAGCTTAGGCCGAGATAGGAAGGAAGGGGGAAAAGCTCCATACCAATTCCAATCCTTGAAGTAAGGTGTTCCTAGAAGTTAACCATCCATTCCTAGCTGTTGGTGGCCAAAAATCAGAGGAGAAACCATGAGAACTCACTCCATTTCCATGTCCAAGTTAGGTGCTCCAAAGGTGTATTAGGGTGTGCCAGTTCCAGCAAGAGTTTCCAAGGTCTTAAAGAAGGTTTTTCTTCATTAATTCTTAAGGTAACTTCAAGGTTACTATCCCTTAACAAATCTATATGTATTCAAAGACTAGTACCTCTTTATGGATTATGTAAATTCGTTGGTATTTTGGGGCACAAAACCATTGAGTTGGAAATAAGCTTTAAGGAATAAAAAGGTGCCTTAAAGACCTAACCTATATAACCAAATACATGGGAGTTGATTTGTGATGTTTAAGCATGGTTTGTAAGCTTAATTGATCTTGAAACTTATCTGGTTATAGGTATGTTATTGAGGCTGAAATTGTTATGGTTTGTTTGGTGTAACTTCATGGTTACCATTCTTTAACAAATCTACGTGTTATACAAGAGTATTACCCCTATATTATCTGATTAAATTCGTAGGTATCTATTAGCCTAAAGCTAGAAGAGTTAGAAAAGTGTTTTAAGGAAGAAAAGGATGTGTTTACAACTTAACTTTGATTACTGAATGCTTAAGAGTTTGTTTATGGTGTTTTGTTTTTTTTAGTAAGTGGAAATAATCTAGAAGTTATTATGATTGTTTTGGACAGTAATTAGACTAATCTGGTGTTGTTATAATCTAAGAAAGAAGATGTCTTAAGAACTTTGTTTGAACACCAGTTTTGTAGGAATAATTCTAAGATGTTAATCAGTGTATTAGGTGCTTAACGAACCTAGAAGATGTCTTAGTAACATGGCCGAATGATGTGATGGTTACAAGGGTATTTAAGTTGTTAGGTGTGATTGTTAAACTAATCTGACTCATTGATTAGTCTTTATACCCGAATTGATTAGGGATTACTTAACATGAGTAAAGATGTATTATGGGGTTAAGAGAAGGTTGGTAGTATAATCTGGTTGTTAATATGACCAAATGGGTTAAGGGATTGTTAATGTCTTTAATGTGTGTTTATGATGAAGTTGATGGTGTAACTAAACTAGGACTTAAGGTCTTAGGATCTAATATATTAGAAACCTATATGAATTGTCTGGTGTAACATGATGGTTGTAAGAACTTCTGAACTAGTTTGATCACTTATGTGTTGTTAAAGCCGAATGTATTAGTAACTCATTAGAGTTGTTTTAAGAAGTTAACTATGGTTGTTTATACTTTGAAATCAATACTATTTGATGAGTTAATAATAAGGCCGAATAGGTCTTGATTGTTTGGATGATTGTGACCTTGTTTCAAGGTATGATTAATGGTTATTTTGTTTTACTAAGCTATTATGATGATTGGTGTATTTTATGGCCAAACTAATGGGTGAGTACTTGGATGAGTATGTCTTTGTATTAAGATATGATTTATGGTTGATTGAAGTATTTTACTAATCTGGTTAAGATGTTTATCAATGAGGTCAAATGGGTTGGTAAGTGTTTGTATGTTTATGACTTTGATTTAAGGTAAGAACTATGATTTGTTTGATTGATCAAGACTTGGTCTTAAGGTAAGAATTATGGTTTGAATTGCTAAGCTGATATGTTTATTGGTGTGTGATCTGGCCAAAGTGCCTTGGAAAGTTATATGGTTTTAACCTGGCCTTAAGTGTTGTTTTGGTTGTTGTTATGTTCTTTGTGAGAGTATGATACAAACTTTGTTAAGTAACTTGCCCTTTGAGTCTTGCTATACTTGGAATTGTTATACTCTGGTTCAATGAGTAATTCATTGGAATGGATTGTTGAGATATGGCCATATATGTAACTTGGGCAGTGACTGCCTCCTTATGATATATCGGACTCATGGTATGCCTTGGGCTTCATGAGATGCTTCATGGTTTCCTACACTATAGTTTAAAGGTACTATAGGGGGTGTGCACATCTTTTAGGGCCTGGAGTGCATTTGGGAAAGGTTGGATCACCTTAAAGATCGGGATTCGTCCCTTGAACCGATTAAAGGTTGGATCGCCTTAAAGATCGGGATTCGTCCCTTGAACTGGTTTGGATAGAAATGGAGGAGTTGAATGGATTGAAATACCCCTAAATTAATTTAAATTAATTTAGGGCATTTCTTTTATTAAAAATTAAATTATGATATGGAATAATGAATATTAAATTATTATATGGAGTTGTGAAATTTATTTAGGGGTTTTCTCCTATTTAACCCTAATTATTATACATTATTATATAGTATTATGAATTTAATAATAAGATTTATAAGTCAATAAATCTTGGGAAAATTATTAAAAACTCCAAAAATATTATAAAGATTTTAGGAAGTGTTGGAACATTGTTTTGAAACATAAAAGTCAATATAAAATTCTAGAAACCTTAAAGCTTATTAAGCCTTGCTAGAGTTGACTTTTTGAGAATGGTCAAACCAGGCCATGAAACCTATACCAATAAATAGGTTATGGAAAGCCATGAAGATCGATAAAAAGAACGTCAAAAACGGATCATCCTAGCCAAAGTTATGCTAGATTGAAGTTTTGAGTCAAAACTTTGAAATCTGCCACGTGTCAATCAGTCACAGGCCGCCCACACTTAGCTTAAAAATCGGAACTTCCAGCAGTGATTTTGCCCTAACTTTGGACGGCTGTATCTCACTGATCTCTCAATATTTTTCAATGCCGTCTTTTGCATTCTCTTCTCCTATGAATCCTCTTTCCAACCATTACTCACACATACCCTAACTCATTATACATCAGCCGGAAATTCGATACAAAGTAGCCACCTTGCAAAACCGAAACTGCAGATTCCAGTTTCTCCTTTCGAATCAGGTAACTTCGACTAGCCATAACTTCTTCGTTTAGCATCCAAATTTCGTGTTCCTTTGCTCGTTTTAAAGAGCTCTAATCCCTCTACAACTTTCATGTTGATGACCAAATCTAATTCTCAATCATATGGAAGATATAGGCGTCTAAAGTTCCGACCCCGATCTGGTCGCATTTTGCCCGGAATTTTTCCAGAAACAAGAAGGTAAACTCGTAACTTTCGGGTTTGATTTCTTCTTGTGTGTTGTGAGTTACAGTGAGTTCTTGTTATCAATGCGTAGAGCTACGTTTCCTCTTTTGATTAAGCCTTTATACGTATTCTAATTCGATCTAGAACTTAACTTATAGATCCTGTGAGCTCCTCGAAACAGTCAAGTTTGGACCTTTTCCAGAAAACTGAATCGAATTCCTTTGATTTGTGCAACTCCGGTGAGTCTCCGATCAAATTGCTCCGATAATGTTGTTCGTAGTCTTGTTTTCGACCTAACCTATGTGCCAATTTAGTCAATTTCGTGTTAGGCTAGGAGAATTTGGAGGAATTGCATTCGATTTTATTCTGTATCGAGATAAACCCTAACTTTCGAAATTGAATTCGAATCTTGATGAACTCTGCATTATAATTGGGGAAATCGGTACCAATAGAACCGGAATTTGATTATGAATCCATAGAAACAAAAATCACTCGATTTCGTTCTGTAGATTGTGAGATAAAGGGGATTTAGTACTCGGTTTGGTAATTGAGTTCGCTGATGAACTCGATGCGCAGGGGCCGTCCGATCTCGTTTTAGGAGATTGGACGGCCGAGATTAAAACATACCAGAATTAGTTTATAAGGGTTTTAGTAAATTCCAGTAAATAGTCTTAACTTGTTGGGTTAATTTAAATATCTTCCCGAATGTATTTTGACTTGAAATTTTAACCATAGGTTCCTTATTTTATCTAGTTTATTTTGATGTAAATTATTATGGTTTTGGAGTTTTTAAACATAAGTTATGATTTTTACAAGTTACGGGTTTTCTGGAATTATTTGGCTAAATTAAAAAGATATTTTTATGAAATAAAATTTTTATAATATGTATAAAATGTTATAGTTACTGTATATTAAGTTTGGGAATTTTTGAGCAACGGGAAAAGGTTTTAAAAATTGTGTTTGTGAGTTTTTCATAAGAATAACTTATAATATAGAGTTTTTAATGTAATCAAAAATTAAAGTATAGTTGATTAATGAACTTTATAGGTTGGGGAATATATAATAAGACTAATTAACATTTAATACAGTATGTTTATAAATATTTTGGGTATTAACTTTAAGTGAAGTAAAAATTGTTACATATATTTATATAATATTTATATGAGAGAAATAAATAGAAACTTATATTAAATCAAGGAATTTAACTAAACTACATTTTATTTATTATATAATATGGAAGCTAATATGTTTAACTAAAACTAAGGGAAATACTTTATTTTATAAACCATAAATCAGTTTTGGATATGTCTAAAAGATATTAGATATAATTAAATACAATAGAATTTCTTAAAGAATGTTCTGGATAAATCTTAATATATGTAGGTATATGTATATATATATATATATATATATACAATAAAAATAGATAAAGGAAATAACATTCCTTGTGAGAAATATAATAGGAAGGATATATATATATATATATATATATATATATACGATAATAATTAAATAAAAGAAAAAATAAAAAGAATAAATACCTTATAGAAAATAGGATATGAAGGAATTAATGAGTTAAACTAAACCTCTACATGATACTAATAAAAGAATATTATATGAGGTGGTATTAATTTATGGTTATATGTTGAGTTTTTAGTTATCTTTGAATTTCTAAGATTTATATAAACAGTATTTAAATACACGTATATATTTAGTCAATGACCACAATGTAAATCTATAATTTGGTTAAGAAATTAATGAGTTGAAATTTAGGAATATTTGGAATTAGTTTACATAAAGTGTTACACAAATAGATCTTATTATATAATTAATAATAAAATGAATGAAATACTTTTACATTTAAATGTTCTTATTATATAAACAATAACAAAATAAATGAGTTACTTTTACATCTAAATGTGAAGAGGATAAATGAGTCTAGATTTAATTATTTCTTAATATTTATAGTATTGAGTAATAACTTAATATTTTAAGATAAAATCATTAAAAGGGATTATGATATAAAACTACATTAAACTATGATTAGGAATTTAATCTAAATAATAATCCTTAAGTTTCTTACAACTTGTTAAGCCATATAAATACATTTAACACCAATATTCGGGATGTGAGTTTATAGTTAAGTAATGTATTTAGTAGTTAGAATTTATAAGAAGGTTTGTAAATAGAAATTAGATACTTAAAATCTTTAAACCTTTAATTAGATGAAACTAGGTTACATAAGAGATTATATTGATTTACCTTTAGACACTGGAAATATTAATGTGTCATTTGAATATAAGGTATAGAGATTGTTCAGAATATATTATCTTATTAAGTAATTGACAATTTCACTTACGAACCAGAATTTAATTCTTTGATAAATTCTACCTCATGCTAAGATATAATGTCCATCCTAAATACAATAAAGGGAATTAATTTATTAAGTTATTCTTTTGAAACTTTAGGTTGTGTAAACAATATAAAATGTATTTAAGACTTGAGTTTAACGAAGTTTAATATAAAAGGATTATACATGGTCTATAGAGAGAATGTGTGTAAAAGTAAAACAGTTAGGGAATTAAATGTAAGTAAGGATACATAAAAGGTTATCTTAAAACACCTTATTATATAGGTAATAATTAAGCAAATAATGTACCTTGTGAATAATAAATGTAAGAGTTCGATAAGTCTAAGTTAACTATAATATAGTTGTTTCAATATGAGAGGTAATTCAACATCTTATGGCAAGATTATTAGACGGTTATAATAGGAAGTCATTCTGAACTAAGGATATGATAATTGAGTTTAGTGGCTCAATTAAGTTATAATAAATTGTATCTACAACATTGGGTTCGTTTGGGGGCAGCTGCTGGAGGCTGCTGTTGGGTCCTGCTGCTGGAAATTGAGAAGCTGTCTGCTGATGGTTTTGCAGAAGCTGTCAGCTGTTAGTTTTAGTGTTTGGTGGAACGTCTGCTGATAGTTTTAAAAAGCATAGACAATTGTTAGGTCCTGCTGCTGAAAATTGAGAAGCTATCTGCTGATGATTTTGCAGAAGCTGTCAGCTACTAGTTTTGGGTGTTTGGTGGAAGCCTGCTGATTTTAGAAATTGAGAAGCTGTCTGCTGCTGGAAGCTGTTCCCCAAACGAGCTCATTATGATTCCAATATACAAGATGTAGATCTTAATTAAGTTAAGGGAAAGACTTAATCATAATGGGTTGTCTAGTAGATATTGTTTAAATACATAATCTTTACATTGTGAGATAGTAGTATAGTATTCTGAGATGAGTCCATCATATGTCATAATACAATGTTTATTCTAAATTAAGAATAAAGGTATTGAGCTTAAGATTATTATTGAAATTCTTAGATTTAATTATATAACATAAACACATTTATGATATAGAGGTCTCAAAAGTCTTGAATGTGAGGATTGTGGTTAGTATGAATAAAGTGGATAGGAGTGGACAATTAGCAAATGTTAATCGAATACATTCCTTGATCTTACCACCTTGGGCTATACAACGTTCTCAGATAACACAAAGATTATACATAACATCTAAGTGAGGGCTTAAAAGATAATTGAGACTTTGAAATAAGAGTAAGGAGTTTATTTAAGCGTAACATAGGCTACAAGTGATTGATGATAGACTACCTTTAATATTCTTCAGAGTACTGTTGATTGTTTGCACAAGTTGATTAGAACTGCTACAGCGTTACCCAGGTACGATTTCTCGTACTCAGCTTGTTGTGTTTTGGACTCTATGGAATGTTTGTACGATTTCTCGTACTCCGATCTTTTTGCTGATTGACTTGTGGAATGTTTTGGAAAACGCTAACTGACTTAAAGAGTAATTTTTAAAAAGGAATTGGTTATGTGACTAACTCAGCTTGTGTGACTAACTGAGCCTTGGATGTGGAACTCATTTGGGTATTGGTTCTTCTATTTGGTGTCCCGTTAGACATTGACAGCTTAGGGTTTACGCTTCTGCACTCTGTAGGACTGAGTGTTTTGGTATTGCTCTGGGTAGTTGGTGATCTAGTGGGAATTTGGAAAAGGTCAATCTTGGAAATCTTTCTTTCGACGTGCGCGCGTCTTCAATGGTAACAGCTGGGGGCTGTATATCCCTCGCCCATAGGGGCATTGATATTTAACAGCAGGGGGCTGTATATCCCTCGCCCATAGGGGCATTGATATTAAACAGTGAGGGGCTGTATATCCCCTGTCCTTAGTGGACGTGATAGACAGTGAGGGGCTGTATATCCCCTGTCCTTAGTGGACGTGATAAACAGTGAGGGGCTGTATATCCCCTGTCCTTAGTGGACGTGATTGGCGGTGGGGGCCATCTCTCCTAGTTAAAATTATTCCATTCTTGAGTATATCTTGTCTATGGGATTCAGCTTTCTGAAATGGTGGGGACATAAACTGTCTACCACGGGTTATGGGTATTCATATCATTCCTAGTCCCTTGTGACTACTTGAGTCTGTCTCTTCTTAACCAGAATTGGTTCTAACATCAACAATGGATGCTTACTAACTATGTGGTGTGACTACTTAAGTGGATGACTTGTTTTGGAAGTTCTATATCTCTATCTTTGTCTTGTTTTCTTTTCTCTTTAACTTGATTGTTTTGAAGTCCTTTATCTCTGTTTTACTTTTAAGAGTTTGTTTTCATGTTACTGTTTATTTTGAAGAGTTATGTTTTATAAGTTTGTTTTTGGAGAATTGTACCAGTTCCATTCCAGGGAACTGACCCGCCCCTTTTGGGGTGGGCTGCTTGGTTTCATCTTGCAGGTACGAATTGATTTACAGGTGGCCAAGAAGAGAATGAGCGTTTGGGATGGGACTAGGTTTTGTGGAGAGTTAATGTGTTTAATTTCTATTATGTTTGTGTTAAGTTTTTCTCGAGTTCAGACCGTAGCTTTGTAAATTATAAGTTGTAATTGGTGAGGTTTGATGCCGGGTGTTTGGAACCCGATGGTCTGTAATCGCCTTAGAGTTTTATTTCCGCTGTATTTATGGTTAATAGGGGTGTTACAGAAATTGGTATCAGAGCGTAGTTACGCTCTGAACTCGAGAAAACAAGCCGAGTGAAATACTTAGATTATAGGTGCACTTAAAACTGGGGAATTGGGGTAGAATTGGGAAGTAAGGATTCCAGTAAGGCACGACTCCTAACCCTTCTTAGATTAGTCAATGATTTCTTTATACACTTTTCTTTTTATGAATGTCTGTAGAGAATGGTGTGTTGTTGTTCTGTTCGAACATTAAACTTCAGTAGAAATATAGGTTGGAATATCATCTATTGAGTACGATAAGATTTTGGTTGAGATAAACCAAATATTAAGCTATTTTTCAAAAGCATACTCATGGAGAATACATTGCTAAAAATGCAATCCTTTAAAAGCTGGTACACAAATTCCTAGAATTTTAAAGAATACTTTTGGTTGAAAACAGTATACAAATAAAACTTTACATAACTAAATTAGTATTGATGTTATGTGAAAGTACTTCAACTCCTTTAAAGTTTGAAAATAAATCTCATGAACTACTTGATATCAATTTATTACCTAAAGATAATGTTTAAGATAAATCTTAAGTCTAGAAAATTATTAAGCTAACAAGAACTAGTAGCGTATTAGAAAAGATCAACATCTGAACTTGTAAAACACATTAAAACTCTATGTTAACTTTAGAAAGATAACACATAAACCTAACACCCTACGGGAAGTGCCTGGTGCGACGAACTCCTAGGCTGAAAGTAGTGGGGGTGCACACCCACTTCTAGAAGTTTAGGGGCTAGACAAGCCTTGTCATCTAACCATATATAATCTTCCATGCAGGTGATGGATTGTGTTGAAATTGAGGGGAAGTGGTGGTAAGACGTTACCATCATGAAATCTTGAGCTAGGCATATTTCAGTGCTAACCACAATGAACAAATCAAAATTTGTATCTTAAGATCCGGTATTAAAACTCATAAATGTAAAGGGTTTATTGAGTTAAATCTTTGGTGAAAAATACCTATATATGGAGGAAGGGGATTAAGTTTGGGTGCTCCAAGATACAACATCTACCCCTGGTTGAATATAAAAAAAACAAAATCAGTAAAAGAAGTTACTTAAAGATTGAGTGAAGAGAAGAGTAATACTAAACTAAGTATCATTGATCCTTAAATACTTGAGTATTGAGCATCTTAAAAAAAAATTGAGAGTTACTTAAAGATTGAAAATTCTCATGTTTACTTGGAAGTTTAACATTATACAGGTATAAAAATTTAAAAGACAAACTAAGAGTGATATTTACTAAAAGCCACTATTGTCTAAGAGAGTACTAAGATTTAATAATCAGAAGAACACTTACATAGAACAAACTCTAAGAAAAATAATCACCAAGAGTGAGTGAGTTTTCATTAGACTAGTACATTTGACTTAAAATTTTATATAGAGTCCCTATCTTGAAAAATAAATTTTAAGATAAAGAAATCAGATTTTGGAGCTACATTATAATTGATAAGAACTTCCTTAGATTCTCCCTTGGGTGAAATTATGTAAATATATAATAACTAAATTTTATGAAGTAAACACTGAATGATTCGTCTAAAATATGATAGTTAATTATAAAAACAATTGAAACTTGAAAAGTCATAGAAAATATTTATTTTATAGAGTTTTAACATATGGTTGGCTATAAACCCATGAAGATAATTTTGGAAGATTATTAAATGATCTGAAATATTATTCTAAACTACTCAAGTATGATACACCTGATTTATAGCTTGTTAATACAATTGATATGATAAATGATCATATATGGACATATAAATTCGTATCAGACATTAAACGAATGGATAATAATCATAAGATAAAATTTTAATAATCACCAAGGAAATACAAATACATAACAATCAAGAGATACAGATATATGTAACGATCATAGATAAAATCAACGGTGCAGTAAAATTTACAACAAAGTTGGTTAATAAGGTGTTGAATTCTTTGATTGTGCCGTTAGTAGCGGTACGAGGGCGTACCTTAGCTCTTTTAAGGGGGATATGCTGGCATACTCCTCCTTCGTTATCTCATCCGGATTATGCCTCGTTGCATTCTTAGTAATGAGAGGTGTACGTATGTACGTAGTTTTACGTTGTGGCACAGTACTTTGTCACGTTTGTGTTGTGTTTT
Source organism: Limonium bicolor (assembly GCA_023374045.1). Lineage (NCBI taxonomy): Eukaryota > Viridiplantae > Streptophyta > Magnoliopsida > Caryophyllales > Plumbaginaceae > Limonium > Limonium bicolor. The sequence continues at coordinate 310,938,782 of CM041780.1, forward strand.
GCTTCAGTTTATACTTTGATTCACGTTGTTATGGTTTCGGTACTTTGATTTCGGTACCCTTGAGTGGAATGTTGAAATGGAGATAAAGGATTGGAATGGTATGGAATATCATTGAAGTTATTATTGTCTCAGCACACCCGAAGCGGTGTGAGTGCCTATTAGTTGATTGTTAAACTTCGAGGCGAAGTTTCTTTTAAGGGGCATATGCTGAAATACCCCTAAATTAATTTAAATTTATTTAGGGGATTTCTTTAATTAAAAATTAAATTATGATATGGAATAATGAATATTAAATTATTATATGCAGTTGTGAAATTGATTTAGGGGTTTTCTCCTATTTAACCCTAATTATTATACATTATTATATAGTATTATGAATTTAATAATAAGATTTATAAGTCAATAAATCTTGGGAAAATTATTAAACACTCCAAAATATTATAAAGATTTTAGGAAGTGTTGGAACATTGTTTTGAAACATAAAAGTCAATATAAAATTCTAGAAACCTTAAAGCTTATTAAGCCTTGCTAGAGTTGACTTTTTGAGAATGGTCAAACCAGGCCATGAAACCTATACCAATAAATAGGTTATGGAAAACCATGAAGATCGATAAAATGAACGTCAAAAACGGATCATCCTAGCCAAAGTTATGCTAGATTGAAGTTTTGAGTCAAAACTTTGAAATCTGCCACGTGTCAATCAGTCACAGGCCGCCCACACTTAGCTTAAAAATCGGAACTTCCAGCAGTGATTTTGCCCTAACTTTGGACGGCTGTATCTCACTGATCTCTCAATATTTTTCAATGTCGTCTTTTGCATTCTCTTCTCCTTTGAATCCTCTTTCCAACCATTTCTCACACATACCCTAACTCATTATACATCAGCCGGAAATTCGATACAAAGTAGCCACCTTGCAACCGAAACTGCAGATTCTAGTTTCTCCTTTCGAATCAGGTAACTTCTACTAGCCATAACTTCTTCGTTTAGCATCCAAATTTCGTGTTCTTTAGCTCGTTTTAAAGAGCTCTAATCCCTCTACAACTTTCATGTTGATGACCAAATCTAATTCTCAATCATATGGAAGATATAGGCGTCTAAAGTTCCGACCCCGATCTGGTCGCGTTTTGCCCGGAATTTTTCCAGAAACAAGAAGGTAAACTCGTAACTTTCGGGTTTGATTTCTTCTTGTGTGTTGTGAGTTACAGTGGGTTCTTGTTATCAATGCGTAGAGCTACGTTTCCTCTTTTGATTAAGCCTTTATACGTATTCTAATTCGATCTAGAACTTAACTTATAGATCCTCAAAATGAGCTCCCCGAAATAGTCAAGTTTGAACCTTTTCCAGAAAACTGAATCGAATTCCTTTGATTTGTGCAACTCCGGTGAGTCTCCGATCAAATTGCTCCGATAATGTTGTTCGTAGTCTTGTTTTCGACCTAACCTATGTGCCAATTTAGTCAATTTCGTGTTAGGCTAGGAGAATTTGGAGGAATTACATTCGATTTTATTCTGTATCGAGATAAACCCTAACTTTCGAAATCGAATTCGAATCTTGATGAACTCTGCATTATAATTGGGGAAATCGGTACCAATAGAACCGGAATTTGATTATGAATCCATAGAAACAAAAATCACTCGATTTCGTTCTGTAGATTGTGAGATAAAGGGGATTTAGTACTCGGTTTGGTAATTGAGTTCGCTGATGAACTCGATGCGCAGGGGCCGTCCGATCTCGTTTTAGGAGATTGGACGGCCGAGATTAAAACATACCAGAATTAGTTTATAAGGGTTTTAGTAAATTCCAATAAATAGTCTTAACTTGTTGGGTTAATTTAAATATCTTCACGAATGTATTTTGACTTGAAATTTTAACCATAGGTTCCTTATTTTATCTAGTTTATTTTGATGTAAATTATTATGGTTTTGGAGTTTTTAAACATAAGTTATGATTTTTACAAGTTACGGGTTTTCTGGAATTATTTGGCTAAATTAAAAAGATATTTTTACGAAATAAAATTTTTATAATATGTCTAAAATGTTATAGTTACTGTATATTAAGTTTGGGAATTTTTGGGCAACGGGAAAAGGTTTTAAAAATTGTGTTTGTGTTTTCATAAGAATAACTTATAATATAGAGTTTTTAATGTAATCAAAAATTAAAGTATAGTTGATTAATGAACTTTATAGGTTGGGGAAAATATAATAAGACTAATTAACATTTAATACAGTATGTTTATAAATATTTTGGGTATTAACTTTAAGTGAAGTAAAAATTGTTACATATATTTATATATATATTTATATGAGAGAAATAAATAGAAACTTATATTAAATCAAGGAATTTAACTAAACTACATTTTATTTATTATATAATATGGAAGCTAATATGTTTAACTAAAACTAAGGGAAATACTTTATTTTATAAACCATAAATCAGTTTTGGATATGTCTAAAAGATATTAGATATAATTAAATACAATAGAATTTCTTAAAGAATGTTCTGGATAAATCTTAATATATGTAGGTATATGTATAATAATATATATATATACAATAAAAATAGATAAAGGAAATAACATTCCTTGTGAGAAATATAATAGGAAGGATATATATATATATATATATATATATATATATATATATATATATATACGATAAATAATTAAATAAAAGAAATAAAATACCTTATAGAAAATAGGATATGAAGGAATTAATGAGTTAAACTAAACCTCTACATGATACTAATAAAAGAATATTATATGAGGTGGTATTAATTTATGGTTATAGGTTGAGTTTTTAGTTATCTTTGAATTTCTAAGATTTATATAAACAGTATTTAAATACACGTATATATTTAGTCAATGACCACAATGTAAATCTATAATTTGGTTAAGAAATTAATGAGTTGAAATTTAGGAATATTTGGAATTAGTTTACATAAAGTGTTACACAAATAGATCTTATTATATAATTAATAATAATGAATGAAATACTTTTACATTTAAATGTTCTTATTATATAAACAATAACAAAATAAATGAGTTACTTTTACATCTAAATGTGAAGAGGATAAATGAGTCTCGATTTTAAACCCTATCCTATGTGGATTAAGTTGATTAGGATCTAGTCGGGTTTTAGGTCCGCTTATAACCTAAGATTAATAACTATGTCATAAAACAATAATTATTAAAACCTAAGCTAGCTCACTGGAACCTATTATGAGTCGCCACCTAATTTTAACCTAGATCAAATTAGGAAAGGAGAGTTCGGGTTCGGGGGCTTGATATTCGACTTAATTAGGGTTCAATTACTTTCATTACCCCTAGAAGTCGTTTCTCCTCTACTTAGTTTAATTACGGCTTATTACGAGTCGTTTTAACCTAAGTGCGCGCTTCTTTTTTTTATTTTTTAACGTTTTTTGACAGAAAATTAAAGTGGAAATTAAAATACCTAAACTAGGGTTTCGGGGGCAGAATTAGGTCAAATTTTGTTTCCGTCCGTAGCCACGGACCTAATGTCCGAGGCCACGGACCCCATTAACCTATATGAAAATAAAAATCGAATTAAACATAAAACAGAAAATTGTAAAGTCCGGGGCCACGGACAGGCTGTCCGTGGGCCCGGACATTATTAGAAAACCTAAATTTTTAAAATTTAAAAATCCCGCCACCGTCCGTGGGCGTCCGAGCTTACGGACAGGGAGTCCGGGACCCCGGACATGACGTCCGTGGGTGCGGACAGCCCTCGGACGGCGGTGTTGAGGCTGTTCCCGAAGGTGTTTTTGGCTCAAATTTTATGGGTGTGTAGCCTGAAGGATGTACAAGACGTTAGTGATTGAAAGTTTTCAATTTGAATTCGAATTAAGCACGAAACTTAGCAAACAAGTTATTGGACAGAAGCTTGAATAAACAGCAATACAGAAGCGTACGAAGGTTAGTCTGAGCCCAAATTTTGAGGCAAGACAGATAATACCGTGGTGAATTAGGGAAGTGGAGTTTCTACCTGTTTTACCTTCGGATTCACAACGTTTCTTCACACCGGGATTCGTCGAGTGCTCCGTTGATGGCAGACCCGAGAGGATTTCGACCCAAGCTTCTGGTTGTTGGTTGTTCTTGCTGTTCTTCACGTTTTGGAGGTGTTTTTGTGGGGTTTTGATGATTATTGGTGCTTTGGGAATTGGAAAACGTGTTTAGATGGTGATTTCGGGAGATTTTCGGTATGATTTGGGTGGCCGGGTGTTGGAAAACGTGAGAGAGAGAGAGGAGGCTGTGTTTTCTGACTCTCTAGGGTTCTTGAGCATATCAGGTTCTGATTTTATCCAAAAACCTATCCCTTTATATAGACTTTCTTAAAGATAAAGAAAATCTAGTAAAAGTAAGATTTTTCGATATTTTAACTAAGTAACTTCCCAAAGGAATTTTGCTATGAAATTTTAACCACATGTCAAGAATGGATATTATGAATTTTCTGAGGTGGAAACGAATTTTTTAAATGTCGGAGCATTTTTAAATTGAATTTCTCGTCAGATTCAGTCAGAAATTGCTAGAAAATTATTGGAAATTTGAAAAATCAAAATTCCAACGCCATTATGCTTAAAATGTCATCCTCTATCATGGGTTAAAATATCAAAGCATTTCGAGCTGATTTGGGCACCCTTTGGAGGAGAGAGAAAGCCTATAGGAGATCTCAAAAGCCTTGAAAATTACGAAAACGCCCCTGACAACGACGAAACTGCTCTTCAGGACCTGGAACACGCCGATCGAGCCGGGGTCCCTCATTACCCGATTAAATATCCCTCACGACACCAAAACCTTGCAGACCCTAACCAGGGGGGTCAAAATTTTGGGTATAACAGATTGCCCCCCGTCAACTGGACTTTGTAACGAATGTGAAAAGTCTGGTTGATGCTTGAGTGGTGCCCCAAAATTTTGGACTCCACAGAATCCTCCACGTTGTATGAAACCGGGTTAACGATGCCCAGCTACTCGGAGGCGCTAACTACCTAAGCCACAAAGCATTGTCGAGCTATTCTAAGGCGCTGACTACCTAAGCTACAAAGCCTTGTCGAGCTATTCTAAGGCGCTGACTACCTAAAGGTAATAATGAAGTGATGTCAGACTATTCTAAGGTGCCGACTACCTATAAGGATGATATGCTGTCGAGCTATTCTAAGGCGCTGACTACCTAAAGTGATGAAAATGATGTCAAGCTATTCTAAGGCGTTGACTGCCTAGGATGATGATATGCTGTCGAGCTATTCTAAGGCGCTGACTACCTAAAGTGGTGAAAATGATGTCAAGCTATTCTAAGGCGTTGACTACCTGAAATGATGATATGCTGTCGAGCTATTCTAAGGCGCTGACTACCTAAAGTGGTGAAAATGATGTCAAGCTATTCTAAGGCGTTGACTACCTGAAATGATGATATGCTGTCGAGCTATTCTAAGGCGCTGACTACCTAAAGTGGTGAAAATGATGTCAAGCTATTCTAAGGCGTTGACTGCCTAGGATGTGAAAACTGGATGCAAATGCAAGAATGCTGAAATGCTAATGATGCAAATGATGCTGATGCTGATGATAATGCCGATGATGTTGATGATGCTGATGATGCTCGGATGCTTCTGGGGGACCGAAACCCGTGCCGATGCTCCTGGCTGGACCCAATGTGGACTTATTGCCATCGCCCCCCAAGCCGGTGTGCAGGGATAACTCCTGGTAAAAACCCTGGGGACTTATTGCCTTTGCCCACCATTCGTTGATCCCAAAAATAAGTTGACATCGCAAAAGGAGGATTTATTGCCATCACCTCGCCAACTTTCTGTCGCCAGGTCTTGTGACGCGCCTGGGTAATGCAGCTAGGTCTTATGACGAGCCCATTTGAATGAGATGAATGCAATGTGTTTGATGAGAGTGGGTAAGCTAAAAGGTAATGCTAGGTCTTACTACGAGCCTAAGGGAATGCAGCTAGGTCTTATGACGAGCCTAAAGGGAGGTTCTAGGTCTTATGACGAGCCTAAAGGGTAGTTCTAGGTCTTATGACGAGCCTAAGGGAATGCAACTAGGTCTTATGACGAGCCTAAAGGGAGGTTCTAGGTCTTATGACGAGCCTAAAGGTTGGATCTAGGTCTTACTACGAGCCTAAGGGAATGTGACTAGGTCTTATGGCGAGCCTAAAAATGGTTCTAGGTCTTATGGCGAGCCTAAAGGGATGCAACTAGGTCTTACTACGAGCCTAAGGATGGATCTAGGTCTTATGACGAGCCTAAAGGTTGTTCTAAGTGAAAGTGAGTAAAATGTATGATGGGTCTAAATGGATGTAGAAGGATTAGGGTTTATGTCAAATCTGGAGATGGTGGGGCTCATGATGGGCCTATGAATGTTTGAGTGTGAAGATAGGGCTTAGGACGGGCCTGAGGGATTTTGATGTGGAGGTAGGGCTTACGACGGGCCTGAAGGTGTTTGAATGTGGAGATAGGGCCTAGGTCGGGCCTGCGGGTATTTTGATGTGGAGGTAGGAGATTATGCCTGTGGTGGGATGGTGGTGCTCAAGCTTTAGGTTTCAATTGGTGTTGTCATGGCAATTGTTGGAACCAACAATTGCCCCCAATATTCTTCCTTAGGACAATCTGAGCTAGAGTTCATGGCAATTGATCGGAACGATCAATTGCCCCAGTATTTTCTTTGATTAAACGTGCGAACAAGTCTCACCCTCACAGGGTCGAGGCTTATGCTTTGATGTGGTGCTTCTTATCCTACACTCGACGTGTTTTGTGTTTGCACTCGTTTTTCACTTACGGTCATAACTTCTCAACCATTGAATTTGACATTTGTTAGATTTACGTGTTTAACCTGTTACCTTCACTCGATTGGATACACAACTACTAAGTCGGAAGTCTTTTGAGCTTATAACGTGGCCATGGGGTGTGATGAATGACAATAGGATAATGGCGGAATGTTTAGGATATGTGGAGCTTTAAGGGTGACCAAAGCTGCAACTTGCACCGTCTCTCGGACTTATCTTCTTTGCCTTGGAGTCATTTGGCTACTTCATGATGACTTCGCTTGTGAACTTGGGGCTTGGAACTTTTGGATTGTTCCTTGCATCTTTTTCTTTTTTCCGATTTTGGATTTCTTCGAGGCTTTTCAGGTTCGCCTTTCTTTGAATTTCCTTTCCTTCGGGGTTCTTGTGTTTCCCGGTTTTGAACTTCGAGAGCTGTTTTTAATGTTAGCTCATTTGGATCCTGTGTCACCTTGGGACCATTTGCGGATCGTTTCGTCATGCTGGTAGCGGTTTTGCTTCTTTGTGAGGTTGTAGTTCGGGAGTCGGGCTCCTTGCTTCCTTTGGTCACCGGGTCGGTTATTCATCATTGGTTGGCTTGTTTGTGGAGCTTGTAGTGTTGTAAAAGAGGTCATACATGAAAAGCTCAGTGGGGGTGCCTAGGGTGTAATGTCAGGGTTCACAAGCTTTTTGCTGTGTGGTGCTGTTTCCTAGGTGCTTCGTCATCCCTAATAGTTGTGTATCCGTTCTTTGCTACTTTTCACAGGTTTAAGCGTAAATTTACAAATTATCTCCTTCGGTCGGAGTTATGCCGTTTACCTCACCTTTGGATGTGGTCTCACCGGAGTCGTGTAAAAATGACACGCTCGTTTGCTCATGGTTTTTCCGCTCAAGACACTCTCGTGAATTTCACTCAGAGACTAGTTCACACGCTTAAACGAAAGATGAAAGATGACGAACCTAAACTCAGATTGCCCCCAGTATCGATTTGGGGTTAGTGACGACAATTTAAAAGATATGGATTTGGAACCGCTTCGGGGGTTATTTGGATGTTTTGGGATAAGATGTGGGCTTTGGTAAGGCATGCTCAAAACTTCAGAAACAAAATACAAGTCTTTGTGTTCCATTGTCGGGAAATAATCAATTCATGAACCACTTTCTCAAAAGAAACTTGTGTGAAACAAAACCCTTTTTTTTGTGTTATCATTTAGACTTGAAAAAGTCATTCATTTGTGAACATGAGGAAGAAGATGATTCAACAAAATCGATGCTTCTTATTAGTGGTTTGAAAATGATCATTCTTTGAAAAACATGAGAGGTGCATTTGAAAGATGAGTGTTATGGCAGGTTATGCAGTAGAATGCATAGGAACCCTAAAATTTCTATTGAATCGAAATCCTGCTGAACCGTCTGAAGTCGGCATGCTGAAGACTCGAGCTCTTGACCGCTGGGATGTCGCTAAGATGACTGTGATCGTCTTCCTTCCAAACTTCGAGTAGGCCCTGTAAGATGTCCGAACTAGGAATACCTATGGGTTATGTAGGAAGCAATTGGGCCTGAGTCTTCGCCAAACTGGGAGTGAAGTGCATAGACTAGAGTGATTCCTAGACTAGAACGGACATGTAGGTCTGAATCCAGGAATTGAGCAAACAAGCTGAAAGAAATCACATGGACCGCGAATGGGCCGTTGGGCCGAAGGATAAGCCTTGAAGTCTAGATTTGTTTGATGCTCTTGTTGGGCTTTGAAGCCGGAAACTGGAATGAATGAGTTATGCAAACTATCCTGGATCCAAATGTTTTATGAACCGAAGCTCATGGGCCAAAACTATGAATTGGTCTATGGGCTCGAACGGAATGAGTTATGAGTGTGGTACTGGGCCAGAATGATTGTGCTATATGTGAACTGGAATTTGGGCCGAGTGATTTTGGTTGGGCCTAAAAGATGACACCTAAATCTAGGATTTTGGGTTAGGGTCATGATAAGAAGTCTACCTAGACCAGAATGAGCCCTTGGGCCGGAATGTGTTTGGGCATAAAGTAAAGCACATGAGCTGGAATGGTCCCTAAATCATAAATGGGCCTAACTTTCTTCGGGCCAGAGAAGATGGTTGCTAAACCGAAAAAGGTTTATTTTCAGGACTTGTGAGTTATCTCAAGTTCAGGTGGATCTCTTTTTTATGGGCCTAGGACTAATTGGATAATTCAAATTGGGCCGGAAGAGAAATCACCTTAGTCTAGGCTTTTGAGCCGAAGCCCGAACAACTCACATGTTAAACCAAACAGGGCCTCTGGGCCGCAAACAAATAGGGCTGCCAATTCGTGTTGGGCTAGGTCGATGTAGGGGAAGTTCCTATCAATCTCTAGGCTGGGTAGTGGGCCGATCACACAAGCAAACAAGGCCCACACAAATTCAACATGTCCTCACTAGACGTTTAAATCAAACTGGGTATGGATCAATCCGGAGAGGTGCTTGGGGCGTGGGCCCAGGTCACCACAAAGGAATAGGGCTTGCACGCTATTCTCTTTGGGCTTCCCCACTCTTTTCACATCACCTGAAGGTGTGCGTCTACGGTCGGGTCTTTGACTGACCAAACAAAGGGCTAGGTAAGGGCACTACCAGGAAAACGCTTGGGGCTAAAGCCCAGGTATTAAGGGGGTGTGGTTAGACGACACCCTCCTCTTTTCCCCCGCTTATTCACATCACCTAAAAGGTGTGAGTCCCTGACAGGGGACCCTCAAACGGGTCCCGGGTTGAAATTGGTTTGTGTGGACCCTCGCTCTCATATGATGCCAAGGTGCGGAAAATTAAAGTGCGCACGAAAGTAAACAAACAGAGTAATAAAGCCATAAATAAACATTTTCGAGTTAAGCCCTCTTTCTTAAAATTAAAACAAGTTAAAATTAAGAAGTATGTCCCCAGCAGAGTCGCCAGTCTGTGAGCCTCGATTTTAAACCCTATCCTATGTGGATTAAGTTGATTAGGATCTAGTCGGGTTTTAGGTCCGCTTATAACCTAAGATTAATAACTATGTCATAAAACAATAATTATTAAAACCTAAGCTAGCTCACTGGAACCTATTATGAGTCGCCACCTAATTTTAACCTAGATCAAATTAGGAAAGGAGAGTTCGGGTTCGGGGGCTTGATATTCGACTTAATTAGGGTTCAATTACTTTCATTACCCTAGAAGTCGTTTTCCTCTACTTAGTTTAATTACGGCTTATTACGAGTCGTTTTAACCTAAGTGCGCGCTTCTTTTTTTTTATTTTTAACGTTTTTTGACAGAAAATTAAAGTGGAAATTAAAATACCTAAACTAGGGTTTCGGGGGCAGAATTAGGTCAAATTTTGTTTCCGTCCGTAGCCACGGACCTAATGTCCGAGGCCACGGACCCCAGTTAACCTATATGAAAATAAAAATCGAATTAAACATAAAACAGAAAATTGTAAAGTCCGGGGCCACGGACAGGCTGTCCATGGGCCCGGACATTATTAGAAAACCTAAATTTTTAAAATTTAAAAATCCCGCCACCGTCCGTGGGCGTCCGAGCTTACGGACAGGGAGTCCGGGACCCCGGACATGACGTCCGTGGGTGCGGACAGCCCTCGGACGGCGGGTGTTGAGGCTGTTCCCGAAGGTGTTTTTGGCTCAAATTTTATGGGTGTGTAGCCTGAAGGATGTACAAGACGTTAGTGATTGAAAGTTTTCAATTTGAATTCGAATTAAGCACGAAACTTAGCAAACAAGTTATTGGACAAAAGCTTGAATAAACAGCAATACAGAAGCGTACGAAGGTTAGTCTGAGCCCAAATTTTGAGGCAAGACAGATAATACCGTGGTGAATTAGGGAAGTGGAGTTTCTACCTGTTTTACCTTCGGATTCACAACGTTTCTTCACACCGGGATTCGTCGAGTGCTCCGTTGATGGCAGACCCGAGAGGATTTCGACCCAAGCTTCTGGTTGTTGGTTGTTCTTGCTGTTCTTCACGTTTTGGAGGTGTTTTTGTGGGGTTTTGATGATTATTGGTGCTTTGGGAATTGGAAAACGTGTTTAGATGGTGATTTCGGGAGATTTTCGGTATGATTTGGGTGGCCGGGTGTTGGAAAACGTGAGAGAGAGAGAGGAGGCTGTGTTTTCTGACTCTCTAGGGTTCTTGAGCATATCAGGTTCTGATTTTATCCAAAAACCTATCCCTTTATATAGACTTTCTTAAAGATAAAGAAAATCTAGTAAAAGTAAGATTTTTCGATATTTTAACTAAGTAACTTCCCAAAGGAATTTTGCTATGAAATTTTAACCACATGTCAAGAATGGATATTATGAATTTTCTGAGGTGGAAACGAATTTTTTAAATGTCGGAGCATTTTTAAATTGAATTTCTCGTCAGATTCAGTCAGAAATTGCTAGAAAATTATTGGAAATTTGAAAAATCAAAATTCCAACGCCATTATGCTTAAAATGTCATCCTCTATCATGGGTTAAAATATCAAAGCATTTCGAGCTGATTTGGGCACCCTTTGGAGGAGATAGAAAGCCTATAGGAGATCTCAAAAGCCTTGAAAATTACGAAAACGCCCCTGACAACGACGAAACTGCTCTTCAGGACCTGGAACACGCCGATCGAGCCGGGGTCCCTCATTACCCGATTAAATATCCCTCACGACACCAAAACCTTGCAGACCCTAACCAGGGGGGTCAAAATTTTGGGTATAACAAAGATGTAGATCTTAATTAAGTTAAGGGAAAGACTTAATCATAATGGGTTGTCTAGTAGATATTGTTTAAATACATAATCTTTACATTGTGAGATAGTAGTATAGTATTCTGAGATGAGTCCATCATAGGTCATAATACAATGTTTATTCTAAATTAAGAATAAAGGTATTGAGCTTAAGATTATTATTGAAATTCTTAGAATTAATTATATAACATAAACACATTTATGATATAGAGGTCTCAAAAGTCTTGAATGTGAGGATTATGGTTAGTATGAATAAAGTGGATAGGAGTGGACAATTAGCAAATGTTAATCGAATACATTCCTTGATCTTACCACCTTGGGCTATACAACGTTCTCAGATAACACAAAGATTATACATAACATCTAAGTGAGGGCTTAAAAGATAATTGAGACTTTGAAATAAGAGTAAGGAGTTTATTTAAGCGTAACATAGGCTACAAGTTATTGATGATAGACTACCTTTAATATTCTTCAGAGTACTGTTGATTGTTTGCACAAGTTGATTAGAACTGCTACAGCGTTACCCAGGTACGATTTCTCGTACTCAGCTTGTTGTGCTTTGGACTCTATGGAATGTTTGTACGATTTCTCGTACTCCGATCTTTTTGCTGATTGACTTGTGGAATGTTTTGGAAAACGCTAACTGACTTAAAGAGGAATTTTTAAAAAGGAATTGGTTGTGTGACTAACTCAGCTTGTGTGACTAACTGAGCCTTGGATGTGGAACTCATTTGGGTATTGGTTCTTCTATTTGGTGTCCCGTTAGACATTGACTGCTTAGGGTTTACGCTTCTGCACTCTGTAGGACTGAATGTTTTGGTATTGCTCTGGGTAGTTGGTGATCTAGTGGGAATTTGGAAAAGGTCAATCTTGGAAATCTTTATTTCGACGTGCGCGCGTCTTCAATGGTAACAGCAGGGGGCTGTATATCCCTCGCCCATAGGGGCATTGATATTTAACAGCAGGGGGCTGTATATCCCTCGCCCATAGGGGCATTGATATTAAACAGTGAGGGGCTGTATATCCCCTGTCCTTAGTGGACGTGATAGACAGTGAGGGGTTGTATATCCCCTGTCCTTAGTGGACGTGATAAACAGTGAGGGGCTGTATATCCCCTGTCCTTAGTGGACGTGATTGGCGGTGGGGGCCATCTCTCCCAGTTAAAATTATTCCATTCTTGAGTATATCTTGTCTATGGGATTCAGCTTTCTGAAATGGTGGGGACATAAACTGTCTACCACGGGTATGGGTATTCATATCATTCCTAGTCCCTTGTGACTACTTGAGTCTGTCTCTTCTTAACCAGAATTGGTTCTAACATCAACAATGGATGCTTACTAACTATGTGGTGTGACTACTTAAGTGGATGACTTGTTTTGGAAGTTCTATATCTCTATCTTTGTCTTGTTTTCTTTTCTCTTTAACTTGATTATTTTGAAGTGCTTTATCTCTGTTTTACTTTTAAGAGTTTGTTTTCATGTTACTGTTTATTTTGAAGAGTTATGTTTTATAAGTTTGTTTTTGGAGAATTGTACCAGTTCCATTCCAGGGAACTGACCCACCCCTTTTGGGGTGGGCTGCTTGGTTTTATCTTGCAGATACGAATTGATTTACAGGTGGCCACGAAGAGAATGAGCGTTTGGGATGGGACTAGGTTTTGTGGAGAGTTAATGTGTTTAATTTCTATTATGTTTGTGTTAAGTTTTTCTCGAGTTCAGACCGTAGCTTTGTAAATTATAAGTTGTAATTGGTGAGGTTTGATGCCGGGTGTTTGGAACCCGATGGTCTGTAATCGCCTTAGAGTTTTATTTCCGCTGTATTTATGGTTAATAGGGGCGTTACATGGATAATCAAATAAATGAATTGGATTATATCCTATCTAAGCATACTTGGACACCATGTTGTTATTACTTGAGTATTTGGGTGGTTAATTATCTTACTTGATATATATTGGTTGGTTATGAACTAAATATATATCTGATGGCTTATTGTTGTACTCAAACTGTTATTGTTAATACTTGAATTATCATGATAAGTACTTGGTCTATTCTGAATATTACTTGAGCTATTAAATGATTAATAGTGGCTATGATCAGTGGCTATTTTGATATACTATTTCTTTTGATGGTAGCTTTGATTTTACTCAGCGTTGCTGATTTTTGGCATTATGCCATGTGGTCCCTTCTCTGTGATTGTTTGAATAACCACAGATACAGGAAATGAAGATGACTTAAAGGAGCTCGAGAGTGTGGGCTAAGGGATTAGAGACTTTCACCTAGTCTTCTAGAGTTTTGGTTTTATGTTTTAAAGTCAATTTGTAAACTTTGTTAAAATTTGGATATGTAAGTTATTATGCCTTAGCGTTCATAGAAGTTGTGAACGTGGCGGTAGCGCCCCACTAGTTTAATGCTTCCGCTAATACCACTTTTATATGTTTAATATGATAAGAAGATATAGGATATTTGGGGCTTTACAAAGTGGTATCAGAGCAAGGATGCTCTTGATCAAGGATTAAAAAGAACCTAGGAAGGGTTAAAGGGGTTGGAGAGTAAGGCATGTTGTTTCCTTGCATATCAGTTAAACTAACTTGCAGTTTTGTGATACGAGACTTGTAAAGTGAGGTATGAGATGTGTGCTTTGTTTTGAATGATTTAAGAATGCTTTCTGCTTATGTTTGGATTTCTGCTATGAATGAATGCTTAAGTGATTATTGGTTATGTCTTGTCCTTAATGGTTCATATTGTGGTTATTGGCTATGTCTTGATCATATTGGTTGAATGTGTTGGGAATAGTTGGAGCTTCGGGGTCGAAGCTTTTCTTAAGAGGGAGTGAATGAAATACCCCAAGTTTCTAAGGAATGATTTATGTTACTGTTTAAGTCTTAATAACCTATAAAACACTTTTAAATCCTAATATTGGCATAAGTACTCATTAGGACCAGAAAGTCCTTAATAGCACTTCTTGTATCATTTTTTTTTTAAAAAAAAGCTAGCTAGAATGCTCCAATAACATTGTGACAACCAAGCTAGTAGGTGATGTAGCAGCTAGCTTATGTAGTAAACACACAAGTAGGTGACTCATCAAGCTAGTAAGCAAGTAGGTGACTCATCAAGCTAGCAAGCAAGTAGGTGACTCAGCAAGCTAGTAGGACGTCTTAAGCACGACTAAGCTAGTAGGCAAGTAGGACGTCTTTAAGCATGAGGTGGCAAGCACGAGGTGGCAAGCATGAGGTGGCAAGCATGAGGTGGCAAGCACGGGGTGTCAAATTAGCATTGGTTAATGATAAGTGTCCAAATGAGCATGATTTATAGGTGTATTTCATATATTATATTAGCACTTTTCTTGCTCATTTCTCCACTTCGGTTAGTTTTTCCTCTAGTTTATGTTTTATTGTTATCTCACAAATTTATTGTTTAAACATGAGGAAAACCAAGCTGGGAGTAACGTAGACGAAAAGACGAACGCATAGACGCAAACGGCTCAGAAAACGGAGTCCAAACGAAGAATCTAGAGCCGGTCAAAGTTTGTAGAAGAAAATAAGTCACGACCACATGACGTCCGCGTTGAGTCTAGGCGGACGGCCGGGCGGACGTGAGTGAGTGGCCGGGCGGACGGCCGCGTGGACAGAACAAGTGACCGGGCGGACAAGGCGAGGTCGACAGTCACGTCCGCGCGAGATTAAGGCGGACGCAGAGGCGGACGCGACTAAAATCGAGTGCAAAACAGTTTTTCTTCGTCGACTTCGCTCGTCGACTTCGCCCGTCGACCTGCAACTTATCTATCTACTCTTCGCGTTCTGTCCCCTGAGCAATCAACGCTCTTCCACCTCTGTCTGCAGTCGTTCTTCTTCTTCCTCTCCTCTATAAAATACCACTGCTACTTCAAACAAATACACACGTTCCACCCCAAACTCAACACTCAAAATCTCTCATTCCATTTACAAAAATCCTACGTACTCGCTCCACTCTTCTTCCTCTTCATTTTCTCCATTCATCATCCACGCATCTCGTATTGTTATTACGTCCAACCTCTGTCTGACTTATTACCAGTAATATGTCAGGCTAAGGAGGATTTTCTCCAGGCAAGGGTTTTAACTATGGTTTGTTTAATTATGTAATCAATATTTCTACCGGTTAAAATAAATACAGTTTGTTACGCTTAAAGGTTTTCTCTCACCATTTTAATAAATTACATGAATTTATTAAAATGCTTTCTGAAATACCCCGTAATTAAAAACAGTGATTAATTAGGCTAATTACATTTTTAAAGGCTTAATTACACTTAAATAAATACGAGGGAACAAATCCCGAAGAAAACGGACCCTTAAAATGGGTTAAAAGCATAAACAAACCTTAAAGCGCGTTTTTCGAGGAAACCGGGAAAACGTGACTTTAAGCGGGTCAACTAGACTCGTAATAATATTGGTCAACTAAATTGTCACTAATAAGTATTAGTGAAGCTTTAGAACCAATAAAATTAATTAAACGAGAAAATTCCGGAAAACGGGTACCGGTTAGTAAAAACTGTAACAACCGGTAAGTTGTGGGGTAGAAGTGCAAATAAAGAAACTTAGTGTGTCCACTTTTGTAAATAAAAGTTGAAAAATCTGTAGATGGGAGTGAGTGGGCCGATCAAATAAGCTCCTCCCCCTCTCTTTATTGTTCCTAACTCACTAGAGGACAAAAGAAATAAGTAAAGAAAAAGCAATTTGACACTCTCTCTCCTCACACCCATTCCCCCCTTGCTCTCTCACGTAGCCCTCTCTCTCTGTGCTCTCTTCTTCTTCCTTCAGCCCCTCCATGGCGATTTGAAGAGTAAGTGCAGCCCTCCTCTTCTCTTCCATTTTTGAGTGACCAAACCACCTCCAAATGCAAAAAATCACACCACTAGAACCCCCTTGGCAAGGAGAGCACTTCCATCTTTCCAAAAATCGAAAAAGACCATTTTCGTTTTTGAGGGTTTTCACCATTTGGAGATTTGAAGCCACCATTAGAAGCACCTTCACCTCCTCTTCATCTTGAGGTAAAAAGAAGTTCGAAAATCCATGGTTTCTAGCCCTTGTTTGCATTTTAAGAATTCTCAGTTTTGAACTCTTGGTTCCTTGTTTGCTTCAGCCGATTTGGCTTCTCTTGTGGGCTAGGAATTTTGTTCTCTTGCTAGTCAAGAGCTTCACCTACTCATTGGAAGGTAACACTCTCTTCTAAACCCTAAAACTTAAATTCTAGGGTTAGAGTAAAAATGAATGCTAATGGTATTGTGTATGTATTATGGGCTGTAGCATTTTGTTGTGTGTGAAACCCATTGAAACCGAGAACAAAGAGAAAGGGAGAAGAAAGGAAGAAGAGGAAAAGAAAGAAAGAAAAACTAACAAGTCAAGGTAATGCCCTTACCTTGGGTTAGTTTGTGTATGTGTATTGTAACAGTTTATAAGTAAGTAAAATGATTAATGAATTGAGTAATGAGTAGTAGTAATGTAGTGGAGTATTGGAGAAAAGAATGTAACAGTTTTTGAAGTATTTAAAATGAGTTTTAAAAGCTTTGGAAAACATGGGGTATTGAATGGGTATGTGCAGGATTTTATGAATGTTGTAGTGGTATTGAAATGTGTATAATGAGGATTGTGTAACAGGTTGTGAGAACATGAATTTGTGAGCTGAAATAGTGTGTGGAGAATGTTAGAAATATAGGGGAAACCATGTCAAATTTTGGGTAGAAATGAGAGGACTTAGCTTGTGTAAAAAGAGGAAGTAGTTAGAGAGTTTAATGGAGTGCTTTAGTAGTTTGTAACAGATTTTGAAAGAAGTATGTTGAGGGAATGAAACTAGAGTGTAAGATAATGCATTTTGGATGCTAGGAGTAGCATTAGTTGAAGGAGTATTGAAGTGTAAGGGTTAAGGTAAAAATCTGTAGCATAGAAAGAAGAAACAAAATCTGTAGCATAAGTGTGAGGAAACTAGTATAAGTGTTGAAAATGTAATGAGGAAAATGTGTAAGTAAATGCAAGGATTGAGTAGTAAGTTTGGTGGATGAATTAAGGTGATTTAGAGTGTTTAATTAGTGCTAAATCATGTTAGGATGCATGTCGGAAGAGTAGGGAAGCAATGGGTGAAATTGGGGAAAGAAAAATAAATCTGTAGCCATGTTCTGGAACCGTCCGACCCAGCGTCTGGATCGGACGTGGGTCGGACATGGTTTAAATAACGGGAAACAAACATTCTGGAACCGTCCGACCCAGAGCCGTGAGTCGGACGTGGGTCGGACGGGCCTTGAGAAACCTCGGTGAAACTTTCTGGAACCGTCCGACCCAGAGCCGTGAGTCGGACGTGGGTCGGACGGGCCTTAAAAATCGACAGGAAATCTTTCTGGAATGGTCTGACCCAGGCCGTGAGTCGGACGTGGGTCGGACGGGTAAAATTTTTCTTCTTCGAAGTTTCTGACTTCGTCCGACCCAGAGGTTGGGTCGGACGTGGGTCGGACATGACTTGGATGACAAATCGAAACTTTCTGGAATGGTCCGACCCAGAGGGTATGGGTCGGACGGAATAGTGCTGGGTCGGACGGGAGTAATTTCAGAGGACGAAAACCTACTGGAATGGTCCGACCCAGGGTTGGGTCGGACGGTGGGTCGGACGGCCCAGACACTTGCAAAAAAAAAATGTTTTAATTATATGACTATAGTAATCATATATACATATATATATGCCTATATACCTATATGCATATATATGTAGTAATACACCATTGATGAAGTAATAAAGGTAAGGAAGTAAGTAAGTTTGTAAGGAAACAAGTTTATGAAGTAGTAAAGGAAAGAATGGTTTTATAACCAAGTAAGAATGTAAAGAAGTAGTAAGTATACATTGAAAGTATCAATGAAGGAGTAAGTAGATCAATAATAGATCATTGATCATACTACTTCATGTATGTATAGGAATTCCATAGTTGAGCTCCAAGGGAAACGGTAGTACCCTACGACGGTGAACGGTATGATTTCCTCATGCCCTGTATCCTAACTTGGTTACCCCTATTTGTGTGCTTATGTGATCACCAACAAGATAAATGCATGAATCGGATTTATATTGCACTTATATGTGTTTGAACTATATTGTTCTTGTTTATGCTCTTGAACATTTAGTTTGTATAATTCATGAAATGAATGAATGAGAATGAAGTGTATGTGTAAGTATGAGTATTTGTGTATCGTATGGATGTATGGAAAGTAAGTATGGACTTCTACTAATTCCTAACAACCTAACTCCTAACATGAGTAATGAGTAAAATGGAATGAGTAGAAGCCCGATATAGTTTCGGCCACGCGTGAGGATAAGGAACCACAAGAGGTTGGAACCGAATCCTGGCTATAATCTTTTCCTTGGACCAATTCCCTTTGTATGGGTAGCATCCTGGATTAGTGGGCCACCCTAAAGCCCGGTGGTGGGAAGTAGTATTCCCTGCCCGGAGGTCATACCGACTTAACTGGAAGTAAAGTATGTAAGAAGTATTGTATCGTATTGGTCTTGACTATTGTAAGTCATTGACCCGGAGTAAAAGTATTGAACACCCGATTAACCCGGGTGTGTAAAAAGGCTAACAAGACCTTTGTATGTACTGGAGAATTGTATTTCCGTGATGCGGTGAGTATGGTAAGTATGAATGAATGACTTGTATTGTATTCCTTGTATGCATTGCATGTATGTATGCTTGGTGAAATGAATGTATTGTATTGTATTGTATAAAGCTTGTATGTATGTATGAATGAAACGAACCGCATGTACTCGACCAAATAGTTGGCGTACCCTCGCTAGTACGCGGGGTATGCGGTTATCATATGCAGCGTAAGCTGACCCCCTAGGGGGAATGTTTTTACTCCACAGGTACCCGCGAGGCGTGAAGGTAGAGTAAGGGCAGCATGTGATTCTTTGGGAGTAGTTAGTAGGAATTGGAATAGTGTACCGAGTTGTACACGGAATTGGATAGTTAGGAAAGGTTGTATGAATTCATTGTTGGGAAGTAGTCATGGAATGTAAATTGCCTAACTTGGATACTCGTAATCATTTGTAAGTAAGTATTTGGCATTGTAAAGTATGTAGTATGTATTTGGTTTATTCTAGTCGTCAGACCGATACAGTAAGTAGTAGTAGCCTTGTTGGCCTTGGATGGCTAACGGCGTTGTATCACCCGCCGGGAGTAAGTAAGTAAGCAAGTATTCCGCTGCGAGTAAGGTAAGTATGGGAACGATTAAAGGATTATGAAAGGATTAGCGGTTGGGGTGTTTACAAAAAGTTGTATCAGAGCGAAGTATCGCTCTGATGATTAGAATCTTAAGAGTAGTGATTACCGAGTTAGGATTTCAACCGTCTTAAGACGGATATTTAGAAACCTAACTAGGAACTACCGTTAGCAATAACGGATACCCTTAACGTCTGCAAAGACGATAACATTGCTTGAATGAAGACCATGAGGTCATAGTATAACAACATCTAATGTATCACACTGTCAGATGTCAGGACGAGGTCGAGGCCGACCTAGAGGAGAGACATCTGATGGACCGGGCGCGCAGACGATAGCTGAGATCGTCGCCGCCACGGTAGCGCAGATGCTACCGCAAGTAATCACGGCTGTACAGCAAACTCAGCAAACACAGCAGCAGCAGCAGCCCGACCCACCTCATCCCCGAGAAACGAATTGGGTGAAAGCTGTCGCCGACCTTCGACCTGCTTGTTTTAGAGGCGAGAGCGACCCCGCCAAGCTCGAGGCCTACCTCTCCGAGATGGAGACGGCCTTCGAGACACTTGAGACTCCCGCTGGAGTTCGAGTGAGGATAGCTGCGTACTACCTGAAAGACGCGGCTATGGACTGGTGGAAGCTCGTTAAGGCCGAGCACGTAGCTGACCCTGCTTTCGGATGGGAAGCATTCACCTCTCTTCTCCGATCTAAGTACTACCCCGAGCACGTCAAGACCAAGAAAAGGCTTGAGCTCGATGCACTAAAATGACGAGAAGATGACGGTTGATGAATATTACCGCACCTTCACCTCTCTTCTCCGACTTCTACCCGACCTTGGGTATACCGGCCAAGTCTTGGTCGACCGCTTCTACGGCGGATTGAGCCATCGACTCCGGTATGGCATGGGCTTCACTCGGTTTACCTCCCTTCAGGTAAACAAGTTGAACCCTTAAAAAGCCATGAGTAATGTGAATTAGTATTCCCGTATGTAAATGTAACCTAATGCCTAAGTAATTCAGGAGTGTTACCACGCTGCATCTCGAGTTGAGATCACCTGCCAGCTGAGAGATGAGGAACAAGCGCTGAAGCGCAAGGTGAGCGGCAAGGGTAACCCCTCCGATGAACAAAACCAATCCAAACCCTGGAAGAAAAGGAAGGGAAGCACTCCCACCAGCAGAAAAATACATCCGGAGACGGCGGTGCCCATGCTGAGAAGGGCAAGGCAACTGAGCCTTTACAGATTGCCTACACCGCACCAGTGGCAGCGAAGCCACTGAGGTCTCAGCCCTACAGGGGTAAGAAACCGAAACCGAATTAGTACACTTGTGAAATTGTATATATAGAGTATTGTAAGTATACCAAACCTTGCTAACTTGAAAGCTATAGGTTCTGGATTTGGCCAAGGAAAGAACCAATCTGATGGCCGCAGCTACATCTGCCGTAACTGCAACAAGGATCATCCCGGCACCGATTGCCAAGGAAGGGAGATCCGCTGCTTCATGAGAAACCGGGCCACCGTGCCAATGCATGCCCGGAGAATTCTAAGCCCAAGGGCAACTACCAGGGCTACAAGCAGCGTGAGGGCAAGGAGGTTGCATCTGGCGATGCTCATGCCCAGCATACCTCACAGGGACAGGGATCCCGAGGTCCGCAGAAGGGCGCACCGCAGAGGCAGCCGGCCTTACACATCATGACCGTGATGGGACCGGGACTAAGTCCGGCCCAGGTAACACGTAACCTTTAATCCTTGAAAGCATGAAAGTAGTAAAGTAATGTATGAGTAAAGCATGAATGCGTAAGTACTTGAAGTATGAAATTGAGCATGAGTAAGTAACATGGAAGTATGTATTGAGCATGAAATGAATTAGTAAGCCTAGAACTATTCTAGATGAATTTACCACCTTAGGGAAATTCCATATCTGTTACCCAATACCTTCAAACTCACCTCATGAAGAGACCGACATCGCCAATCACCACTTCAACAACGAACAGTGTCAGGTCATCCGCCCAGGTATGATCTTATTAAAAGGATACCTGACACCCGAAGCACAAATTTCAATCATCCGACGATGCAACGAGTTAGGAACGGGTCCAGGAGGATTTTATACACCCGAATTCCCCGGTGGAGCTACAATGAAGCTGAAAATGATGTGCTTGGGAAAGGACTGGAACCCTTATACCAAGACATACCAAACAACGCGAGCAGGAGACGGAGCAACACCTCCAGCAATACCCCCAGAATTCCAAACGCTTGTCACACAAGCTGTAGAAATTGCACAACAATGTGAAGATGAACCAATCCCTGCACTTGAAGCAGATCTGTGTATCGTCAACTTCTATGAGAAAGAAGGACGACTTGGCTTACACCAAGACAAGGACGAGACAGCGGAATCTCTTGAACTAGGAGTGCCCGTAGTGTCTTGGTCCATTGGTGATGACGCCGTATTTTGTATAGCGAGCGGAAGCGTGTGGACCTCGCAGAAAAATTGGTATTGAGATCAGGAGATGTTCTAATCATGGGTGGAAAATCAAGGTTGCTGTATCACGGGATCCAGAAGATCAAGTTGAATACGGCACCACCGGCAATAATCAATGCCACACACATGATACCAGGACGCCTGAACCTTACCTTTAGAAAGTATTAATCTTGTAGTAGCATGTAATCCAGTAGTAACGTGTATTAGAGACACAGTATGTATGATGGTTGGTTATTCAATAAAAGCAGTGTTGGTTATTAAATTCCACTTGCGTTCCACCATCTTTACTTATAATCTCATGAATCAATAGGTTGTGGACTCGGTACCGAAGGTAACCTGAGCATCCTCACCGAAGAACAAGCCGGCAAGAGCGGCACCATTCTAACGGGAACATTCCCAGTAAACGGCATCGAAGCCTCAGTATTATTCGACTCCGGCGCCTCTCACACCTTCATATCGCCATCTCTTGCGAAGAAGTTGGGGCTAGATGCGGATGAGCTACCAAACTTCTTGGTTACTCTCCCATCGAAGGAGCGGGTACAATGTACCAAGTATTACAAATCAGCCACCATTCAAATCAAAGGTGAAGCGTTTCCCATTTCCTTCATTGAATTCAACGGATTGGGATTCGACTTAATTATTGGAATGAACTGGTTGGAGCGGCACAAGGGGAGAATCCTATGCGCCGAGCACCGATTGCTGCTCAAGAGTCCATCTGGGGTCACTGTTTCATACCGCCAGAGACCGAGAGAGCCTTCAACTACAGTCATCTCCGCCATGGCAATGTATCGGGAGCTCAGAAAAGGGCATGAAGTGTATTTATGTCACGTGCAAGACCTGGAGAGAGATCCAGAGTTCAGTGACGAGGTAGCAGTAGTCTCAGAATTCCCTGATGTATTTCCGAAAGAGCTACCTGGTATGCCACCACAGAGGGCGGTAGAATTTGAAATCGATCTTGTACCGGGTACTGGTCCCATCGCTAGGGCACCATACCGTATGGCACCGGCAGAAATGGCAGAACTAAGAACAGTACATGATCTTCTCGACAAAGGGTTTATACGCCCGAGCGTATCACCCTGGGGAGCACCGGTCCTCTTCGTGAAGAAGAAGGACGGTAGTCTCCGCCTCTGCATCGACTACCGCGAATTGAATGCGGTCACTGTAAAGAACAAGTACCCATTGCCACGCATCGACGACCTGTTCGATCAGTTGAAGGGAGCATCCGTCTTTTCTAAGATTGATCTCCGATCCGGTTACCACCAAATTGCTATCAAAGAGCAAGACATTCAGAAAACAGCATTCCGAACAAGATATGGCCACTACGAATTCACGGTGATGCCATTCGGTTTGTCTAATGCACCAGCCAAATTCATGGACCTAATGAATCGGTTATTCAGTGATCAGCTGGACACTTCAGTAGTAGTATTCATTGACGACATTCTTGTGTATTCGAAGTCACCAGAAGAAGCATGAAAACCATTTGAGAAAAGTACTTGAGACACTGCGCGAGAACCAGCTGTATGCGAAGTTCTCCAAATGCGAGTTTTGGCTAGATCAGGTATCATTCCTCGGTCATGTCATCTCGAGCGCGGGCATTTCAGTAGATCCATCCAAAATCGAAGCAGTGCGATCATGGCCTAGACCTAAGACTGTTACCGACATCCGGAGCTTTCTTGGTTTAGCCGGTTATTACCGGAGGTTTGTAAAGGACTTCTCAAAAGTCGCTAAGCCCATGACGCATTGATGAAGAAAGATGCACCCTTTGTATGGAAAGGAGTGAAGTATCCTTCCAGAAATTAAAAGACTCATTGACCTCAGCGCCAATTCTCACACTTCCAGAGGGCACAGAGGGATTTGAGGTGTATTGTGATGCATCGGGCAAGGGCATGGGATGCGTACTCATGCAGCATGGCAAGGTAGTAGCCTATGCTTCTCGCCAGCTGAAAAAGCATGAGGAGAATTACCCGACACATGATCTAGAGTTAGGAGCCATTGTCTTCGCCTTGAAGATATGGCGACACTATCTCTATGGGGTAAGCATCACCATCTATTCCGACCACAAAAGTCTACAGTACGTATTCACCCAGAAAGAATTGAACCTAAGGCAGAGGAGGTGGATGGAGTTCCTCTCGGATTACGACATCAACCTCCAGTATAAAGAAGGGAAGGCAAACGTAGTAGCCGACGCCCTGAGTCGTCGAGCACACTCGCTCCATTCGCTACTCGCTTCTTCTAGCTTGGTTGACGAGGTGCGAGACGCTCAGTTGAGCGACCCTTACTTCACAGAGATCAGACAGAAAATACAGATGGTACCTTCGAGCGCCGAAAGTACGACTTCAAACTGCATGAAGATGGTCTGATCCGTTTGAATGGCAGATTATGCGTCCCCCGAAGCAATGCTGAGCTAAGGGATCGCATTCTGCGAGAGTCACATTGTTCGACATTGCATGTCCATCCGGGAGCCTCTAAAATGTACAAAGACATGAAGAGGTACTTCTGGTGGTCAGGAATGAATCAGACGTGACTGAGTATGTTCTGAGGTGTCTCACATGCCAGAAGGTGAAGTTGAGCACCGAAGACCGGGAGGAATGGTGCAATCCATGCCCATTCCGGAGTGGAAATTCCACGACATCTCCATGGATTTTGTTGTTGGACTCCCACCTGCTAGGGGAGGACTCAACATGATCTGGGTAGTAGTCGATCGCCTCACCAAGGTTGCCCGATTCATACCGATGAAGGACACCTGGAAGGTGGCGAAGCTCGCAGAGCTATTCGACAAGGAGATCATCCGACACCACGGAGTCCCAAAAACCATTGTATCTGACCGCGACACCAGATTTCTTTCGAGATACTGGAGAGCGACACGGGAAGCGCTTGGTACTGAGTTGAAGCTTAGCACCGCCTTCCATCCACAGACCGACGGTCAGACAGAAAGGACCATCCAAACACTAGAGGATATGCTAAGGGCATGTGCCTTAGACTTCCAGGGGAGCTGGATTGAGAAGCTTCATCTTATCGAGTTTTCGTATAACAATATACCATGCTTCGATTAAGATGTCGCCATTCCAAGCTTTGTATGGTAGACCTTGCCGTACCCCGTTGTGTTGGGATGAGTCAAGCGAAGCGGTCATCATAGGACCGGAGTATTTGGAACAAGTACAAGCTGAGGTACAACAAATCCGAGCCAATATGAAGGCAGCCCAAGATAGACAGAAATCCTATGCGGATGTGCGACGACGCGACCTTGAGTTCGCCGTGGGCGACCAAGTGTTCTGCGTGTCTCACCTATGAAGGGTGTCTTCGATTTGGCCAGAAGGGCAAACTGAGCCCGAAATTTGTAGGCCCGTATGCCATTACCGAGAGGATTGGAGCCGTAGCTTATAGGCTAGCATTGCCTGAAGAATTGGGGCGTGTTCATGATGTCTTTCATGTATCACAACTCAAGAAATACATAGCCGATCCCTCTCATGTATTAGAACCCGAACATCTATCCCTAGAGCCGACGATGAGATATGTCGAGACTCCACTGCGAATCCTTGATACAAGACAAGAGACACTCGCCATAAATCTGTACGAATGGTGAAGGTCTTGTGGTCTAACCACGACGTCGAGGAAGCGACTTGGGAATTAGAGGACGCCATGAAGGCGAAGTACCCGAATTTATTTGTAGACTAGATGTCTAGTATCCGTATAGCACGGAGGGTACGGGGCGTACCCCTTTTAAGGGGGGTAGAGCCTTTTGCTTTTGCATTGCTTCGGGTTAGCATTGCATAGTATGTATGTATGTAATTGTATTTTGGTTGGCACATGTAGTGCTTGTATTGTATTGGCACAAAGTAGTGCTAGTAGTATTGGTATGTAGTACGATGTGTATGGTATGTATGTAATGAGTAATGCATTGTGTTGTACGGTATATGACACGAATGACATTGTGAAGTATTGCGAATGTATTGTGGATGTATGAATTGGATGGAGATTGTGTATGGTATTTGAATGAAGTATTGTGTATGGATTGAGTATTGCGTATGGTATTTGAACTAAGTATGTGGCATGGTATTGAATTGCGTATGCTGGTAGTGTAAGAATTGTGAACACCTTGTAAGGTGGTAGTAGAATGTATTGTGGCAATTGCTTGCCAAATGAGTAGAAATGGTAAACTGTAACCTTGAGCAACTTTGAGGGCAAAGTTTCTTAAGGGGGGTAGATTGAAATACCCTGTAATTAAAAACAGTGATTAATTAGGCTAATTATATTTTTAAAGGCTTAATTACACTAAAAAATACGAGGGAACAAATCCCGAAGAAAACGGACCTTTAAAATGGGTTAAAAGCATAAACGAACCTTAAAGCGCGTTTTTCGAGGAAACCAGGAAAACGTGACTTTAAGCGGGTCAAATAGACTCGTAATAATTTTGGTCAACTAAATAGTCACTAATAAATATTAGTGAAGCTTTAGAACCAATAAAATTAATTAAACGAGAAAATTCCGGAAAACGGGTACCGGTTAGTGAAAACTGTAACAACCGGTAAGTTGTGGGGTAGAAGTGCAAATAAAGAAAACTTAGTGTGTCCACTTTGTAAATAAAAGTTGAAAAATCTGTAGATGGGAGTGAGTGGGCCGATCAAATAAGCTCCTCCCCCTCTCTTTATTGTTCCTAACTCACTAGAGGACAAAAGAAATAAGTAAAGAAAAAGCAATTTGACACTCTCTCTCCTCACACCCATTCCCCCC
The DNA here is from genome assembly GCA_023374045.1 of Limonium bicolor. Taxonomy (NCBI): domain Eukaryota; kingdom Viridiplantae; phylum Streptophyta; class Magnoliopsida; order Caryophyllales; family Plumbaginaceae; genus Limonium; species Limonium bicolor. The sequence continues at coordinate 310,965,735 of CM041780.1, forward strand.
TTGCTCTCTCACGTAGCCCTCTCTCTCTGTGCTCTCTTCTTCTTCCTTCAGCCCCTCATGGCGATTTGAAGAGTAAGTGCAGCCCTCCTCTTCTCTTCCATTTTTGAGTGACCAAACCACCTCCAAATGCAATAAAAATCACACCACTAGAACCCCCTTGGCAAGGAGAGCACTTCCATCTTTCCAAAAATCGAAAAAGACCATTTTCGTTTTTGAGGGTTTTCACCATTTGGAGATTTGAAGCCACCATTAGAAGCACCTTCACCTCCTCTTCATCTTGAGGTAAAAAGAAGTTCGAAAATCCATGGTTTCTAGCCCTTGTTTGCATTTTAAGAATTCTCAGTTTTGAACTCTTGGTTCCTTGTTTGCTTCAGCCGATTTGGCTTCTCTTGTGGGCTAGGAATTTTGTTCTCTTGCTAGTCAAGAGCTTCACCTACTCATTGGAAGGTAACACTCTCTTCTAAACCCTAAAACTTAAATTCTAGGGTTAGAGTAAAAATGAATGCTAATGGTATTGTGTATGTATTATGGGCTGTAGCATTTTGTTGTGTGTGAAACCCATTGAAACCGAGAACAAAGAGAAAGGGAGAAGAAAGGAAGAAGAGGAAAAGAAAGAAAGAAAAACTAACAAGTCAAGGTAATGCCCTTACCTTAGGTTAGTTTGTGTATGTGTATTGTAACAGTTTAGTAAGTAAAATGATTAATGAATTGAGTAATGAGTAGTAGTAATGTAGTGGAGTATTGGAGAAAAGAATGTACAGTTTTTGAAGTATTTAAAATGAGTTTTAAAAGCTTTGGAAAACATGGGGTATTGAATGGGTATGTGCAGGATTTTATGAATGTTGTAGTGGTATTGAAATGTGTATAATGAGGATTGTGTAACAGGTTGTGAGAACATGAATTTGTGAGCTGAAATAGTGTGTGGAGAATGTTAGAAATATAGGGGAAACCATGTCAAATTTTGGGTAGAAATGAGAGGACTTAGCTTGTGTAAAAAGAGGAAGTAGTTAGAGAGTTTAATGGAGTGCTTTAGTAGTTTGTAACAGATTTTGAAAGAAGTATGTTGAGGGAATGAAACTAGAGTGTAAGATAATGCATTTTGGATGCTAGGAGTAGCATTAGTTGAAGGAGTATTGAAGTGTAAGGGTTAAGGTAAAAATCTGTAGCATAGAAAGAAGAAACAAAATCTGTAACATAAGTGTGAGGAAACTAGTATAAGTGTTGAAAATGTAATGAGGAAAATGTGTAAGTAAATGCAAGGATTGAGTAGTAAGTTTGGTGGATGAATTAAGGTGATTTAGAGTGTTTAATTAGTGCTAAATCATGTTAGGATGCATGTCGGAAGAGTAGGGAAGCAATGGGTGAAATTGGGGAAAGAAAAATAAATCTGTAGCCATGTTCTGGAACCGTCCGACCCAGCGTCTGGATCGGACGTGGGTCGGACATGGTTTAAATAACGGGAAACAAACATTCTGGAACCGTCCGACCCAGAGCCGTGAGTCGGACGTGGGTCGGACGGGCCTTAAAAATCGACAGGAAATCTTTCTGGAATGGTCTGACCCAGGCCGTGAGTCGGACGTGGGTCGGACGGGTAAAATTTTTCTTCTTCGAAGTTTCTGACTTCGTCCGACCCAGAGGTTGGGTCGGACGTGGGTCGGACATGACTTGGATGACAAATCGAAACTTTCTGGAATGGTCCGACCCAGAGGGTATGGGTCGGACGGAATAGTGCTGGGTCGGACGGGAGTAATTTCAAAGGACGAAAACCTACTGGAATGGTCCGACCCAGGGTTGGGTCGGACGGTGGGTCGGACGGCCCAGACACTTGCAAAAAAAAAATGTTTTAATTATATGACTATAGTAATCATATACATATATATGCCTATATACCTATATGTATATATGTAGTAATACACCATTGATGAAGTAATAAAGGTAAGGAAGTAAGTAAGTTTGTAAGGAAACAAGTTTATGAAGTAGTAAAGGAAAGAATGGTTTTATAACCAAGTAAGAATGTAAAGAAGTAGTAAGTATACATTGAAAGTATCAATGAAGGAGTAAGTAGATCAATAATAGATCATTGATCATACTACTTCATGTATGTATAGGAATTCCATAGTTGAGCTCCAAGGGAAACGGTAGTACCCTACGACGGTGAACGGTATGATTTCCTCATGCCCTGTATCCTAACTTGGTTACCCCGATTTGTGTGCTTATGTGATCACCAACAAGATAAATGCATGAATCGGATTTATATTGACTTATATGTGTTTGAACTATATTGTTCTTGTTTATGCTCTTGAACATTTAGTTTGTATAATTCATGAAATGAATGAATGAGAATGAAGTATATGTGTAAGTATGAGTATTTGTGTATCGTATGGATGTATGGAAAGTAAGTATGGACTTCTACTAATTCCTAACAACCTAACTCCTAACATGAGTAATGAGTAAAATGGAATGAGTAGAAGCCCGATATAGTTTCGGCCACGCGTGAGGATAAGGAACCACAAGAGGTTGGAACCGAATCCTGGCTATAATCTTTTCCTTGGACCAATTCCCTTTGTATGGGTAGCATCCTGGATTAGTGGGCCACCCTAAAGCCCGGTGGTGGGAAGTAGTATTCCCTACCCGGAGGTCATACTGACTTAACTGGAAGTAAAGTATGTAAGAAGTATTGTATCGTATTGGTCTTGACTATTGTAAGTCATTGACCCGGTGAAAAAGTATTGAACACCCGATTAACCCGGGTGTGTAAAAAGGCTAACAAGACCTTTGTATGTACTGGAGAATTGTATTTCCGTGATGCGGTGAGTATGGTAAGTATGAATGAATGACTTGTATTGTATTCCTTGTATGCATTGCATGTATGTATGCTTGGTGAAATGAATGTATTGTATTGTATTGTATAAAGCATGTATGTATGTATGAATGAAACGAACCGCATGTACTCGACCAAATAGTTGGCGTACCCTCGCTAGTACGCGGGGTATGCGGTTATCATATGCAGCGTAAGCTGACCCCCTAGGGGGAATGTTTTTACTCCACAGGTACCCGCGAGGCGTGAAGGTAGAGTAAGGGCAGCATGTGATTCTTTTGGGAGTAGTTAGTAGGAATTGGAATAGTGTACCGAGTTGTACACGGCTAGAGCCTTTTGAGTAGCCGGTGTACCATGTGGTACACCTTTTGGACATTGAACTTTTAATTGGATAGTTAGGAAAGGTTGTATAAACTCTTCATTGTTGGGAAGTAGTCATGGAATGTAAATTGCCTAACTTGGATACTCGGTAATCATTTGTAAGTAAGTATTTGGCATTGTAAAGTATGTAGTATGTATTTGGTTTATTCTAGTCGTCAGACCGATACAGTAAGTAGTAGTAGCCTTGTTGGCCTTGGATGGCTAACGGCGTTGTATCACCCGCCGGGAGTAAGTAAGTAAGCAAGTATTCCGCTGCGAGTAAGGTAAGTATGGGAACGATTAAAGGATTATGAAAGGATTAGCGGTTGGGTTGTTACACTTTCCTAAGTCTATTTTGATCAGACCAGGTGATAAATAGACAGGTTAATTAAGCCGTAAATCTGGAGAAAGCTTATTATGATTTAATAGGTTAGTATTTTCAGATGCAATTATAATTCCTCGAATTTAACGTCCGTTTACATAGTATTGCTCGAACCTTGATTAGACCGAGCATTTTCTGGTAAACAAGTTCTTAAGGGTCTATGACTTAGTCCTTAGGATAATAACAGGAATTTTGCCAAACTAATAAATTAAACCGGTAGAGATAGCATAATTAATCAGATTATATAAAACCTAAACCCAGAGTTCCATTTAATTCATCTGCACTCAGTTTTCTAATCTGCTTAATATTTTCTCTAAAACAAGTCAATTAACTTCCCCCCTTTTGTGACAAGCTTAGGAACTATTTTATCTCGCTATAAGTCCCACGGTTTGACCCCGGCCGCTTCTGTCTTCTATACTACTGCGACCGGGTTTTTATTTGTAGCCCGACGGATATTTTGAGTATTAATTTCTTTCTTTTATCAATTTCACCAGTACTAATCACTCACGATAAATCCATTCTGCAAAATGGCGCCGTTGCCGGGGACTTGATTTAATCTAGTCCCTAAGCCCCGGTTAATTCACCTATTATATTATAATAATCTGTCAATATTAACTCATAATAATCTAATTTCGGACATCGGACTTCTGATCTGACTTGGACATCTAACTTTGGATTCGGACTTCTGACATTTTAATATTATTGTCATTTATTTCTGTCATTTCTTTCCATTGTCATTTCAATTCCATTGTCCTTTAATATTCCATTGTCTCTAACTACTAACTTAAAATTTCTGTCATTTCGTTCCATTGTCATTTCTTTCCATTGTCATTTCAATTTTCTGTTATTTCTTTCCATTGTCCCTAACTACTAACATTAAATTTCTGTCAACTAATTCCTAACATTTTTATTTATTCTAACACATAACCAGTTTCTTTTCTCTGTTTTGAGTGGTGAATGCCTTTTACCAGGTCAAACAGTCTCCCAGAAAATATCAATAATCACACGGTCGGTTATAATCCAGAGATCGAGAGAACCTTTCTGCGTACCCTAAGGCAGAGACGAACTCAACAAAATAGCACCACAGTGATAAAATCTGACCCGGAAACTGACATGGCATCTACACCAGCGACAGTTCGAAATATCAACAGGCCGTCTAACCAAGGACAACAGCCTGCTATCATCCTTCCTCACCTTAGCCCATCCGAATACGATGAGTGGCAGAAGCTGAAGCCATATCATCAAATCAGATGTGTGAAAGAGTTGGGCATGTTTGATGGCACCAGTCCAGACGAAGCCCTGTTACATGTTACAAAATTCTTGCAACATGCCAATAGTCTTACTGCGACCAACGCAGTACTCCAGTATGCAAGATTGTCATTATTCCCTCACAGCCTGACGGGAAACGCGAGCAAGTGGTATCATAGCCTAACACCAAGTACCATCGGTACCTGGGATGACATGGCCACCAAGTTCTACGATAAATTCCTACCCCCGAGCCGAACATTGGAAATGATTGCTGAAATCTATAATTTCAAGCAACCTGGGTCGGAGAATATTTGTGAAACTTGGGACCGTTTCAAAGGTCTATTACTTACTTGTCCTCACCATGGTCTGACGAAAGAACAAGTATCACAATTGTTCTACAAGGGTTTGATCGGTCCATGCAGAACAATGGTGCTATCTTCGTTAGGGGCTGACATTCTGAAAAAGCCAGGAGCACAATTTCTGAACAGCATGGAATCTCTCTGTGAGGAAATCAGAGACTGGGCCTCCGGTGGATCAAGGAGCAGTACTCCAGGATTATATCATGTTGGGGAAAGTGATAACAAGTTCGACCAATTGATGAAAAGCCATGAGCAACTCATGGAGAGCAATGCTCAGCAGGCAACAAAAGTCAGTACTCTGCAAAAAGTGGTTGAGCAGATGGCTATGAATTCCTTCCCCCAGCAAGCTAAGTCGATGATTTCCCGATCATCTACAATCCCTCCAGGCTATGCACCTCTTTCCCAATCATCTCCTATTATTTCTTGTACACAATGTGGTAGGCCTCATGATTATGAACAATGCCCCCAACTACAAGAATTAAAAGCAGCGGAGGAGGCAAACTACATCACCAACAATCAAGGGTACAGACAACCTTGGCAACGTAACATGCAATCCAACCTTCGCTACTCAAACACAGAAAATATCCAAAACCCACATACCCTTCAACCATCCCAAAACTACAGACCTCAGTCCAAATTCCAAGAAGGCCAAAGGCAATATCAACAACAGCCTTATGGCAATGAAGCTTCTTCGAGTCGACCGGCTCCACCTCCTTCGAATCCTGAGTCTGAAATGTCTCAAATGCAAGAGATGTTCAAGGCTATGATAGGTAAATCCCGAGATACGCAAGAAGAGGTTGCCGCTTTGCGCAAAGACCAAAAAGCCTTGCAATCTCAGATCCAACAGTAACTCACTCAACAAAGACCACCTGGTCAATTCCCTTCACAGACTAACCCCAATCCAAAGGAACAAGCGAATTCAATCCTTATAGACGACAGCACATTCCAATCAACAAACTTGTGTGCAGTCTCCTTAAGGAGTGGAAGGGAACTTGCCGCCAGCAAAGGAAAAGAAAAAGAAAATCATGAAGATGCCTATATCAATGTTGAAGAAACTACCAAACCAGCTTCACCTCCCTCAGAAATCCAAGTTCCTACTCCTGCAACTCCACCTCCATGTCGAGTCACAATCGACATCCCAACTTCCACTCATAAAAACAGTGAACTCCCATTTCCGAACAGAATGAAAAAGAAACACCTAGATGAGCAGTTCTCCAAATTCTTGAGCATTTTTAAGAAACTGACTCTCGACATACCTATACTTGATGCTTTGCAAGAGATGCCTAACTACGCCAAATTCCTAAAGGATCTCTTGACAAAGAAGAAAAAGAAACCTGGAAAAGAAACAGTGCATCTCACAGAGGAGTGCTCTGCTGCCCTTCTTCGAGCACTCCCCCCCAAAACAAACAGATCCGGGGAATCCCGTGATCCCGTGTCTTATAGGAGGAGTGGACTGTGGAAATGGTCTATGCGACCTAGGAGCCAGCATTAATATCATGCCATACGCCACCTTCTTGAAAGTTAAAGGAGGAGAAATGCAACCGGTTCCTTTCAAACTCCAACTAGCAGACAGATCAGAGATCAAGCCCATGGGCATAGTCCGAGATCTGGTAGTTGGAGTGTCTCGCTTTATCTTTCCAGCTGACTTCGTCATTCTCGAAATGGATGACAATGTCGAGGTTCCCCTGATTCTAGGTCGACCGTTTCTGAGTACCGCCAAAGCCATCATTGACGTCCATGATGGGAAAATCACTCTTCGGTACGAGGATGAAACGATTGAATTCGACATGCAGAAAATGATGAAGAAAAGCTCAAACTTTTCTCCTCATGCTAAGGCAGTGGGATTCACAGATGAAGAGGAGGAGGAAAGCGATTTTGCTACAGATGAGGACATGTATTCCCCATCTTCCATCTTGCAAGCTGAAACTGAACCGCTAGAGCAAGTATTATTTACTTCTCTAGAAGAAAAGGTGGAGGATCCGGAAGTTAACGCCATGCTGGCGTACGTAGAGAAAGGAAGGGCTGGTTATCAAGCGTACCGGCCACCAATCGAAGAACTAGACAGAAAACCTCAAAAATCAATTCCATCAGTGGAACAACCACCTAAACTCGAGCTTAAAGAAATACCCTCTAACCTCAAGTATGCCTTCCTAGCTGAAAATGACCATTTGCCTGTCATTATTTCCTCTTCTCTGAATTCCGGGGAGGAAACAAGGTTACTTGAGGTATTAAAGAAGCACAAGACAGCAATCGGGTGGACTATTGCTGATATCAAAGGAATTGACCCCTCTTATTGCACGCACCATATCTATATGGAGGAAAACTACAAGTCTATCAGGCAACCTCAACGCCGGCTAAACCCTAACCTCAAGGAGGTAGTTCGAAAGGAGGTTCTGAAACTCCTTGATGCGAACATCATTTATCCAATTTCTGACAGTCCATGGGTCAGTCCTGTTCAAGTTGTCCCCAAGAAAGGGGGCATCGAAGCTATTATTAATGAAAAGGGAGAGGCTATCCCTCAAAGAAAAATCACAGGATGGCGCATGTGTATCGATTACAGGCGCTTAAATTTGGCGACTAGAAAGGATCATTTCCCTCTCCCCTTTATCGATCAGATGTTGGAACGACTAGCAGGGCAAGAGTACTACTGCTTTTTAGATGGGTTCTCAGGGTATTTCCAAATACCAATTGCACCTGAGGACCAGGACAAGACAACCTTCACTTGTCCTTACGGTACCTTTGCTTACAGACGAATGCCTTTCGGTCTGTGCAATGCCCCTGCTACCTTCCAGAGATGTATGCAAGCAATATTTGCTGATTTCATCGAGCAGAGCATAGAAGTCTTTATGGATGACTTTTCAGTCTATGGCTCTAGTTTCGACAAATGCTTGGCACAACTGGATTTGATCCTAAGACGGTGTGAGGATACGAATCTCGTTTTAAACTGGGAGAAATCATTTTATGGTCAAGGACGGGATCGTCCTTGGGCATAAAATATCAGCAAAAGGAATAGAGGTGGATAAAGCCAAGGTAGAGGTTATCGAGAAGTTACCAGCACCAACTACTGTCAGAGATATACGAGCGTTTCTAGGGCATGCAGGATTTTATCGGCGGTTTATACAAGACTTCTCCAAAATCAGCAAACCATTGACCGACCTGCTACAGAAAGATGCCCCGTTTCATTTTGATGAAAGGTGTTCAGCTGCCTTCCAAGCTATAACACAAAAATTGGTGTCAGCACCTGTTGTCATACCACCTGATTGGTCTCTTCCGTTTGAGATCATGTGCGATGCAAGTGACTACGCCGTGGGGGCAGCTCTATGCCAGAAAAAAGAGAAAATTTTAAGAGTGATTGCTTATGCCAGCAGAACACTAAATGACGCCCAGAAGAACTATACGACCACCGAAAAAGAACTTCTAGCTATAGTTTTCTCCCTTGATAAGTTCAGATCATACTTATGGGGGAGCAAATCATCGTGCACACAGACCACTCCGCTCTCAAATACTCCCTCCTGTTCTATTTATAGGTCGTTTTAACTCATTCTACTTTATTCAATTTATAAGTCGTTTAAGTTACTCAGTACTTTTATTTCCTTCTAATACCCTCAATGAAATTAATCGGGAGAAAAAATAGGCAAGTGTAGTGTAGAGGCAATAATTAATCTGTTGTTTAGTTTCTCAACGCCACGCGTGAACCAAACCAGAGAAGAAAACTGTCTCTTTATCTTCCTCTTCCTCTGTACCGTCAAATGACAGTATTAATGTGTTATCTTGCTTTCTTTCTTTTTCTGCACACTCATCTCCAGTATTGGAAAAAAATTCATTCATTCTCCTTTTAGTCTTCTTCCTCCTATATTTTCTACCTCAGTTCATCTTGGAGCTCTTCTTCAAGTTCAACAATGGAAGACAGTGAAAAGGTATGTGTTGACCATTTCATATACACGTTCTTTTTTTTTTCTCTTGTTCATCTTCTCCAACTCAACAACAGATACTAACAGCATAACAACTTTTTACCTATTCAGTCCATACCACCCGTAGATGACATTAACAAATTGAACATCACCAACCCTTATCCTCGGTCTGTATTGGAGAATATACAAACTCGTAAACAGAAATCTACTGCTTTGCGTATAGCATTAAGGGAAGATTTCAGAAACTTTTCCAAAGCCATTGATGATGCCATAGAAAGTTTCAAAAAAATGAAGAGTGTGGTGGAGCTCTTAAATACAGCAATGGAAATACATCACGGATATGTTTCTGATTCAGAAAATGAAAATGACCTCGAGGAATCAGATCAAAAACAAAATGGTATGGCTCTTTTTTTTCCGCATATATATTTATTTCCGGTAGTTTAGATATTGTTTGAACTTTTTTTAACTCCCTAAATTTTTTACTATGGCTAATTAACATTATTAAAATTTTCCTCCCCGTGTATATTGGTTCGTACTTTCATTTTGCTTAGATATTTTATCTCCCCCATTTTCTTTCAGTTTTGTTGATTAAGCTTGATGATGTTATTTAAAATTTTCTTCACGGTGTCACCCATTTAAAAAATTACTCCCTTGATTTGTTCTCATTCAATATCTGGTTATGATATTTTTTTTGTTATTACTCTACCGTACTGCAGTGGAAAAAATGGTTGAAGAGCCAAACTCACCAGATTTTACTGCCGGAGCTGAAATGAGTCAAAAGTTTTCTATGGAGATTGATGAATGTGCAGGTCATGACATGCTGAAAATACTTTTACCACAATTTTCTTGTTCTAAATGTAATCGACCATGACGAATTTGGAGTCACCGGATGAGAAGTGTGCTTAGTATTGATGTTGTGTTATTTTGAGTAGTGATTTTGTTGTCTTGTCATTTTTGATTAAAGACCAATGCAAGTGTCGTGTGACCTATGATGGTTGGCTAGTTTTTTGTATTTAGTTCAAATGTTGACTATTTGATCACTCTTTATTTTTCAAAATTGGTATGAGATTGATGTTATCAAATCCTATTTTTTGAGATACTTGAACATCGAAAGCGTAATTTGTAAAGACTACATGTTGTCACTAATCATATTGCAATACATGAATTTAAAGACTATGAGTTGCCAACAAATCTCTAGCCGTCTGAACTATGATAGTTTCACATGATATTTGTTTGGGTAGACGACCTTCTCTTTCAAGTTGTCCTTTCTTTATGTGAGGAATTCGGTAGCGATTACTCCCACTTAGCTTCAATGTCTCTCTCATGCAACATTGTAGTGTTAAAAACACGCGATTAAGCATGCGTGTTGGATAAACATCAAACGCATTTTGAACTTCGTGAACAAGCTCCTCTATTGTTCTTGTACGTTTCTTCTGCTGCAACGATTGAATGGCTCTAAAAAATCCAAGATCAAGCACATTTAAATCTGGAGAGTTAGGAGGTTGACAAACCAATCTAATGTCGAATCCATCATGGGAACCTGCTACCTGAACATCTGGGTCTGAAGGAGATACATGTGTTCTGGCATTGTCTTGTTGAATGAAGATAGTTTCCCGAACATCTGACCTTGGCCATTTCTCTTTGATTGCTGGAATCACCTTTTCTATAAGAAATGCTTTTACCGTGTCTCTTTTAACCGATGTCATTGCTTTTATCTCTATAGTGCCGGCCTCTCTATTTCTGCTTCGTCTTTGAGCTGGTTGCTCACTCACAAAGGGAAATATACCAATTTTCCCTGAGAAAGTTTCATTTCCCTCGTCATCAAATCTAGGACGAGCTGCTGCTGCTAAAAACATGACTTTTCCAATGTAGTTCTTACTTTGACATGTTCGCAATGGATCTTCTTCATCTGGGAGTAAGTAATATGTTTCCTCCTTTTTTGTTAGATAGAACCACTTCTCATCAATATGCACATAGTTATACATACTTTGAAACCACGGATCATTGTGTGGAGAGCTTTCATCTAGCATGGATAAACAAAACCGTAGGCGGCTTATTCTGTTTCCTTCTCGAAGATGTGGTTTGATTGCATTTGAATGACGACGAAGTAAACCCCTCTTTAGAAGACGAAACATTGTGGAATAACTCACCCCTACAGCTGCTGCAAGACTTGTGAGTGTTGTCCTTTGTTGATATGGAATCTCTCGAACAACATCATGATTTATTTGTATTCGTTTCTTACCAACATTCCCAGTTTTCTTATGAGAGACATTAACAGATACACCTTGGGAAGTTTCTTTAGCTCGCTTCCATATTCGTTGGACGGTACGTATATGTACATTGAACATAGTAGCAACTTCATTCGTCATTGATTTCTTCAATTTACCGTTAATACTCCTCAATAATAAGGCTTCATATATTTCTTGTCGAACTCGGTCATGTGTAAATTTTCTTTTCCTTTGTTGTAGCTCTACAAAAATGTGTACATGTTATTAACAACAGATGCAATACTAATCACATAAAAACATAACAACATAACACTATTCTAGTATTCCATGTGAATATAAGCAAAAAGTAATAAATTTAAAGCTAATTTTATTTACTTAAACATTTTTAGTAACGGACCCCCTACTTAAAAATGATCAATTTTATTTCAATGATTTCAGTTTTATGCTAACAATTCATTTTTTTTATCTAAAAAGTTGATTTTAATGAAATAGTACCAAAATTAAGTGCTCTCCACTTAAATTTATTTACTCAGAATAAATTTTGCGTTGCTCCAACAATTTCAGTTTTACGCTAGCAATATTTATTTTTATTCTTAATGATTTTCTACTTCTGTAAAGAAATATTCCATCGTAATTCATAGGCAATGACTAAAATTGGGAATATATCTACACAGCTAAAAACAGGGTGTCACTTAAATTTATTTACTCTAAAGATTTTTTTTCTCTACCGTTTAATAAGTATGGGTTTTTTATGCTAACAATTCAATTTTTTGAACTAAAAAGTTGATTCAATTTTCTTAAGCTCTCTACTTAAATTTATTTACTCTGAATAAATTTTGCTCCAACAATTTAAGTTTCACGCTAGCAATGTTTATTTTTATTCTTTAATGATTTACTACTTCTACTTCTGTAAAGCAATATTCCATCGTAATTCATAGGCAATGACTAAAATTGGGAATATATCTACACAGCTAAAAACAGGGTGTCATACTTAAATTTATTTACTCTAAAGATTTTTTTTCTCTACCGTTTTAAGGTATTACTATAACTAATTATGCAATATTTGCTCAAAAAATCAAGTTTTTCAAATCATATAAGAACGTAAATTATCAAAGCAAGAAATGACGTACCTCCGCCAGTTTCATCTTCTTCATTGGTTTCAAGTGCCAGTATGTTTTCATCTTCATCTGCTCTCTGCTCTTGAAATACCCCAAACCTAGTTATGTTGTTTAAACACCTAAATAGGGTGTAATAAGACTAAAAAGAGTCTTAGAAACCTTAGTAAACAAATTTAAACAAAAGGAAACACAAATGTGCTTTAAAGTCAATAAGAGCTAAAATGTGCTCTAAGCTTGGGATAAACTTGAGTAAGGCCTAATGAGCTTACCAAGACCTCATTTATACACTAATGAACATATTAAACCAATTACCAAAGAAAACCAAGTTTGAAAACAAGTTAAAACACAAAATGTGCTTTAAGAAGTCTTAAAGCACGTTTTTGAAAAATTGTCTTGTAAATGAGTTTTGAATGGCTAAATGTCCATCATTACTCTTAAATATATATGTGTACTATATAGTATCACATTTGGGTGGCTATATTAATGGGAAATCAAAAATTTCACTTCTAAGTGCCTTGCTTAGGTGAATAGTACTTTTATAAGCTAGTTTATAACATATGTTGTATTAAGTAATTAAATTGACAAACAAAGACTAAAATGCCCTCATACTAATAAAGGGGGCCGGTTTTCTAAGTGTGTGACTCACCACTCCTTAGTTGATAATAATAAGTAAGTAAAGAAAACTAAGTAAACTTACTTTTTACTTTATAAACATAAATATCTCCTAAAAGCAAGTTCTATCTTCATTCTCATTTCCTTCCTTCATTCCCACGGTTTGCAAACACCTCTCTTCTTCCTTCTTCCTTGTTCTCTCTCGGTAATACCACTATCACCATGGAAACTCCCACTTTGACCACTTGTTAAATCTTGCTCACTTGTCCAAATCAAAAACAAAGACCACCAATCTCTTCCTCTCATCAAGCTCTTTATTCCTATCTTCTCAAAACTCCAAGAGCTCCATTTCGGTGCCAAGGTGTTCCACCATTGAAGGAGCTTGAGCTTGTATTTTGACATATTGTTGATCTTCTTTGCTTCTAGGTAAGGAATCTCAAAGAAAAATCATGTTTCCTCCATGTTCTTACCTTAACCGAAAATACTCATTGATATGGCTCTTTGTGTGACTTTGTTCTAGCTTCATTTCAACTCTTCATGGACTAGGTGGAGTCCTCTCTTGTTATATATCCAAACTCTCTTCAAAGATCAAGGTAAAACAACTACATTAATGTTTTTGAAACAATGTCAAATTAGGGTTTACAATGAGATGAAGCCTATAGCTTGATTACTCATTATGATGTTTGTACATTGTCTAGAACTTGACAAGGAATCAAAATACCATACGGTTTTGTAAGGAAACAAGAAGGAAGTGTGTTGGAAAAAGGTAAATCTACTAACTTAATGTTGTTTAATGCCTTAGGAGAAATGAGCTTATAAATGCTTATTAAAACTACCTAAAGAGCAAATGGTGAATGACTTAGTAAAGTGTTCTCAAGAGACTAGTAAAGGGCATAAGTGTGTACAATGTGTTAATGTGATGTGAGTTTATTTGGCGGGGCATAACTGACACCCTAAATATAGGAGTGCTATCATGCCGCTGCTATTGTGGAGATCACCGTCCGTCTGAGGGACGAGGAGAGTGCGCTCAAGCGCAAGGCTCAGAACGAGGGCCAAGGCACGCAAGGGCAGTGGGGAGGGAAGAAGAAGAAGTCATACCCCCAGTCCCAGAAAGGACAGCAACAGGGTGGCAAGGGCCAGACCCAGACCACCATTGCTGAGGAGCCTCTGCAGCTCACCTATGCGTATGCAGCCAAACCCCTACGTTCTTACCCACCTAAGGGTAATTGTCTAATCCTGTGTGATAAGTTAGAGTATATGTTGATAAGTTGTGGAACAAGTATTGATTGTGTATTGTCATAGCAGCTGGCTCGGGCTCTGGACCGGAGCGCCACTATTACTGCAAGTGGTGCAACGGAGACCACCCCGGCAAGGACTGCAAGGGTAACGATGTTCAGTGCCGATACTGTAAGAAGATGGGTCACCGCGACCATGAATGTTGGCAGAACCCAAACAGTAGGAACTTCAGGCCCAAGGGGCAATGGAAGGGTAAGGCCACTGCGACCACTGATGGCCAGAAGACGGCGAACCCACCACCCCCAGATCAGAGGTACACGGAGTCCCAGAAGGGGAAGGGGTCAGGGTCCAACAAGGCCACCCTGAATGTGGTGGACCGGTCTGAGGCGCCAGGGCCCTCTTCTAGACCAGGTACCGCCTAAACTGTTGAATGAAATAAGTGTCTGCATACCGCATTTCATGCATGAGTGTGAGTGAGATTAAATAAACAACCATGTGAGTAAATAAATAAAGTATAGTGTGAGATTTACCTAATTAGAGTATTCTAAACTTAAAGGAACTTTCAATATATGTTATCCAATCCTACCCACACCAAACCCTGAAGAAACCACCATCAACATCACCGACTTTCCGTTGGAGCAATGTCAGGTCATCCAGCCAGGTATGATACTTCTAAATGGATACCTGACACCGGAGGCACAAATCCATATCATCAGACGATGCGACGAACTTGGAGCAAAACCAGGAGGGTTTTACACACCCGAATACCCGAACGGAGCAAGGATGCAATTGAAGATGATGTGCATGGGTAAGGACTGGAACCCTTACACCAAGTCATATCAAGAAGTTCGAGCTGAAGATGGAGCAACAGTATCAAGTATACCAGAGGAGTTCCATGCGGTCGTTAACCACGCCGTGGGAATTGCTCAGCAAGTTGAAAAGGAACCAATTCCGAGTGTAAAAGCAGATTTATGCATTGTAAACTTCTACCAGAAAGGTGGACGGTTAGGTATACACCAAGACAAGGACGAGTCACCCGAGTCTCTAAGTAAGGGAGTACTCGTGGTGTCTTGGTCCATTGGTGATACCGCAGTGTTTGTGTATGGCGAGCAGAAGCGTGCTGACCTCGCAAAGAAGCTACTGCTGAAATCGGGAGATGTATTAATCATGGGTGGACAATCAAGGATGCTATACCATGGCATCAGAAAGATCAAACTGAACACCGCACCGTCGGCAGTGATCAATGCCACACACATGAAACCCGGACGTCTGAATTTGACCTTCAGACAGTTTTAAGCCTTGTATAATTATGTGATAAACAGTATGTATTAAGGATGTTGTAAGTGTGAATCATGGCGACAGTATAAGCCAATGAATGTTGTAAAAGGAGTGTGTTAATGAATAAAGTGGAGTTGTTTGAAGCATATAAACCGTGTTGTTACCCAATACTTATTAGTTTGCCAATGAATTAGGCTGTGCACTCGGAACGGGAGGTATACTGAGTGTCTGCAATAAGGCAGAAGCCGGCAAGAGCGGCACAATTCTCACCGGTACCTTTCCAGTGAATGGCGTGGATGCATCGATCTTGTTCGACTCTGGAGCCTCACACACATTCATTTCGCTATCATTTGCGAAGAGGCTGGGGTTAGACGGTGAAGAGATGCCAGACTTCGTGGTTACTCTCCCGTCGAAAGAGCGGATCCGATGTACCCGCTACTACCGAGGTGCTATTGTTCAAATCAGGGGTGAAGAGTTTCCGATCGACTTGATAGAGTTCGACGGACTAGGCTTTGATGTGATTGTCGGGATGAACTGGTTGGAGCGGCACAAGGGCAGAATTCTGTGTGCCGAGCATCGACTGCTTCTTCGGAGTCCATCTGGGGTTACCATATCTTACCGCCAGAGGCCCAGGGAGCCTTCGACACAGATCATCACCGCCATGGCTATGTATCACGAGTTACGACGAGGGAGTGATGTATACCTCTGCTATGTTCAGGACATAGATAGAGACCCTGAGTTTAGCCCAGATGTGCCGGTAGTGTCGGAGTTTCCTGATGTATTTCCTAAGGAACTGCCGGGCATGCCGCCAGCACGAGAGGTTGAGTTTGAGATTGATCTAGTTCCGGGCACCGGACCCATTGCAAAAGCACCTTATCGTATGGCTCCAGCAGAAATGACAGAGCTCAAGCAGCAGCTGAGAGACCTACTCGACAAGGGCTTTATCCGCCCTAGTGTTTCACCATGGGGAGCGCCGGTCCTCTTCGTGAAGAAGAAGGACGGTAGCCTCCGCCTCTGTATTGATTATCGGGAGCTGAATGCTGTTACGGTGAAGAACCGTTACCCCTTACCACGCATCGACGATCTATTTGATCAGCTGAGGGGAGCATCAGTATTCTCCAAGATAGACTTACGTTCCGGATACCACCAAATTGCCATCCGAGACAGTGATATAGAAAAGACAGCCTTCAGAACTAGGTATGGGCATTATGAGTTCACAGTTATGCCGTTTGGCTTGTCGAATGCACCAGCTAAGTTCATGGACTTAATGAACCGTTTGTTCCAAGATCAGTTGGACAAATCAGTGGTAGTCTTCATCGATGACATACTTGTGTATTCGAAATCCAGAGGTGAGCATGAAAGCCACCTGAGGGATGTGTTGCAAACATTGAGAAGAACCAGTTGTATGCTAAATTTTCTAAGTGTGAATTTTGGTTGAACCAAGTATCTTTCCTTGGGCATGTGATTTCTGAGGCCGGGATCGCTGTTGATCCGGCAAAGATAGATGCAGTGAGCACCTGGCCTAGGCCGAAGACAGTTACCGATATCAGGAGCTTCCTCGGTCTGGCCGGTTACTATAGGAGATTTGTGAAGGACTTCTCCAGTGTCTCGAAGCCGATGACTTCCTTGATGAAAAAGGATGCACCATTCGAGTGGACAGTCGACTGTGAGAGAGCTTTCACGAGTCTCAAGGATGCTCTAACATCTGCACCGGTTCTGACATTACCAGACGGTCCAGATGGTTTTGAGGTCTACTGCGACGCATCAGGCAGAGGTATGGGTTGTGTGTTGATGCAACACGGGAAGGTCGTAGCTTACGCCTCCCGACAGCTGAGAAAGCATGAGGAGAACTACCCTACCCACGACTTGGAATTGGGGGCCATTGTCTTCGCACTGAAGATATGGCGACATCACTTGTATGGGGTAAGTGTGACGATCTATTCTGACCACAAGAGTTTAAAGTACTTGTTCACTCAGAAGGAGTTGAACATGAGACAGAGAAGATGGGTTGAATTTCTGAATGATTATGACATCAATTTACAGTACAAGGAGGGTAAGGCAAACGTGGTAGCTGACGCATTGAGTCGCCGAGCACACTCTCTCCATTCGCTAGTCTCTCATACTGGCTTGGTTGAAGAGGTGCGGAGTGCTCAGATGACGGATCAGTACATGATGGAGATTAGACAGAAGCTTATTGATGGCACATTCGAGGGTCAGAAGTACGACTTCAGACTCCACGATGATGACCTGATTAGGCTTAATGGCAGGTTATGTATACCCAGGAGTAGCGCTGAGCTGAAGGAGCGCATATTGAGTGAATCCCACTGTTCTACTACTTCGATTCACCCCGGAGCTTCAAAGATGTATAAAGGTATGAAAAGATACTTCTGGTGGGCTGGAATGAAAAAGGATGTAAATGACTATGTGTTGAGGTGTCTCACTTGTCAGAAGGTCAAGTTTGAGCACCGACGGCCTGGTGGTATGGTGCAGCCAATGCCAGTGCCGGAGTGGAAGTTCCACGACATATCTATGGACTTCGTAGTAGGGCTTCCGCCTACAAGGGGAGGTCTAAATATGATTTGGGTTGTGGTAGACCGACTGACCAAGGTGTCCCGATTCATTCCGATGAAGGACACCTGGAAAGTGGCAAGATTGGCAGAACTATTCGACAAAGAGATTGTTAGACATCATGGTGTACCAAAGACGATTGTATCCGACAGAGATACCAGATTCTTATCCAGATATTGGAAGTCTACACGAGAGGCACTTGGTACTGAACTGAAATTGAGTACAGCGTTTCACCCATAGACCGATGGTCAGAGTGAGCGCACCATTCAGACACTTGAGGATATGCTTCGTGCATGTGCACTTGATTTTCAGACCAGCTGGATTGATAAGTTACATCTGATCGAGTTTAGCTACAACAACAGTTATCATGCATCGATCAAGATGTCTCCCTTCCAGGCATTGTACGGTAGACCATGCCGCACACCTTTATGCTGGGATGAGTCGAGTGAGACGGTCATTATAGGACCAGAGTATCTTGAGCAAGTTCAGGCAGAAGTTCGCCAGATCAGGGCTAATATGAAAGCAGCTCAGGATAGACAGAAGTCGTACGCAGATGTGCGCCGACGTGACCTGGAGTTCGCCGTGGGCGATCAGGTATTTTTGAGAGTATCCCCCATGAAGGGAGTGTTTCGTTTTGGCCAGAAAGGCAAGTTGAGCCCAAAATATGTGGGGCCTTATGTTGTGACGGAGCGGATCGGCCCGGTAGCTTATAGACTTGACTTACCCGCCGAGCTGGGCAAGGTACATGATGTATTTCATGTGTCCCAGTTGAAGAAGTATATGTCTCATCCGTCTCATGTGCTTCAGCCTGAAAGGCTAACTTTAGAGCCGACCATGCGATCAGTGGAGACTCCGGTACGGATTCTGGACACTAAGACTCGAGACACTCGCCATAAGTCGGTGAGACTGGTGAAGGTTCTCTGGTCTAACCAGGACGTTGAGGAGGCCACTTGGGAGCTGGAAGATAAAATGAAGGCGAAGTACCCATCGTTGTTTACTTCTTAGTATTTGTATGTATAGGGTACGGGGCGTACCCCTATTTAAGGGGGGTAGAGCCGTTTCGGTTATACATTATCTGTGTTGTATTGTCATGTTGTTAAGGGTACAGACCGCTGAGTCTGAATGGTGTTGTGATGTTTTGTTGTTTGGACCATGTGTCCGATATGATGTAAGATGTTGTTAATGTGATATAGAAGTGTTGTTAATATGTGTTCTCATGTTCTAATGTTTAAGTTATGTGGAAGTATGAACTTTGGGGACAAAGTTCTTTTAAGGGGGGTAGATTGAAATACCCCAAACCTAGTTATGTTGTTTAAACACCTAAATAGGGTGTAATAAGACTAAAAAGAGTCTTAGAAACCTTAGTAAACAAATTTAAACAAAAGGAAACACAAATGTGCTTTAAAGTCAATAAGAGCTAAAATGTGCTCTAAGCTTGGGATAAACTTGAGTAAGGCCTAATGAGCTTACCAAGACCTCATTTATACACTAATGAACATATTAAACCAATTACCAAAGAAAACCAAGTTTGAAAACAAGTTAAAACACAAAATGTGCTTTAAGAAGTCTTAAAGCACGTTTTTGAAAAATTGTCTTGTAAATGAGTTTTGAATGGCTAAATGTCCATCATTACTCTTAAATATATATGTGTACTATATAGTATCACATTTGGGTGGCTATATTAATGGGAAATCAAAATTTCACTTCTAAGTGCCTTGCTTAGGTGAATAGTACTTTTATAAGCTAGTTTATAACATATGTTGTATTAAGTAATTAAATTGACAAACAAAGACTAAAATGCCCTCATACTAATAAAGGGGGCCGGTTTTCTAAGTGTGTGACTCACCACTCCTTAGTTGATAATAATAAGTAAGTAAAGAAAACTAAGTAAACTTACTTTTTACTTTATAAACATAAATATCTCCTAAAAGCAAGTTCTATCTTCATTCTCATTTCCTTCCTTCATTCCCACGGTTTGCAAACACCTCTCTTCTTCCTTCTTCCTTGTTCTCTCTCGGTAATACCACTATCACCATGGAAACTCCCACTTTGACCACTTGTTAAATCTTGCTCACTTGTCCAAATCAAAAACAAAGACCACCAATCTCTTCCTCTCATCAAGCTCTTTATTCCTATCTTCTCAAAACTCCAAGAGCTCCATTTCGGTGCCAAGGTGTTCCACCATTGAAGGAGCTTGAGCTTGTATTTTGACATATTGTTGATCTCCTTTGCTTCTAGGTAAGGAATCTCAAAGAAAAATCATGTTTCCTCCATGTTCTTACCTTAACCGAAAATACACATTGATATGGCTCTTTGTGTGACTTTGTTCTAGCTTCATTTCAACTCTTCATGGACTAGGTGGAGTCCTCTCTTGTTATATATCCAAACTCTCTTCAAAAAAGATCAAGGTAAAACAACTACATTAATGTTTTTGAAACAATGTCAAATTAGGGTTTACAATGAGATGAAGCCTATAGCTTGATTACTCATTATGATGTTTGTACATTGTCTAGAACTTGACAAGGAATCAAAATACCATACGGTTTTGTAAGGAAACAAGAAGGAAGTGTGTTGGAAAAAGAGGTAAATCTACTAACTTAATGTTGTTTAATGCCTTAGGAGAAATGAGCTTATAAATGCTTATTAAAACTACCTAAAGAGCAAATGGTGAATGACTTAGTAAAGTGTTCTCAAGAGACTAGTAAAGGGCATATGTGTGTGTTGTATGTAATCGCAGGTTAAAGGCATATATATTGTGGAAATTCAGTGTTTATGATTTAAGCACTTTAAGGGCCTAAGAGCCATGCATTTTAAGGGCCTAAGTGCCATGCAATTTAAGTTATGCACTATATTGTGATGTGGTGTGAATTTGGTGAAGTTGTATAAGAAAGGTGTTCTTGGTGTTCTTAGTGTTCTAGGATGTTTAATGATGAAAGTAATGTGCTAAGGTGTAACAAAATGCTAGGAGAAACTATGTCGAAATTTAGAAAATGCATCAGGAGTTCAAGATGTTGTAAAGGAATTTTGATGAACTAGGAAGTGTTCTAGAGTGTAATAAGGACTTAGGCATGATCTTGAGGTTTTAGTATGTACCAAAGTCATTTTGGACTTAGGTAAGACTTAGGCAAACTTTGGTAAAATAAAGAGAAAGTGTAAACTTGGAAAAGAATTTCAAGAAGGATATAAGGAGTTAGTTGTGAGAGATAATGCTTAAAAGATGATGTTAAGAGGAGGAGAAAGCATTTTGGGATAGTAGTTATCATAGGTATGAAACACCACTTGGAAACTAGGAGAAAACATTGTAAGTGTTAGGAATCTTGTAAAGAAAAGAGTAAAGGCTTAAGGTATTAGAAAATGAGTTTTATGAGTGTTTAAGGATGTCTTAAGGTGTGTTTAAAGTGCCCAAATGAGGTTAGGGGGTACTAGGTTATATGGGGTGAAGTTTGGAGTTGAATGTGAAAAGGAAAACAAAGGTCTGGGGCAGACCGAACTTGCGACCGAACTTGCAAGTTCGGTCGAGCCCAGTTTACCCTGCGAGAAATGGCTTCTGGAAAAGACCGACCTTGGGGACCGGACTTGCAAGGTCGGTCGGGCCTGTATTTTGAGTACGGATTGAGTTACTGGAAAAGACCGAACATAGGACCGGACTTGGTAAGTTCGGTCGGGCTAAATTTACAAAGGGGAGAAACTCTCGGGAAAAGACCGAACATAGGACCGGACTTGGTAAGTTCGGTCGGAGTAGGAAATTTTGACGGAAATGTGTTCTGGAATCGACCGAACTTGGACAAGTTCGGTCGGCAAGGTCGGTCGGACCAAAACTTGTAAAAAAAAAAAAAAACAGAAAAGAATGTGACTTATGTAGTTAACCCTAGGGTGTATAATGAGGGTAACCTAGGGTAAGAATAGGCATTAAAACATGTCATACAATCATGTAAATACTTAGTAAGTTTGAAGTTAAATAAATAATTAACCGACATTACTAATGTGTTTAGGATTCTCTCAAGGTGGAAATCAGTCGAGGCAAGGACCAAGGTATGGTTTTCTTGCAGTCTGTTGCCTACCGGTTTACACCGGCTTGTGTGTTGTTTGTTTTTTCTGTGTGTTTATGACTTTGTAAGATTAAACCATGTAAAGAGTTTACCGTTGTTAAATATCATATGTTGTTGAGTATGACTCTCTCTTCCCTTGTGTGTGTCTAACAAGACTTGACCATGATTGTGAAGTGTTTGTTGTGTTCAATGATGAACTACTAACAAGGGCTAACGGGGGAAGTGAGGAGTCCGGTCTGTTCCGGCCACGCGTGTGAGTATGGGAGTCGATGTCATAACCGGTTCGATTCTCTCTGTATGTTATGGTTAAGTTTCCAATTTGGTTTCTAACCTTCCCTTTAGCTTAACCAAGGCTATTTTACTGACTCACGTCGGGCCACAGGGGCATACTATGTGTTTTGTTTTGGTGTGCTTGGATCACTATATCCGAGGCACCTTGTGTTAAGTTAACCGTTCAATCTAACCGGACGGTAACGAGTTATGTAACGAGCTAAGCATGAGCATGGCAACATTCTCTAAGCTCTCAATGGGGACTAACTGTGTTGGTTCTCTTCCTAAAGGGAATTGTATGTTTGTGATGTGTGTTATGTTGTGTACAATACCTGTGTTATGTTATATATGTATGTGTTGTGTGTTTTAAAATAAATACCATGTCATCATGACAAATGGTTGCGCGTATCCCGGTAGCCGATGGGCTGCGCGTTAGCCATACCAGCAAAGGTGCTGACCCCCTCGGGGGCTCCATATTTTTATTGCAGGATGAGGATCGAAGAAGCAGAGTGGCTCTAGATCCTAGAGAGTAGTTTACTTTTGGAGTACTTTTGGATGTTGCCCGGGTTGCGCCTGTGCTCCCGTGGCGTATTATATACTTGTTATGATGGTTTACAGTGGAGTATACGGTGAAAGGATTTTGTAAACACTCGGTATCATGTTGGTGTATATATATGGTTGTTAGTTCTATGCTCGGGAGTCTGATCATCAGACCGGTACAATTGTATTTATTCAGCCTTGTTAGCCACGTGGGTGGTTGACGGCATTGTAGCACCAATCGTTTAGTTACCGTTTAGTTTTATTTTCCGCTGCGATTCCAAGTATAGTTATGTGCGTAGTAGGGGTGTTACAGCTCTCTTGATAATTCATCATCTCCTTCATTATCCACTCTATGTTCTCTTAATACTTCATCATCCCCTTCGTTTATGTCTTCATTGAGTTGATTTACGTCAATCTCCATTAAAGGGTATTCATGACCTGGTGTGGGATTGACGTTAAAATCAACCACCCATATACCATCATCAGCAGGGGTTACTAGTAGTTGAGAAACATTTTCTTCTGCGGTTGATTCTGCCACATAATATGGGTTGATATTTAAGTCGATATCAACCTCGTTGGACTGAGGCTCTATTTCTGGTTCGGGTGGTGGAGGTTGGTTCAAATCAAGAAGAAACGTTGTTGTTGTGGTTAGAGTTGAGTTTTGGATTGAAGCATCCATTAGAGCATGTATATAGGAGATGGGCATGGGTATAGTTCTTGTTTATATAAACAGCTTTCTGGTTGCTTAAACTAATTAATCTCAAAATTTTCATCTTTCAACTTTCCCTCCATTATTCATTTTATGTTTTGGCTGCTAAGTAGAAAGATGAATTTCAAGTTCCCTCCCAGTTTCATTAACAAAACGTAGACAAGGTTTCAGACAAGGTTGATAATCAGAGAAACGACTACTGATATTCCGTTGCGTGTAGTACTGGTAGTAGAGGTGAAAATAAGCCTCGCTACTTAAATAAAAAAAAAGTAAATCTGACAACTTTATTTCTTTTGAAAGTAGTCTTCCGTTAAATTAGGGGTATTAGTGGCAAAAAAAAATTACCTTAATATTTGTGCTAACAACTAAAACGACCTATAAATAGAACAGGAGGGAGTACTTATTTACAAAACAAGAAGCCAAGCCTCGCTTATTGCGCTGGATTCTACTACTTCAAGAGTTTGACATCGAAGTCAAAGATAAGAGCGGGAAATTGAATGTTGTCGCTGACCATCTCTCCAGATTGGTAACTCCTACGGATAGTGTGCCTATCAACGAATTTTTCCCCGATGAGACTGTCTTCTCAATCACCAAAGTACAAGAGCCATGGTATGCGGACCTGGCCAATTATTTAGTCTCTGGAACAGTACCCTATGATCTATCCTACTCCCAGAAGAAGAAATTTCTTTCTGACTCAAAGCATTATTTCTGGGAAGATCCGTATTTGTTCCGAGTTAGTACTGATGGGTTGATTCGTCGATGTCTCCCGGAAGATGAGGTTCCAAGTGTCATACATTTTTGTCACTCACGGGAAGCCAGAGGTCACCATGGACCCACAAGGACCGCAGCTAAGATCCTGGCCTCAGGATTTTATTGGCCGACCCTTCATAAAGATGTGTACCAATTCTGCAAACAATGTGATAATTGTCAGAAAATGGGTAACACATCCAGGAGACATGAAATGCCACAACAAGGGATACTAGAAGTGGAGCTTTTTTATTGTTGGGGCATTGATTTTATGGGACCGTTCCCTTCCTCGCAGGGCCACCAATATGTTCTAGTGGCAGTTGATTACGTGTCGAAGTGGGTAGAAGCCATACCCTGTCATCATGCTGATGCAAAGACAGTAACCAGGTTCCTTAAGAAGCACATCTTTACCTGTTTTGGCGTGCCAAGAATTATTATCAGTGATGGAGGATCTCACTTCTGCAACCGTTCATTTGAAGCGCTTATGGTTAAGTACGGGGTACGTCACAAGGTAGCTTTACCTTATCACCCCCAGACAAACGGCCAAGCAGAAGTTTCCAACCGTGAGTTAAAATGGATCCTCCAGAAGACGGTTAACTCATCACGAAAGGATTGGGCACTTAAGCTGGATGATGCGCTTTGGGCTTACCGCACTGCATTCAAGACTCCCATCGGGATGTCTCCTTTTAAGCTGGTTTATGGGAAAGCATGCCACTTACCTGTAGAGATGGAACATAAGGCATATTGGGCAATCAAGGCCCTAAACTTTGACTTAATTTCTGCGGAGAGAAAAGGAAATTCCAACTTTCCGAATTAGAAGAGCTGAGAGATCAGGCTTACCAGAATGCAAAGATTTATAAAGAGCGCACCAAAAAGTTCCATGACAGGATGATCCTCAAAAGGGACTTCGAAATTGGTGATTGGGTTCTCTTATATAACTCAAGATTAAGGATCTTCCCTGGGAAACTCAAGTCTCATTGGGCCGGCCCTTTCCAGATTGTTAGTGTGACTCCGTACGGTGCCTTTGAACTCCAGAACAAACAAGGCGAAACTTTCAAGGTCAACGGGGCACGTCTTAAAAGGTATAATTCTCATTCTAATATTTCAACTGACTTCTCTGCAACTTATTTTGTCCAAGAACAGCGGGACATCTCGCCCTCGAACTCTTCTCCAAACTAAAGCATGGTCAAATACGTCTAGCTAGAGACGTTAAACCCGGGCAGCTTGGTGGGAGGCAACCCACTATCTATCTTTTATCTTTCCTTTAAATTTAATGTTGTTTTCCTTTTTGTACTATATTTCCCTTTATTATGTTATAATAAAATGCAGGTTTCACTTGAGTTCTTCTCGCTGTGTAGAATATTCTTTACAGGTTCAAATCATGACATTCCACAGCTGCACTCAAGTGTGGGGGAGCTCTACACACTCTACGAAATCTAGGGAGTACACTCTTTCCTTTATTAATTGCATGCCCTATTAATTTTATTTCATCTACGCAATGAGGGCATTGCTTAAGCTTAAGTGTGGGGGAAGAGCCTTTTAGGGCATTTTGTGCTTTAATTGTTTGAATCTCTCTACTTATCAATATGTACCCTGCTAATGTAGGTTGTTCTCTTTAAAAACAAATAATGTTATGAATTGTGGGATAAATGGTACAAAAATTTAAAATTTTGATTACTTGTGAGGAGAATTTTATATGCGGTGTGACCAAATAATCTGCAATGGTTGGATTTTATTGCTCAGGGTTTCTTTCTGTCTTCTCTCTTAGGGATTGCTAAGGGGTGCTTCTCTGTTAAAAAAAGAAGAAGAAGAAGAAATAAAAAAAACAAGGGACTTGCGAGACACCATTGGTAACCAACAAAAGAGGGTTGAATGTTCTTAAATACAAAGGCGTGATGCCTACATTTTCTCATCCCTTATGCAAAAGTGAAACAAATGCATGAATCAATTTTTCCTTTTGTTTTCTCCTCAATGCCCATTCTTGAGAGAAGTTGGCCATGGTAAAAGTTCTCAGAGTCACCTAAAAAAAAAAACATTGAAGTACCTTGGATCATACCCCGAAACTCTATATTTTATTTTTACCTTGAGCACACCTATGCCACCAGCAGTTGATGGATCACACTCCTCAATAAGTTAAAAAGATCATGTTTATCTACCCTTCATAATAATATTTGTTAGTATTGAGCATTCCCTACTTACTTGGGTACGTGGTTTTGCTTGAGGACAAGCAAAAAGATAAGTGTGGGGGTGTGATAAGTGTCCAAATGAGCATGATTTATAGGTGTATTTCATATATTATATTAGCACTTTTCTTGCTCATTTCTCCACTTCGGTTCGTTTTTCCTCTAGTTTATGTTTTATTGTTATCTCACAAATTTATTGTTTAAACATGAGGAAAACCAAGCTGGGAGTAAAGTAGACGAAAAGACGAACGCATAGACGCAAACGGCTCAGAAAACGGAGTCCAAACGAAGAATCTAGAGCCGGTCAAAGTTTGTAGAAGAAAATAAGTCACGACCACATGACGTCCGCGTTGAGTCTAGGCGGACGGCCGGGTGGACGTGAGTGAGTGGCCGGGCGGACGGCCGCGCGGACAGAACAAGTGACCGGGCGGACAAGGCGAGGTCGTCAGTCACGTCCGCGCGAGATTAAGGCGGACGCAGAGGCGGACGCGACTAATATCGAGCGCAAAACAGTTTTTCTTCGTCGACTTCGCTCGTCGACTTCGCCCGTCGACCTGCAACTTATCTATCTACTCTTCGCGTTCTGTCCCTTGAGCAATCAACGCTCTTCCACCTCTGTCTACAGTCGTTCTTCTTCTTCCTCTCCTCTATAAAATACCACTGCTACTTCAAACAAATACACACGTTCCACCCCAAACTCAACACTCAAAATCTCTCATTCCATTTACAAAAATCCTACGTACTCGCTCCACTCTTCTTCCTCTTCATTTTCTCCATTCATCATCCACGCATCTCGTATTGTTATTACGTCCAACCTCTGTCTGACTTATTACCAGTAATATGTCAGGATAAGGAGGATTTGCTCCAGGTAAGGGTTTTAACTATGGTTTGTTTAATTATGTAATCAATATTTCTACCGGTTAAAATAAATACAGTTTGTTACGCTTAAAGGTTTTCTCTCACCATTTTAATAAATTACATGAATTTATTAAAATGCTTTCCTAAGTCTATTTTGATCAGACCAGGTGATAAATAGACAGGTTAATTAAGCCGTAAATCTGGAGAAAGCTTATTATGATTTAATAGGTTAGTATTTTCAGATGCAATTATAATTCCTCGAATTTAACGTCCGTTTACATAGTATTGCTCGAACCTTGATTAGACCGAGCATTTTATGGTAAACGAGTTCTTAAGGGTCTATGACTTAGTCCTTAGGATAATAACAGGAATTTTGCCAAACTAATAAATTAAACCGGTAGAGATAGCATAATTAATCAGATTATATAAAACCTAAACCCGGAGTTCCATTTAATTCATCTGCACTCAGTTTTCTAATCTGCTTAATATTTTCTCTAAAACAAGTCAATTAACTTCCCCCCTTTTGTGACAAGCTTAGGAACTATTTTATCTCGCTATAAGTCCCACGGTTTGACCCCGGCCGCTTCTGTCTTCTATACTACTGCGACCGGGTTTTTATTTGCAGCCCGACGGATATTTTGAGTATTAATTTCTTTCTTTTATCAATTTCACCATTACTAATCACTCACGATAAATCCATTCCGCAGTTAACACTAGGACCAATAGGATCCCGACACCTATGCAGCCTAGTAGGAGGTGTCACCACACTATTAGACCACACCTTGGTCCAATGAGAATAGGCTACTGCCCCACCTCCCTTAGTCAGCCCATGTGTTGTCTTTCTTATATTAAGCCTTAACTAGAACCAATCAGCTTGGAGCAAGTGTTATTCAAGGTGTCACCATTTAAGGTCTTACCCACCTAGGAAGGAAATTGACTAAGCTAATCTCCTTGCCTATAAATACCATCATCCACCACTCCAAAATACTCCATCTAGCACCAAGATTTCGTCCTTCATTAAGGAAGAAGAGAAATAAAGCTCACCTTGTTGCTCTTGTCTTGGTTGAGGGCAAAGAAGAAGAAGAGAGATCCTTGTTCCATCCTTACCTTTCCAAATCATTCATCCACCACTTAAACCCTTTGTAATCAGTAAGAAGAAGGCAAAGAAGGAAGAAACCCATGTAGGAAGAAAGCTTAGGCCGAGAAAGGAAGGAAGGGGGAGAAAGCTCCATACCAATTACAATCCTTGAAGTAAGGTGTTCCTAGAAGTTAACCATCCATTCCTAGCTGTTGGTGGCCGAAAATCAGAGGAGAAACCATGAGAACTCACTCCATTTCCATGTCCAAGTTAGGTGCTCCAAAGGTGTATTAGGGTGTGCCAGTTCCAGCAAGAGTTTCCAAGGTCTTAAAGAAGGTTTTCTTCATTAATTCTTAAGGTAACTTCAAGGTTACTATCCCTTAACAAATCTATATGTATTCAAAGACTAGTACCTCTTTAAGGATTATGTAAATCCGTTGGTATTTTGGGGCACAAAACCATTGAGTTGGAAATAAGCTTTAAGGAATAAAAAGGTGCCTTAAAGACCTAACCTATATAACCAAATACATGGGAGTTGATTTGTGATGTTTAAGCATGGTTTGTAAGCTTAATTGATCTTGAAACTTATATGGTTATAGGTATGTTATTGAGGCTGAAATTGTTATGGTTTGTTTGGTGTAACTTCATGGTTACCATTCTTTAACAAATCTACGTGTTATACAAGAGTATTACTCCTATATTATCTGATTAAATTCGTAGGTATCTATTAGCCTAAACCTAGAAGAGTTACAAAAGTGTTTTAAGGAAGAAAAGGATGTGTTTACAACTTAACTTTGATTACTGAATGCTTAAGAGTTTGTTTATGGTGTTTTGTTTCTGTTTAGTAAGTGGAAATAATCTAGAAGTTATTATGATTGTTTTGGACAGTAATTAGACTAATCTGGTGCTGTTATAATCTAAGAAAGAAGATGTCTTAAGAACTTTGTTTGAACACCAGTTTTGTAGGAATAATTCTAAGATGTTAATCAGGTGTATTAGGTGCTTAACGAACCTATAAGATGTCTTAGTAACATGGCCGAATGATGTGATGGTTACAAGGGTTATTTAAGTTGTTAGGTGTGATTGTTAAACTAATCAGACTCATTGATTAGTCTTTATACCCGAATTGATCAGGGATTCCTTAACATGATTAAAGATGTATTATGGGGTTAAGAGAAGGTTGGTAGTATAATCTGGTTGTTAATATGACCAAATGGGTTAAGGGATTGTTAATGTCTTTAATGTGTGTTTATGATGAAGTTGATGGTGTAACTAAACTAGGACTCAAGGTCTTAGGATCTAATATATTAGAAACCTATATGAATTGTCTGGTGTAACATGATGGTTGTAAGAACTTCTGAACTAGTTTGATCACTTATGTGTTGTTAAAGCCGAATGTAATAGTAACTCATTAGAGTTGTTTTAAGAAGTTAACTATGGTTGTTTATACTTTGAAATCAATACTATTTGATGAGTTAATAATAAGGCCAAATAGGTCTTGAATGATTGGATGATTGTGACCTTGTTTCAAGGTATGATTAATGGTTATTTTGTTTTACTAAGCTATTATGATGATTGGTGTATTTTATGGCCAAACTAATGGGTGAGTACTTGGATGAGTATGTCTTTGTATTAAGATATGATTTATGGTTGATTAAAGTATTTTGCTAATCTGGTTAAGATGTTTATAAATGAGGTCAAATGGGTTGGTAAGTGTTTGTATGTTTTTGACTTTGATTTAAGGTAAGAACTATGACTTGTTTGATTGATCAAGACTTGGTCTTAAGGTAAGAATTATGGTTTGAATTGCTAAGCTGATATGTTTATTGGTGTGTGATCTGGCCAAAGTGCCTTGGAAAATTATATGGTTTTAACCTGGCCTTAAGTGTTGTTTTGGTTGTTGTTATGTTCTTTGTGAGAGTATGATACATACTTTGTTAAGTAACTTGCCCTTTGAGTCTTGCAATACTTGGAATTGTTATACTCTGGTTCAATGAGTAATTGATTGGAATGGATTGTTGAGATATGGCCATATATGTAACTTGGGCAGTGACTGCCTCCTTATGATATATCGGACTCATGGTATGCCTTGGGCTTCATGAGATGCTTCATGGTTTCCTACACTATAGTTTAAAGGTACTATAGGGGGTGTGCACATCTTTTAGCGCCTGGAGTGCATTTGGGAAAGGTTGGATCACCTTAATGATCGGGATTCGTCCCTTGAACCGATTAAAGGTTGGATCGCCTTAAAGATCGAGATTCGTCCCTTGAACTGGTTTGGATAGAAATTGAGGAGTTGAATGGATAATCAAATAAATGAATTGGATTATATCCTATCTAAGCATACTTGGACACCATGTTGTTATTACTTGAGTATTTGGGTGGTTAATTATCTTACCTGATATATATTGGTTGGTTATGAACTAAATATATCTGATGGCTTATTGTTGTACTCAAACTGTTATTGTTAATACTTGAATTATCATGATAAGTACTTGGTCTATTCTGAATATTACTTGAGCTATTAAATGATTAAGAGTGGCTATGATCAGTGGCTATTTTGATATACTATTTCTTTTGATGGTAGCTTTGATTTTACTCAGCGTTGCTGATTTTTGGCATTATGCCTGTGGTCCCTTCTCTGTGATTGTTTGAATGACCACAGATACAGGAAATGAAGATGACTTAAAGGAGCTCGAGAGTGTGGGCTAAGGGATTAGAGACTTTCACCTAGTCTTCTGGAGTTTTGGTTTTATGTTTTAAAGTCAGTTTGTAAACTTTGTTAAAATTTGGATATGTAAGTTATTAAGCCTTAGCGTTCATAGAAGTTGTGAACGTGGCGGTAGCGCCCCGCTAGTTTAATGCTTCCGCTACTACCACTTGTATATGTTTAATATGATAAGAAGATATAGGATTTTGGGGCGTTACAAAGTGGTATCAGAGCAAGGATGCTCTTGATCAAGGATTAAAAAGAACCTAGGAAGGGTTAAAGGGGTTGGAGAGTAAGGCATGTTGTTTCCTTGCATATCAGTTAAACTAACTTGCAGGTTTGTGATACGACTTGTAAAGTGAGGTATGAGATGTGTGCTTTGTTTTGAATGATTTAAGAATGCTTTCTGCTTATGTTTGGATTTCTGCTATGAATGAATGCTTAAGTGATTATTGGTTATGTTTCCTTAATGGTTCATATTGTGGTTATTGGCTATGTCTTGATCATATTGGTTGAATGTGTTGGGAATAGTTGGAGCTTCGGGGTCGAAGCTTTTCTTAAGAGGGAGTGAATGAAATACCCCAAGTTTCTAAGGAATGATTTATGTTACTGTTTAAGTCTTAATAACCTATAAAACACTTTTAAATCCTAATATTGGCATAAGTACTCATTAGGACAGAGAAAGTCCTTAATAGCACTTCTTGTATCATTTTTTTTAAAAAAAAGCTAGCTAGAATGCTCCAATAACATTGTGACAACCAAGCTAGTATGATGCAGCAGCTAGCTTATGTAGTAAACACACAAGTAGGTGACTCATCAAGCTAGTAAGCAAGTAGGTGACTCATCAAGCTAGCAAGCAAGTAGGTGACTCAGCAAGCTAGTAGGACGTCTTAAGCACGACCAAGCTAGTAGGCAAGTAGGACGACTTTAAGCATGAGGTGGCAAGCACGAGGTGGCAAGCATGAGGTGCAAGCATGAGGTGGCAAGCACGGGTGTCAAATTAGCATTGGTTAACACTAGGACCAATAGGATCCCGACACCTATGCAGCCTAGTAGGAGGTGTCACCACACTATTAGACCACACCTTGGTCCAATGAGAATAGGCTACTGCCCCACCTCCCTTAGTCAGCCCATGTGTTGTCTTTCTTATATTAAGCCTTAACTAGAACCAATCAGCTTGGAGCAAGTGTTATTCAAGGTGTCACCATTTAAGGTCTTACCCACCTAGGAAGGAAATTGACTAAGCTAATCTCCTTGCCTATAAATACCATCATCCACCACTCCAAAATACTCCATCAGCACCAAGATTTCGTCCTTCATTAAGGAAGAAGAGAAATAAAGCTCACCTTGTTGTTCTTGTCTTGGCTGAGGGCAAAGAAGAAGAAGAGAGATCCTTGTTCCATCCTTACCTTTCCAAATCATTCATCCACCACTTAAACCCTTTGTAATCAGTAAGAAGAAGGCAAAGAAGGAAGAAACCCATGTAGGAAGAAAGCTTAGGCCGAGAAAAGGAAGGGGGAGAAAGCTCCATACCAATTACAATCCTTGAAGTAAGGTGTTCCTAGAAGTTAACCATCCATTCCTAGCTGTTGGTGGCCGAAAATCAGAGGAGAAACCATGAGAACTCACTCCATTTCCATGTCCAAGTTAGGTGCTCCAAAGGTGTATTAGGGTGTGCCAGTTCCAGCAAGAGTTTCCAAGGTCTTAAAGAAGGTTTTCTTCATTAATTCTTAAGGTAACTTCAAGGTTACTATCCCTTAACAAATCTATATGTATTCAAAGACTAGTACCTCTTTATGGATTATGTAAATTCGTTGGTATTTTGGGGCACAAAACCATTGAGTTGGAAATAAGCTTTAAGGAATAAAAAGGTGCCTTAAAGACCTAACCTATATAACCAAATACATGGGAGTTGATTTGTGATGTTTAAGCATGGTTTGTAAGCTTAATTGATCTTGAAACTTATCTGGTTATAGGTATGTTATTGAGGCTGAAATTGTTATGGTTTGTTTGGTGTAACTTCATGGTTACCATTCTTTAACAAATCTACGTGTTATACAAGAGTATTACCCTATATTATCTGATTAAATTCGTAGGTATCTATTAGCCTAAAGCTAGAAGAGTTAGAAAAGTGTTTTAAGGAAGAAAAGGATGTGTTTACAACTTAACTTTGATTACTGAATGCTTAAGAGTTTGTTTATGGTGTTTTGTTTCTGTTTAGTAAGTGGAAATAATCTAGAAGTTATTATGATTGTTTTGGACAGTAATTAGACTAATCTGGTGTTGTTATAATCTAAGAAAGAAGATGTCTTAAGAACTTTGTTTGAACACCAGTTTTGTAGGAATAATTCTAAGATGTTAATCACGTGTATTAGGTGCTTAACGAACCTAAGATGTCTTAGTAACATGGCCGAATGATGTGATGGTTACAAGGGTATTTAAGTTGTTAGGTGTGATTGTTAAACTAATCTGACTCATTGATTAGTCTTTATACCCGAATTGATTAGGGATTACTTAACATGAGTAAAGATGTATTATGGGGTTAAGAGAAGGTTGGTAGTATAATCTGGTTGTTAATATGACCAAATGGGTTAAGGGATTGTTAATGTCTTTAATGTGTTTATGATGAAGTTGATGGTGTAACTAAACTAGGACTTAAGGTCTTAGGATCTAATATATTAGAAACCTATATGAATTGTCTGGTGTAACATGATGGTTGTAAGAACTTCTGAACTAGTTTGATCACTTATGTGTTGTTAAAGCCGAATGTATTAGTAACTCATTAGAGTTGTTTTAAGAAGTTAACTATGGTTGTTTATACTTTGAAATCAATACTATTTGATGAGTTAATAATAAGGCCGAATAGGTCTTGATTGTTTGGATGATTGTGACCTTGTTTCAAGGTATGATTAATGGTTATTTTGTTTTACTAAGCTATTATGATGATTGGTGTATTTTATGGCCAAACTAATGGGTGAGTACTTGGATGAGTATGTCTTTGTATTAAGATATGATTTATGGTTGATTGAAGTATTTTACTAATCTGGTTAAGATGTTTATCAATGAGGTCAAATGGGTTGGTAAGTGTTTGTATGTTTATGACTTTGATTTAAGGTAAGAACTATGATTTGTTTGATTGATCAAGACTTGGTCTTAAGGTAAGAATTATGGTTTGAATTGCTAAGCTGATATGTTTATTGGTGTGTGATCTGGCCAAAGTGCCTTGGAAAGTTATATGGTTTTAACCTGGCCTTAAGTGTTGTTTTGGTTGTTGTTATGTTCTTTGTGAGAGTATGATACAACTTTGTTAAGTAACTTGCCCTTTGAGTCTTGCTATACTTGGAATTGTTATACTCTGGTTCAATGAGTAATTCATTGGAATGGATTGTTGAGATATGGCCATATATGTAACTTGGGCAGTGACTGCCTCCTTATGATATATCGGACTCATGGTATGCCTTGGGCTTCATGAGATGCTTCATGGTTTCCTACACTATAGTTTAAAGGTACTATAGGGGGTGTGCACATCTTTTAGGGCCTGGAGTGCGTTTGGGAAAGGTTGGATCGCCTTAAAGATCGGGATTCGTCCCTTGAACCGATTAAAGGTTGGATCGCCTTAAAGATCGGGATTCGTCCCTTGAACTGGTTTGGATAGAAATGGAGGAGTTGAATGGATAATCAAATAAATGAATTGGATTATATCCTATCTAAGCATACTTGGACACCATGTTGTTATTACTTGAGTATTTGGGTGGTTAATTATCCTACTTGATATATATTGGTTGGTTATGAACTAAATATATCTGATGGCTTATTGTTGTACTCAAACTGTTATTGTTAATACTTGAATTATCATGATAAGTACTTGGTCTATTCTGAATATTACTTGAGCTATTAAATGATTAGTGGCTATGATCAGTGGCTATTTTGATATACTATTTCTTTTGATGGTAGCTTTGATTTTACTCAGCGTTGCTGATTTTTGGCATTATGCCTGTGGTCCCTTCTCTGTGATTGTTTGAATGACCACAGATACAGGAAATGAAGATGACTTAAAGGAGCTCGAGAGTGTGGGCTAAGGGATTAGAGACTTTCACCTAGTCTTCTGGAGTTTTGGTTTTATGTTTTAAAGTCAGTTTGTAAACTTTGTTAAAATTTGGATATGTAAGTTATGCCTTAGCGTTCATAGAAGTTGTGAACGTGGCGGTAGCGCCCCGCTAGTTTAATGCTTCCGCTACTACCACTTTATATGTTTAATATGATAAGAAGATATAGGAATTTTGGGGCGTTACAAAGTGGTATCAGAGCAAGGATGCTCTTGATCAAGGATTAAAAAGAACCTAGGAAGGGTTAAAGGGGTTGGAGAGTAAGGCATGTTGTTTCCTTGCATATCAGTTAAACTAACTTGCAGGTTTGTGACACGACTTGTAAAGTGAGGTATGAGATGTGTGCTTTGTTTTGAATGATTTAAGAATGCTTTCTGCTTATGTTTGGATTTCTGCTATGAATGAATGCTTAAGTGATTATTGGTTATGTCTTGACCTTAATGGTTCATATTGTGGTTATTGGCTATGTCTTGATCATATTGGTTGAATGTTGGGAATAGTTGGAGCTTCGGGGTCGAAGCTTTTCTTAAGAGGGAGTGAATGAAATACCCCAAGTTTCTAAGGAATGATTTATGTTACTGTTTAAGTCTTAATAACCTATAAAACACTTTTAAATCCTAATATTGGCATAAGTACTCATTAGGACCAGAAAGTCCTTAATAGCACTTCTTGTATCATTTTTTTTAAAAAAAAAACTAGCTAGAATGCTCCAATAACATTGTGACAACAAAGCTAGTAGGTGATGTAGCAGCTAGCTTATGTAGTAAACACACAAGTAGGTGACTCATCAAGCTAGTAAGCAAGTAGGTGACTCATCAAGCTAGCAAGCAAGTAGGTGACTCAGCAAGCTAGTAGGACGTCTTAAGCACGACCAAGCTAGTAGGCAAGTAGGACGACTTTAAGCATGAGGTGGCAAGCACGAGGTGGCAAGCACGAGGTGGCAAGCATGAGGTGACAAGCATGAGGTGGCAAGCACGGGGTGTCAAATTAGCATTGGTTAACACTAGGACCAATAGGATCCCGACACCTATGCAGCCTAGTAGGTGTCACCACACTATTAGACCACACCTTGGTCCAATGAGAATAGGCTACTGCCCCACCTCCCTTAGTCAGCCCATGTGTGTCTTTCTTATATTAAGCCTTAACTAGAACCAATCAGCTTGGAGCAAGTGTTATTCAAGGTGTCACCATTTAAGGTCTTACCCACCTAGGAAGGAAATTGACTAAGCTAATCTCCTTGCCTATAAATACCATCATCCACCACTCCAAAATACTCCATCAGCACCAAGATTTCGTCCTTCATTAAGGAAGAAGAGAAATAAAGCTCACCTTGTTGTTCTTGTCTTGGCTGAGGGCAAAGAAGAAGAAGAGAGATCCTTGTTCCATCCTTACCTTTCCAAATCATTCATCCACCACTTAAACCCTTTGTAATCAGTAAGAAGAAGGCAAAGAAGGAAGAAACCCATGTAGGAAGAAAGCTTAGGCCGAGAAAGGAAGGAAGGGGGAGAAAGCTCCATACCAATTACAATCCTTGAAGTAAGGTGTTCCTAGAAGTTAACCATCCATTCCTAGCTGTTGGTGGCCGAAAATCAGAGGAGAAACCATGAGAACTCACTCCATTTCCATGTCCAAGTTAGGTGCTCCAAAGGTGTATTAGGGTGTGCCAGTTCCAGCAAGAGTTTCCAAGGTCTTAAAGAAGGTTTTCTTCATTAATTCTTAAGGTAACTTCAAGGTTACTATCCCTTAACAAATCTATATGTATTCAAAGACTAGTACCTCTTTATGGATTATGTAAATTCGTTGGTATTTTGGGGCACAAAACCATTGAGTTGGAAATAAGCTTTAAGGAATAAAAAGGTGCCTTAAAGACCTAACCTATATAACCAAATACATGGGAGTTGATTTGTGATGTTTAAGCATGGTTTGTAAGCTTAATTGATCTTGAAACTTATCTGGTTATAGGTATGTTATTGAGGCTGAAATTGTTATGGTTTGTTTGGTGTAACTTCATGGTTACCATTCTTTAACAAATCTACGTGTTATACAAGAGTATTACTCCTATATTATCTGATTAAATTCGTAGGTATCTATTAGCCTAAAGCTAGAAGAGTTAGAAAAGTGTTTTAAGGAAGAAAAGGATGTGTTTACAACTTAACTTTGATTACTGATGCTTAAGAGTTTGTTTATGGTGTTTTGTTTCTGTTTAGTAAGTGGAAATAATCTAGAAGTTATTATGATTTTTGGACAGTAATTAGACTAATCAGGTGTTGTTATAATCTAAGAAAGAAGATGTCTTAAGAACTTTGTTTGAACACCAGTTTTGTAGGAATAATTCTAAGATGTTAATCACGTGTATTAGGTGCTTAACGAACCTATAAGATGTCTTAGTAACATGGCCGAATGATGTGATGGTTACAAGGGTTATTTAAGTTGTTAGGTGTGATTGTTAAACTAATCTGACTCATTGATTAGTCTTTATACCCGAATTGATTAGGGATTACTTAACATGAGTAAAGATGTATTATGGGGTTAAGAGAAGGTTGGTAGTATAATCTGGTTGTTAATATGACCAAATGGGTTAAGGGATTGTTAATGTCTTTAATGTGTGTTTATGATGAAGTTGATGGTGTAACTAAACTAGGACTTAAGGTCTTAGGATCTAATATATTAGAAACCTATATGAATTGTTGGTGTAACATGATGGTTGTAAGAACTTCTGAACTAGTTTGATCACTTATGTGTTGTTAAAGCCGAATGTATTAGTAACTCATTAGAGTTGTTTTAAGAAGTTAACTATGGTTGTTTATACTTTGAAATCAATACTATTTGATGAGTTAATAATAGGCCGAATAGGTCTTGATTGTTTGGATGATTGTGACCTTGTTTCAAGGTATGATTAATGGTTATTTTGTTTTACTAAGCTATTATGATGATTGGTGTATTTTATGGCCAAACTAATGGGTGAGTACTTGGATGAGTATGTCTTTGTATTAAGATATGATTTATGGTTGATTGAAGTATTTTACTAATCTGGTTAAGATGTTTAAATGAGGTCAAATGGGTTGGTAAGTGTTTGTATGTTTTTGACTTTGATTTAAGGTAAGAACTATGATTTGTTTGATTGATCAAGACTTGGTCTTAAGGTAAGAATTATGGTTTGAATTGCTAAGCTGATATGTTTATTGGTGTGTGATCTGGCCAAAGTGCCTTGGAAAGTTATATGGTTTTAACCTGGCCTTAAGTGTTGTTTTGGTTGTTGTTATGTTCTTTGTGAGAGTATGATACATACTTTGTTAAGTAACTTGCCCTTTGAGTCTTGCAATACTTGGAATTGTTATACTCTGGTTCAATGAGTAATTGATTGGAATGGATTGTTGAGATATGGCCATATATGTAACTTGGGCAGTGACTGCCTCCTTATGATATATTGGTGTGTGATCTGGCCAAAGTGCATTGGAAAGTTATATGGTTTTAACCTGGCCTTAAGTACTGTTTTGGTTGTTGTTATGTTCTTTGTGAGAGTATGATACATACTTTGTTAAGTAACTTGCCCTTTGAGTCTTGCTATACTTGGAATTGCTATACTCTGGTTCAATGAGTAATTCATTGGAATGGATTGTTGAGATATGGCCATATATGTAACTTGGGCAGTGACTGCCTCCTTATGATATACCGGACTCATGGTATGCCTTGGGCTTCATGAGATGCTTCATGGTTTCCTACACTATAGTTTAAAGGTACTATAGGGGGTGTGCACATCTTTTAGGGCCTGGAGTGCGTTTGGGAAAGGTTAGATCGCCTTAATGATCGGGATTCGTCCCTTGAACCGATTAAAGGTTGGATCACCTTAAAGATCGGGATTCGTCCCTTGAACTGGTTTGGATAGAAATGGAGGAGTTGAATGGATAATCAAATAAATGAATTGGATTATATCCTATCTAAGCATACTTGGACACCATGTTGTTATTACTTGAGTATTTGGGTGGTTAATTATCCTACTTGATATATATTGGTTGGTTATGAACTAAATATATCTGATGGCTTATTATTGTACTCAAACTGTTATTGTTAATACTTGAATTATCATGATAAGTACTTGGTCTATTCTGAATATTACTTGAGCTATTAAATGATTAATAGTGACTATGATCAGTGGCTATTTTGATATACTATTTCTTTTGATGGTAGCTTTGATTTTACTCAGCGTTGCTGATTTTTGGCATTATGCCCTGTGGTCCCTTCTCTGTGATTGTTTGAATAACCACAGATACAGGAAATGAAGATGACTTAAAGGAGCTCGAGAGTGTGGGCTAAGGGATTAGAGACTTTCACCTAGTCTTCTAGAGTTTTGGTTTTATGTTTTAAAGTCAGTTTGTAAACTTTGTTAAAATTTGGATATGTAAGTTATTAAGCCTTAGCGTTCATAGAAGTTGTGAACGTGGCGGTAGCGCCCCGCTAGTTTAATGCTTCCGCTACTACCACTTTTATATGTTTAATATAATAAGAAGATATAGGAATTTTGGGGCGTTACAAAGTGGTATCAGAGCAAGGATGCTCTTGATCAAGGATTAAAAAGAACCTAGGAAGGGTTAAAGGGGTTGGAGAGTAAGGCATGTTGTTTCCTTGCATATCAGTTAAACTAACTTGCAGTTTTGTGATACGAGACTTGTAAAGTGAGGTATGAAATGTGTGCTTTGTTTTGAATGATTTAAGAATGCTTTCTGCTTATGTTTGGATTTCTGCTATGAATGAATGCTTAAGTGATTATTGGTTATGTCTTGTCCTTAATGGTTCATATTGTGGTTATTGGCTATGTCTTGATCATATTGGTTGAATGTGTTGGGAATAGTTGGAGCTTCGGGGTCGAAGCTTTTCTTAAGAGGGAGTGAATGAAATACCCCAAGTTTCTAAGGAATGATTTGTTACTGTTTGTGAAGGGAAGAAATGGTACCAAGTCAGAACAAGGGACGTAGAGCTTCCGGCCACTCTAGCCGGATAAGAACAGAGATACGTAGAGCATCCGGCCGCATTAGCCGGATGGAGGTAGAAACACATAGGGCATCCGGCCGTCCTCGGCCAGATGAAAATAGGACGTAGACAAGGTAAAATGTAATACGGTCGACCGCCTGTGGTCGACCAAGGGTATTAAAGAGGGGGTAAAACTGTACTTATGCATGTAAAATACAGGCTGGCACCATAAAAACCAGGCCCAAAA
Source organism: Limonium bicolor (assembly GCA_023374045.1). Taxonomy (NCBI): domain Eukaryota; kingdom Viridiplantae; phylum Streptophyta; class Magnoliopsida; order Caryophyllales; family Plumbaginaceae; genus Limonium; species Limonium bicolor. The sequence goes on from CM041780.1 coordinate 311,006,318, forward strand.
TACTATAAATAGGGGCATACCCCCATGAAATATGATACGCAACATTTGGCAGTTAAACTCGCATTCAATCCCAACAGAAGTTCTCTTTCTCTCTCTCTGTCCTTGAGAGGCTCTATAGCCAAGACCAGGTAATATAGGATAGACGGTCAAGTCGAATCGCACCGGGGTAAATGTATTGCCTCGTTAGGTTAGACCAAAGGATACAAAGATTGAGATGGGATTCTAGGATTGTAATACTATTTCATTTGGCGCCGTCTGTGGGAATCCTAGAATCCCATCTCAATCTTTGTATCCTTTGGTCTAACCTAACAAGGCAATACATTTACCCCGGTGCGATTCGACTTGACCTTCTATCCTATATTACCTGGTCTTGGCTATAGAGCCTCTCAAGGACAGAGAGAGAGAAAGAGAACTTCTGTTGGGATTGAATGCGAGTTTAACTTCCAAATGTTGCGTATCATATTTCATGGGGGTATGCCCCTATTTATAGTATTTTGGGCCTGGTTTTTATGGTGCCAGCCTGTATTTTACATGCATAAGTACAGTTTTACCCCCTCTTTAATACCCTTGGTCGACCACAGGCGGTCGACCGTATTACATTTTACCTTGTCTACGTCCTATTTTCATCCGGCCGAGGACGGCCGGATGCCCTATGTGTTTCTACCTCCATCCGGCTAATGCGGCCGGATGCTCTGCGTATCTCTGTTCTTATCCGGCTAGAGTGGCCGGAAGCTCTACGTCCCTTGTTCTGACTTGGTACCATTTCTTCCCTTCTCCTCAGTCCCACAAGTTCTATCTTTCTGAATTTTGGTGAAGAAAATAGAACTTCTGTCTTGTGCTTTGGCGAAAAATTTATTTTTTCAACTGCGGCCAACTCTGAGGCTCCTTGGTTTGTCCGTGCTTTGTCTTTACTTTATCCCACTGTTTAAGTCTTAATAACCTATAAAACACTTTTAAATCCTAATATTGGCATAAGTACTCATTAGGACCAGAAAGTCCTTAATAGCACTTCTTGTATCATTTTTTTTAAAAAAAAGCTAGCTAGAATGCTCCAATAACATTGTGACAACCAAGCTAGTAGGTGATGCAGCAGCTAGCTTATGTAGTAAACACACAAGTAGGTGACTCATCAAGCTAGTAAGCAAGTAGGTGACTCATCAAGCTAGCAAGCAAGTAGGTGACTCAGCAAGCTAGTAGGACGTCTTAAGCACGACCAAGCTAGTAGGCAAGTAGGACGTCTTTAAGCACGAGGTGGCAAGCACGAGGTGGCAAGCATGAGGTGGCAAGCATGAGGTGGCAAGCACGAGGTGTCAAATTAGCGTTGGTTAACACTAGGACCAATAGGATCCCGACACCTATGCAGCCTAGTAGGAGGTGTCACCACACTATTAGACCACACCTTGGTCCAATGAGAATAGGCCACTGCCCCACCTCCCTTAGTCAGCCCATGTGTTGTCTTTCTTATATTAAGCCTTAACTAGAACCAATCAGCTTGGAGCAAGTGTTATTCAAGGTGTCACCATTTAAGGTCTTACCCACCTAGGAAGGAAATTGACTAAGCTAATCTCCTTGCCTATAAATACCATCATCCACCACTCCAAAATACTCCATCTAGCACCAAGATTTCGTCCTTCATTAAGGAAGAAGAGAAATAAAGCTCACCTTGCTGTTCTTGTCTTGGCTGAGGGAAAAGAAGAAGAAGAGAGATCCTTGTTCCATCCTTACCTTTCCAAATCATTCATCCACCACTTAAACCCTTTGTAATCAGTAAGAAGAAGGCAAAGAAGGAAGAAACCCATGTAGGAAGAAAGCTTAGGCCGAGAAAGGAAGGAAGGGGGAGAAAGCTCCATACCAATTACAATCCTTGAAGTAAGGTGTTCCTAGAAGTTAACCATCCATTCCTAGCTGTAGGTGGCTGAAAATCAGAGGAGAAACCATGAGAACTCACTCCATTTCCATGTCCAAGTTAGGTGCTCCAAAGGTGTATTAGGGTGTGCCAGTTCCAGCAAGAGTTTTCAAGGTCTTAAAGAAGGTTTTCTTCATTAATTCTTAAGGTAACTTCAAGGTTACTATCCCTTAACAAATCTATATGTATTCAAAGACTAGTACCTCTTTATGGAATATGTAAATTCGTTGGTATTTTGGGGCACAAAACCATTGAGTTGGAAATAAGCTTTAAGGAATAAAAAGGTGCCGTAAAGACCTAACCTATATAACCAAATACATGGGAGTTGATTTGTGATGTTTAAGCATGGTTTGTAAGCTTAATTGATCTTGAAACTTATCTGGTTATAGGTATGTTATTGAGGCTGAAATTGTTAAGGTTTGTTTGGTGTAACTTCACGGTTACCATTCTTTACCAAATCTACATGTTATACAAGAGTATTACCCCTATATTATCTGATTAAATTCGTAGGTATCTGTTAGCCTAAAGCTAGAAGAGTTAGAAAAGTGTTTTAAGGAAGAAAAGGATGTGTTTACAACTTAACTTTGATTACTGAATGCTTAAGAGTTTGTTTATGGTGTTTTGTTTCTGTTTAGTAAGTGGAAATAATCTAGAAGTTATTATGATTGTTTTGGACAGTAATTAGACTAATCTGGTGTTGTTATAATCTAAGAAAGAAGATGTCTTAAGAACTTTGTTTGAACACCAGTTTTGTAGGAATAATTCTAAGATGTTAATCAGGTGTATTAGGTGCTTAACGAACCTAGAAGATGTCTTAGTTACATGGCCGAATGATGTTATAGTTACAAGGGTTATTTAAGTTGTTAGGTGTGATTGTTAAACTAATCTTAATCATTGATTAGTCTTTATACCCGAATTGATTAGGGATTACTTAACATGAGTAACGATGTATTATGGGGTTAAGAGAAGGTTGGTAGTATAATCTGGTTGTTAATAACTTAATATGACCAAATGGGTTAAGGGATTGTTAATGTCTTTAATGTGTGTTTATGATGAAGTTGATGGTGTAACTAAACTAGGACTTAAGGTCTTAGGATCTAATATATTAGAAACCTATATGAATTGTCTGGTGTAACATGATGGTTGTAAGAACTTCTGAACTAGTTTGATCACTTATGTGTTGTTAAAGCCGAATGTATTAGTAACTCATTAGAGTTGTTTTAAGAAGTTAACTATGGTTGTTTATACTTTGAAATCAATACTATTTGATGAGTTAATAATAAGGCTGAATAGGACTTGATTGTTTGGATGATTGTGACCTTGTTTCAAGGTATGATTAATGGTTATTTTGTTTTACTAAGCTATTATGATGATTGGCGTATTTTATGGCCAAACTAATGGGTGAGTACTTGGATGAGTATGTCTTTGTATTAAGATATGATTTATGGTTGATTGAAGTATTTTACTAATCTGGTTAAGATGTTTATAAATGAGGTCAAATAGGTTTGTAAGTGTTTGTATGTTTATGACTTTGATTTAAGGTAAGAACTATGATTTGTTTGATTGATCAAGACTTGGTCTTAAGGTAAGAATTATGGTTTGAATTGCTAAGCTGATATGTTTATTGGTGTGTGATCTGGCCAAAGTGCCTTGGAAAGTTATATGGTTTTAACCTGGCCTTAAGTGTTGTTTTGGTTGTTGTTATGTTCTTTGTGAGAGTATGATACAAAATTTGTTAAGTAACTTGCCCTTTGAGTCTTGCTATACTTGGAATTGTTATACTCTGGTTCAATGAGTAATTCATTGGAATGGATTGTTTAGATATGGCCATATATGTAACTTGGGCAGTGACTGCCTCCTTATGATATATCAGACTCATGGTATGCCTTGGCCTTCATGAGATGCTTCATGGTTTCCTACACTATAGTTTAAAGGTACTATAGGGGGTGTGCACATCTTTTAGGGCCTGGAGTGCGTTTGGGAAAGGTTGGATCGCCTTAAAGATCGGGATTCGTCCCTTGAACTGGTTTGGATAGAAATGGAGGAGTTGAGTGGATAATCAAATAAATGAATTGGATTATATCCTATCTAAGCATACTTGGACACCATGTTGTTATTACTTGAGTATTTGGGTGGTTAATTATCCTACTTAATATATATTGGTTGGTTATGAACTAAATATATCTGATGGCTTATTGTTGTACTCAAACTGTTATTGTTAATACTTGAATTATCATGATAAGTACTTGGTCTATTCTGAATATTACTTGAGCTATTAAATGATTAAGAGTGGCTATGATCAGTGGCTATTTTGATATACTATTTCTTTTGATGGTAGCTTTGATTTTACTCAGCGTTGCTGATTTTTGGCATTATGCCCTGTGGTCCCTTCTCTGTGATTGTTTGAATAACCACAGATACAGGAAATGAAGATGACTTAAAGGAGCTCGAGAGTGTGGGCTAAGGGATTAGAGACTTTCACCTAGTCTTCTGGAGTTTTGGTTTTATGTTTTAAAGTCAGTTTGTAAGCTTTGTTAAAATTTGGATATGTAAGTTATTAAGCCTTAGCGTTCATAGAAGTTGTGAACGTGGCGGTAGCGCCCCTCTAGTTTAATGCTTCCGCTACTACCACTTGTATATGTTTAATATGATAAGAAGATATAGGAATTTTGGGGCGTTACATTCAGTCTTCTCGAAGATTGACCTCCGATCCAGATATCACCAGATTGCTATCAAAGAGCAAGACATTGAGAAAACAACATTCCGAATGAGATATGGCCACTACGAATTCACAGTGATGCCATTCGGTTTCTCTAACGCACCAGCCAAATTCATGGATCTGATGAACCGCCTATTCAGTGATCAGCTAGACACTTCGATAGTAGTATTCATCGACGGCATTCTCGTGTATTCAAAATCAGCAGAAGAGCATGAAAACCAACTGTATGCGAAGTTCTCCAAATGCGAGTTTTGGCTAGATCAGGTATCTTTCCTTGGTAATGTCATCTCGAGTGCGGGTATCTCAGTTGATCCATCGAATATCGAAGTAGTACGATCATGGCCTAGACCCAAGACTGTTACCGACGTCCAGAGCTTTCTTGGTCTAGCCGGTTATTACCGGAGGTTTGTAAAGGACTTTTCTAAAGTCACTAAGCCCATGACGACATTGATGAAGAAAGATGCACCGTTTGTGTGGACAGGCGAGTGCGAGGTATCTTTCTAGAGCCTAAAGGACTCATTGACCTCAGCGCCAATTCTCACTCTTCTAGAGGGCACAGAGGGATTTGAAGTGTATTGTGATGCATCAGGCAAAGGCATGGGATGTGTACTCATGCAGCATGGCAAGGTAGTAGCCTACACCTCCCACCAGCTGAAAAAGCATGAAGAGAATTACCCGACACATGACTTAGAGATACGAGCCATTGTCTTCACCTTGAAGATATGGCGACACTATCTCTATGGGGTAAGCATCACCATCTACTCCGACCACAAAAGTTTACAGTATGTATTCACGCAAAAGGAACTGAATTTTAGACAAAGAAGGTGGATGGATTTTCTATCAGATTACGACATCGACCTACAGTATAAAGAGGGGAAGACAAATGTTGTAGCCGACGCCCTAAGCCGTCGAGCACACTCGCTCCATTCGTTACTCACTTCTTCTAGCTTGGTTGACGAGGTGCGAGACTCTCAGTTGAGCGACCCTTACTTTACAGAGATCAGACAGAAAATTTCGGAGGGTACCTTCGAGAACCGAAAGTACGACTTCAAACTGCATGAAGATGGTCTAATCCGATTGAATGGCAGATTATGCGTCCCCCGAAGCAATGCTGAGATAAGGGATCGCATTCTGCGAGAGTCACACTGTTCTACATTGTCCGTCCATCCGGGAGCCTCCAAAATGTAAAAAGACATGAAGATGTACTTCTGGTGGTCGGGAATAAGATCCGATGTGACTGAGTATGTTCTGAGGTGTCTCATATGCTAGAAGGTGAAGTTTGAGCATCGATGACCGGGAGGAATGGTGCCATTTATGCCAATTCCAGAGTGGAAATTCCACGATATCTCCATGGATTTTGTTGTTGGATCCCACCTGCCAGGGGAGGACTCAACATGATCTGGGTAGTAGTCGATCGCCTCACCAAGGTTGCCCGATTCATACCGATGAAGGACACCTGGAAGGTGGCATAGCTCGCTGAGCTATTTGACAAGGAGATCATTCGACACCACGGAGTACCGAAAACTATAGTATCTGACCGCGATACCAGATTTCGTTCGAGATACTGGAGAGCAACACGGGAAGCGCTGGGTACAGAGTTGAAGCTTAGTACCGCCTTCCATCCACAGACCAACGGTCGGACAGAAAGGACCATCCAGACACTCGAGGACATGCTTAGAGCATGTGCCTTAGACTTTCAGGGGACCTGGATTGATAAGCTTCATCTTATCTAATTCTCGTATGATAATAGCTATCACGCTTCGATTAAGATGTTGCCATTCCAAGCTTTATATGGTAGACCCTGCCGTACCCCGTTGTGTTGGGATGAGTCAAGTAAAGCGGTCATAATTGGACCGGAGTATCTTGAACAAGTACAAGCGAAAGTGCAACAAATCCGAGCAAATATGAAAGCAGCCCAAGATAGACAAAAATCCTATACGGATGTGCGACGACGCGACCTTGAGTTCGTTGTGGGCGACCAAGTGTTCTTGCGTGTTTCACCTATGAAGGGCGTATTCTGATTTGGCCAGAAGGGCAAGCTGAGCCCAAAATTTATAGGCCCGTACACGATTGCCGAGAGGATTGGAGCTGTGGCTTATAGGCTAGCATTACCTGAAGAATTAGCGTGTTCATGATGTCTTTCATGTATCATAACTCAAGAAATACATAGCCAATCCTTCTCACGTATTAGAACCCGGACAGCTATCCCTAGAGCTGACGATGAGATATGTCGAGACTCCACTGCGAATCCTTGATACGAAGACGAGAGACACTCACCATAAATTTGTATGAATGGTGAAGGTCTTGTAGTCTAACCACGATGTCGAGGAAGCGACTTGGGAATTAGAAGATGCCATGAAGGCGAAGTACCTAAAGTTATTTGTAGACTAGCTGTCTAGTATCTGTATAGTATGAAGGGTACGGGGTGCAACCCTTTTAAAGGGGGTAGAGCCATTTTGCTTTTGCATTGCTTCAGGATAGCATTGTAGAGTATGTATGTATTGTGGTACATTTTGTTGGCACAAGTAGTGCTAATTGTATTTCGTTTGGCACAGTGTAGTGCTAGTAGTATCCAGTATGTTTGAACAATGTGTAATGTATTTGTGTTTTATGGTATATGACATGAATGGTAATTTGGAACGTATTGTGGAATTGTGAATTGGATTGTGTATTGTGTATTGCATTTGGATTGTGTGTGGTGTATTGTATTTGGATTGTGTATGCTTGCAGTGTAGGAATTGTGATTACCTTGTAAGGTGGTAGTAAAGTGCATTGTGGCAATTGGTTTGCCAAATGAGTAGAAATAGTAAACCGTAAACCATGAGCAACTTTGAGGGCAAAGTTCCTTAAGGGGGGTAGATTGAAATACCCTGAAATTAAAAATAAGTATTAATTAGTCTAATTATCATTTTAGAGGTTTAATTACATCTAAATAAACATGAGGGAGCAAATCCCGAAGAAAACGGATCCTTAAAAAAGATTAAAAGCACAAACGAACCTTAAAGCGCGTTTTTTGAGGAAACCGGGAAAACGCGACTTATAGCCGGTGAAATAGACTCGTAGTAATTTTGGTCAACCAAATAGTCATTAATAAACATTAATGAAGGCTTATAACCAATAAAATTAATTAAACAAGAAAATTTTGGAAAACGGGTTCCGGTTAGTAAAAACTGTAAAAACCGGGAAGTTGTGAGGTGAGAGTGTAAATAAGCTAAACTAATGTGTCCACTTTTGAAAAAAAAATCAAAATCTGTAGAGTGTGTATGGGGGGGGCAGGCTCACTCACTTCTCTCCCTCCCCTTTATTTGCTTTTAGTAGCAAAAGGACAAATAAATAAAGCAAAAATACCTCTCTCTCTCTCTCATATCCCTCCAATCTCCCTCATGTAATTCCCTCCTCATTCTTTCTGAATTTTCTCCTCCCTCTCAGCATGACAATGGCGATTTTGTAAGCCCCATACAGCTCTCCCCTTCTCTCTTCTTGTTCAAGGCTTAAACCATCTCCAAATTCTACAAAAAACTGCACCATTGGATTCCCCTTGTCAAGGAGAGTATTCCTCTCTTTTCAAAAATCAGAAAACACCACTTTCATCTCCATGGGTGTACTGCATTTTGGATCTTGAAGACCACCATTGGAAGCACCTTAACTTCCTTGTTTTGAGGTAAGAATAGCCTTAAAACCTATCTCTTTCTTACAAAACGAAATTCCAAGTTAAGCACTTGTTTTGTGCCTTGTTCTCCAGCCGGTTTTGACTCCATTCATTGGCTGGAATCCTTGCTCTCTAACTAACCAAGAAATCCATCCATTGATTGAAAGGTAATGCTCTCTTGAAACCCAAAAATATATGTTCCTAAGTTCTAAGTAAATTAAGGGTTAGTGTTGAGATTGTATTGCTGTTTTGGAAGGGCTGTAGCATTGCCTAATTCATGAGGAAAAACAAGGAAGAAAGAAAGAAGAAAGGAGAAAGGAAGAAGAGAAAGGAAAAGCTAGAAATACAAGGTAATTGTTCATACCTTGAGCTAGTTGTGAATGTTTAGTGTAACAGATTTTAAAGGTTTGAAATGAGTAATGTATATAGCTTTGAGTAGTAGTTATGTTGGAGTATAATGAGGAAGAGAATTAAATTGTTTTAAACTTTTAAAAGACGATTAAAAGCTTGGGGAAAAACCTTGGGGAATGAATATGTATGTGTAGGAAAAATATAAGGTATTGTAGAGTGTGGAGTGTTGTGGGGAAATTGGATATGTGTGTATTAATGTCCTTAAATAAACAGGTTTGGTAAGTGGTAATTTGTGAACAAACAATGTGGTGAGAAAATGAAAATTATAGGGGAGACTATGTCAAATTTTACGTAGAAACTACAGAACTTGAGAGCTTAATGTGAGTAGTTTAGCATTTTGAAAACAGATTGAGAAGGAGTTAAGTAGTAGGAAAAACTAGGATGAAAGATAAAACATTTTGGATGCTAGAAGTGGCATTGGTAGAGGGAGTATTGAATGGTAGAAGTTGGGATAAAAATCTGTAGCATAAGAGGAACAAAAACTGGTGCAAGTGTAGAAGAAGAAGTGAGAAAATTGTGTAAGTTAACTTAGGAATGATTAGTGAGTTTAGTATGTGGTTTGGGGAAGTTTAGAGCATCAAAATGAGTGTTAAACATGTTGGGAATGCTTTGGGAAAGATTAGGAAAGTAATGGGTGAAGAATAGAGCAGAAAAACAAAGTAAAATGGAAGTACTGGGCTGGACCGACCTTGGGACCGAACTTAGCAAGGTCGGTCAAGCATAAATTAACAAAGATGGAAGTCTACTGACTTCGACCGACCATGGGACCGAACTTGACAAGGTCGGTCGAGTCGTAAATTGTGAAGCCAGAAGGCTACTGACTTTGACTGACCTTGGGACCGAACTTGGCAAGGTCGATCGAGTCATAAATTTCAAACCCAACAACATGCTGACTTGGACTGACCTTGGGACCAAACTTGGCAATGTCGGTCGGGTCTGAATTTTCCGGTATCGTTACTCACTGACTTCGACCGACCTTGGGGCCGACCCTGGGTAAGGTCAGTTGAGTCTTACAAAAAAAAATTATATATATATAATCATAGTAATCATATGTATCTATATATATATATATGTGTGTGTGTGTGTGTGTGTGTGTGTGTGTGTGTGTGTATATATAGTAGTACTTCATGAATGGAGCAATAAGGGTAAGAAAGTATGTACATGAGTAAGAAAGCAAGTTTAAGAAGTAATGAGAAGAGAATGATTTTCATAAACAAGTATGTAATGTAAAGAACTAATAAGTGTGAATTAGAAGTATTAATGAAACAATGATTTAGGTCAATAGTAGATCATTGACCGTACAACTCTATGAATGTATAGGACTCGACTAGTTGAACTCTAAAGGGAAAACTGGGAGTACGAGTACGACGGTGAACGGTATGATTTTCTCATGCCCCGTATGCTACCTTGGCTACTCTGATTTGTGTGTTTATGTGATCACCTAAATAAGATAAATGCACGAATTGGATTTTAATGCACTTACTTTTGCTTGTATTATATTGTTCTTGTTGGAGTGCCTTGAACTCTTAGTTTGTATAATTCACGAAATGAATGATTGAGAATGAAGTGTATGTGTAGCTGGCTGTGTAGTGTACTAACCTATGGTATGGAGGGAATGACTTCTACTAATTCCTAACTACCTAACCTTCTAACTTGAGTAATTGGTAATATGGAATGAGTAGAAGACCGATATAGTTTCGGCCACACGTGAGGATATGGAGACACAAGAGGTTGCATCCGAATCCTGGCCTTAAAATTTTCCATGGACCAAACCCCTTAAATGGGTAGCATCATGGATTAGTGAGCCACCCTAAAGCCCGGTGGTGGGATATAGTAGTCTCTGCCCGGAGGTCATACCAACTTGACTTGAGTAAGTAAGTAAGTAAAGTATTTGTATGAGTAATGGTCTTGGCTAGTGTAAGTCATAGACCACGAGTAAAAAAGTAAAGTACACCCAATTAACCTGGGTGAGTAAAGAAGCTAACAAGCATTGTGTATGTATTGGAGAGGCGTATCTCCGTATTCTAGTAAGTATGAACGGTTGACTTGTAATGTCTTCCTTATGTTTATTGAATTGAATGTTTGTATGTTCTATGATGTAATTGTAATATTGTGTACAAAAGCATGTATGTATGTATGAGTAAAACAAATAGCATGTATTCAACTAAGTAGTTGGCGTACCTCCGTTAGCACGCGGGGTATGCGAATTTCATATGCAGCGTTTTATTGAGCCCCTTGGGGCACTGTTTTTAATTCTACAGGTACCCGCGAGATTTGAAGGTCGAGTAAGGACCGTGATGAATTCTTTTGGGGATAGATAGTAGATTGAAAATGGTGTACTGAGTTGTACACGGCTTGACACCTTTTGAGTAGCCAGTGTACCATGTGGCACACACTTTTGACAGAATTTAATTGTGAAACTTAGTATGAATGAGTAGTTGTATAAACTAATGATTTTTTAATACACCTGTAGAGTTGGAATGCAATTCATATACTTTTGAATACTCGGTAATCAAGGTTGTAAATAAGTATTGGAAGTGTAATGTAAGTATTTATGTTACTCAGTATATCTTAATCTCTAGACCGTTACTTAGTAATAGCCTTGTTAGTCTTGGAATGGCTGACAACGTTGTATCACCCGCCGGGAGTATGTAAGTATCCGCTGCATGTAGAGTAAACATGAAGACGATTAGAGGATAATTGAAGGATTAACGGTTGGGGTGTTACAGATAGACTATTGGACAAAGGGTGCCGCTTCAGGCACACGGCTTTGGCCATTCATGGATGCCTTAATTAGGCAAGTGGAAGACCCGAGATCGAATGATCCTTTTCAATGAGCACTTCGTGTGTACAGAGGACTACTGTCCAGTAAGGTTACTTACGGGTTGTCCTAACATTATGCCCATTGGTATTGGAAATAAGACTTAATGGTGACTAACATAATTTAAAGGAAAACTACGATTACCCTAGTGGAAATAATTACACGTTCACATGATTGTTATACAATATTGTATATCGTATGTTGTGTATTGTGTGTGGTGCATGGATCATTACATGGATGGATTGCTATATGTTCAATTTATGTTATTTACTGTTATTCATATAACCTGTAAAATGAACCAGGATGTAATTAACCTCATGTTCAGACGGATAATTAACCTAAGTGATCTAAAGGGTCTAGGATTACACTTTAGCATATTCAGTATTTCACTGAGCCTATACGGCACCCCATTACAGGTACTTGATCGTGTTGTGAGCCGAAGCGCGGGAACGGGGGTAGACAACCTCGACTTTTGTATTGCACTCGGACTCTTTTCTTTTGTATCTTGCGATATCGTTTTGGGATTTTGTTTAGCAGCTCACTATCATACTTTTGGAGAACTAGTTAGTAGCATACCTCTCGAGATTACCTTAGGGTTAACAATTCTATTTTTGAACTATCGGTATAGTTAGGTAGGCTACTCACTAGTAATTATTTTGGATATTAAATGATGCAATACGGTGTTAGCTTATTACCTCGTCATCACATTGGAAACGGTTGTAATATTGGTTTAGTTGTTGAGATGGATGTTTCGTTGTTTGCATGGGCGAGCAATGGCGGTAACACCCGGGTTGTAGGCGTTTAGTGTAACACCCCTCTCCACAATCACGTAATAATCTCTCACGTAGCAATAAATAAAATGTCTTACAACGGAAGATAAATAACAACATGCAATACTCACTCGGGTGTCACCGGCCATTACTCGCCCATGCGAGCAACGAAGCCAAACTACATCCAACAACCAACCAAAACAAACTACTAACCGCCGTGATAACGAGAGACTCCTATACATCATACTAAGTCCATAAACCATAAACATCGACAAGTGAGCGTCTACCCAAACCTGAAAATACATAACCTTACTATAATACAATTCACCATCTTCATTGCCATATAGACAACCTCCATGTGCAGCAATAATTAAAGTAAAACTCCAATTACCCTGTTCTCGCTCTTCGGCTTCGACAATAATCAACAACCTGTAATGGTGTAGTATTAGCGATAGACACTGAGTATGCCAGGCCTGGACCCTAATGGTCACTTGTCATTTTAACCATCTTATTATTAGATCGGTTTCATGCTTTACCATTTTACAGTTATAATCAGTACTGTAATAAACATGTATAATATACATAATCATCCATCCAAATATTCATAAACATTAAATCATCCATCCAATCCAAACATTCATTAATATCTCAAACAACAATTGTTTATCGAACGTATCGAGTACTAACAACATAATGTACAATGTACAATCGCCGTAGCGTTCAGCATCCTTTATTATTTTAATTTAACCTGGCCTTCAAGGCCCCATCCATATGTACAATGTATAATCGCCGTAGCGTACAGTTTCCATAGTTAATTTAATTTGGCCTTTAAGGCCCCATCCAAACCATGTTTAATTATTAATACCAGTTGGGCGTCATGTTTGGACAACCCGATAACCTCACCATGGACAGTAGTCCTCCCGTACACACAAAGGTGCTCATTTCACCAGAGGTCCGGAGGCCCCTGACTCTCTTATGTCTCGTAAGACGTCCATATAAAGGCCGTAGCTACCTGACCCACGATCCAGTTTGGGCTCGTTGGGTATAAACCTGGAGCGGAATCCAATCGGAAACCCCCTTAGTGATCACAAATGCGCAACCAAGTAGTTCGTAAACTACCGGGATTCCTCACCTCAACTTATACCATCTCTCACTCATAATGTTTAAGATATGCTCTTAGTCTTATGGAGAATATAAATTATTAGTTAGCTGCCCAATGGGTCTCACGCATACCTGGAAGTAATCTAGGTTATATTCATGTTCGAGATCCATGCTCTAGAGACCGACAATGTCGTGACTCATCCCTAAGTGTTTTACTTAGGTTACCATATACTTAATATTAATACTATGGTATTATATCAAGTAACCGTCATGTTATCACATTAACGTATATGTATGTTTATATAAGTCGATCTATAGTCGACGTAGTGTTAGTCTCGTAGGACGCTCGTGCATAAATAAATAATGCAGTAACACTTAATCACATACATGTATCCACACACATAACACACAAGTTATATCAACCAAATCCGAGCCCAAGGAGCTTCCTTAGGACAACTCGGATCAAACCCCTTTACATACCGTTCAGCAAGACCTAGGATGCGCAGTGTGGTCCACTAGCTTGTCAAGCGTCCTTGTCTGAAGTATAATCTAAACGGTATTAAAACTACAAGTCAGTCTCCATGACTAACTACATCCGGTATTTCCGAATAACAAGTAACCCCGACAGTTCATCCCTGTTTTCTACAGTTATTTGTTACGGGTTTCTCTAAACCGGTCAGCTTTGTTACTAAAACTCGTATGTCAAAATATTTCAACTGTTAAGTTTAATTCATTATTTTTCTTTAATCTTATCCACCATTAAATTTAGGTACATAATCTATAGTTGCATGTATGCATGCATTGTTATATTATATTGTACTATTTTTCCACCATCCATTATAATACATTGTATTATATTATCCATTATCTTAACAAATTATATTTGCATTCCAAAACTCATAACTTATAGTTTGTAACTATTTTTCAAGTAATAACCACCACCATTATATTATATGGTTTCCAACCATAATATATACTCTTCCTTATATACATTATTCTTGTGTATGTATATATTTACCACGTAGGTAAATTTCGTGAGTTTAATAAACTCTTATATTATTTGTTACATTTTATCATCTTATATTAGATGATTATTCCCATTAGTTGTATTATATTGTACAACTTATATTAAGATTATTATCATAATATTATGTAACATTTTATGTTGTATATTTACAACTCCCAAGGTTTAATCAATAAATACCTTAGTTAATAAATCCCATTTATTTATAGTTTGTCACATTATTTAATGTGAGTATCCTTACTTGTATTAATTCCATTTAACCACATTAATACCATATAATTGTTATAACATTTATAACATTATAGACCTTAGTCAAAAATTCATTTTCCAACCCTTAATATTTCGGTACAGCCCTTGAATTTATTTAAATTCTATTTTGACCACATAACATTATGTTATGTTATTCCATATGCTAATATCATTTGATATGATATTTTTATTTCCTTTAACTTATAACCTATAGTTTTTTATATAAAACTATTATATATTGCTGCATAGGCATATATATTGAACCTTATTCTTTTCCATAAAACATAGTTTCCTTTTTTTACAAAATCACCCCATCATTTTTACCATGTTATATATACCATTAAATATAACATTTCTAACTTAAAAAAAAAGTATAACCTATGGTTATTTTATTTAATAACTGAACTGTAACACCCCATCCAAACAACATACACACTTAACAACAAACTGCAGCGGAAAACAAACTTCAACACATTACTTAACTTCTTGGTGTTACACGCCGTTAACCACCCACGTGGCTAACAAGGCTAATACATATACATTGTACCGGTCTGATGGGCTAAATTCCCGAGCGACTACACATTACTATCCCTTTCCATTAACAACAACAACAACATACACCTTTCAACTGTACCGAGTATTCACAAACTGATGCCGATAACAGTTTCGGTCTTACTACGCCTACTGTATATATACACTTAAATGATTACCCATGTACAACGACTACCCGTCCTACTCTCGAACGGCTTCCAGCACTTCGTACCTGAAATAAGAAAAGAAGAGAAAGGGTGGCCCCCAAGGGGCTCAGCACCTTTGCTGGGATGGTAATCCCGCAGCCCACATGCTACCGGGCCACGCACAACTAATTGTCGTCTTAGCATGCGGTTGATTATATTTAAATCGTGCACGCAACTGTAAACACACAACACACAACATTTTGCCTCAATGGGCTCAATAAACGGATAATACATCCTTATTTGATAAGTCACTCATGGTATTCATTATCCCTAGAGTGTTTCCCCTCTAATGGAGCTACTTCCTTAATAGACGACACTTACCCTTAAATCGGGTTATCCTTAAACGCCTCTCATCACAACTGGGATTCATTTCCATGATCCACACACTCCATATTTTACAACATATAACATCCCTCACATAACAAAACATAACAACACTTCTCACGTTTCGACGTGCACATGATAACATCGCAATAGAAATTGCATTACAACCACATCACATAACATACAGGAACGGTCCACTTGGAACCGACCCAAACATAGTTAATTCACTAGTGAGCCTAGAGAATGGTGTCACCCTCATGGTAAGCTCGTTATACAACAACAACACTCATTACCGTCCTAATAGTCGGACGAGTAACTTAAGTTAAGATGGTTCGGGTTTGGAGGCCCGAACACACCACACAAACACATGTTCCCCCTAAACCGATCATAAGTCAGAATAGCTAAGCTTTGGAATAAGCTAATGGGAGATCATAACCCGTGAGGGAAACAACCATAACAAAGAGAAGGGTAAGGCTAAGAAGGATACCCTCTCCCAAACAACGCGCGACCGGCCAAACCGGATTCCTCACCACTGTTAGTACATACTTACTTTAGATATTAGTTAGAACCCCACTATGGAGTCTATCATAACTACACACCATACAGTATTACAACTGGGTTAGACACACAAGGGAGATCCCTACATTCACATACACATATCACACAATTAACGCACGCATAGCCGTGGTTAGTACGTCCCATGGTTCGGGTCGTTTACTCCGAATACCAAACTCTCATGTGATCCTAGACTCAGTTAACTAAGGTTAACACTTCCGAGGTTAAATGGTATCGGAGTTGTACACGCCACATAAATGAATTACTGTAAACTCATTACATGTTTAATCTTACAACGTGGCAAACATACAGAAAAACACATTGGCATACAAGCCGGTGTAATCTGGTAGGACACAGGTTGCAAGAAAACCATACCTGTCACCGGAGTCCACTATACCACGTCCACTTATGTTCCTCGAGCAATTCTCGAACAACTGATATCATTACATGTACTTTTATTAACTTCGGGGTAACATGATTGTTTAAAGTCTAATGCTTATAACTTATCCCCGTTAATTTAGTTATATAACTTCACATTTTAACTTGTTTTACTTTTACATTTTAATACAATTTATCCTCCACTAAATTGTCATTATAACTCACTTAACATGTCCTTAACAATCTTATATCATCATTACTGATCAATCCCCATCATTACACATCATTTTCATACCTTAAACAACATTTTTAGAGTGGTCCGGGACTTGGTCCTTACCTTAAGTCCCGGACCAACACTTACAGAAACTCTCGGCTATTTTTAACAGGGTGGTCCGGGACCTTGTACTCACCCCAAGTCCCGGACCAAAGCTCTTGTGAACTCTCGGCCCTTTTTTGTGTATGGTCCGGGACATCATCCACTACCTAGGTCCCGGACCACTGTAACAGAATCCCAAATATGACATTTTCAAGTCTTGGTTCATCTATTCTCTTCATCCATTGATTACCCAAACTTCATACATGAACTTAGGCATATTCTAATACCAAAATATCACTTTGATTCACCTTACAACATTGTCCAACTTGTTACCCAATTTTTCTTACAAAATCTCTTAACACTTGTAACATTTTCCATTTGGTTTCCTATGTGGTGTTTCACCTATAATGACTACTACACCAAAGTGTTTCCTCACCTTCATAACATCATCTCCCAAGCACCTCCTCTTACTAACCAAATCTTCTTTTCACAACTTCTTAAAATTCCTTACTCAAAACCTTACTTAAACATCATTCCCTCCTTATTCATCAACATTACCTAAACCTTAAACAACTTCTCCAAGACTTTAATACATCCTAAAAACACTCATTGAATTCCTAGAACTTCCAAGACAATACCAAAGTCCTTGTAGCACTTTAGAACACCTTAAAACATGTTTTCCTTCTTAGTAAAACATTTATCCTTTCCTAACATATCCTAGTTAACCAAAGTTCATTTAAGCACTTAAAACTCCTTATACATTATACAAATTTTTCCATAGCTTCTCTTGTATATAATCACATCCAAACACTTAAGTTTTTACCTTATTCCATTCAAGAACACCTAAAATCCATCAAACACATTTTTATACACAAACTTCACACATTTAGCACTACATCACAATATAGTGCATAACTTAAATTGCTTGGCACTTAGGCCATTAAATAACATGGCTCTTAGGCCCTTAAATTGCATAAACCTTAAACACTGAATTTCCCGCATAAGTAATGCCTTTGACCTACAAATACACCCAACAATACATATGCCCTTAATAAAATCCTTGAGAGCATTTCTCTAGGTCATTCACCATTGGCTCCTTAGGTTTTTTATTAAGCAAATCAAGCTCATTTTCCTAAGGCATTTAAACAACATTAAGTTAACACATTTACCTCTTTTCTTTCAAGACTTTCCACTTGTTTTTCTTTGTTCTTCCTTGTTTCCTTGTTTAAAAATCGGCTAAGCTTAGTTGCTTGTCAACTTCTAAACATTATACAAACAATGTGATGAGTATTCAAGCTCCAAGCTTAATCTCATTGTAAACCCTAGGTTTTACATTGTTCAAAGAGCATTAAGATAGTTGTTTTACCTTGGTCTTTGAAGGGAATTGGAATATCTATCAAGAGAGGACTCCACCAAGTCCTTGAAAGATTCAAATGGAGCTAGAACAAAGCAACACAATGAGCACCATTAATGGTGACTTTCGGACATCACACAAACATGAAGGAAATGTCATTTTTCTTTGAGTTTCCTTACCTTGAAGCAAAGGAGAACAATAATATGTGAAAAGGTGAGCTCAAGCTCCTCCCATGGGGATTCCTCTTGGCACCGAAATGGAGCTCTTGGAATTTTTAAAGGATAGAATTGAAGAGCTTGATGAGACAAAGAGAATGGTGGTGTTTGTTTTTGATTTGGTTAAGTGAGCTAGGAAATATTGGCAATGGAAGATGGCATTTGGTGCTGTTGCTGTAGCATCACCGTGAGAAAAGAAAGAAGAGAGGTAGAAGAGAGCTTAGAGGCGTGTGAAATGAAGGAGGAAGGAAGAAATGAAGATAAGTTCTACTTTTAGAAGATATTAAGTAGTAAAGTAGAATAGTACTTTACTTTATGCTTTTCCCTTCTTAAATTGATTTGCAAATGGTGATGACTTACCTTACAAAAACCGGCCCCCCATTAGTAGTCTAGGGGTATAATAGTCTTTTTTGACCAATTTAATTACTTATAACAACATATGTTACAAACTAGCTTATTAAAGTTACTATTCACTAAAACAAGGCACATAGATGTGAAATTTTTGATTTCCCATTGATATAGACTTCCAAATGTGATACTATATAGTACACATGTTAATTAAAGAGTAATGATGGCCATTTAGCCATTCAAAACTCATTTACAAGACAATTTTTCAAAAACGTGCTTTAAGACTCCTTAAAGCACTTTTTGTGTTTTAACTTGTTTTCAAGCTTGGTTTTATTTGGTAATTGATTTAATATGTTCATTAACATATTTATAAGGCATAGGTATGACCATTAGGTCTTATACAAATTTATCCCAAGCTTAGAGCACATTTTATCCCATATTGACCTTAAGGTATTTATTTGTGTTTTGTTTGGTTTCATTGTCTACCAAGGTTTTATAAGGACTTAATTAGCCTTATAAAATCATAATTAAATATTATTAAGTCTTGGTAGGCTCTTTGGGTCCTAACCAAGTTCACTCCAAGCTTAGAGCATGTTTTTGCTCAAGCTGTGTCTTAGTGCCTTATTGCACTCTACTATGGTTTAAATTGTTCACTGATGTTTCTAAGGCACTTTTTGGCCTTTACATACCATAGTTTAATATTTAAACCACATATCAGTGTTTGGGGTATTTCAATCTACCCCCCTTAAAAGAACTTCGTCCTCGAAGTTTACACTTCCCACACATCTTGGATTAGAATACGGGGATTACTTATAGAAATAAAACTTCCATAACCAAACACACTTTACATCACAACCTCAGACTTAATGGTCCGGGTAACACATTCATATCCCTACATAACATAACATACTCACATGATAACCTCGGACTCAATGGTCCGGGTGTCTTAACAACACTTACACATACATAACAACCCTTAGACTCTCTGGTCTTGGGTAACATAACAACATTTAGACACACGGTCTTGATAATATAACAGCCTTTAGACACATAGGTCTATGTAACACAACACATTTAGACTCATAGGTCTTAATAGCATACACTTTAGGAGATCAAAGTCAAAATAACATTTATTACACATACCACACAACATGTCATAGCATGTATGGCAATCAAAAATGTCTTTGATATACACTGTGATCCCGCAGAACCCGGTCGCGATGGACACCTTCCGTCCCCGTGCCTTTGGGAGATCAAAACAATCACTTCAATTTGAAATTTTTCCTTGTGAGGTTAAGTAAGAAAACTTTAATTATGTAAAGTATCTATCGACGTTTTATAAATACCAATTCAAAATCCTTTTTGAAAACACATACAACTCCAAGTCCAACTTATGCTCTTTGCTTCTTTTCTTAGCGTGGTTATTTGTGACCACTTATAGGGAGCTTCAAGGATCATCCAACCCTGATGTGATCAGCATCAGTGTTGAACTATCCTTCCACTCCAATTTGTGTTCGGCTTCCCTTGATCTCATGATAATCAAGTTTCACCTCCCACTTCATTTTCAAGCATCAATTAAATCACTCATTTCCAATTTTCTATCTTTTAAATCATTCTAGTCATGATCATAACATCTCCAAGGGATAGAACTTCATCTATCATTTATTTCCATTCACTTCAATGTTGTTGCCTAGGGAATCTCATTCTCACTAGGTTCTATGTCGGTTTCATACCCTTTTCGTGAATCACTATATATATATATACACATATATTTTATCAAAATACAACACACCGTTTCACATTTATATACTGTCGGGGTTTGTTCCCCCGGGAGTTTCTCTACTCCCACACTTGTACTATCACACACACTTGTTAACAAATACACACACTTGTTAACAAATACACACACTTATCACAATGGTATTCGCATCTTCTGTGCGCAATTACCACAATTAACCATGAATGAATGCGTATGTTTACATAACACACACACCAATCATCAAAACAAATTATTTTGTGCTATGCACAACATAAATCACGTACACTTGTACGGTAATACACACTAAGTGGTTTTGCGCTCTACCCCCTTAAAAGGGATTACGCCCACGTAATCAATCGCTAAACATTGGCTTAAAATGTTCTGCCGTCGTGAAGTGTTTTAACTTCCACGCGGTCTATTACACAATGGATTCTGATTAGAGGATCTTAACCATATTGGCGGTTTAGTTCCTAAACCAAGAATTCTCATTGGTGTTTGTTTAAACTCTTAGTTGGTTTCGATTCTGGCCTGTTAGGCTTCTAGGCGTTAATAATTAGCCATTCACTCATGTTCACCATGTACATTCAACACTTGAATCACTGGCTCACTAGTTTCTGCTGCGAAACTCTAATAACTGTAGAGCTTAATTGCCCCATTTGTTATTCATACTGTATTGTACATCCCCAATTGTCACCTTCATCTTGGTAACAATGGTTTCTCAACCGACGTGTGGTATCTCTTACCGTTAGCGAATTCGGTGAGTTATAAACTTTCTATCCACTTCCATAACAATTTACTGTGTATACAGCTATGTATTTCACAATGATTGACTTGTTCCCTTCCGACTTACTGTCGGTTGAGATTGAGCTACTACCTAGTGTGTAGTGCTCTCTCAGCTATTTACAACATTTGGGGTATATTCCATACCGATATTTGGCAGTTAGTGCTACTGTAGTCACTTACTGTTAATCATGTCTCCACATTTGGTTTTGTACAAGTACTCTTTTATTGGTGCGGCCTTGCATTTCCTATGCATCGGCCATTATAACATTATTCCTCCATAATTAACATGTTTCCAATTCCTAGTTATCCCACTCGATCATCACTGCGCAAGTGCAATACCAAAACACTCAGTCATACAGAGTGCAGAGGCGTAAACTCTTGACAGTAAATCTCTTATGCGACTCGCCATGGAATTTACACTGAGTTCCTCATCACATAGTACCTACCACTGGCTTATTGCCCAGTCTGTTTAACATCGCTTATCTTGCATCTCTACTGAGTTTAACTCATAACTGGTCTTATCTGCCACATCATTATTTAACAACACTTATACAACGGTCGCTTACTACGCACCGTGCTTATTGTATAACATTAACTTACATCGTATTTACTGTCACATTAACTTCCACACATATACTTACATCATTCGTATTATGGTTCATCACTCATTTGGATGACTACTGAATGCTCCTTGAGCATTGATCATTCGAGTCACAAGCCGGCATTATCCAGCTCGGTGCTTCACTTTATACACACATGTTACTAAGCTAACTGCTCTCTTTCAATAACAACATGGTCAATCCTTAACATATTTCTTGGGCTTGATACACATAACTACCGCTCCTGCGGTCTCACAATATTGAGAGGTATCCCCACTCTTAATGCAGTGGTTTGTTCTCCACTCTATTCACTTATATAACATAAACTTTTGCAATCAATCTAATTTTCCTAAGGCATTTAAACCACATTAAGTTAACACATTTACCTCTTTTCTTTCAAGACTTTCCACTTGTTTTTCTTTGTTCTTCCTTGTTTCCTTGTTTAAAAATCGGCTAAGCTTAGTTGTTTGTCAACTTCTAAACATTATACAAACAATGTGATGAGTATTCAAGCTCCAAGCTTAATCTCATTGTAAACCCTAGGTTTTACATTGTTCAAAGAGCATTAAGATAGTTGTTTTACCTTGGTCTTTGAAGGGAATTGGAATACCTATCAAGAGAGGACTCCACCAAGTCCTTGAAAGATTCAAATGGAGCTAGAACAAAGCAACACAATGAGCACCATTAATGGTGATTTTTGAACATCACACAAACACGAAGGAAATGTCATTTTTCTTTGAGTTTCCTTACATTGAAGCAAAGGAGAACAATAATATGTGAAAAGGTGAGCTCAAGCTCCTCCCATGGGGATTCCTCTTGGCACCGAAATGGAGCTCTTGGAATTATGAAAGGATAGAATTGAAGAGCTTGATGAGACAAAGAGAATGGTGGTGTTTGTTTTTGATTTGGTTAAGTGAGCTAGGAAATATTGGCAATGGAAGATGGCATTTGGTGCTGTTGCTGTAGCATCACCGTGAGAAAAGAAAGAAGAGAGGTAGAAGAGAGCTTAGAGGCGTGTGAAATGAAGGAGGAAGGGAGAAATGAAGATAAGTTCTACTTTTAGAAGATATTAAGTAGTAAAGTAGAATAGTACTTTACTTTATGCTTTTCCCTTCTTAAATTGATTTGAAAATTGTGATGACTCACCTTACAAAAACCGGCCCCCCATTAGTAGTCTAGGGGTATAATAGTCTTTGTTGACCAATTTAATTACTTATAACAACATATGTTACAAACTAGCTTATTAAAGTTACTATTCACTAAAACAAGACACATAGATGTGAAATTTTAGATTTCCCATTGATATAGACTTCCAAATGTGATACTATATAGTACACATGTTAATTAAATAGTAATGATGGCCATTTATCCATTCAAAACTCATTTACAAGACAATTTTTCAAAAATGTGCTTTAAGACTCCTTAAAGCACTTTTTGTGTTTTAACTTGTTTTCAGGCTTGGTTTTCTTTGGTAATTGATTTAATATGTTCATTAACATATTTATAAGGCATAGGTATGACCATTAGGTCTTATACAAATTTATCCCAAGCTTAGAGCACATTTTAGCCCATATTGACCTTAAGGTATTTATTTGTGTTTTGTTTGGTTTCATTGTCTACCAAGGTTTCCTAAGGACTTAATTAGCCTTATAAAATCATAATTAAATATTATTAAGTCTTGGTAGGCTCTTTGGGTCCTAACCAAGTTCACTCCAAGCTTAGAGCATGTTTTTGCTCAAGCTGTGTATTAGTGCCTTATTGCACTCTACTATGGTTTAAATTGTTCACTGATGTTTCTAAGGCACTTTTTAGCCTTTACATACCATAGTTTAATATTTAAACCACATATCAGGGTTTGGGGTATTTCACTAACAGACCTCAATATATATTTTATATTTCCTTTAGGCCCAACTTATAATATATAGTTTAATAATTCATTAAAATTATATATTATACACATATCTTATTAAATACCCTTATATAATTCTAAAAATCACCAAATTTCACCAAAGTGTTATAAATATCCTTATTAACCCATATACTTATGGTATTTACCATTCCACCATCTATATTTCTCCAAAGTGTCATAATGACATAATAACTATATATTATACATATATAGTTCATTCTAATTCCAAAATCAACCCAATAAATTCCTAAAAATTCCTAATAGCCCATGGGTGTTTATAATACCATTTCACACCCTTTTATTTTCGGTAATAACATATTCACCACATATGTTATAAAATTGTTACAATTAAATACTTATCTTATTATAAAGCCTTAAATAAGTTATTTAACTTATCTAATTTGGTCAAAACCTACCATATGGTCAAGGTTGACCACCTTAATATTTTTATATAAACTCTTTTAAACTTTATAGAATCTTATAATTTTTATATAAACTATTTTAACCCTCTAAATTTCGGCCTTATTAAAATATAGCCCCCAAATTTAATTTAATTACACCTAATACCCCATTTCTTTTCGGTAATGCATTTTCACCACTTAAACTTAATTAAAAGCTTATAAATGCATAAATAAAATGGCCTAAAGTACATGGCCTTATTACAAACATTGGCTTACAAAATAAATTACACATAAATGTCCAAAAATGCATTAAACTTTCGGCCTCTCCCATATCTTTCCATTTGAAATACCCCGAACTTAAATATGGTGATTATATTATTCTAATATAGTATTTAAGGGCCTAATAGTGCCTAAGTAATTTTGGTAAAGAAAATAAATCCAAAAGGAAATGAGAATAACGCTTAAAAAGCGGAAAACGCCAAAATGAGCGTTAAATAACCATAGGAGGTACGAGACCTCGGTTATAGTATCGTAAGTACTCCTAAGGCTTATTCATGCCTAATTAGTATACGGGAATGATTCCCGAAGAAAACGAATTCAAGAAATGTATTAAAACGCTAAAAGAGCTTTAGCGCACGTTTTTCGAGGGAACCCGAAAACGTGATTTTTAAGTGGTCAAAAAGACCCGTAAAAATTATAAATCATTGAATAATAATTATTAAGCATTTATGGAAGCTTAATAACCAATAAAAATAAATAAACGAGAAAATTCCGGAAAACGGGCCCGGTTAGCGAATAGTATCAAAACCGGGTGAAATAACGAGCGTTTTCTGTAAAAGACGAAAAACACTCCAGCTAGTATTACAGTGGGGGCCGGTTTTAACAGATAAATAAACCCCCTCTCACACACACACACTAGCTAAATAAATAAGGAGTCAAAAAGCAAAAGTAGAATAAAAAGGACAAAAGCAACCCCACCCTCTCTCTCCTCTCATTTCTCTTTCCTTCCTTATCTTTCCTCTCCTTCTCCTTCCCCATCGATTTCTCTCTCCCTCCTTGAGCTGGGAAATTTTTGAGAAGCTCCACACCTTCCATGGCTTCTCTTCATTCTTCCTCAAACTCTAGCTCCATTTGAGCTCCAAATGTAAAATAAATTACATATTTGTAATCCCCTCATCCTCCTCTACATTTCTATCTTTTCAAAATTCGAAAAGGATGAGTTTCATCTCCATGGGTTTTCCCCATTTGAAGAGAAAAGCACACCATTGTGAAGCTTGGAGTCTCCTCTTTCCAACAAGGTAAAAATCTCCATGAAAGACCTCATTTTTTCCATCTCTTGGTATGGCCGATTTTTGGTCTCTCTTCTTACCTTGTTTTTCCTCTTGTTTTGGAGCTTTGCTTCAACCCTCCAATGGTGGTGAGAACACCTTCTTGAACCAAGGGCTAAAACCCCTCCTAAAGCACTCCAACGGTAAACCCTAGAACTTGAATTTTAAACACTTCAATGAATTAGTGTTAATATGAGGGTTAGTAGATTGATCATGCGTGTCTTTGTGTGCTTGGGTGATGGGAATGGAGTTTGGCAACTCCATTCCCCATAAAACCGATTTGAACAAGAAAGAGAGCAAGAGGAGAAATGGAAAAGAAAAGAAGGAAGTATAAGCTCAAGGTAAGAGCTTCTTCCTAATGTAAATTCTATTGCATTAGAGTAATGGGAAAGGGTAAAATATTTAAAGAACCCAAAACCTTGTACTAGTATTGAGAATTGTGAAGTTTGAGTATTTAAGGGTAAGTATGTGGATTGTAGGCCTTAGAGCCAAATGGTTGTATATGAGTATTTGTATTGTGGATTGAGGAAATATTGGTGTATTGGGATTTTGTATGTGTGCTGGTAGAACCCTTGTGGTTTGGCTAGATTAGGAATGAATTTGGTGGAAAAATATATATGTGGAGAAGTTAGAATTGTAGACGAAATATGGCAAAATTTTGGTAGGAATTGTGCACTTAGGGATGACTTGGTGAATGGGAGAACCAAGGTATGTATTGGGATTAGTAGAGATGTTTAGTAGTTATGGAATGGTAATTGTAGTATGAGGGATAGGAAGTGTAAAATATGTAGCAAAGTGTATAAGAATACATTGGAGAAGTTAGGAGAATCTAATGTGCAAGAATTAGTAAAATGAATGCTAGACTTGGGTATAGACATTGTAATTGCTTGGAAATGTATTTGGGATACTAGGAGTAGCATTGGTAGAGGGGGTATTGAATGGTAAAGGTTAGAAGGAAAATCTGTAGCATGAGAGTAAAGGAAACAATTGTAAGAATTGAAAGGAAGTGAGGAGAAATTGTGTAGGTGGATTTAGAGAAGAGTAAGGAATTGTTGGATGAACTAAGGCAATTTGGAGGGCCTAGATAGTGTTTAAACATGTGGGATTACATGTAGGAAGATTGGGGAAACAATGCGCAAAGTATAGAGCTGAAAACAGAATTTAAAACTGAAGTACTGGGCCGGACCGGACTTGCGACCGGACTTGAAAGTTCGGTCGAGCCCAGATTTACAAGACGGGGAACCTTCTGGAATCGACCGGACTTGCGACCGGACATGCAAGTTCGGTCGGACCAGAAAAATTCTCCCGTCAGAAACCTACTGGAATGGACCGAACTTGCGACCGGACTTGCAAGTTCGGTCGAGCCAGAAAATTTCCCGTACTGGTAGCTACTGGAATGGACCGGACTTGCAAGGTCGGTCGCAAGTCCGGTCGAGTCAAAAAAAAAATATTTTTATTATATGATTATAACAATCATATGTATATAATATATATATATATATATGCCTATACACATACATGCATATATATGAGTACACTGTAAATGAAGTAGTGAAGGTAAGAAAGTAAGTATTATGAGTATGAAAACAAGTGTAAAAGTGACTAAGCAAGTTGAGAGTATAAGAACATTAAGTACACCGGGATAACGGGGTAAGTACGGAGTAGTAGTTATTTGTGTATCGTAAGAGTATAATATTAATAATAATGTTGAAACATTATCAGTGGGACAAGTGTGAACCAAGGAACGAGGGAACACACGGTAGAGCTAACTCCGGTGAAAGGTATGATTTCCTCATGCCCCGTATGCTAACCGAGTTACGTTGATTTGTGTGCTGTATGCCGGCTAATCAAGACTAAAGCATGAAAACGGTTTATTGCCTTTCGTTGCATGTCTTGTTGTATGTTGATTAAGCTAACCTTTCTTGATTGATTGTGTGGCCTCACTTAGTGCGTAGACCGACTCATAGATGAGTCTTATCGTGTATAGACTCGTGGTAAGAGTCATGTGTGAACCAATGGAACCGTAGCAACGCACTAAACCAATGAAACAATAAACAATAACGTAAATCAATGAACTCATTAGAATGTGAGAGAGTGTACGGGTGTAATAACCTCCCGATAACGGTAGGAGAAACGAAATGAGTAATCCACAAACGAACAGTAGTGGAAGTATATAAGTATCCTCTATGAGAGGAACTAATCTTGGTGCAAAACATGAACCACGAGAGTAGTAAAGAATGATGAGGGATCTCCAAACCCCTTAGTAATTAGTCGACCCATTATGAGAGGACCCGACTGATGTAAGTATGCCCCGAACGAGAGAGTATTCGATATGTTGGGGAAACCCTTAAATCTGAGGATACTAGACGGTGGTAATTCCCTAAGCTAACAGAGGTTATCGAGAAAGATGCTTCTAGGCTAATCCATGAGATTGTAATATGCTCTGAGAGAAGAGTGTTGGGAATTCGAGTAGTCCGGTAGAACGGACATTTGAGTATTTGAGGAGCTAAGCGTATAGCCCTCGTATTGTAGGTCCGGTGGCGAGTCTTTGTATGACTCCGCCCGGTGACCAAAGTAATGAGTATTGAGTATTGCGTACGTACGAGTAAAGTAATGAGTAATGAGCAAGAAGCGAGTATGAGTATGTAGCGAGTATCGAGTATTGAGTATGTATGAGTAAGTATCGAGTACCGAGTAAGTATGAGTAAGTAAGGAGTATTGAGTAATGAGTATGCATAAGTGTAGTAACGAGTACGGAGTAAGAAACATGTACGAGTAAAGTATCGAACATGGAGTGTTGAGTATGTAGGAGTAAGGAGTAGGTATGAGTGGAGTAGTGAATACCGAATATAGTACGAAGAGTAATGAATAAATAACAAATACGAATGGTTGACCATCGATCTGCCTTCCTTAGTAAGTATTGAATTTGTATGTGCATGTAAGTATTGTTGTTGTATTGTTGTAGCATGAGTATGTATGTAAGCATGTAAATGAACTCCATGTATATTCGACCCAAAGTAGTCGATGTACCGCGGTTAGCACGCGGTATATGCGGAAGTCATATTCAGCATAAGCTGACCCCCTCGGGGGACCATTTTTAGTGTGCAGGTACCCGAAGCTGATCACCGTTCGAGAGAGTAGGACGGGGACTGCTGCGTAAGCATGGGTAGTTGTATAGTAGGGATTGGTACTTGTATTGTAATGCGAATTTGGAAGTTTAAACTGTATCGGTAATCTAAGGATTATAGTATACTCGGTATAGTAATGTATTGGAGTTGTAATTGGGTTATGGATGAGTATGAAATGGAAAGTATTGTATTGTGTAGAGTACTCGGTATGTTCATATTCATCAGACCGATGGTATGTAGTATTGTAGCCCGCCTTGTTAGTCACGTGGGTGACTAACGGCATTGTACACCCACCGTTGAGTAAGTAATATCCGCTGCGAAGGTAAGTATTTGTACGGTAATGACGGTATTAGCGGTAGGGGTGTTACAAAAAGTGGTATCAGAGCGAAGTATCGCTCTGATGGATGAAATACCGAGTTTAGGTAAATACTGAGTTAGGAAGTAGAGACTTAGGGCTATGGGTTGAGTGCTAGTGTGTGAGGACGCTAGATAGGAATTTCCAGAGTGATCTGGATACCTACGGTAACCATACCCGCCCTCCGCAACCCCCGGTATAAAGTTGGAATAATAACGCCAGAGAGATGGAAAGACCTCTCACACTCAGGTAAAACCCGATCTGGCATTACAAAACAAGCCTTATTAGGAAAGAACCTGTCATACGGAAGAGTCCAAGAACTGGAAGTCACGAAGACGGTTCCCGTTTAATGACAGGACCGCACTTAATGACGGAGGAAAGAAGTCCTAAACACAAGGATAATGGAATTTATGCCCATGGGGCGACATGCTTCGCAGTCGCGAGAACCATGTGTAGCCAGCAAGAAGAGAAGCACAATCGTGCAATGAAGCAAGGAAGAGGAGTAACAAGCCAAGACGAGAGAGTCTACGGACGTAACCTTTGATGATACCAACAACGGTATACAAAACCGACTAAGAATTTAGTCGAGGTTGGATTAACACCAAACCTACATTCAAGAGGCTGTAATAACCGAACAACATAGTTCAGATAGCATGAAAGAAATCATAACCCATACACCTATAGGACCACAACCTGGTTCCTAAGGATAAGTCAAGTCTCGTTAACCACACTGAAGGTGTGAGACACCCGGATGGACGACAATCATGTCAAGTATACTGAGAAGCGACTCAGGAGATCGATCACCAAGATCAAAAGATCAAAGAAAGATCTAATAAGGCCACCCAATAAGGATGGAAACGATATCGTAACTGGTATACGTTAACTGAAAAACAACCTACCCGCGCACTTGCCTAGGGCAAGTGCAGCAACTACAGGACTGTTGGAATACTTCTACCAACCCGCAAATACTTCCTACAATACCGCTACGACGAACGGAGCAAACATAGGATCACCAATCCTCCGTATCTAAATAATGAAACCTCGGAAAGGCCTAACGGCCCGACCATTGTATTAAGAGTATACCAGTCAGCGAGAAGCTGAACTTGGTCAAGACCTCAGACATGGCAACACCAAGAAGAATTCTTTTCACACCGAACTGTTATTTCAAAACCCAGACTTTTCTTTCAAAATCACCACTTCTCTTTTAAACCTTGGATTTTAACAACCAAACAGACAGAATTACGGTGAGTATCATAGAGTGATACAAGAAGAGCTGACAATAGAATACTTCACCTAGGCGTGTGACGAACACTACGAGTGTACCCAAATACGGGATGTGGGACGACCGCACTCCGAAGGAGCTTGCGGGCCTGACATGTAGTTAGGTAAGTGGTAACGTGCCAAGAAGGTACCCCATGTATGTATGCATGTAGTGTACGAAACACGGGAAGTAGTCAACTCTGTTCTACGGACCATAAGTAAATTCAAAGCAGAACAGTTGGATACCTCGAACGAGCAAAGGGAACTCAGATAACGTACAAGCTAAGGAGTCAAATCCACTCCAGGAAAACCATTAGGAGTTAAAAGTGCGAGGAGCACTAACAAAGGAATAAGACATTGGGTATGTCTCGAAGGTAGTGGAGTAAAGTACAATGAGAATACCCAGTCTAAACACTATAGGGCAAACGCTTAACATTGACACTTCAGTGCTCAATGAACGGGATGGAATTCCCAGAACAACTACCACAAACACCCAGGGTGATCATATAAGATACCAAGGAATATCAATCATCGCTGAAGGGAATACCAAACCCGTTATAACACAAGGAAAATCACCAGTGGTCTACCCTAAGAAGGGGAGACCTATAGTCCTCACCGGATAACTCAGATCCAGAACCGCAAGGCAGGATAACAAACCGAACACATTCATAAACATCAACCAGATGCAATAGCATAATCAGTAATACCCGGGAGCAATCCATAAAGGGTACCAAGTCAAAACAGTCGAACAAATGTTGTGATAAGAATACCACAATGGGGACGAACATTCTGTTAGAACACCGAAGGGATCCCACTTGAGAGGGAATACCCCAAATTAATAAATGATATCAATCAATACCAGGATACAAAAGGGCCTCAATGAACGGAAGCGTGATGCGACGATCTTATCATGGAGCCCAGTATCACCTTAAGCCATTCTTTGGCATATGGAGAAGTAACCACTTTGGAACAGCCTATGATGAGCCAGAGCTCTAGGCAATATGACTAGTATGCCATGAGACTATTACTACAGAGTTCAACGGTTGCGAAACCAGTTGTGGACCACATGGAAAGTGGTCAAGGACGACACCAATAGAGTTTAATGATCAACAAGCAAGGATACCCCTCATAAATATGAGACCGCAAGAGCGGTGAGCATATGGATCCCAGACGGGGATACCATCAATAACTGTCGGAAATATGAAATAAACTCCAACAGCAATTGATGACGACCAAGGAGTAACCGGCTATAAAACCAATGATGCTCGGGGAGCTCAGAAAAATAAAAGAATACCATATTCTGTATTTGCCAAACATATGGGGAACCATTGTATAGGCGACAAGAATGCGTGAGCTGAAGCTAGCAACAGCGGATGCCATGTGAACCAACACCGTGAAATCAGTAAGAACATGGTGCGCAACAGGCGACCAACGTATGTGAATAACCACCCAATACTATGGGTGTTAATACAAGATGGTAGACAGACCGGGCAACAAGCCAGAAGTCTGCACCAAATGATGAAGCACCACCTGAAAGAGTAACGATCAGTCCTATTGCGACCTCATAAGAGACTTACTGCCAAGAGTTTACGCCTCTGCACTCTGTATGACTGAGTGTTTTGGTATTGCACTTGTGCAGTTAATGATCAAGTGAGATAGCTAGGAAGATGGAAAATGTAAATCATGGTAAATCCCTCCCTTCACCAGTAAACATGGCATAAGCCAGTCAAGCGAAAGCTTAGAAACAAACCGTGCGGCCTAAGTCCAAAGAGCACGAAGAGTGTGAAACACACCAACAATCACAAGATGTGAATTCCATTGGAATAAAAGCGAAAGGAGACTTAAGAAAGTCACAAGGACCGACGCATTGAAAATGCAAGGTCATACAAGTAAAGAACACTTGTAATGAACCAGAGAAACTGGTATAATTCAGAAGCTACTAACAGTAGAGGAAGCACTACAACTAAGTAGTGACGTAACCTCAATCGACAATAAGTCGGAGGAGGAACCAAGTGAATGATCACTACAAACACAACAGTGTACATACAGATTGCCAGAGAGCTGGTTATGAATCTAAAACTCATCGAGTTCGAGCACGGTAAGAGAATACCACACTTGGCTAAAACTTGTTCCACAAAAGAGGGGATAAAAAGGTGATGTGTAACACGTTCAAGATAACAAGAAGGGCGAATAACCCAAGTTATCAGGGTCGCGCAGCAGAAGCTAGTGGACCCAGAATTCTAAGCGAAATACATCTAGTGAATAAAAGGCTAATCACCAATGCCTCAAAGCCACTTAGGCTGAACCGAATCCGGTTAAGAGTTGAATAACTCCGATGGAAATTCTTGATGCAGGGACTAACCGATAGTACGGTTAAGACCCGTCGATCAAGGAACATTGTATAATAGACCGCATGGAAACTGAACCACTCCATGACGGCTGAATGCCTTCGACCAATGTCCAATGTTGACACATGGTAGATTACGTGGGCGTAATCCCTTTTAAGGGGGGTAGAGCGAAAACCGCGAAATGTATGTTTTACGTGATAGGTGCGTAAACTACAATGCGCATAGCGCAAGAGAATTCGTTTTGATGGTTGATACTTATGTTACATAAACATTTGTATTCACTCATCGTGTAATTGTGGTAATTTGGGAAGTAAGCATAGGAAGAGGAGTAGAGAAACTCCAGGGTAATGAGAAACCGATTGGTAATAGTATGAAGAATGAGTATGTATGGGAGACTTGAGGAGTACAAATCGGTACGGAACCGATGTATGTAATGAGTATAAATCGGTATACAACCGACGTATGTAATGAGTATGAATCGGTGTACAACCGATGTATTTTATGAGTATAAATTGGAGTATAGCAAATTAATGGGATATTATACCCTTGAAGTCTTAAAGTATAGCAGTTGAAGAAGATGTAGCAATAATTGATGAAATGATTAGTAAGTAAGTAAGTGAATCATATGAATTGGAAAATGTATGTGTATGATTATGAGTAGCAAGATTAAAAAGATAGAAAATGAAATAATGTTTGACAATCTGTCTGTTTGTATTGAGGTGGGAAGTGGAACTTGATTTGCTAGCGATCAAGGGAAGCCGAACACAAATTGGAGTGGAAGGATAGTTCAACACCAATGCTGATCACATTGGGGTTGAAGGACTCTGGAAGCTCCCTTAAGTGGCCACAATAATAACACTAGTATTAGGCATGATCATCATAAATTTAAATTGGGAGATGTATGCAAAGTTTTCAAAATGAATTTCCAAAACTAATTTGGTACAATGTTTTCAAACTTGAGAATGAGGATCGGTTTTAAAAACCGCTCCCACGGGCGCTAGTGGATCTTCCATGCCTAGGCACGGGTATCCGGTCGAAACCATAGGAGGTGAAGCTAGTTTTGAGTCTGTGGAAGTGTAGAGTAGTTTGAAACCACTACACCGGGTGTACGGTAACAGTGTGTGTTTTGTATTTTTCCAAGGCACTGGGGCAGTGTAGTCCCGAGTAAGTATGAGTAAGTATGAGTAAAGTATGAGTAAGTAAGTATGAGTAAGTGCCTGAGGATCTCTATATGTGCAAATGAATTTGATCAGAACCAAAGGACCGTAGAGCCAGAAAGCGTAAGTGCTCAAGTCATGACGGCCGTGAACCAGAAAGCGTAAGTGTTCAAACGTGACCGGTACCTGAGGGATCACTCTCCATTGGGGAGGATTGTACCTAATTGTCTGCGGATGGACCCCCTTGGAGAGGAGTAAAACGGATATTTTGATTGCTATGCATGCAGTGACATGCTGTTTGGATGCGTAGTATGCATCATGTCAGACATTTGGAGTTGGACAAGTCATATGTAGAGGTCAAACCTTAGCATAGAGTATTGGTACGAGTAACAGTATTAGATTCACCAACTTTGAGGGCAAAGTTCTTTAAGGGGGGTAGATTGAAATACCCCGAACTTAAATATGGTGATTATATTATTCTAATATAGTATTTAAGGGCCTAATAGTGCCTAAGTAATTTTGGTAAAGGAAAATAAATCAAAAGGAAATGAGAAAACGCGTAGAAGCGGAAAACGCCAAAATGAGCGTTAAATAACCATAGGAGGTACGAGACCTCGGTTATAGTATCGTAAGTACTCCTAAGGCTTATTCATGCCTAATTAGTATACGGGAATGATTCCCGAAGAAAACGGATTCAAGAAATGTATTAAAACGCTAAAAGAGCTTTAGCGCACGTTTTTCGAGGGAACCCAAAACGTGATTTTTAAGTGGTCAAACAGACCCGTAAAAATTATAAATCATTGAATAATAATTATTAAGCATTTATGGAAGCTTAATAACCAATAAAAATAAAGAAACGAGAAAATTCCGGAAAACGGGCCCGGTTAGCGAATAGTATAAAAACCGGGTGAAATAACGAGCGTTTTCTGTAAAAGACGAAAAAATGCTCCAGCTAGTATTACAGTGGGGGCCGGTTTTAACAGATAAATAAACCCCTCTCACACACACACACTAGCTAAATAAATAAGGAGTCAAAAAGCAAAAGTAGAATAAAAAGGACAAAAGCAAACCCACCCTCTCTCTCCCTCTCATTTCTCTTTCCTCTTCTTCTCTTCCTCTCCTTCTCTTCCCATTGATTTCTCTCTCCCTCCTTGAGCTGGGCGATTTTTGAGAAGCTCCACACCTTCCATGGCTTCTCTTTATTCTTCCTCAAACTCTAGCTCCATTTGAGCTCCAAATGTAAAATAAATTACATATTTGTAATCCCCTCATCCTCCTCTACATTTCTATCTTTTCAAAATTCGAAAAGGATGAGTTTCATCTCCATGGGTTTTCCCCATTTGAAGAGAAAAGCACACCATTGTGAAGCTTGGAGTCTCCTCTTTCCAACAAGGTAAAAATCTCCATGAAAGACCTCATTTTTCTCCATCTCTTGGTATGGCCGATTTTTGGTCTCTCTTCTTACCTTGTTTTCCTCTTGTTTTGGAGCTTTGCTTCAACCCTCCAATGGTGGTGAGAACACCTTCTTGAACCAAGGGCTAAAACCCCTCCTAAAGCACTCCAAAGGTAAACCCTAGAAATTGAATTTTAAACACTTCAATGAATTAGTGTTAATATGAGGGTTAGTAGATTGATCATGCGTGTTTGTGTGCTTGGGTGATGGGAATGGAGTTTGGCAACTCCATTCCCCATAAAACCGATTTGAACAAGAAGAGAGCAAGAGGAGAAATGGAAAAGAAAAGAAGGAAGTATAAGCTCAAGGTAAGAGCTCCTTCTAATGTAAATTCTATTGCATTAGAGTAATGGGAAAGGGTAAAATATTTAAAGAACCCAAAACCTTGTACTAGTATTGAGAATTGTGAAGTTTGAGTATTTAAGGGTAAGTATGTGGAGTAGGCTTTAGAGCCAAATGATTGTATATGAGTATTTGTATTGTGGATTGAGGAAATATTGGTATTGGGATTTTGTATGTGTGCTGGTAGAACCCTTGTGGTTTGGCTAGATTAGGAATGAATTTGGTGGAAAAATATATATGTGGAGAAGTTGGAATTGTAGACGAACTATGGCAAAATTTTGGTAGGAATTGTGCACTTAGGGATGACTTGGTGAATGGGAGAACCAAGGTATGTATGGGATTAGTAGAGATGTTTAGTAGTTATGGAATGGTAATTGTAGTATGAGGGATAGGAAGTGTAAAATCTGTAGCAAAGTGTATAAGAATACATTGGAGAAGTTAGGAGAATCTAATGTGCAAGAATTAGTAAAATGAATGCTAGACTTGGGTATAGACATTGTAATTGCTTGGAAATGTATTTGGCATACTAGGAGTAGCATTGGTAGAGGGGGTAGAAGGAGAAGGTAGAGAAGTAGAAAATGATGTAGTGAAGTGAAAATCTGTAGCATGAGTAGAAAAAATTGTAAGAATTGAAAGGAAGTGAGAGAGAAATTG
This sequence comes from Limonium bicolor, assembly GCA_023374045.1. Lineage (NCBI taxonomy): Eukaryota > Viridiplantae > Streptophyta > Magnoliopsida > Caryophyllales > Plumbaginaceae > Limonium > Limonium bicolor. The sequence continues at coordinate 311,042,671 of CM041780.1, forward strand.
TGTAGGTGGTTTGAGAGAGATAGAGAGTAAGGGATTGTGGATGAACTAAGGCAATTTGGAGGGCCTAGATAGTGTTAAACATGTGGGATTACATGTAGGAAGATTGGGGAAACAATGGGCAAAGTATAGAGCTGAAAACAGAATTTAAAACTGAAGTACTGGGCCGGACCGGACTTGCGACCGGACTTGCAAGTTCGGTCGAGCCCAGATTTACAAGACGGGAAACCTTCTGGAATCGACCGGACTTGCGACCGGACATGCAAGTTCGGTCGGACCAGAAAAATTCTCCCGTCAGAAACCTACTGGAATGGACCGAACTTGCGATCGGACTTGCAAGTTCGGTCGGCCAGAAAAAATTCCCGTAATGCGAGCTACTGGAATGGACCGAACTTGCGACCGGACTTGCAAGTTCGGTCGAGCCAGAAAATTTCCCGTACTGGTAGCTACTGGAATGGACCGGACTTGCAAGGTCGGTCGCAAGTCCGGTCGAGTCAAAAAAAAAAAAAAATTTATTATATGATTATAACAATCATATGTATATATATATATGCCTATACACATACATGCATATATATGTAGTAGTACACTGTAAATGAAGTAGTGAAGGTAAGAAAGTAAGTATATGAGTATGAAAACAAGTGTAAAAGTGACTAAGCAAGTTGAGAGTATAAGAACATTAAGTACACCGGGATAACGGGGTAAGTACGGGAGTAGTAGTTATTTGTGTATCGTAAGAGTATAATATTAATAATAATGTTGAAACATTATTAGTGGGACAAGTGTGAACCAAGGAACGAGGGAACACACGGTAGAGCTAACTCCGGTGAAAGGTATGATTTCCTCATGCCCCGTATGCTAACCGAGTTACGTTGATTTGTGTGCTGTATGCCGGCTAATCAAGACTAAAGCATGAAAACGGTTTATTGCCTTTCGTTGCATGTCTTGTTGTATGTTGATTGAGCTAACCTTTCTTGATTGATTGTGTGGCCTCACTTAGTGCGTAGACCGACTCATAGATGAGTCTTATCGTGTATAGACTCGTGGTAAGAGTCATGTGTGAACCAATGGAACCGTAGCAACGCACTAAACCAACGAAACAATAAACGATAACGTAAATCAATGAACTCACCAGAATGTGAGAGAGTGTACGGGAGTAATAACCTCCCGATAACGGTAGGAGAAACGAAATGAGTAATCCACAAACGAACAGTAGTGGAAGTATATAAGTATCCTCTATGAGAGGAACTAATCTTGGTGCAAAACATGAACCACGAGAGTAGTAAAGAATGATGAGGGATCTCCAAACCCCTTAGTAATTAGTCGACCCATTATGAGAGGACCCGACTGATGTAAGTATGCCCCGAACGAGAGAGTATTCGATATGTTGGGGAAACCCTTAAATCTGAGGATACTAGACGGTGGTAATTCCCTCAGGTAACAGAGGTTATCGAGAGAGATGCTTCTAGGCTAATCCATGAGATTGTAATATGCTCTGAGAGAAGAGTGTTGGGAATTCGAGTAGTCCGGTAGAACGGACATTTGAGTATTTGAGGAGCTAAGCGTATAGCCCTCGTATTGTAGGTCCGGTGGCGAGTCTTTGTATGACTCCGCCCGGTGACCAAAGTAATGAGTATTGAGTATTGCGTACGTACGAGTAAAGTAATGAGTAATGAGCAAGAAGCGAGTATGAGTATGTAGCGAGTATCGAGTATTGAGTATGTATGAGTAAGTATCGAGTACCGAGTAAGTATGAGTAAGTAAGGAGTTGAGTAATGAGTATGCAAAAGTGTAGTAACGAGTACGGAGTAAGAAACATGTACGAGTAAAGTATCGAACATGGAGTGTTGAGTATGTAGGAGTAAGGAGTAGGTATGAGTGGAGTAGTGAATACCGAATATAGTACGAAGAGTAATGAATAAATAACAAATGCGAATGGTTGACCATCGATCTGCCTTCCTTAGTAAGTATTGAATTTGTATGTGCATGTAAGTATTGTTGTTGTATTGTTGTAGCATGAGTATGTATGTAAGCATGTAAATGAACTCCATGTATATTCGACCCAAAGTAGTCGATGTACCGCGGTTAGCACGCGGTATATGCGGAAGTCATATTCAGCGTAAGCTGACCCCCTCGGGGGACCATTTTTAGTGTGCAGGTACCCGAAGCTGATCACCGTTCGAGAGAGTAGGAGGGGACTGCTGCGTAAGCATGGGTAGTTGTATAGTAGGGATTGGTACTTGTATTGTAATGCGAATTTGGAAGTTTAAACTGTATCGGTAATCTAAGGATTATAGTATACTCGGTATAGTAATGTATTGGAGTTGTAATGGGTTATGGATGAGTATGAAATGGAAAGTATTGTATTGTGTAGAGTACTCGGTATGTTCATATTCATCAGACCGATGGTATGTAGTATTGTAGCCCGCCTTGTTAGTCACGTGGGTGACTAACGGCATTGTACACCCGCCGTTGAGTAAGTAATATCCGCTGCGAAGGTAAGTATTTGTACGGTAATGACGGTATTAGCGGTAGGGGTGTTACACCATTAATTACCAATTTCCATATAATGTCTTAAATTTGACAATATGCTTGTTTAATTAGTTATGAAATTTACTAAACCATTCCTTAATCACCTAAGGTCAAAATAAGACCTTATTAACCATGTTCACTCACGGCATATACATATACATATGTATAATTTACATATTAATATACCAAGTGAAGGTTTAAGTGATTATACCTTGTTTTTGCTTAGATAAGGCCTTGTTTGGTTCGGCCAGCTTAGGAATAAAATTCCATGGCTTCTTTTACATGTTTTCAAACAGAAACCAAGGCATAGTTAGTCTCCAAGCAAGATCTACCATAAGAAGTGTTTTAATGTATATTTCAAGGTAAGATTTACCTTAGAACAACAAGGTAAGTACAAGTACTCCTTGGCCTGTTTTTACAGAAGAGTAAGAGCATCAAAAGTGCTACTAAACCAAGGCTTAAAACCGGTATAAATCAGATTCGAAGATGGCTAATTTTTACCTTGTTTAAGATGCCAAAATGGTGTTTTTGGCTTTGATCTGGCTATACCTTGAAGATATTGATAGATCCACTGAATAAGTATGTTAAGAATAAGATTATAAGGCTAGGAGAATAGGTTTTACAACCGGATCTAAAGAGAATCAAAAGATAAGTGCTTAAAGCACATTTTTGTACCTTAAGAACAAGTTTGGGTTCTCCACCTTCTTCCCTTGTTATGGCCGATATTCCTCCTTCATTTAACCTCCAAAACAACCTACATCCATAGATGGAAGTGGTTGATGCTTAGATCCACCGAAAGAGGAAAGATTCGTGAAGAAATTGAACATAAAATGACTAATTAAGCTTACCAAGGTATCAAGGTGTTCTTCTATGTTCTTGATGTGTTAGCCACGACTTGGAGAAGCCAAAGAGAGAGTAGAGAGGCCTTGTCTCAGTTGGGAAGCAAGGCAAATGAGAGATTAGGTCAATTTTGCCTTAAAACCTTTTTTTGACTTGTTTATTGTTTTTGGTGATTGATGACTCACCAAGTAGGTTTGCATCGATATTGGAGGGTCTGGAGCCTCTCAAGTGGAGCCTCTCACGTTTTTGAAGGCTGAATTAATCAAATAAGGAGCCAAGGTTGAATATTTACATTATTGTATTGTAAAGGCAAAAGTGGTCCCTTAAAACATGGAAAGGTGTTGGGACCTTGTTTCTTGTGTTGTAAGTGGGGATTTTTAGGCTCAATTTCATGTGGCTGTCGACCTCATGTGGTCCAAGGGGTCAAACTTTGACCTCTTGACGATTCTTAGTCAATGTTGACTCAAATGGGCCCCCTTTTAGGGTTTTATTAATATTTAATATTAAATTTGTAAAAATTTGTAAATTTCTGGAATTAAATTCCTAATATGATATAATATGATATATTATCATATTTAAAGGTAATTATGACCTTTAAGCCCATTAAAAACCAATTTAGAAGGCAATTACACAAAAACGTGCTTTAAGGAGTTTTAGCGCACATTTTGTGTCGCAAGGTGTTTCTGAGCTTGGTTTTCTTTGAGAACGGTTTTTTTATGTTCCTTACATGATATTTGATCAAGGTATCCATTTTATATCATTTAGAGGTCATTAGACCTTTAAGGTTTTTTTAGAGCACATTTTTGCCCTTCTTGACCTTGAAGCATGTAAATGCTTGTTATTTGTGTTAGAGTGTTGTCCAACAATTGTAATATGTTTAGTAATGTGTTAATAAGCTTAGGACAAATTTTTAGGTCCTAAGAAGTTCATTTGGGTATTTATTTACCCTAAACAGTCAAAGGGTGCAACATCTTGCTTTGTGTTGACCACTGTTGTTCTCAGTTGACTTTTAAGGCATGTTTAGGCCTTAATCAATGTGATTAGATATTTAATCCATTTTTTATTAGTTTGGGGTTTTTCAATCTACCCCCCTAAAAAGACTTCGTCCCGAAGTCGCTTAATCAAATAGGTAAGTATACAAATATATAACTACCCATTATTCCCATAATGTATATCTATGTGATATATCATTTACACACATCGTATTGTGCTTATACAGCACATAGCCATCACTTTGTGGCGTTATTTCAATCATATATGGATATGGGTGATCCATCAGCACCATCATTTCCTATCATTCTACAAACCCTGACAACCTCCCCGAGGTGTCCATAACATACCATCGTTCCACATTCCATATCTAATGATTCATTTCGTATCTAGGCGATACCATATGTAATCATTCTACAAAGCAATATAAATATATATATCACAAGTAGCATAAGAAAAGTACTACACACATGGGTGTAAATACAACATTCAAACAAGTATCTCATAAGATACATACATACAAGTGTACATCACACACAAACATACCAAACAACGTACGCCCCGCGTACCAAACATAACCAACAAACCTCGTATGCCCCGCATACCACAACAAAACTTAGTGCAAAACGTGCACAGCCAAGAGGCTCTACCGCCCTAAAAAGGGTTACGCCCCTGTACCCCATAAGTATACAACAGCCGCTCAACAAGGAGCGCTGGATACTTGGCTCTCAAAGAGTTCACCAAATCATGGATTATCCTCATATCAGAGAGACGGGTATGACTCTAGCCTTTCTAGGCTCCACAATACATAAAGGTGAGGCACTGAATTATTTATGCTCTCTCCTAAGTTCGTTCTAATGGGCCCACTCGCTCCGTATGAGGTGCAGACCCATGAACATAGGCTAGTTTGCCTCTTTCCATTGTTGTGTATCCTCTCATCTGGATCACTAGCATACATGTGTGTGTCTTCTCTCACTGATATTCAGCTTGAGGTGTAATATGACATTGGGCTACTGTTAGTACTTAGTGCTCTTTGCACTTGTCTTAGTAATATTAAGACATACCAGCCTACATGTCCACGTAGATGATTGTCATCTGTGTCTCCTGGTGGTTTTGTTCCGGAGTAACACACTGTTGTAGTTCCTCTTTTTTTACACACTCGTGTTGATATCCATTACATCTTCCCGTATTCCCACTAGATTAATAACTGCACAAGTGCAATACCAAAACGCTCAGTCATATAGAGTGTAGAGGCGTAAACGCTCAACAGCTAATATCCAATGAGTCAAACAGATAAGATGAGCGAATTACCATGTGAGTGGTATATTCCAAGTCCTTTATTCCTTGCTTAAGGTATCTGCTACTATATAGCTTTGTCTTTTATCCTTGCGTAGTCATGCGTTTATATCCACAACATCGGGTAGATTCCTCTGGATTGCAAGAATTTGCTCGATCCTTATGAGGGTTCTACATATTATTCGTCCATAATGGGTTTTCATGTTTCTTTCCTTCGGTTTCACTTCCTTGAACGATTTCCCTGTCTTCACTGTATACTGTCTACTGTTCTTTGTTGAAGGTTCTTGATTTCTCTAGCCGCTGGTTTAACTGCGGCTCTTCCCGTCCATCTTCGAGGTAATCTGTCTTACTGTCCGTAGTATGGAGTTGACTACTTCTTGTGTTCCTAACACTACTTGTCTACTTGCATGGGGTACCGTACTGATACATTACTACTTACCCGACAAACTCATAAATAAGTCTGTCAGGCCCACATGCTCCTATCGGAGTGCGGTCGTCCCATGTCTCATTTAGTAAACTAGTAATGTCAGTCACATGGGTATTGTGAAGTATTCTATTGTCAACCTCCCTTTTGATGGATATCTTTTTTTTTCTTTTCTCTTCTTTTTCTCTTTTTTTCCTGGTTCATGTTATCAGTTATCTTGTAATAAGTGCTGTAAAACCCCTACTACGCACATGTCACTAAATGAAATCGCAGCGGAAATAAATAACTAAACAGTAACTAAACGATTGGTGTTACAATGCCGTCAACCACCCACGTGGTTAACAAGGCTGAATAAATACAAGTGTACCGGTCTGATGATCAGACTCCCGAGCATAGAACTAATAACCATATATGTACATCAACAAAATACCGAGTGTTTACACAAATCCTTCACTGTATACCGTCACTGTAAACTGTCATAATCAAGTATATAATACGCCACGGGAGCACAGGCGCATCCCGGGCAAACATCCAAAAGTACTCCAAAAGTAAACTACACCCTAGGATATAGAGCCACTCCGCTTCTTCGATCCTTATCCTGCAGTAAAAGAAATATGGATCCCCCGAGGGGGTCAGCAACCCTTGGCTGGCATGGTTAACGCGCAGCCCATCGACTACCGGAATGCGCGCAACTATTTGTCATGATGACATGGTATTTATTTTAAAACACACAATTCATACATATATAATCATAACATGGGTATTGCACACATCATAACACACATCACACACATACAATTCCTTTAGGAAGAGAACCAACACAGTTAGTCCCCATTGAGAGCCTAGAGAATGTTGCCATGCTCATGCTTAGCTCGTTACACAACTCGTTACCGTCCGGTTAGATTGAACAGTTAACTTAACACAAGGTGCCTCGGATATAGTGATCCAAGCACACCGAAATAACACATATGTATGCCCCTGTGGCCCGACGTGAGTCAGTAAAATAGCCTTGGTTAAGCTAAAGGGAAGGTTAGAAACCAAATTGGAAACTCAACCATAACATACAGAGAGAATCGAACCGGTTATGACATCGACTCCCATACTCACACGCGTGGCCGGAACAGACGGACTCCTCACTTCCCCCGTTAGCCCTTGTTAGTAGTTCATCATTGAACACAACAAACAATTCACAATCATAGGTCAAGTCTTGTTAGACACACACAGGGGAGAGAGAGTCATACTCAAACAACATAATGATATTTAACAACGGTAAACTCTTTACATGGCTTAATCTTACAAAGTCATAAACACACAGGAAAACAAACAACACAGAAGCCGGTTTAAACCGGTAGGCAACAGACTGCAAGAAAACCATACCTTGGTCCTTGCCTTGATTTGTTTCCACCGTAGGTCACTCCTATACAGGATTCAAGAATGTCGGTTAATTAACTTAATTATCCTCCAAATTTACTAAGTGTTTAACATAATTATCTGACATGTTTAATGTCTAACTTTACCCTAGGTTACCTTCATTATACACCCTAGGGTTAACTACATAAGTCACATTCTTTTCTGTTTTTTTTTTTAAGTTTTGGTATGTCCGACCCACCGTCCGACCCACAACTGGGTCGGACCCTTCCAGTGGTTTTCGGGTCTGAAGAACCTTACCATGTCCGACCCATGTCCGACCCAACCTTCTGGGTCGGACCATTCCAGAGACATGTCCGACCCAAGTCCGACTCACTAGACTGGGTCGGACCATTACAGAGAACTTCTGAACATACACGTCCGACCCATGTCCGACCCACCCTTCTGGGTCGGACCATTACAGAACATTTTACCGCCTTATAAACATGCCCGTCCGACCCACGTCCGACTCACTCGACTAGGTCGGACCATTCCAGAACATTTTTCCCTCCTTTGAAATATGACCGTCCGACCCATGTCCGACCCCCTTTTGGGTCGGACCATTACAGAACACATTCCTAACGTCTAACAGAGGCTGTCCGACCCACAACTTGGTCGGACCCCTGGGTCGGACGCCCTCTAAACTTACCCAAACTTTGTCAATCAAATCTACCAAACTTCTCCTAAAGCCTCTTAATGCTTCCTAACAACATTGGTAACCTTATATCCACATACAACATCTATGAAACTCATTTTCTAATTCCTTAAGCCTTTACTTATTCCTTGTAAAATTCCTTAACACTTACTACATTTTATACTAGGTTTCTAAATGGTGTTTCTCACCTATGATAACTACTATCCCAAAATGCTTTCTCCTCATCTTAACATCATCTCTTAAGCATTATTTCTCACAACTAACTCCTTATGTCATTCTTGAAGTTCTTTTCCAAGTTTACACTTTCTCCTTATTTACCAAAGTTTGCCTAAGTCTTTACCTAAGTCCAAAATGACTTTGGTACATACTAAAACCTCAAGATCATGCCTAAGTCCTTCTCACATCTTAAATCACCATAATGCATGTTTCTTACACAAGAACAACACTTAACCAATCTAAACACCTCTTAACTTATCAAACTCTTTTTTTAACTCTTAGACTTCTCATTTATTACCTAAATTTCGACATAGGTTCTCCTTGAACATTACTAACCAAAACACATTGTTTTTACCAACAAACAACCAAGAACACTAAAAATCCATCAAGCACTTATTATACACAAACTCCACTCACAAAGCACTACATCACAATATAGTGCATAACTTAAATTGCATGGCACTTAGGCCCTTAAATAAAACAAAATCATAAACACTGAATTTCCACAATATATTTGCCTTTAACCTACAAATACACTCAACAAGACATATGTTATTTACTAATCTCCTTGAGAACATTTACTAGGTCATTTACCATTTGCTATTTAGGTAGTTTTAATAAGCATTTATAAGCTCATTTTTCCTAAGGCATTAAACAACATAAGGTTAATAGATTTACCTCTTTTCCAAAACAATTTCTTTCTTGTTTCACTACAAGACCGGTAGGGTATTTGATTCCTTGTCAAGTTCTAAACAATATACAAACATTATAATGAGTATTCAAGCTATAAGCTTCATCTCATCGTAAACCCTAATTTTACATTGTTTCAAAAACATTAATGTAGTTGTTTTACCTTGATCTTTGAAGAGAGTTTGAATATATAACAAGAGAGGACTCCACCTAGTCCATGAAGAGTTGAAATGAAGCTAGAACAAAGTCACACAAAGAGCTATATCAATGTGTAATTTCGGTCAAGGTAAAAACATGGAGGAAACATGATTTTTCTTTGAGATTCCTTACCTAGAAGCAAAGGAGAGTAATGATATGTCAAAATACAAGCTCAAGCTCCTTCAATGGTGGAACACCTTGGCACTGAAATGGGGCTCTTGGAGTTTTGAGAAGATAGGAATGAAGAGCTTGATGAGAGGAAGAGATTGGTGGTCTTAGAATTTGATTTGGACAAGTGAGTGATTTAGCAAGAGGTCAAAGATGGAGTTCCTATGGTGGTAGTGGTATTACCGAGAGAGAACAGCAAGAAGGAAGGGAGAAGAAGATTGTGACCGTGGGAAATGAAGGAAGGAAAAGAGAGAATGAGATAGAATTTGCTTTTAAGAGATATTTATGCTTATAAAGTAAAAAGTAAGTTTAATTAGTTTTCTTACTTACTTATTATATCAACTAGAGAGTGGTGAGTCACCACACTTAGAAAACCGGCCCCCTATATTATAATGAGGGTATTTTAGTCTTTGTTTGTCAATTTAATTACTTAGTACAACATATGTTATAAACTAGCTTATAAAAATCACTATTCACCTAAACAAGGCACTTAGAAGTGAATTTTTGATTTCCCATTAATATAGACCCAAATGTGATACTATATAGTACACATATATATTTAAGAGTAATGATGGACATTTAGCCACTCAAAACTCATTTACAAGACAATTTTCAAAAATGTGCTTTAAGACTTCTTAAAGCACATTTTGTGTTTTAACTTGTATTCATGCTTGGTTTTCTTGGTAATTGGTTTAATATGTTCATTAATATATATAAGGTCTTGGTAATCATTAGGTACCCAAGCTTTCCAATTTAACCCAGCATCCCAAGCTTAGAGCACATTTAGCTCTTATTGACTTTAAAGCACATTTTGTGTTTGCTTTTGTTTAAATTTGTTTACTAAGGTTTCTAAGACTCTTTTTAGTCTTATTACACCCTATTTAGGTGTTTAAACAACATAACTAGGTTGGGGTATTTCAATCTACCCCCCTTAAAAGAACTTTGTCCCCAAACTTCATACTTCCACATAACCTAAACATTAGAACATGAGAACACATATCAACAACACTTCTATATCACATTAACAACATCTTACATCATATCGGACACATGGTCCAAACAACAAAACATCACAACAATCGTTCAGACTCAGCGGTCTGTAACATAACATAGACAATGTATACATATACATGTCGCACACAACCCGGCTCTACCCCCCTTAAATAGGGGTACGCCCCGTACCCTACATACAAACACTAAGAAGTAAACAACGACGGGTACTTCGCCTTCATCTTATCCTCCAGCTCCCAAGTGGCCTCCTCAACGTCTTGGTTAGACCAGAGAACCTTCACCAGTCTCACAGACTTATGGCGAGTGTCTCGAGTCTTAGTGTCCAGAATCCGTACCAGAGTCTCCACTGATCGCATGGTCGGCTCTAAAGTTAGCCTTTCAGGCTGAAGCACATGAGACGGATGAGACATATACTTCTTCAACTGGGACACATCAAAACATCATGTACCTTGACATCAGTACCCCTCCGGGCGGGTAAGTCAAGTCTATAAGCTACCGGGCCGATCCGCTCCGTCACAACATAAGGCCCCACATACTTTGGGCTCAACTTGCCCTTCTGGCCAAAACGAAATACTCCCTTCATGGGGGATACTCTCAAAAATACCTGATCGCCCACGGCGAACTCCAGGTCACGTCTGCGTACACTGCGATGACTTCTGTCTATCCTGAGCTGCCTTCATGTTAGCCCGGATCTGGCAAACTTCTGCCTGAACTTGTTCAAGATACTCTGGTCCTATAATGACCGTCTCACTCGACTCATCCCAGCATAATGGCGTGCGGCATGGTCTACCGTACAATGCCTGGAAGGGAGACATCTTGATCGATGCATGATAACTGTTGTTGTACTGAACTCGATCAGATGTAACTTATCAATCCAGCTGGTCTGAAAGTCAAGTGCACATGCACGTAGCATATCCTCAAGTGTCTGAATAGTGCGCTCACTCTGACCATCGGTCTGTGGGTGAAACGCTGTACTCAATTTCAGTTCAGTACCAACGCTTCTCGCGTAGACTTCCAATATCTGGATAGGAATCTGGTATCTCTGTCAGATACAATCGTCTTGGTACACCATGATGTCTTACAATTTCTTTGTCGAAGAGCTCTGCCAAGCTTAGCCACTTTCTAGGTGTCCTTCATCGGTATGAATCGAGCCACTTGGTCAGTCGGTCTACCAAACCCAAATCATATTCAGACCTCCCCTTGTAGGCGGAAGCCCTACCACGAAGTCCATAGATATGTCATGGAACTTCCACTCCTGCACTGGCATTGGCTGCCACCATACCACCAGGCCGTCGGTGCTCAAACTTGACCTTCTGACAAGTGAGACACCTCAACACATAGTCATTCACATCCTTTTTCATTCCAGCCCACCAGAAATATCTTTTCATACCTTTATACATCTTTGAAGCTCCGGGGTGAATCGAAGTAGTAGAACAATGGGATTCACTCAAATGCGCTCCTTCAACTCAGCGCTACTCCTGGGTATACAAACGGCCATTAAGCCTAATCAGGTCATCATCGTGGAGTCTGAAGTCGTACTTCTGACCCTCGAATGTGCCATCAATAAGCTTCTGCCTAATCTCCACCATATACTGATCCGTCATCTGAGCACTCCGCACCTCTTCAACCAAGCCAGTATGAGAGACTAGCGAATGGAGAGAGTGTGCTCCGACTCAATGCGTCAGCTACCACATTTGCCTTACCCTCCTTGTACTGTAAATTGATGTCATAATCATTCAGAAATTCAACCCACCTTCTTTGCCTCATGTTCAACTCCTTCTGAGTGAACAAGTACTTTAAACTTTGTGGTCAGAATAAATCGTCACACTTACCCCATACAAGTGATGTCGCCATATCTTCAGTGCGAAGACAATGGCCCCCAATTCTAAGTCGTGGGTCGGGTAGTTCTCCTCATGCTTCTTCAGCTGTCGGGAGGCGTAAGCTACGACCTTCCCGTGCTGCATCAATACACAACCCATACCCCTGCCTGATGCGTCGCAATAGACCTCAAAACCATCTGGACCGTCTGGTAATGTCAGAACCGGCGCAGATGTTAGAGCATCCTTGAGACTCGCGAAAGAACTCTCACAGTCGACTGTCCACTCAAATGGTGCATCCTTTTTCATCAAGGAAGTCATCGGCTTCGAGACACTGGAGAAGTTCTTCACAAAATCCTATAGTAACCTGCCCAGACCGAGGAAGCTCCTGATGTCGGTAACTGTCTTCGGCCTAGGCCAGGTGCGCACTGCATCTATCTTTGCCGGATCAACAGTGATCCCGACCTCAGAAATCACATGTCCAAGGAAGGACTTGGTTCAACCAAAATTCACACTTAGAAAATTTAGCATACAGCTGATTCTTTCTCAACGTTTGCAATACATCTCTCAGGTGGCTTTCATGCTCACCTCACGATTTCGAATACACAAGTATGTCATCGATGAAGACTACCACTGATTTGTCCAACTGATCTTGGAACAAACGGTTCATTAAGTCCATGAACTTTGCTGGTGCATTTGACAAGCAAACGGCATAACTGTGAACTCATAATGCCCATACCTAGTTCTGAAAGCTGTCTTTTCGATATCACTGTCACGGATGGCAATCTGGTGGTATCCGGAACGTAGGTCTATCTTGGAGAATACTGATGCTCCCCTCAGCTGATCAAATAGGTCGTCGATGCGTGGTAAGGGGTAACGGTTCTTCACCGTAACAGCATTCAGCCCCGATAATCAATAACAGGCGGAGGCTACCGTCCTTCTTCTTCACGAAGAGGACCGGCGCTCCCTATGGTGAAACACTGGGGCGGATAAAGCCCTTGTCGAGTAGGTCTCTCAGCTGCTCCTTGAGCTCTGTCATCTCTGCTGGAGCCATACGATAAGGTGCTTTCGCAATGGGTCCGGTGCCCGGAACTAGATCAATCTCAAACTCAACCTCTCGTGCTGGCGGCATGCCCGGTAGTTCCTTAGGAAAACATCAGGAAACTCCGACACTACCGGCACATCTGGGCTAAACTCAGGGTCTCTCTCTATGTCCTGGACATAACAGAGGTATACATCACTCCCTCGTCGTAACTCGTGATACATAGCCATGGCGGTGATGATCTGAGTCGAAGGCTCCCTGGCCTCTGGCGGTAAGATATAGTAACCCCAGATGGACTCCGAAGAAGCAGTCGATGCTCGGCACACAGGATTCTGCCCTTGTACCGCTCCAACCAGTTCTTCCCGACAATCACATCAAAGCCTAACCCGTCGAACTCTATCAAGTCGATCGGAAACTCTTCACCCCTGATTCGAACAATAGCATCTCGGTAGTAGCGGGTACATCTGATCCGCTCTTTCGACGGGAGAGTGACCACGAAGTCTAGCATCTCTTCACCGTCTAACCCCAGCCTCTTCGCAAATGATAGCGAAATGAATGTGTGTGAGGCTCCAGAGTCGAACAAGATCGATGCATCCACGCCATTCACTGGAAAGGTACCGGTGAGGATTGTGCCGCTCTTGCCGGCTTCTGCCTTATTGCAGACACTCAGTATACCTCCCGTTCCGAGTGCACAGCCTAATTCATTGGCAAACTAATAAGTATTGGGTAACAACACGATTTATATGCTTCAAACAACTCCACTTTATTCATTAACGCACTCTTTTTACAACATTCATTGGCTATATACTGTCGCCATGATTTACACTTACAAATCCTCAATACCCGGGTTTATCACATTCCACAATTATACAAGCTTAAAACTGTCTGAGGTCAAATTTAAACGTCCGGGTTTCATGGTGTGGCATTGATCACTACTGCCGACGGTGCGGTATTCAGTTTGATCTTTCTGATGCCATGATATAGCATCCTTGATTGCCCACCCATGATTAACACATCTCCTGATTTCAACAATAACTTCTTTGCGAGGTCAGCACGCTTCTGCTCGCCATAAACAAACACTGCGGTATCACCAATGGACCAAGACACCACAGGTACTCCCTTACTTAGAGACTCGGGTGTCTCGTCCTTATCTTGGTGTATACATAACCGTCCACCTTTCTGGTAGAAGTTCACAATACATAGATCTGCTTTCACACTGGAATTGAATCCTTTTCAACTTGTTGAGTAATTCCCACGGCGTGGTTAACGACCGCAAGGAACTCCTCAGGTATACTTGGTACCGTTGCTCCATCTTCAGCTCGTACTTCTTGATATGTCTTGGTGTAAGGGTTCCAGTCCTTACCCATGCACATCATCGTCAACTGCATCCTTGCTCTGGTCGGGTATTCGGGTGCGTAGAACCCTCCTGGTTTTGCTCCAAGTTCGTCGCATCGTCTGATGATATGGATTTGTGCTTCCGGTGTCAGGTATCCATTTAAAAGTATCATACCTGGCTGGATGACCTGACATTGCTCCAATGGAAAGTCGGTGATGTTGATGGTGGTTTCTTCAGGGTTTGGTGTGGGTGGGATTGGATAACATATATTGAAAGTTCCTTTAAGTTTAGAGTACTCTAATTAGGTAAATCTCACACTATACTTTATTATTTACTCACATGGTTGTTTATTTAACTCACTCACACACATGCATGTAATGCGGTATGCAGACACTTATTACATTCAACAGTTTAGGCGGTACCTGGTCTAGAAGAGGGCCCTGGCGCCTCAGACCGGTCCACCACATTCAAGGTGGCCTTGTTGGACCCCAACCCCTTCCCCTTCTGGGACTCCGTGTACCTCTGATCTGGGGGTGGCTGGTTTGCCGTCTTCTGGCCATCGGTGGTCGTAGTGGCCTTACCCTTCCATTGCCCTTTGGGCCTGTAGTTCCTACTGTTTGGGTTCTGCCAGCATTCATGATCGCGGTGACCCATCTTCTTACAGTATCGGCACTGAACATCGTTACCCTTGCAGTCCTTGCCGGGGGGTCTCCGTTGCACCACTTGGAGTAATAGTGGCGCTCTGGTCCAGAGCCCGTGCTAGCTGCTATCACAATACACAATCAATACTTGTTCCACAACTTATCAACATATACTCTAACTTATCACACAGGATTAGACAATTACCCTTAGGTGGGTAAGAACGTAGGGGCTTGGCCGCATACGCATAGGTGAGCTGTAGAGGCTCCTCAGCGGTGGTGGTCTGGGTCTGGCCCTTGCCACCTTGTTGCTGTCCTTTCTGGGACTGGGGGTATGATTTCTTCTTCTTCCCTCCCCACTGCCCTTGCGTGCCTTGGCCCTCGTTCTGAGCCTTGCGCTTGAGCGCACTCTCCTCGTCCCTCAGACGGACGGTGATCTCCACAATAGCAGCGGCATGATAGCACTCCTATATTTAGGGTGTCAGTTATGCCCCGCCAAATAAACTCACAACACATTAACACATCGTACACACTTATTCACATTACACTGTAGTTCCTTTACCTGCAAAGTGGTATATCCAGTAGGCCCCATGCCGTAGCGTAGGCGATAGTTCAGTCCGTTGTAGAAACGGTTCACAAGAATCCGGTCTGTGTAACCCAGATCCGGTAGCAGGTGGATAAGTCCGATGAAGGCTGAGTAGTACTCATCTACCGTCATCTTATCCCCTTGCCTCAAACTATCCAGCTCCAGGCGCTTGGCCTCTTGCACATGTATAGGGTAGTATTTGGCTCGCAGCAGAGCCGTGTACTCCCTCCATAGAAACGTCGGGTCAGCAACTCTGCCCTCTCGCACAAGCTTCCACCAGCTCTGTGCCGAGCCCTTCAAGTAAAAAGCGGCAAGTCGTACCTTGACCTGCTCAGGTGGTGCTAGGGTTTCGAAGGCGGTCTCCATTTCGGAGATGTACGCCTCTAGCTTACGGGGATCGGTCTCCCACTGAATGAGGGCGGCCTCAGATCAGCCAACGCCTTGACCCAATTAGTCTCTCGTGGCGGTGGTGGCGGTGGCTGAACTCCGGGCTGTTGCCCTTGCTGTATAGCAGCAACCAAGTCGGGTACCAACTGGGCTACGGCGGCTGCAACTGCCTCAGCCATGGTCTGTGCCATAGTATCATCTCCCTGGTCACCCATACCTCCAGTACCGCGCCCGCGGCCTCTACCTCGTGGTCTACCTGCCATCTGAATTCATATGAACATCTCATTAGCATTATGCTTGCACACTTATCGGTCCAACGGTTGTAACGCTTCCCGATAATAAGGTATCTCCACACTTAGTTAGTGGTCAACCTTTCCAAATCTGTTCACTTAGGTATCTGTAGTTAGGTTTCCTAACTCGGTATATCCCTAAGCTCGGTATTCTAGTCATCAGAGCGATACTTCGCTCTGATACCACTTTTTGTAACACCCCTACTACGCACATGTCACTAAATGAAATCGCAGCGGAAATAAATAACTAAACAGTAACTAAACGATTGGTGTTACAACGCCGTCAACCACCACGTGGTTAACAAGGCTGAATAAATACAAGTGTACCGGTCTGATGATCAGACTCCCGAGCATTGAACTAATAACCATATATGTACATCAACAAAATACCGAGTGTTTACACAAATCCTTCACTGTATACCGTCACTGTAAACTGTCATAATCAAGTATATAATACGCCACGGGAGCACAGGCGCATCCCGGGCAAGCATCCAAAAGTACTCCAAAAGTAAACTACACCCTAGGATCTAGAGCCACTCCGCTTCTTCGATCCTCATCCTGCAGTAAAAGAAATATGGATCCCCCGAGGGGGTCAGCAACCCTTGGCTGGCATGGTTAACGCGCAGCCCATCGACTACCGGAATGCGCGCAACTATTTGTCATGATGACATGGTATTTATTTTAAAACACACAATTCATATATATATAATCATAACATGGGTATTGCACACATCATAACACACATCACACACATACAATTCCTTTTAGGAAGAGAACCAACAGTTAGTCCCCATTGAGAGCCTAGAGAATGTTGCCATGCTCATGCTTAGCTCGTTACACAACTCGTTACCGTCCGGTTAGATTGAACAGTTAACTTAACACAAGGTGCCTCGGATATAGTGATCCAAGCACACCGAAATAACACATAGTATGCCCCTGTGGCCCGACGTGAGTCAGTAAAATAGCCTTGGTTAAGCTAAAGGGAAGGTTAGAAACCAAATTGGAAACTCAACCATAACATACAGAGAGAATCGAACCGGTTATGACATCGACTCCCATACTCACACGCGTGGCCGGAACAGACCGGACTCCTCACTTCCCCCGTTAGCCCTTGTTAGTAGTTCATCATTGAACACAACAAACAATTCACAATCATAGGTCAAGTCTTGTTAGACACACACAAGGGGAGAGAGAGTCATACTCAACAACATAATGATATTTAGCAACGGTAAACTCTTTACATGGCTTAATCTTACAAAGTCATAAACACACAGGAAAACAAACAACACAGAAGCCGGTGTAAACCGGTAGGCAACAGACTGCAAGAAAACCATACCTTGGTCCTTGCCTTGATTTGTTTTCCACCGTAGGTCACTCCTATACAGGATTCAAGAATGTCGGTTAATTAACTTAATTATCCTCCAAATTTACTAAGTGTTTAACATAATTATCTGACATGTTTAATGTCTAACTTTACCCTAGGTTACCTTCATTATACACCTAGGGTAACTACATAGTCACATTCTTTCTGTTTTTTTTTTAAAATTTTTGGTATGTCCGACCCACCGTCCGACCCACAACTGGGTCGGACCCTTCCAGTGTTTTCGGGTCTGAAGAACCTTACCATGTCCGACCCATGTCCGACCCAACCTTCGGGTCGGACCATTCCAGAGACATGTCCGACCAAGTCCGACTCACTAGACTGGGTCGGACCATTACAGAGAACTTCTGAACATACACGTCCGACCCATGTCCGACCCACTGTTATACCCAAAATTTCAACCCCCCCGGAGGAAAGTCTCTACTAATAGGCTAGTAGCAAGGGTTCCCAGTTCGATCGGCACGTTTCAGAGTACTAGGGACAGCTTAGTCATCTCCAGGGGCATTTTCGTAATTTTTCAAGGCTCCTAAGCCCCCTATAGGCTTTCTCTCTCCTCCAAATAAGGGTCAAATCAATTCAAAATGCTTTGAAATTTTAACCCATGATAAAGGATGACATTTGAAGCATAATGGCGTTGGAATTTTGATTTTTCGAATTTCCAATAATTTTCTAGCAATTTCTGATTGAATCTGACGGGAAATTGAATTTAAAAATATCCCAATATCCAAAAAATTCGATTCCACTTTAGAAAAATCAGAAATATCATCCTTTACCCATGTGTAAAATTTTATAATCAAATTCCCTTTGGAAGCCCTTGAGCTAAAACGTCGGTAAATCTCGGTTTTTACCGGATTTTTCTATCTTTAAGGAAGCCTATATAAGGAACCTTATCCCATGATCAAATCAGAACCTAAAGAACCCTAAGCAACCAGAAAACCTAGCCGTCTCATTCTCCTCACGTTTTTACACATCCAAGCACCAAAATCACATCAAAAATCTCTCGAAATCACCACCTAAACACACTTTTCAACTCCTAACACATCAACAATCATCAAACATCAACCAAACCACCTCCAAATCGTGAAGAACATCATCAACAATCAACAACCAGAAGCCCGGGTCGAACTCAATCCGGAACCGGCATCATCGGAGCCTCCGAAGAATCCCAACGTGAAGAATCATCTTGAATTCGAAGGTAAAACAGGTTACAATCCCACTTTTCTGATTCCCCACGACCTTGTTAACTCTCTGTCAAAGTTTGGGTTCAAACCAACCTGTTTACGCTTCTGTATTGACGTTTGTTTAAGCTTCTGTCCAATAACTTGTTTACAAAGTTTCGTGCTTAATTCGAGTTCAAATTGAAAACCTTCAATCACTAACGACTTGTAAATCTTTCAGGCTACACACCCATAAAATTTGAGCTCAAAACACCCTCGGGAACCTTCTGAAAACCCCTGTCCGTGGGTGGTCCGTGACCTCGGACCTATGGTCCGGGACCTCGGACGCGTTGTCCGAGACCACGGACACCCA
This sequence comes from Limonium bicolor, assembly GCA_023374045.1. Lineage (NCBI taxonomy): Eukaryota > Viridiplantae > Streptophyta > Magnoliopsida > Caryophyllales > Plumbaginaceae > Limonium > Limonium bicolor. The sequence continues at coordinate 311,062,102 of CM041780.1, forward strand.
CGGACGGCGGCGGGATTTCAAAAATTCAAAACTTAGGTTTTTCTAACGATGTCCGGGCCCACGGACAGCCTGTCCGTGGCCCCGGACTTTGCAAATTTTTGTTTTCCTTCAATTTCGACTTTTCTGCATATTTAGGTTAACTGGGGTCCGTGGTCTCGGACTTTTGGTCCGTGGCTACGGACGTAAGCAAAATTTGACCTAATTCTGCCTCCGAAACCCTAGTTTAGGTAGCTTTCAATTTCACTTTAATTTTCTGTCAAAAAACGCTAAAAACACAAAAAAAAAACAGAAGCTTGCGCACTTAGGTTAAAACGACTCGTAATAAGCCGTAAATAAACTAAGTAGAGGAAAAACGACTCTTGAGGGTAATGAAAGTAATTGAACCCTAAATAAGTCGAATACCAAGCCCCCGAACCAGAACTTTTCCTTTCCTAATTTATCCTAGGTTAAAATTAGGTGGCGACTCATAATAGGTTCCAGTGAGCTAGCTTAGGTTTTAATAATTATTGTTATATGACATAGTTATTAATCTTAGGTTATAAGTGGACCTAAAACCCGGTTAGATCCTAATCAATTTAATCAACATAGGATAGGGTTTAAAATCGAGGCTCACAGACTGGCGACTCTGCTGGGGACAAACTTCTTAATATTAACTTGTTTGATTTTAAGAAAGAGGGCTTAACTCGAAAATGTTTATGGCTTTTATTACATTGTTTGTTTACCTTTGTGCGCAATTTAAATTCCCTGCACCTCTGCATCATATGAGAGCGAGGGTCCACACAAACCGATTTCACCCCGGGACCCATCTGGGGTCCCCTGTCAGGGACTCACACCTTTTAGGTGATGTGAATAAGCGGGGGAAAAGAGGAGGATGTCGTCTAACCACATCCCCTTAATACCTGGGCCTTAGCCCCAAGCGTTTTCCTGACAGTGCCCTTACCTAGCCCATTGTTTGGTCAGTCAAAGACCCGACCGTAGACGCACACCTTTAGGTGATGTGAAAAGAGTGGGGAAGCCCAAAGAGAATAGCGCGCAAGCCCTATTCCTTTGTGGTGACCTGGGCCCATGCCCCAAGCATCTCTCCGGATCGATCCATACCCGAATTGGATAAGCGTCAAGTGAGGACATGTTGAACTTGCGTGGGCTTTGTCTGCTTGTATGATCGGCCCACTACCCGGCCTAGGAACTGATAGGAACTTTTCCTATATCAACTCAGCCCATCCCGAACTTACGGTTTATTGTTGGCGGCCCCAAAGGCCCTGTTTGGTTTGAATGAATGAATTGTTCGTTCGGGCTTCGGCCCAAAAGTTTAGACTTAGGTGATTTCTCTCTTTCGGCCCAATTCGAATTATCAATTTAGTTCTTGGCCCAGGAAAAACAAATCCACCTAAAGCAGTTCATGAAAATCCGTCGGGCCTTTCCATTTCAAGGTTTATTCTAGTCTAGGAAGACTTTCCACTTGGGTTTTGGCCCAAAATCCTAGATATAGGTACCATCTTTTAGGCCGAATCAGAATTACTCGGCCCAAATTCCAATTCACATCTAGGACATGGTTTAAAAATCATTTCGGCCCATGCGCCCTATTTCTAGCCCAAACACATTCTAGCGATCAGGTACCAAATTCTCAAAACATTCCGGGTAGTACCACACTCACAACTCATTTCATCTGGGCCCACAGGCCAATTCATAGTTTTGGCCCACGGATTTCACTTTCATTCCAGAATTTCGGCCCATAGCATAAAACATTTGAATTCAAGATAGTTTGTATAATTCATTCCAGCTTCTGGCCTTAGGGCCCCAACAAGAACGTCAAACGAATCTTAGGCTTCAAGATTTCTCCCTCAGCCCAGTGGCCCATCCATAGTCCATGAGGCTTCCTTCGGCCTGTTTGCTTCGCTACCAGATTAAGCGCATTCAGGCCCGTACATCCATTCTAGTGAAGAAGTCCCTCTGGCCCATATGTCTTACTTCAACCCCAAATCATTTTGGCCCAAGAGCCACATTCCCAAATCATTCCGACCCAAGTGCCACCTTCCCAAGCACATTCTGGCCCAAGCGCCACATCCTCAAACACTTTTTGGCCCAAGCGCCACGCTTTCAAATACTTTCTGGCCCAAGTGCCACATGTTCTAAACATTCCGGCCCAAGTGCCACAGTCTCGCAACATGTTCTGGCCCCAGTGCCGCATCCTCATTCCGGCCCGAGTGCCTATCCACATCCATAAAAATCATCCAGGCCCGAGTGCCTAATCCACATTCATGAAACCGTTTCAACCCATGCACCTCACATCCAGGCCCAAGTGTCTCATGCGTCATTCATAGGCATTCCTAGGAGCCTACTAAGAGTCCAAGAAGAAGACGATCACAGTCATCTTAGCGACATCCCAGCGGTCAAGAGCTCGAGTCTTCAGCATGCCGACTTCAGACGGTTCAGCAGGATTTCGATTCAACAGAAATTTTAGGGTTCCTATGCATTCTACTGCATAACCTGCCATAACACTCATCTTTCAAATGCACCTCTCATGTTTTTCAAAGAATGATCGTTTTCAAACCACTAATAAGAAGCATCGATCTTGTTAAATCATCTTCCCCCTCATGTTCGCAAATGGATGACTTTTTCAAGTCTAAATGATAACACAAAAAGGAGAGAAGGTTTTGTTGAAAATGGTTCATGAATTAATTATCTCCCGACAATGGAATACAAAGACTTGTATTTTGTTTCTGAAGTTTTGAGCATGCCTTACCAAACCCCACAGCTTATCCCAAAACATCCAAATAACCCCCAAAGAGGTTCAAGGTCCACATCTATTGAATTGTTGTCACAAACCCCAAAATCAATACTAGGGGCAATCTAAGTTTAAGCTCGTCATCATTTATCTTTTGTTTAAATGTGCGAACGAGTTTCGGAGTGAAAATCTCACGAGAATGTCTTGAGCGGAAAAACCATGAGCGAACGAGCGTGTCATTTTTACACGACTCCGGTGAGACCACATTCAAAGGTGAGGTAAACGGCGTAACTCCGACCGAAGGAGATAATTTGTAGATTTACACTTAGACCTGCGAAAAGTAACAAAGAAAGGATACACAACTATTAGGGATGACGAAGCACCTAGGTACATCACCACACATCCAAAAGCTTGTGAACCCTGACATCACACCCTAGGCACCCCCGCTGAGCTTTTGATATATGACCTCTTTTACAACACTTCAAACTCCACAGAATAGGCCAGCCAATGATGAATACCCGACCCGGTGACCAAAGGATGCAAGGAGCCCGACTTCCGAACAGCAACTTCACAAGTCCAAAGAAGCAGAACTGCTACCAGCGTGACGGAGTGATCCGCAAATGGCCCAAAGTGGCACAGGATCCAAATGAGCTAACATCAAAAACAGCTCTCAAAGTTCAAAACCGGGAAACACAAGAACCCCGAAGGAAAAGAGATTCAAAGAAAGGCAAACCTGGAAAGCCTCGAAGTAATCCAAAATCAGAAGAAAGAGAGGAGGTGCAAGGAACAATTCAAAGGTCCAAAATTCCAAGCTCACAAGCGAAGTCATCACGAAGTAGCCAAACGACTTCAAGACAAAAAAAGCAAGTCCGGGAGAAGGTGCAAGTTGCAGCTTTGGTCACCCTTATAGCTCCACGTATCCTAAACATTCCTCCGTCGTCCTGTTGTCATTCATCACACCCCATAGCCACATTATAAGCTTTAAAGACTTCCGACTTGATAGTTGTGTGTCCAATTACGTGAAAGTAACAGATCGAATGCGTAAATTCATCAAATATCGAATTCAATGGTCTAGAAGTTGTGACCGTAGGTGAGGAACGAGTGCAAACGCCAAACACGCCGAGTGTAGGTTAGGAAGCACCACATAAAAACATAAGCCTTGACCCTGTGAGGACGAGACTCGTTTGCACGTTTAATAAAAGAAAATACTGGGGGCAATCGATCGTTCCGATCGATTGCCATGAACTCTAGCTCAGATTGTCTTAAGGGAAAATACTGGGGGCAATTGTTGGTTCCAACAACTTGCTATGACAACACCAATTGGAACCCAGAGCTCAAACATCACCACCACCATTCCACCGCAGGCACATATAAGCCCTTACCTCCACGTCAAACACCTCAGGCCCACATAAGCCCTTACCTCCACACCATCACTACACAGGCCCACAAAAGCCCTTACTTGCACATCAAACACCACAGGCCCACATAAGCCCTTACTTTCACACCATACACCACACAAAGCCCAAACCGCTACACAGGCCCACATAAGTCCTTACCTTTACATCATACACCATACCCCCACCGATGGCATGTTCATCTCCTAGGAGATAAATTACAAGTCTGAAATCTATGGTCAGGAAATGATAATTTCACTTTCCTTTTCAGTAAACAGAATTTTCTTCAAACACTGCCACGTTTGGCACCTCTTTCAACAAATTTCTTGTCTTGAACAACTTTCCTCTAAACACTTCGGTTTCATAAACCTCATCATGGCCACATTTGGCACACTTTCTAGAAATGTCTTGCTTTGGACAATTTTTGATCCTTAACATTGCCATGTTTGGCACATTTTCCAACGGTTTCTTGTTTTGGACAAATTTCCTACATACACCTTGATCGTATTTTGACATGCACATCCTCATTGCCACGTTTGGCACTTTCATAATCAACTTTCATCATGACCATTGCATCTATTCGTATGAGACTCCTCGTCACAATTCAGAGATACAGATTCTCTCCCCGAAGATACAGATTCTTCAGAGATACAGATTCTCGCCCCGAAGATACAGATTCTTCAGAGATACAGATTCTCGCCCCGAAGATACAGATTCTTCAGAGATACAGATTCTCGCCCCGAAGATACAGATTCTTCAGAGATACAGATTCTCGCCCTGAAGATACAGATTCTTCAGAGATACAGATTCTCGCCCCGAAGATACAGATTCTTCAGAGATATAGATTCTCGCCCCGAAGATACAGATTCTTCAGAGATACAGATTCTCGCCCCGAAGATACAGATTCCTCAGAGATACAGATTCTCACCCGATCAGAGATACAGATTCTCAGCCGAAGGTTCAGATCCACCAGAATAGATGAACTCAACCTCAGGCTCGTCATAAACCCAGTTTCCTACCATTCCACTTGGGCACCCATAGGTCCTACCCTACATCCGTCAATTTAGGCACACATCACATCGATCTCATTACGTCTCTTTTCCAGGTTCCCGACACCTTATAATGCTCGGTGTATCCCATTCAATCTCAGGTTCCCGACACCTTATAATGCTCGGCGTATTTCATTCACTTTCAGGTTCCCGACACCTTATAATGCTCGGCGTATTCCCGGTTCCCGACACCTTATAATGCTCGGCGTATTCCGTTCAACTTATGGTTCCCGACACCTTATAATGCTCGCGTAATCCATTCAATTTCAGGTTCCCGACACCTTATAATGCTCGGCGTATTCCGTTCAACTTATGGTTCCCGACACCTTATAATGCTCGGCGTAATCCATTCAATTTCAGGTTCCCGACACCTTATAATGCTCGGCGTAATCCATTCAATTTCAGGTTCCCGACACCTTATAATGCTCGGCGTACCCCATTCAGTCTCAGGTTCCCGACACCTTATAATGCTCGGCGTATTTCATTCACTTTCAGGTTCCCGACACCTTATAATGCTCGGCGTATTCCAGGTTCCCGACACCTTATAATGCTCGGCGTATTTCATTCACTTTCAGGTTCCCGACACCATAATTCGGCATTCCCGGTTCCACCCCTACTTTCAGTTAGATGCTCAGCGTACTTCATTCCTTTATAGGTAGTCAACGCCTTAGAATCGCTTGACATTACTTCATCTTTTAGGTTGTCAACGCCTTAGAATCGCTTGACATTACTTCATCTTTCAGGTAGTCGACGCCTTAGAATCGCTTGGCATTACTCCATTTTCATCATTTTAGGTAGTCAACGCCTTAGAATAACTTGACATCATTTTCATCACCTTAGGTAGTCAGCGCCTTAGAATAGCTCGACACAACTTGCTAGATTTCAAATGGCATACGAGGTCTTTTAGGATCCAGAATTTTGGGGTATCACTCAAGCATCAACTAGTCTTTTCATCTTCATTACAAAGCCTAGTTGACGGGGGGCAATCTGTTATACCCAAAATTTCAACCCCCCGGAGGAAAGTCTCTACTAATAGGCTAGTAGCAAGGGTTCCCAGTTCGATCGGCACGTTTCAGAGTACTAGGGACAGCTTAGTCATCTCCAGGGGCATTTTCGTAATTTTTCAAGGCTCCTAAGCCCCCTATAGGCTTTCTCTCTCCTCCAAATAAGGGTCAAATCAATTCAAAATGCTTTGAAATTTTAACCCATGATAAAGGATGACATTTGAAGCATAATGGCGTTGGAATTTTGATTTTTCGAATTTCCAATAATTTTCTAGCAATTTCTGATTGAATCTGACGGGAAATTGAATTTAAAAATATCCCAATATCCAAAAAATTCGATTCCACTTTAGAAAAATCATAAATATCATCCTTTACCCATGTGTAAAATTTATAATCAAATTCCTTTTGGAAGCCCTTGAGCTAAAACGTCGGTAAATCTCGGTTTTTACCGGATTTTTCTATCTTTAAGGAAGCCTATATAAGGAACCTTATCCCATGATCAAATCAGAACCTAAAGAACCCTAAGCAACCAGAAAACCTAGCCGTCTCATTCTCCTCACGTTTTTACACATCCAAGCACCAAAATCACATCAAAAATCTCTCGAAATCACCACCTAAACACACTTTTCAACTCCTAACACATCAACAATCATCAAACATCAACCAAACCACCTCCAAATCGTGAAGAACATCATCAACAATCAACAACCAGAAGCCCGGGTCGAACTCAATCCGGAACCGGCATCATCGGAGCCTCCGAAGAATCCCAACGTGAAGAATCATCTTGAATTCGAAGGTAAAACAGGTTACAATCCCACTTTTCTAATTCCCCACGACCTTGTTAACTCTCTGTCAAAGTTTGGGTTCAAACCAACCTGTTTACGCTTCTGTATTGACGTTTGTTTAAGCTTCTGTCCAATAACTTGTTTACAAAGTTTCGTGCTTAATTCGAGTTCAAATTGAAAACCTTCAATCACTAACGACTTGTAAATCTTTCAGGCTACACACCCATAAAATTTGAGCTCAAAACACCCTCGGGAACCTTCTGAAAACCCCTGTCCGTGGGTGGTCCGTGACCTCGGACCTATGGTCCGGGACCTCGGACGCGTTGTCCGAGACCACGGACACCCACGGACGGCGGCGGGATTTCAAAAATTCAAAACTTAGGTTTTTCTAACGATGTCCGGGCCCACGGACAGCCTGTCCGTGGCCCCGGACTTTGCAAATTTTTGTTTTCCTTCAATTTCGACTTTTCTGCATATTTAGGTTAACTGGGGTCCGTGGTCTCGGACTTTTGGTCCGTGGCTACGGACGTAAGCAAAATTTGACCTAATTCTGCCTCCGAAACCCTAGTTTAGGTAGCTTTCAATTTCACTTTAATTTTCTGTCAAAAAACGCTAAAAAACACAAAAAAAACAGAAGCTTGCGCACTTAGGTTAAAACGACTCGTAATAAGCCGTAAATAAACTAAGTAGAGGAAAAACGACTCTTGAGGGTAATGAAAGTAATTGAACCCTAAATAAGTCGAATACCAAGCCCCCGAACCAGAACTTTTCCTTTCCTAATTTATCCTAGGTTAAAATTAGGTGGCGACTCATAATAGGTTCCAGTGAGCTAGCTTAGGTTTTAATAATTATTGTTATATGACATAGTTATTAATCTTAGGTTATAAGTGGACCTAAACCCGGTTAGATCCTAATCAATTTAATATATAATCAACATAGGATAGGGTTTAAAATCGAGGCTCACACCACCCTTCTGGGTCGGACCATTACAGAACATTTTACCGCCTTATAAACATGCCCGTCCGACCCACGTCCGACTCACTCGACTGGGTCGGACCATTCCAGAACATTTTTCCCTCCTTTGAAATATGACCGTCCGACCCATGTCCGACCCACTCTTTTGGGTCGGACCATTACAGAACACATTCCTAACGTCTAACAGAGGCTGTCCGACCCACAACTAGGTCGGACCCCTGGGTCAGACGCCCTCTAAACTTACCCAAACTTTGTCAAATCTTCACCAAACTTCTCCTAAAGCCTCTTAATGCTTCCTAACAACATTTGGTAACCTTATATCCACATACAACATCTATGAAACTCATTTTCTAATTCCTTAAGCCTTTACTTATTTCCTTGTAAAATTCCTTAACACTTACTACATTTTATACTAGGTTTCTAAATGGTGTTTCTCACCTATGATAACTACTATCCCAAAATGCTTTCTCCTCATCTTAACATCATCTCTTAAGCATTATTTCTCACAACTAACTCCTTATGTCATTCTTGAAGTTCTTTTCCAAGTTTACACTTTCTCCTTATTTACCAAAGTTTGCCTAAGTCTTTACCTAAGTCCAAAATGACTTTGGTACATACTAAAACCTCAAGATCATGCCTAAGTCCTTCTCACATCTTAAATCACCATAATGCATGTTTCTTACACAAGAACAACACTTAACCAATCTAAACACCTCTTAACTTATCAAACTCTTTTTTAACTCTTAGACTTCTCATTTATTACCTAAATTTCGACATAGGTTCTCCTAGAACATTACTAACCAAAACACATTGTTTTTACCAACAAACAACCAAGAACACTAAAAATCCATCAAGCACTTATTATACACAAACTCCACTCACAAAGCACTACATCACAATATAGTGCATAACTTAAATTGCATGGCACTTAGGCCCTTAAATAACATAAATCATAAACACTGAATTTCCACAATATATTTGCCTTTAACCTGCAAATACACTCAACAAGACATATGTTATTTTACTAATCTCCTTGAGAACATTTACTAGGTCATTTACCATTTGCTCTTTAGGTAGTTTTAATAAGCATTTATAAGCTCATTTCTCCTAAGGCATTAAACAACATAAGGTTAATAGATTTACCTCTTTTCCAAAACAATTTCTTTCTTGTTTCACTACAAGACCGGTAGGGTATTTGATTCCTTGTCAAGTTCTAAACAATATACAAACATTATAATGAGTATTCAAGCTATAAGCTTCATCTCATTGTAAACCCTAATTTTACATTGTTTCAAAAACATTAATGTAGTTGTTTTACCTTGATCTTTGAAGAGAGTTTGAATATATAACAAGAGAGGACTCCACCTAGTCCATGAAGAGTTGAAATGAAGCTAGAACAAAGTCACACAAAGAGCTATATCAATGTGTAATTTCGGTTAAGGTAAAAACATGGAGGAAACATGATTTTTCTTTGAGATTCCTTACCTAGAAGCAAAGGAGAGTAATGATATGTCAAAATACAAGCTCAAGCTCCTTCAATGGTGGAACACCTTGGCACCGAAATGGGGCTCTTGGAGTTTTGAGAAGATAGGAATGAAGAGCTTGATGAGAGGAAGAGATTGGTGGTCTTAGAATTTGATTTGGACAAGTGAGCTTGATTTAGCAAGAGGTCAAAGATGGAGTTCCTATGGTGGTAGTGGTATTACCGAGAGAGACAGCAAGAAGGAAGGGAGAAGAAGATTGTGACCGTGGGAAATGAAGGAAGGAAAAGAGAGAATGAGATAGAATTTGCTTTTAAGAGATATTTATGCTTATAAAGTAAAAAGTAAGTTTAATTAGTTTTCTTTACTTACTTATTATATCAACTAGAGAGTGGTGAGTCACCACACTTAGAAAACCGGCCCCCTATATTATAATGAGGGTATTTTAGTCTTTGTTTGTCAATTTAATTACTTAGTACAACATATGTTATAAACTAGCTTATAAAAATCACTATTCACCTAAACAAGGCACTTAGAAGTGAAATTTTTGATTTCCCATTAATATAGCCACCCAAATGTGATACTATATAGTACACATATATATTTAAGAGTAATGATGGACATTTAGCCACTCAAAACTCATTTACAAGACAATTTTTCAAAAATGTGCTTTAAGACTTCTTAAAGCACATTTTGTGTTTTAACTTGCCGTCAAGCTTGGTTTTCTTTGGTAATTGGTTTAATATGTTCATTAATATATATATATAAGGTCTTGGTAAGTTCATTAGGTCTTACCCAAGCTTATCCCAAGCTTAGAGCACATTTTAGCTCTTATTGACTTTAAAGCACATTTTGTGTTTGCTTTTGTTTAAATTTGTTTACTAAGGTTTCTAAGACTCTTTTTAGTCTTATTACACCCTATTTAGGTGTTTAAACAACATAACTAGGTTTGGGGTATTTCAAGTGCTATTGCAGACCCGGTTTGCTTTTGTATCATGAATCGGCGTTATTCAGCTCGGTGTAAGTAAAATCTGTGCTATATTTAGCAAACCCGGTTTTCCTAATTCGATCTCATTGAGTACAACACATATATTTTTTTTCCTGTTTATCATGATCATATCTCATCCATAGTTCATATTTGTTCCCTCATCCGTTTAATTGGATGTATTGCAGATTGTATAATAGCTTGAGCAACTTGGCTCTTCACTTCCCAACCATCCTCACTGACGGTGGTGCATCTACAAAGGGTATGCTTGTCCATAAGGACTAAACATTCATCACTGGTAGTGATTAGCATTAAATGCGGGTATACACCGATGGTATTTGGCTAATAAGCCTTGTCTGAAAATTCTCGAATAATTAAACTGGTGTGGTCTACAATCACAGTGGTTGTATAATTTCCCTAGTTGCAATGGTCGGACTAACGGTCTTCCCGAGGTTGCATGGGTTTCTAATCTTAGGGTTTGTATGAAAACGTATGAAAAACATTTTTTTTTTGGTATACATATAATAAAAGACTAAAAAGTAGTAGTTGCAGTTGCAGTAGCAGCACTTGCTCTGTCAAGTGCGTAAGCAGATGGAAATTTCAGTGGTTTACTGTTGGAGAAATATATGACTACTTCTACCACTTAGGCAGTGTACCTAATCGTTTTGCGGGATAGTGGATTCGTGGGGTTGTCGTACTCTTGGGGACCTCGCTGTGGATAACTGAAAGTGGATTAAATTTACTGAGACTTCTAATAAATAGATTTTATCATTTTAAAGGAGAAGAAATAATCGAAAACTTAACTTAAACAAAATAATAATAAAAACAATTAACATAAAACAAAATAATAAAAATAGAAATTATTAATCTTTTTTGTTTTTTAAGAAAACATCCCAGGTTGTTCTGCTCACCTATTTATTCAATTATATTAATATAAACTTTACCACTTAAGTAATAAACTCAGAAACTATAAAATAATTCGTTGACGACTAAATCTAACGAACCCTAACCAGTTACTAGAACTAGCAGCAGACTAATGCTCTAATCCGGACACAACCAATCGCATAAAGAACAGCTTCTATTTGAGACTAATTACCCTATAGGCCGGATCAGGCTTCTAGCTGTTAATCAGGTTTAACTTCCTTCGTCTTGTTATCTATCTCAGCTCTCGCATGTTGATTAGAAAACTACAATATTGCTTTAATAATTGATCAGAGAATTAAAGCAGTTCAAGAATTGGAATTAAACTACTACTTTAGATAAAATCATAGTGGAATGCTTAACATAACATAATTATATAAAATAGGCTCGCATCACAAACCTGGGAGGGCTTAAGTTTATTAATTAAACATAACTATATATAAACAACGTTTTAACAAAATAAGAGAAAGGGTAGAGAAAACTCCAGCTAGCAAGTTGACTCTGAATCCTAGCTCCGCCTTTGTATCCACGTCGTCCGTAATAATAATACTAATTAATGGCAGTGATGTGGTGTGGTGGAAAAACAAATAAAAATGGAGAAAACGGGGAGAATAGATATGATCGTGGTCGTATGTAGTGAGCGAGCGTGGTGAGTGTACGTTGTGAGTGAGCGTGGTGAGATGATGGTGAACGAGTGTGGTGGGTGAGCAGCGAGCTTTGGATTTGAAGAAGGGATGGTTTGGAATGAAGATGGGCGTCTGTTTTTATAGGCAAAAGAAATGAGAAGCAGACAACGGAGCGACGGTGCAGTAGGTGAGTAGATGGCGTTGGAGTTGATTGAGCAGATCCGCAAAGATTTGCAGCCAGAGAATTGATTGCAGACAGACAAAGCCGGCGTCACGCGTGCACAAATTAAGGTGGGCGCCGTCGGTATTAATGAAGAGCAGTTCGAGTGCGGCGCCGCGAAGGGAGAAGAAGACTGTTCGCATTTTAGTCACGTCCGCTTCAGTTCATGCGCGCCTGGTGCTGTCCGCCTGGTGCTGTCCGCGCCTAATGAGGCGGTTGCCTCTGTGTCGTGTCCGCTCGAAAGGAGGCGGACTCCTCTGTCCTCTCTTGTCTGCGCAAGAACAGGCGGACTCGCCTTGTGTCTGCGCTTGTGTGATGTCCGCGCCAAAGGAGGCGGTCGCTGTCTCTAGTCCGCTTCAATTCAGGCGGTACTCACACAGCTTGTCCGCCCAGGCGGACTATATATATATAGCCGTATATTATAATTATTACTACAATCTTCAACCGGCTCCAGATCCTTCGTTATAAGTCCGTTTTACTCGCCGTTTGTTGCGTTGGAAAGCTCATGAGATAAACTATCCATTTACATGGCTTTTTCCTACATTTAATACATAAAATATATCAATTCATATTAAAACATAAATCTAGGAAAATCATATGATAAGTGAGAAATACGACACAAATTGCTATGAAAATAGGAAGAATTAAAGCCCTAAAAGTAGATGTATTTCTCGCTTATCAAACTTCCTCACACTTAGCTTTTGCTTGTCCTCAAGCAAATAGAGAATAAATATATCTCTAAGGCCGTAGTATCAAACCTCAGGATTAAACAGATGCAAAACAGAGCAAGCAAAGTGACAATCAAAAGAATAGTTCTGCTCCTGGTTGTAGGTTTTCACAAACAGTGAAAAAGAAAAAAATTTAAAGCATGGATAAGTTAGACTACAAAATCTGAATGTAGATTAACTTGGGATCTTCCACCATTTCTTTCCTTTAACCTTTGGATGACAAGGGGTCTGAAGTAACGCCTTATTCCGTGATACCTTTCAACACCACATACTCATGATCAAAAACAAAAATTAAACTGCAATTAACTCTTTTCGTATGCAAAAACATTATTCTTCAAGAAATATATACAACACAATTGAATGATTGCGAATTGCAGAGTTTTTCCGTAACCCAGACTTTTCTCTCTATCCTTGTAACGGGTTGGGCCAACTATCCCAGATCACGAGACCTTAGGTAGATAGGTGTTAAGGCACCCCTAGGACTTAATAACCGGACAGACGAGGCCTGCTCTTGTTAGTAAAATTTTTGATCAGCGGAGTACCTTGCCTTATCCTTTCATTCCAAACTTTCATATCATTTCCAAAATCCCAAGATAAACTAATTCAGTTTCCCCAATCAACTTAATCCACCAAATTTTTGGGAAAACAGATTCATTTGAATAAAACTATATATACAAACAACCTAAAGCAGAAAGATTCTTGAGGTGGTCACCTGGCTTCACTTCAAAATTTATGCAAAAATTTTCACCCAAGAATTCAACATTTATAAGCACTCAGAGCAGTGATTCCCTCAATGCAAGAAGACAATTAAAAACATGTGTGGCATTAAGTGCAACTGGCATATTTTCAGGGAAAGGTCTAAACTTCCTCACACTTAAGAGGAGCAATGTCCTCATTGTTCATAAAATAATCAAGAAAAGACCTTTCAAAATATGCCAGACTCATGAAGAATTTCATTCAGGACAATCATGGACTGATATAATAATAATCGTTAAGTGTGATAGACTGGACACAAACATTTAAAATAAAGAAACTGAAACTCCCCTGATATCGTAGATTGAGGAAGGTGTCCTTCCTCACACTTAAGTACGAACAATGGGGGTAGTAGCGTTCCTCACACTTGCGTACAAGCAAGTGTCCAGCCTTGGAGTTCTTCAAATACCATGATAAGACTTTCACCTGGACACACTACCCAAAAAATAAACGCTAAAAAGCGTTGCATGAAAGCATAGACACCATTTCCACTTCTTTTTGTCAAAAAAAAATGAAAATAAAATCATAAATAATAATAAAATAAAACCATATGCTCCCCTATTAATTGAAAATTTTGTTAATTTTTTTTTTGAAAAACATAATATAGAAATAATGTGGGGTACAAAATTAAAATAATAATAATAATAATAATAATATAATAATAATAATAATAATAATAGGATAATAAAGTTTAACCACTGGGTTGCCTCCCAGTAAGCTGCCCGTAGTTTTAGTCTTTGGCTAGACTATCGCTTCGTTACCTGGATCAAAAATAAAAGTAGATAATATCTTCGCCAGGAAAACGAAGTTAGTAATAATTAAAAGCAAACCACCTGGATCAAAACAAAATGTTGCTTCGGCATATATATTTGGAAAATGAATACTCCACAAAACCTGGTGTTTGAGGAGGTACTGCCGGTAGCGTAGTTTTGACAGGAGACCAGGTGTGATTGGCTTTTCTTCCTCAAATTGGAGGATGTAAACATCCTCCTCTTGCTGTTGAGGCTTATGGAGGCAGGATGGAAGTTGATGAGAGACCGGTGGTAGTGGTGTTCCTTCCTCAGATTCGAGGATGTAAATTTCCTCTTCCGGTTGGTGAGGCTCAACAGGATAGTGTTGTTCCAGCTGGTTGACCAGCTCAGACACAATATCTTCGAATTTTAATTGTTCCTCCTGTGTTGGGGATGGAGATGGAGGAAGATTGTAACTCTCAGACATTTATTCCAACTCGGCGTCGGAGAAAAATGTACTGAGAAGTTTCTTTATCTCCTCATCAGAACTTGTGGCTTCAATAATATCTGGCTCGAATTGGTCTTCACTCCTTGGAGTCACCACTGGAATCTCTTCTGGTGGCTCGGCCTGACTCAGGAGAAATTCGTCTAGCCTCCGTGTAGATTGTTGTTCGTTCTGATTGAAGTAGTAATACCCCAACTGAGTTTCGTTGTATTGTGCATTAGCCTGGTCGACTTCCCACCAATACGGCTCTAGATTTGATTGTTGAGGTGGTTGATAATTCTTGACCAATCTCTGATATGAGGATATCTCCTCTTGCATTTGTGTCCATTCCAAATTGATCAACAATCTTCTCACCTTATCGTATCCGCTCTCCATTATCAGTAACTAGCCTACAAAAACAAAACAAAAATACCAAGTAGAATAGAAAATAAAAATAGAAAAGAAACACAAAAACAAAAATAAAACAGAGATACAAGAAATATATATAAATTTTTTTTTGTAAGTAAGATAAAAATAAAGCAGAAATAAAAATAAAAGTAAATAAAAATAGAAATCTCAATAATATTTAAAAACTATCAATTAACCGTGCTGGAGGTCCCCGGCAACGGCGCCAAAAACTTGTTGGAGAAATATATGACTACTTCTACCACTTAGGCAGTGTACCTAATCGTTTTGCGGGATAGTGGATTCGTGGGGTTGTCGTACTCTTGGGGACCTCGCTGTGGATAACTGAAAGTGGATTAAATTTACTGAGACTTCTAATAAATAGATTTTATCATTTTTAAAGGAGAAGAAATAATCGAAAACTTAACTTAAACAAAATAATAATAAAAATAATTAACATAAAACAAAATAATAAAAATAGAAATTATTAATCTTTTTTGTCTTTTTAAGAAAACATCCCAGGTTGTTCTACTCACCTATTTATTCAATTATATTAATATAAACTTTACCACTTAAGTAAACTAAACTCAGAAACTATAAATAATTCGTTGACGACTAAATCTAACGAACCCTAACCAGTTGCTAGAACTAGCAGCAGACTAATGCTCTAATCCGGACACAACCAATCGCATAAAGAACAGCTTCTATTGAGACTAATTAACCTATAGACCGGATCAGGCTTCTAGCTGTTAATCAGGTTTAACTTCCTTCGTCTTGTTATCTATCTCAGCTCTCGCATGTTGATTAGAAAACTACAAATATTGCTTTAATAATTGATCAGAGAATTAAAGCAGATCAAGAACTGGAATTAAACTACTACTTTAGATAAAATCATAGTGGAAAGCTTAACATAACATAATTATATAAAATAGGCTCGCATCACAAACCTGGGAGGGCTTAAGTTTATTAATTAAACATAACTATATATAAACAACGTTTTAACAAAATAAGAGAAAGGGTAGAGAAAACTCCAGCTAGCAAGTTGACTCTGAATCCTAGCTCCGCCTTTGTATCCACGTCGTCCGTAATAATAATACTAATTAATGGCAGTGATGTGGTGTGGTGGAAAAACAAATAAAAATGAGAAAAAGGAGAGAAAGATATGGAGAATAGTATGTATATGTGGTCGTATGTGGTGAGCGACGTGGTGAGTGTACGTTGTGAGTGAGCGTGGTGAGATGATGGTGAACGAGTGTGGTGGGTGAGCAGCGAACTTTGGATTTGAAGAAGGGATGGTTTGGAATGAAGGTGGGCGTCGGTTTTTATAGGCAGAAGAAATGAGAAGCAGACAACGGAGCGACGGTGCAGTAGGTGAGTAGATGGCGTTGGAGTTGATTGAGCAGATCCGCGAAGATTTGCAGCCAGAGAATTGATTGCAGACAGACAAAGCCGGCGTCACGCGTGCACAAATAAGGTGGGCGCCGTCGGTATTAATGAAGAGCAGTTCGAGTGCGGCGCCGCGAAGGGAGAAGAAGACTGTTCGCATTTCAGTCACGTCCGCTTCAGTTCATGCGCGCCTGGTGCTGTCCGCCTGGTGCTGTCCGCGCCTAATGAGGCGGTTGCCTCTGTGTCGTGTGTCCGCTCGAAAGGAGGCGGACTCCTCTGTCCTCTCTTGTCCGCGCAAGAACGGCGGACTCGCCTTGTGTCTGCGCTTGTGTGATGTCCGCGCCAAAGGAGGCGGTCGCTGTCTCTAGTCCGCTTCAATTCAGGCGGTACTCACACAGCTTGTCCGCCCAGGCGGACAATATATATATAGCCGTATATTTTAATTATTACTACAATCTTCAACCGGCTCCAGATCCTTCGTTATAAGTCCGTTTTACTCGCCGTTAGTTGCGTTGGAAAGCTCATGAGATAAACTATCCATTTACATGGCTTTTTCTCTACATTTAATACATAAAATATATCAATTCATATTAAAACATAAATCTAGGAAAATCATATGATAAGTGAGAAATACGACACAAATTGCTATGAAAATAGGAAGAATTAAAGCCCTAAAAGTAGATGTATTTCTCCCTTATCATTTACTTGTCATAGCGCTTGCAATAGCAAGTGCGCCATGCAGGTGGAAATCTTGGTTCAGTAATTACCAGTCTCATTGACTCTGCGTCGTCGAGTATGGCTACATGATAATGTAAGCATTAACATCCTGTTCATATATATAATCCGTCAAGGTTTAAAGCTTATTGGTACTGAGTACACACAACTAATCCCAAAGTCTTACACAAAAGGTGAGTGGTCAATGACACACCCCCACATACTTATAAATATCTTTGTCTAACATCCAAGGTAAGTACATAACATAGTAAGCAAAAGTCTTCCACCAGCGGTCTCATGGAGTCAGGGTACTCATGCCCTATCTACTCCCTTGCTCTTCTGGGCTCCAGCATCAGTAGATGTCTGGCCATCCTGACCGCCTCGTGGTACTCCAGATCCTCCAGCTGAGGTCTTCTGAGTATTCCTTGGTGGCCTGTAATTACGGCTCTCAGGGTTCATCCAGCACTCGAACTCCCTGTGGCTCTTTTTTGCAGCACCGACATTCAACTTTACGGCCATTGCAGTCGACCCCAGGATGGTCTTTCCCACAACGCTTACAATAGAAATGGCGCTGGGGCTGTCCGGTGCCTGATGGTGATATTTAGTTTAAGTTAAAATCTGATGATAAAAAGGTTAAAGTCACAATTGAATTTAAGAGGTAGGTGTTCTCACCCTTAGGAGGTGCAGATCTCAGAGGCTGAGCATCTATAGCTGGGCCGGTCAACCGAAGGACGGGTTCTTTCCCCTTCGCTCCCTGGTGACCCTGCTGCCCTTTCTTTTTAAAGAATTTCCTGTTCAAGGTTTCGGGTCAGCATTCATAAGGTGTATAATATGGTAAGTAGTTTAGAATGGGATA
The DNA here is from genome assembly GCA_023374045.1 of Limonium bicolor. Lineage (NCBI taxonomy): Eukaryota > Viridiplantae > Streptophyta > Magnoliopsida > Caryophyllales > Plumbaginaceae > Limonium > Limonium bicolor. Next base: position 311,080,324 of record CM041780.1, read on the forward strand.
AGTCCTTACTTTCCCTTCTTCTGGCTATCGCCTGGAGATGCTCCTCCACCCTCAGACTCTCCCTCAGGGTTCTTTCTCTTCTTGCCCCCGAGAGTCTCTTCCCGAGTCTGGAGCATTAGCTCCGTCCTCGAGGCAGCATCGTAACACTCCTGGAATCTCATTGGTAAGTTCTCACAAGGTTAACCGGTAATATAGTAAGTAAAGAATTTATGGCTTTCATGTTAATACCTGGATGGTAGTGTAGAGGGTAGCACCCATCGCCATCTGGATGTGAAACAACAATCCCCCCGGAACTTCTCGACCTTCACGGTCTCTGAGTAATCTACACCGGGGATAAAGTCCAGCAGACCAATGAATCGAGCGTAGTACTCATCCACGGTCAGACCTCCCTGAGATAATGTCTCGAACTCATGACGCTTCTTCTGCTTAAGATGAGCTGGGTAGTACTTCCCCCTCAGCAAATCTACAAAGGCAGCCCACGAAAAGTCAAGCGTAGCTAGGTGATGGTCCTTGACAAACCTCCACCAAGTGCTGGCTGCATCCTTCAGATGGAAAGCAGCAATGACAACCTTCTGGTTGGCAGGTACTTGTAAAGCCTTATAGGCCTTCTCATGTTCAACTATGAATCGCTCCAAAGCTACGGGGTCTGGCTCCCCTGAATATGTATGTAACACCCCTCTCCACAAACACGATATAATCTCTGACGTAGCAATAAATAAAACATCTCGCAGCGGAAAATAAATACAATAGCAATACTCACTCGGGTGTCACCGGCCATTACTCGCCCCATGCAAGCAACGAAGCCAACTACATCCAACTTCCGACATAAACAAATTGCTAACCGCCGTGATAACGAGAAACTCCTATACATCATACTAAGTCCATAAACCATAAACATCGACAAGTGAGTGTCTACCCAAACCTGAATATACACAACCTTACCATAATACAATCCACTTCTTCAATGCCACTTAGACAAACTCCAATTACCCTGTTCCTGCTCTTCGGCTTCGTCAACAATCAACATCCTGTAATGGTGTAGTATCAGCGATAGACGCTGAGTATGCCGGGCCTGGACCCTGTTGGTCACTTGTCATTTTAACCATCTTGTTATTAGATTGATTCCACGCTTTACCATTTTACAGTTATAATCAATACTGTAATACAAATGTATAATATACATAATCATCCATCCAAAATCCATAAACACTAAACACCCATCCAATCCAAACATTCATTTAATATCACAAATCACAATTGTATATCGACGTATCGAATAATACAATATAATGTACAATGTACATTCGCCGTAGCGTATACCATCCTTTATTAATTCCAATTTAATTTGGCCTTCAAGGCCCCATCCATATGTACAATGTACATTCGCCGTAGCGTACAGTTTCCATAGTTAATTTAGTTTGGCCTTTAAGGCCCCATCCATCCAAACCATGTTTAATTATTAATACCAGTTGGGCGTCATGTTAGGACAACCCGATAACCTCACCATGGACAGTAGTCCTCCCGTACACACAAAGGTGCTCATTTCGCCAGAGGTCCGGAGGCCCGTGACTCTCTTATGTCTCGTAAGACGTCCATAAAAAGGCCGTAGCCACCTGATCCACGATCCAGTTAGGGCTCATTGGATATAACCTGGAGCGGAATCCAATTAGGAAACCCCTCAGTGATCACAAATGCGCAACCAAGTAGTTTGTAAACTACCGGGATTCCTCACCTCAACTCATACCATCTCTCTCTATATGTTTAAGATATGCTCTTAGTCTTATGGAGAATAATTATTAGTTAGCTGCCCAATGGGTCTCACGTATACCTAGGAGTAATCTAGGTTATATTCATGTTCGAGATCCATGCTCTAGAGACCGACAATGTCGTGACTCGTTCCTAAGTGTTTTTACTTAGGTTACCATATACTTAATATAATACTTTGGTATTATATCAAGTAACCGTCATGTCATCACATTAACGTATATGTATGTTATATAAGTCGATCTATAGTCGACGTAGTGTTAGTCCTGTAGGACGCTCGTGCATAAATAATTAATGCGAGTAACACTTAATCACATACATGTATCCACACACATGACACACAAGTTATAAACCCAATCCGAGCCAAGGAGCAACCTTAGGACAACTCGGATCAAACCCCTTTACATACCGTTCACCCTGATCGTATTACGGTGGAGTATGAATCAGCAAGATCCTATGCTCCGTGTAGTCCACTAGCTCGTCAAGCGTCTTGTCAGAAGTATAATCTAAACGGTATTAAAACTATAAGTCAGTCTCCATGACTAACTACATCCGGTATTTCCGTATAATAAGTAACCCCGACAGTTCACCCCTGTTTTCTACAGTTGTTTGTTACGGGTTTCTCTAAACTGGTCGGCTTGGTTACTAAAGCTCGTATATCAAAACATTTCGACTGTTAAGTTTAATTCCTTATTTTTCTTTAATCTTATCCACCATCTAGTTTAGGTACATAACCTATAGTTGCATGTATGCATGCATTATTATATTAGTTATATCTTTTTCGTATTGTATCATTTATTATATTGTATCATTCTCCCACCATCCATTATAATACAATGTATTATATAATCCATTTATCTTTAGCAAATAACATTGCATTCAAAAAAACTCATAACATATAGTTTGTAACTATTTTTTTTAAACTACCACCACCATTATGTTATATGGTTTCCACCATAACATATACCCACCTTATATACATATTCTTGTGTATGTATGTATATTTACCACGTAGGTATGTTTCATGAGTTAAATAGACTCTTACATTATATGTTACATTTTATCATCTTTTATTAGATGGTTATTCCCATTAGTTGTATTATATTATACAACTTATATTAAGATTATTATCCTAATATATGTACATTTTATGTTGTATATTCACAACTCCTAAGGTTTATTCCATAAACACCTTAGTTTATAAATCTCATTTACTTATAGTTCGTCACATATTTTATGTGAATATCCTTACTTATCTTAATCCCATTAAATCACCTTAACACCATATAATTGTTATAACATTATAGACCTTATTCTAAAATTCTTTTTCCAACTCTTATTAATTCGGTACAGCCCTTGAATTTATTTAAATTCCATTTGACCACATAAACATTATGTAATGTTATACCATATCCTAAATCATATATTATGATATTTTTATTTCCTTTATTTACAAACCATCCATAATTTATACCATGTTATAATTCCATTTAATATAACATTCTAACCTTAATATAAATATAACCTATGGTCAATATTTATAAAATACCGAACAGACCCAAAACTGTTCAATAATTGCCATTTGGCCCTATTTATAACATATAATTTAAGATTCATTAAAACTATATATTATACAGATATCTTAATAAATGCTCTTATATAATTCTAAAATAAATCACCAAATTCACCAAAGGGTTATAAATATCCTTATTAACCCATATATTTCAGTATTCACTTTTCCACCACCTATATTTCTCCAAAGTGTCATAATGACATACTAACTATATATTATACATATATAGTTCATTTTGATTCCAAAATCAACCCAATAAATTCCTAAAAATTCCTAATAGCCCATGGGTGTTTATAATACCATTATACACCCTTAATTTTCGGTAATAACATATTTACCACATATGTTATAAAAATATTACCATTAAGTACTTATCTTATTATAAAGCCTTAAATAAGTTATCTAACTTATCTAATTTGGTCAAAACCTACCATATGGTCAAGGTTGACCTCCTTAATATTTCCTTGACCATTAACTCCTAATAATTATGGTTTTAACCCTTAAGTTTCCAAAATTCACCATTTAACCCCAAAACTTTATAAAATCTTATAAACTTTATTTTAAATCCTTTTAACCTCTAATTTTCGGCCTATCATTTTAGAGCCCCCAAATTTAATTTAATTACACTATAACCCCTCATTCTTTTCGGTAATTTGTAATTAACACCTAAAACCTACTTTAAACTAAATACAAATAAATAAAATGGCCTAAAGTACATGGCCTTATTACAAACATTTTCTCACAAAATAAATTACGCATAAATGTCCCAAAAACACTTATAAATCTTGGCCTCACCACATATTTTTCATTTAATTACCAAACTTCCACATAATGTCTTAAATTTGACATTTATGTTACTTAATCACTTAGATAAATTTACTAAGTCATTTCTTTAAACATTTTAAGGTCAAAAATCACCTTATCACCATGTTCTCTCACGGCAATTAATATTCACAAGCTTAAACTTGTATTAATGTATCAAGTTAAGGTTTTAAGTGATTTATACCTTGATTTAGCAAGGTTAAGACCTTGTTTGGTATCGCCACCTTAAGGAGAATTTCTCCACAGCTTGATCTACTTGTCTTCATGTAGAAAACAAGACATGATTAAACTCCAAACATGAGCTAACCATGGGAAGTAATTTAAGTCATGAAAATCATGAATTTTTACCTTAGATCTTCAAGTTTGTTGGAGATCTACCTCGGCCCTATTTTTCCAGTAGAGAAAGAGTATCAAAACAATTTTAAAAACACGGTACAAAACCGTGGGTGGTTAGCTTGGAAGATGGCTAAGATTTACCTTGTTTAAGATGCCAAAAATGGTGTTTTTGGCTTGGATCTAGCTACTCCTTGTAGATCTTGGTATACCAACTGAATCCACATTAAAAGGAGAAGAAAATAAGGCTAGGGAACCAAGGTTTACAACCGAAATTCACAAGGAAGAAGAGATATGTGCTTAAAGCATATTTTTACCTTAAATGGTCAAAACTTGAACTTTCCTCCTTAGATCTTGTTACAGCCGAAAATGACTCTTCCTTTAACCTCCAAATCACTCTACATAAATGTATAGAAATGGTTGGAGTCTAGATCAATGGAAAAAGGAAAGAAAGATGTAGAAAATGGACATTTTTATGCCTCAGAAGCTTACCTAGAGCAAGAGCTCTCATCAATGGAGTTGTAATGCTTAACTACGGTCAAGGAGGAGCCAAAGAGAGCTCAAGGAAAGAGCAAACTCGGCTGAATGGAGCAAATGGAGAAGAATGACCTAAAATTGTCTTTAAAGACTTGATGACTCACCAAGGGTTGATTGGTGTTGAAAAATCGGTGGAGACAAAGCAAGGAGGCAGTCAGCCATGATTGAGAAAGGTGGTGAATAATTGATTCCAATTTGATTGAATAATGGAGTAATAATGTTACTTTAAGCAATAAGTGAAAGATGAGTCATCACTCCTTGTCTTGTCTTGCTTGGAGCCACCGAATAACAAGGAGAAATGAGGCTCCAAATCGGCAGCACTCACATGGGTAAGCAAGTGGTAAGCAACTTTTGTTTTAATATGTTAAAGTTTGTTTTTCCTTATTTTATGCAAAAGTAAGGTGGTATATTTAATTGTCACATGGGAATTGTCACATGGTCTGTTAAGAGACTTATTGAACCGATTTTATGACGTCCATTCATGGTCAATGGTCAAAATTGACCAACTTAGTCAATGTTGACCCAAACGGGCCCCACTTTAGGGTTTTATTAATATTTTAATATTAAATTTGTAAAAATTTGTAAATTTCTGGAATTAAATTCCTAACATGATATAATATGATATATTATCATATTTAAAGGTAATTATGACCTTTAAGCCCATTTAAAACCAATTTAGAAGGCAATTTCACAACAACGTGCTTTAAGGAGTTTTAGTGCACATTTTGTGTTGCAAGGTGTTTCTGAGCTTGGTTTTCTTTGACAACGGTTTTGTTGTGTTCCTTACATGATATTTGATCATGGTATCCAATTTTATCATTTAGAGGTCATTAGACCTTTAAGGTATTCTTAGAGCACCTTTTTGCTCTACTTGACCTTGAAGCATGAAAGTGCTTGTTCTTTGTGTTGGAGTGTTGTCCAACGATAATATGTTTAATATTATGTTAATAAACTTAGGACAAATTTTTAGGTCCTAAGAAGTTCATTTGGGAATTTATTTACCCTCACCAGTCAAAGGGTGCAACACCTTGCTTTGTGTTGACCACTATTGTTCTTAGTTTACTTTTAAGGCATGTTTAGGCCTTAATTAATGTGATTAGATATTTAATCTATGTTTAATAAGTTTGGGGTATTTCAATGTAGGTGGTCGGGTCTCACTAACTGACTTCAGCCAGTTCGTTTTTCTGGGCTGTGGCGGGTGGGCTGGTGCTCCTCCTATTTTAGTACCCAGCTGTGCAAGAACAGCAACAATCGTCTCTACAACACCTGGAATCACGGGGTCACCGCCTCCACCTCTGCCAATACCACGCCCTCTAGTTCCCCCAGACATCTGTAGTATAGTATGTCACATAAATACTCGGTGATTCACCGTACAAAACCAGTAGATATTGTATTGCCTTTTAAGGCTAATATGTCACGTAATTTGCGTTACTAGACACAATTTCTCTTAAAACGAATCGTCTCATACCCACAAACGTTTCCCTTAATTTCCCAAGTCCTAAGCTCACTGTCTTAACCTATTTCCTCGTCATCAGAGCGGTACTCCGCTCTGATACCACTTTTGTAACACCCCTCTCCACAATCACATAATAATCTCTCACATAGCAATAAATAAAACGTCTTACAGCGGAAGATAAATAACAACATACAATACTCACTCGGGTGTCACCGGCCATTACTCGCCCATGCGAGCAACGAAGCCAAACTACATCCAACAACCAACCAAAACAAACTACTAATGGCCGTGATAACGAGAAACTCCTATACATCATACTAAGTCCATAAACCATAAACATCGACAAGTGAGCGTCTACCCAAACCTGAAAATACATAATCTTACCATAATACAATTCACCATCTTCATTGCCATATAGACAACCTCCATGTGCAGCAATAATTAAAGTAAAACTCCAATTACCCTGTTCTCGCTCTTCGGCTTCGACAATAATCAACAACCTGTATGGGTGTAGTATCAGCGATAGACGCTGAGTATGCTGGGCCTAGACCCTAATGGTCAGTTGTCATTTTAACCATCTTATTATTAGATCGGTTTCATGCTTTACCATTTTACAGTTATAATCAGTACTGTAATAAACATGTATAATATACATAATCATCCATCCAAATATTCATAAACATTAAATCATCCATCCAATCCAAACATTCATTAATATCTCAAACAACATTTGTTTATCGAACGTATCGAGTACTAACAACATAATGTACAATCGCCGTAGCGTTCACCATCCTTTATTTAATTTATTTAACCTGGCCTTCAAGGCCCCATCCATATGTACAATGTACAATCGCCGTAGCGTACAGTTTCCATAGTTAATGTAATTTCACTTTAAGGCCCCATCCAAACCATGTTTAATTATTAATACCAGTTGGGCGTCATGTTAGGACAACCCGATAACCTCACCATGGACAGTAGTCCTCCCGTACACACAAAGGTGCTCATTTCGCCAGAGGTCCGGAGGCCCTGTGTTATACCCAAAATTTCAACCCCCCCGGAAGAGAGTCTCTACTAATAGGCTAGTAGCGAGGGTTCCCAATTCGATCGGCACATTTCAGAGTACTAGGGACAGCTTAGTCATCTCCAGGGGCATTTTCGTAATTTTTCAAGGCTCCTAAGCCCCCTATAGGCTTTCTCTCTCCTCCAAATAAGGGTCAAATCAATTCAAAATGCTTTGAAATTTTAACCCATGATAAAGGATGACATTTGAAGCATAATGGCGTTGGAATTTTGATTTTTCGAATTTCCAATAATTTTCTAGCAATTTCTGATTGAATCTGACGGGAAATTGAATTTAAAAATATTCCAATATCCAAAAAATTCGATCTCACTTTAGAAAAATCAGAAATCATCCTTTACCCATGTGTGAAATTTCATAATCAAATTCCTTTTGGAAGCCCTTGAGCTAAAACGTCGGTAAATCTCGGTTTTTACCGGATTTTTCTATCTTTAAGGAAGTCTATATAAGGAACCTTATCCCATGATCAAATCAGAACCTCAAGAACCCTAAGCAACCAGAAAACCTAGCCGTCTCATCCTCCTCACGTTTTTACACATCCAAGCACCAAAATCACATCAAAAATCTCTCGAAATCACCACCTAACACACTTTTCAACTCCTAACACATCAACAATCATCAAACATCAACCAAACCACCTCCAAAACGTGAAGAACATCATCAACAATCAACAACCAGAAGCCCGGGTCGAACTCAATCCGGAACCGGCATCATCGGAGCCTCCGAAGAATCCCAACGTGAAGGATCATCTTGAATTCGAAGGTAAAACAGGTTACAATCCGACTTTTCTGATTCCCCACGACCTTATTAACTCTCTGTCAAATTTGGGTTCAAACTAACCTTTTTACGCTTCTGTACTGCTGTTTGATTAAGCTTCTGTCAGATAACTTGTTTGCTAAGTTTCGTGCTTAATTCGAATTCAAATTGAAAACTTTCAATCACTAACGTCTTGTAAATCTTTCAGGCTACACACCCATAAAATTTGAGCTCAAAACACCCTCGGGAACCTTCTGAAAACCCCTGTCCGTGGGTGGTCCGTGACCTCGGACCTATGGTCCGGGACCTCGGACGCGTTGTCCGAGACCACGGACACCCACGGACGGCGGCGGGATTTAAAAATTCAAAATTTAGGTTTTTCTAATAATGTCCGGGCCCACGGACATCCTGTCCGTGGCCCCGGACCTTGCGAATTTTTGTTTTCCTTTAATTTCGACTTTTCTGTGTATTTAGGTTAACTGGGGTCCGTGGTTTCGGACATTAGGTCCGTGGCTACGGACGGAAATGAAATTTGACCTAATTCTGCCTCCGAAACCCAGTTTAGGTAGCTTTCAATTTCACTTTGTTTTTCTGTCAAAAAATGATAAAAACACAAAAAAACAGAAGCGCGCACTTAGGTTAAAAACGACTTTGTAGTAAGCCGTAAATAAACTGAGTAGAGGAAAAACGACCTAGGAAGGGTAATGAAAGTAATTGAACCCTAATTAAGTCGAATATCAAGCCCCCGAACCCGAACTCTCCTTTCCTAATTTGATCTAGGTTAAAATTAGGTGGCGACTCATAATAGGTTCCAGTGAGCTAGCTTAGGTTTTAATAATTATTGTTTTAATGACATAGTTATTAATCTTAGGTTATAAGTGGACCTAAAACCCGACTAGATCCCAATCAACTTAATCCACATAGGATAGGGTTTAAAATCGAGGCTCACAGACTGGCGACTCTGCTGGGGACAAACTTCTTAATTTTAACTTGTTTAATTTTAAGAAAGAGGGCTTAACTCGAAATTGTTTATTTATGGCTTATTACTTTGTTTGTTTACTTTTGTGTGCACTTTAATTTCTGCACCTTTGCTTCATATGAGAGCGAGGGTCCACACGAACCGATTTCACCCCGGGACCCGTTTGAGGGTCCCCTGTCAGGGACTCACACCTTTTAGGTGATGTGAATAAGCGGGGGAAAAGAGGAGGATGTCGTCTAACCACATCCCCTTAATACCTGGGCCTTAGCCCCAAGCGTTTTCCTGGCAGTGTCCTTACCTAGCCCATTGTTTGGTCAGTCAAAGACCCGACCGTAGACGCACACCTTTAGGTGATGTGAAAAAAGTGGGGGGGAAACCCAAAGAGAATGGCGTGCAAGCCCTATTCCTTTGTGGCGACCTGGGCCCAAGCCCCAAGCACCTCTCCGGATCGATCCATACCCAAATTGATTTAACCGTCAAGTGAGGACATGTTGAATTTGTGTGGGCCTTGTTTGCTTGTATGATCGGCCCATTACCTAGCCTAGAGATTGATAGGAACTTCTCCTACATTAACCTATCAACCAAATTGGCGGCTCTACTTGTTTGCGGCCCAGAGGCCCTGCTTGGTTTAACATGTGAGTCGTTCGGGCCTCGGCCCAAAAGTGTAGGCTTAGGTGATTTCTCTTCTGGCCCAATTTGGGTTATCCAATTAGTTCTAGGCCCATAAAAAAAGAAATCCACCTGAACTTGAAATAACTCACAAGACCTGAAAATAAAATCTTTTTCGGCTTAGCAACCATCTTCTCTGGCCCAAAGAAAGATAGGCCCATTTGTGATTTAGGGATCGTTCCAGCCCATGTTCTTTATTTCAGGCCCAAACACATTTCAGCCAAGGGCTCATTCTAGTCTAGGAAAACTCTTCACTTGGGCTCTGACCCAAAATCCTAGATCTAGGTGCCATCTTTTAGGCCCAACCAAAACCACTCGGCCCAAATTCCAGTTCATATATAGAGCAATCAGTCCGGCCCAAGTACCACACTCATGACTCATTTCATCTAGGCCCATAGACCAATTCGTAGTTTTGGCCCATGAGCTTTGCTCTCAATCTAGAATTTCAGCCCATAAAACATTTGGATCCTAGATAGTTTGCATACTTCATTCATTCCAGTTTCCGGCTTCAAGGCCCAACAAGAACATCAAACGAATCTTAGACCTCAGGGCTCAGTGGCCCATTCACGGTCCATGTGACTTCCTTCATCTTGTTTGCTCAATTTCTGGACTAAGGGATTCAGGCCTATATGTCCGTTCTGGTCTAGGAATCACCCTAATCTATGCACTTCACTCTCAGTTTGGTGACGACTCAGGCCCAGTTACTTCCTACATAACCCATAGGCATTCCTAGTTCAGACATTTTACAGGGCCTACTCGAAGTTTGGAAGGAAGACAATCATGGTCAATGGTGCCCCGACGGTCAACAGCTCGAGTCTTCAACACGTTGGCATCAGACTGTTCAACATCACTATTTCACAAGTTTTCTCGATTTAGTAGTTTTCTTTTCTCAATCATTCTTCTAACTTTTATGGTAGTTAGCTTCCTTTATCATTTTAGATCACAACTTTTGATGTATCTTTCCATTCGTGAATTAGAGCATAGTTCTATTTTCGTAATTTTGTGTGCATTCATTCAACAAAACAAAAACAAAAAAAAATGTGTTTTTATTAAGGGATCACAGAGTAATCATTTCCCGACTATGGAATAGAACGACTTGTCTTTTGTTTCTAAAAGGGTGAACATGTCCGTCCTCCCACCATGGACTATCCCATAATATCCACAAAGCATTCCAAAATCCACATCTGTTTTGTCATAAACCCCAGGTCAATACTGGGGGCAATCTGAGTTCAGGATCGTCATCTTTAATCTTTCGTTTACGCGTGCGAACTAGTCTCTGAGTGAAATTCACGAGAGTGTCCTGAGTGGAAAAACCATGAGTGAACAAGCGTGTCATTTTTACACGATTCTGGTGAGACCACATTCAAAGGTGAGGTAAAAAGCATAACTCCATAACTCACCGAAGGAGATGATTTGTAAATTTACGTTTAAACCTGTAAAAAGTAACAAAGAACGGATACACAACTATCAGGAATGACGAAGCACCTAGGTACAACACCACACAGCCAAAAAGCTTGTGAACCCTGACATTACACCCTAGGCACCCCCGATGAGCTTTTCATGCATGGCCCATTTTACAACACTACAAGCTCCACAAACAAGCCAACCAATGATGAATAATCGACCCGGTGACCAAAGGAAGCAAGGAGCCCGTCTTTTGAGCAACAACTACACAAGTCCAAAGAAGCAAAACCGCTACCAGCATGACGAAACGATCCGCAAATGGTCCCAAAGTGACACAGGATCCAAATGAGCTATATCAAAAATAGCTCTCAAAGTTCAAAGCCGGGAAAACACAAGAACCCCGAAGAAAAGGAAATTCAAAGAAAGGCAAACCTGAAAAGCCTCGAAGATATCCAAAATCGGAAAAAAGAAAGAAGATGCAAGGAACAATCCAAAAGTTCCAAGCCCCAAGTCCATAAGCGAAGCCATCATAAAGTGGCAAAAAACTTCAAGGCAAAGAAGATAAGTCCGAAGTGCAAGGTGAGGGCAAGTAGTGCAGCTTTGTCACACCTAACCTAAGCACATCCTAAACATTCCGCCATTATCCTATTGTCATCATCAGCCAGTCAAGAAGCTCAAAAGACTTCCACTTAGTAGTTGTGTATCCAATCGAGTGAAAGTAACAGGTTGAACACGTAAATCTAACAAATGTCAAATTCAATGGTTGAGAAGTTATGACCGTAAGTGAGAAACAAGTACAAGCATCAAACACGCTGAGTGTAGATTAGGAAGCACCACATCGAAACATAAGCCGTGACCCTGTGAGGACGAGACTCGTTCGCACGTTTAATAAAAGAAAATACTGGGGGCAATCGATCGTTCCGATCGATTGCCATGAACTCTAGCTCAGTTTGTCTTAAAGGAAAAGTACTGGGGGCAATTGTTGGCTCCAACAATTGCTATGATAACACCAATTCGAACCCAGAGCTCAAACATCACCACCACCATTCCACCTCAAGCCTGTCATTGGCCTTACCTCCACAAAAACATCAGGCCGTCATAACCCAGACCACCATCCAAAATCATAACCTGATCCCAGGTCTATCGCAAATCCTGAACACCGGAAAAGCCTTTAACACCACAACAAACACCACACACTTCCACCAGCGGCATGTTCATTTTCTTAAGAAACAAATTGTAGATATGAAATTTTTAGTCAGGAAATGATCATTTCACTTTCCTTTTCAGCAGAGTTTTCTCAAGCATTGCCATGTTTGGCACATTTTTCAACAGTTCCTTGTTTTGGCAAGCTTCCAACAAACACTTTAGTTGCATTTTACAACTTTTGCATAACACCTCAACATCGCCAAGTTTGGCACCTTTTCCAACAGTTTCCTGTTTTGAACGAGTATCCTTCAAATATTTTGATTGCATACATCTTATCATCATTGCCGTGTTTGGCACTCCAGTAATCAGTTTTCATCATTTGCACGAGACCATTATCATTCCGATTCATTTTTAGTTCGAGACCCATCATTTTCAAGACTTCAGTGCGAGACCATGCATCTTCATCAGTGCGAGACCATCATATTCGTCAGTGCGAGACCATCATGTTCGTCAGTGCGAGACCATGCATCTTCATCAGTGCGAGACCATCATATTCGTCAGTGCGAGACCCATCACCTTCGTCAGTGCGAGAACCGAGCGTCATCATCTAGTGCGAGACCAGTACGAGACCTAGTATCATCTTCAGTGCGAGACAGGTACGAGACAGAGCGCGATCTAAGTTGGCGGGGCAGAGGCAATAAGTCCCCATCTTCATGTCAACTTCTTGGGAGAAACAACTAGTGGGCAGTGGCAATAAGTCCCCTTGGTAATCTAGAAGTTATCCCAGCACCCCAGTTGGTGGGCAGAGGCAATAAGTCCCCATAGTATACCAACAAGGAGCATTGGAACGGGTTTCGGTCCCCAGAAGCATCCGAATGTCATTTTTATATCATCCATATCATTTGCATCACTTTCAACATGATCATTTGCATAAAGTTTACCTTGAATCCGTCCGTACGAAACTCCTCATCATAGACCAGAGATACAGATTCTCGCCCCGAAGATACAGATTCTTCAGAGATACAGATTCTCGCTCCGAAGATACAGATTCTTCAGAGATACAGATTCTCGCCCCGAAGATACAGATTCTTCAGAGATACAGATTCTCACCCCGAAGATACAGATTCTTCAGAGATACAGATTCTCGCCCCGAAGATACAGATTCTTCAGAGATACAGATTCTCACCCGATCAGAGATACAGATTCTCACCACGAAGATACAGATTCTTCAGAGATACAGATTCTCACCCGATCAGAGATACAGATTCTCAGTTGAAGATACAAATTATTCAAGGATACAGATTCTTAGCCGAAGGTACAGACTCTTCAGAGATACAGATTCTCAGCCAAAGATTCAGATTCACCAGAGCAGCAGAACTCACTAGAGCAGCAGAACTCACCCGAATAGAAGAACTCGACCCAACACCAATTTTCAATCACTGATAGGTAGTCAACGCCTCAGAATAGCTTGACATCATCTCATTCATTATAGGTAGTCAACGCCTCAGAATAGCTTGACATCATCTCATTCATTATAGGTAGTCAACGCCTCAGAATAGCTTGACATCATCTCATTCATTATAGGTAGTCAACGCCTCAGAATAGCTTGACATCATCTCATTCATTATAGGTAGTCAACGCCTCAGAATAGCTTGACATCATCTCATTCATTATAGGTAGTCAACGCCTCAGAATAGCTTGACATCATCTCATTCATTATAGGTAGTCAACGCCTCAGAATAGCTTGGCATCATCTCATTCATTATAGGTGGTCAACGCCTTAGAATAGCTTGACGTCATATCATCCTTATAGGTAGTCGGCGCCTTAGAACAGTCTGACATTACTTCATTATCACCTTTAGGTGGTCGACGCCTTAGAACCGCTCGACACCCTTCCACTTTACTCATAGGTAGTCAGCGCCTTAGAATAGCTCGACGCAACTTGTCGGATTGCACGTGTGGTCTTTTAAGATCCATAATTTTGGGGTATCACTCAAGCATCAACTAGCCTTTTCATTTCCATTACAAAGTCTAGTTGACGGGGGGCAATCTGTTATACCCAAAATTTCAACCCCCCCGGAAGAGAGTCTCTACTAATAGGCTAGTAGCGAGGGTTCCCAATTCGATCGGCACATTTCAGAGTACTAGGGACAGCTTAGTCATCTCCAGGGGCATTTTCGTAATTTTTCAAGGCTCCTAAGCCCCCTATAGGCTTTCTCTCTCCTCCAAATAAGGGTCAAATCAATTCAAAATGCTTTGAAATTTTAACCCATGATAAAGGATGACATTTGAAGCATAATGGCGTTGGAATTTTGATTTTCGAATTTCCAATAATTTTCTAGCAATTTCTGATTGAATCTGACGGGAAATTGAATTTAAAAATATTCCAATATCCAAAAAATTCGATCTCACTTTAGAAAAATCAGAATTATCATCCTTTACCCATGTGTGAAATTTCATAATCAAATTCCTTTTGGAAGCCCTTGAGCTAAAACGTCGGTAAATCTCGGTTTTTACCGGATTTTTCTATCTTTAAGGAAGTCTATATAAGGAACCTTATCCCATGATCAAATCAGAACCTCAAGAACCCTAAGCAACCAGAAAACCTAGCCGTCTCATCCTCCTCACGTTTTTACACATCCAAGCACCAAAATCACATCAAAAATCTCTCGAAATCACCACCTAAACACACTTTTCAACTCCTAACACATCAACAATCATCAAACATCAACCAAACCACCTCCAAAACGTGAAGAACATCATCAACAATCAACAACCAGAAGCCCGGGTCGAACTCAATCCGGAACCGGCATCATCGGAGCCTCCGAAGAATCCCAACGTGAAGGATCATCTTGAATTCGAAGGTAAAACAGGTTACAATCCGACTTTTCTGATTCCCCACGACCTTATTAACTCTCTGTCAAATTTTGGGTTCAAACTAACCTTTTTACGCTTCTGTACTGCTGTTGATTAAGCTTCTGTCAGATAACTTGTTTGCTAAGTTTCGTGCTTAATTCGAATTCAAATTGAAAAATTTCAATCACTAACGTCTTGTAAATCTTTCAGGCTACACACCCATAAAATTTGAGCTCAAAACACCCTCGGGAACCTTCTGAAAACCCCTGTCCGTGGGTGGTCCGTGACCTCGGACCTATGGTCCGGGACCTCGGACGCGTTGTCCGAGACCACGGACACCCACGGACGGCGGCGGGATTTTAAAAATTCAAAATTTAGGTTTTTCTAATAATGTCCGGGCCCACGGACATCCTGTCCGTGGCCCCGGACCTTGCGAATTTTTGTTTTCCTTTAATTTCGACTTTCTGTGTATTTAGGTTAACTGGGGTCCGTGGTTTCGGACATTAGGTCCGTGGCTACGGACGGAAATGAAATTTGACCTAATTCTGCCTCCGAAACCCCAGTTTAGGTAGCTTTCAATTTCACTTTGTTTTTCTGTCAAAAAATGATAAAAACACAAAAAAAACAGAAGCGCGCACTTAGGTTAAAAACGACTTTGTAGTAAGCCGGTAAATAAACTGAGTAGAGGAAAAAACGACCTAGGAAGGGTAATGAAAGTAATTGAACCCTAATTAAGTCGAATATCAAGCCCCCGAACCCGAACTCTCCTTTCCTAATTTGATCTAGGTTAAAATTAGGTGGCGACTCATAATAGGTTCCAGTGAGCTAGCTTAGGTTTTAATAATTATTGTTTTAATGACATAGTTATTAATCTTAGGTTATAAGTGGACCTAAAACCCGACTAGATCCCAATCAACTTAATCCACATAGGATAGGGTTTAAAATCGAGGCTCACACCCTGACTCTCTTATGTCTCATAAGACGTCCATATAAAGGCTGTAGCCACCTGACCCACGATCCAGTTTGGGCTCGTTGGGTATAAACCTGGAGCGGAATCCAATCGGAAACCCCTCAGTGATCACAAATGCGCAAACCAAGTAGTTCGTAAACTACCGGGATTCCTCACCTCAACTCATACCATCTCTCTCTCATAATGTTTAAGATATGCTCTTAGTCTTATGGAGAATATAATTATTAGTTAGCTGCCCAATGGGTCTCACGCATACCTGGATGTAATCTAGGTTATATTCATGTTCGAGATCCATGCTCTAGAGACCGACAATGTCGTGACTCATCCCTAAGTGTTTTACTTAGGTTACCATATACTTAATATTAATACTATGGTATTATATCAAGTAACCGTCATGTTATCACATTAACGTATATGTATGTTATATAAGTCGATCTATAGTCGACGTAGTGTTAATCCCGTAGGACGCTCGTGCATAAATAAATAATGCAGTAACACTTAATCACATACATGTATCCACACACATAACACACAAGTTATATCAACCAAATCCGAGCCCAAGGTGCTTCCTTAGGACAACTCGGATCAAACCCCTTTACATACCGTTCACCAAGACCTAGGATGCGCAGTGTAGTCCACTAGCTCGTCAAGCGTCCTTGTCTGAAGTATAATCTAAACGGTATTAAAACTACACGTCAGTCTCCATGACTAACTACATCCGGTATTTCCGAATAACAAGTAACCCCGACAGTTCATCCCTGTTTTCTACAGTTATTTGTTACAGGTTTCTCTAAACCGGTCGGCTTTGTTACTAAAACTCGTATGTCAAAATATTTCAACTGTTAAGTTTAATTCATTATTTCTTTAATCTTATCCACCATTAAATTTAGGTACATAGTCTATAGTTGCATGTATGCATGCATTGTTATATTATATTGTACTATTTTCCACCATCCATTATAATACATTGTATTATATTATCCATTATCTTAACAAATTATATTTGCATTACAAAACTCATAACTTATAGTTTGTAACTATTTTTCATGTAATAACCACCACCATTATATCATATGGTTTCCAACCATTATATATCTTCCTTATATACATTATTCTTGTGTATGTATATATTTACCACGTAGGTAAATTTCGTGAGTTTAATAAACTCTTATATTATTTGTTACATTTTATCATCTTATATTAGATGATTATCCCATTAGTTGTATTATATTGTACAACTTATATTAAGATTATTATCCTTATATTATGTAACATTTTATGTTGTATATTTACAACTTCCAAGGTTTAATCAATAAATACCTTAGTTAATAAATCCTATTTATTTATAGTTTGTCACATTATTTAATGTGAGTATCCTTTCTTGTATTAATTCTATTTAACCACATTCTTACCATATAATTGTTATAACATTTATAACGTTATAGACCTTAGTCTAAAATTCATTTTCCAACCCTTAATATTTCGGTACAGCTCTTGAATTTATTTAAATTCTATTTTGACCACATAACATTATGTAATGTTATTCCATATGCTAATATCATTTGATATGATATTTTTATTTCCTTTAACTTATAACCTATAGTTTTTTATATAAAACTATTATATATTGCCGCATAGGCATATATATTGAACCTTATTCTTTCCATAAACCATAGTTTCCTTTATTTACAAAATCACCCCATCATTTATACCATGTTATATACCATTTAATATAACAAACTTAAAAAAAGTATAACCTATGGTTATTTTATTTAATAACCGAACAGACCTCAATATATTTTATATTTCCTTTAGGCCCAACTTATAACATATAGTTTAATAATTCATTAAAACTATATTATACACATCTTATTAAATACCCTTATATAATTCTAAAAATCACCAAATTTCACCAAAGGGTTATAAATATCCTTATTAACCCATATACTTACGGTATTACCATTCCACCATCTATATTTCTCCAAAGTGTCATAATGACATAATAACTATATATTATACATATATAGTTCATTCTAATTCCAAAATCAACCCAATAAATTCCTAAAAATTCCTAATAGCCATGGGTGTTTATAATACCATTTCACACCCTTTTATTTTCGGTAATAACATATTCACCACATATGTTAAAAATGTTACAATTAAATACGTATCTTATATAAAGCCTTAAATAAGTTATTTAACTTATCTAATTTGGTCAAAACCTACCATATGGTCAAGGTTGACCACCTTAATATTTCCTTTACCACCAATTCCCAATAATTACGGTTTGCACCCATACTTTTTAGAAATTACCATTTAACCCCAAAACTTTATAGAATCTTATAATTTATATAAACTCTTTTAAACCTCTAAATTTCGGCCTTATTAATATATAGCTCCCAAATTTAATTTAATTACACCTAATAACCCCATTTCTTTTCGGTATTGCATTTTCACCACTTAAACTTAATTAAAAGCTTATAAATGCATAAATAAAATGGCCTAAAGTACATGGCCTTATTACAAACATGGCTTACAAAATAAATTACACATAAATGTCCAAAAATGCATTAAACTTTCGGCCTCTCCCATATCTTTCCATTAATAACCAATTTTCCATATAATGTCTTAAATTTGACAATTATGCTTGTTTAATTAGTTATAAAATTTACTAAACCATTCCTTAATCACCTAAGGTCAAAATAAGACCTTATTAACCATGTTCACTCACGGCATATACATATACATATGTATAATTTACATATTAATATACCAAGTGAAGGTTTAAGTGATTTATACCTTGTTTTTGCTTAGATAAGCCTTGTTTTGGTTCGGCCAGCTTAGGAATAAAATTCCACGGCTTCTTTTACATGTTTTCAAACAGAAACCAAGGCATAGTTAGTCTCTAAGCAAGATCTAACCATAAGAAGTGTTTAATGTATATTTCAAGGTAAGATTTACCTTAGAACATCAAGGTAAGTATAATCAACAAGGTAAGTACAAGTACTCCTCAGCCTGTTTTTACAGAAGAGTAAGAGCATCAAAAGAGCTACTAAACCAAGGCTTAAAACCGGTATAACTCAGATTCGAAGATGGCTAATTTTACCTTGTTTAAGATGCCAAAAATGGTGTTTTTGGCTTGGATCTGGCTATACCTGAAGCTCTTGATAGATCCACTGAATAAGTATGTTAAGAAGAAGATTAAGGCTAGGAGTAGAGAACAGGTTTTACAACCAGATTAAAGAGAATCAAAGATAAGTGCTTAAAGCACATTTTTGTACCTTAAGAACAAGTTTGGGTTTCTCCACCTTCTTTCTCTTGTTATGGCCGAGATTCCTCCTTCATTTAACCTCCAAAAAAACCTAGATCCATGTATGGAACTGGTAATGTCTGTCACAGGGTATTGTGAAGTATTATGTTGTCAACCTCCCTTTTGATGGATATCTTTTTTTTCTTTTCTCTTCTTTTTCTTTTTTTTCCGGGTTCATGTTATCAGTTATCTTGTAATAAGTGCTATTGCCTTAATGGCATCAGTGGTAATTTGTATCATGAATCAGCGTTATTCAGCTCGGTCTAAGTAAAATCTGTGCTACATTTAGCAAACCCGGTTTTCCTAATTCTGAAATACCCCGTATTTAAAAATAGTGATTAATTAGGCTAATAAGTAATTAGAGGCTTAATTAAGAATAAATAATTATTAGGGAACAAATCCCGAAGAAAACGGATCCTTAAAATGGATTAAAATCACTACCGAACCTTAAAGCGCGTTTCTCGAGGTAACCGGGAAAACGTGTCTTTAAGCGGGTCAAATAGACTCGTAACAATTTGGTCAACTAAATAATCATTAATAAATATTAGTGAAGCTTTAGGACCAATAAAATCAATAAAACGAGAGATTAGTAAAAACTGTCAAAAACGGGAAGTTGTGGGGTAGAAGTATAAATAACCAAGAGTTATGTGTCCAATTTGAAAATTAAAAAGCAAAAGTGATTGTGTGTGTGTGCTGTGTCCGATTGGACCCTCCCCACACCTCTCTCACACAACTCTCTAATATGCTAACAAACAAAATAATAAACCTCACTTTATTACTCTCACACTCACATTTGTAATTCTCTCTCCTATCCCCCACTCTCCCTCACGTAAGAAAGCCCCCTCACTTACTCTCCTCTTCTTCCTCCTTGCTCCATGCGATTTCCATGGTGAAAAGAAGAGAACCCACACACAAACTCCCTTCTCTCCTCTTGAAACTCTAGCAAACCTCTTCCAAAAATTATAAAAACACCACCATTGTGTTCCTCTCCTCAAGAGCTACAATTCTATCTTTCCAAAATCTAAAAAACGAGCATTTTCGATTTTGAGGGTATCCCATTTGAAGTTTCAGCACCACCATTAGAGCCACCTTGGTCTCCTTGTTCTTTTGAGGTAAAGATCTCTTTAAAACTCATCTTTTTCTAGCTTAAAAAGGCAAAACGAATTTGGTGACTAAACCCTTGTTTGGTCTCTCTTGCTCCAGCCGATTTTGGCATTGTGGTGGTGTGAGAAATCTTGTTCTTGAGCTAACCCAAACGACTCTTGAGCTCTTGGAAGGTAAAAATTTTCTAAACCCTAAAACCTAGATTAAAACTTGATTAATGGTTAGGGTTAGTATTTAGCATTGAATGGTGTATTGAAATATATTTGTGTATGGGTTGTAGCGTTAGATTTGTGAGTTTGCAAACCGAAAGAGAGAAGAGGAAGAAGAGAAAAGAAATCTAGAAGGGAAAACAAGGTGAGAACTCTCATTGTGTATAGTCTTGTATTTGTGTATGTAACAGATTTTTCTAGAATGAAAATTGGTATTATAAAATAGTAATGCATTAGTAGTATAATGGGTAAGAGAAACTAAGCATTTTGAAACCTTTGAAACATTGTAAAAACTGTTATAAAACAGATTGGGAATTGAGTGTTGAGTGCAGGAATTTTAGTGTTGTTTTAGTGTTGATATTTGTATATGGGAGCTTGTATAGTTTTGGTTATTGTAACAGGTGAAACAAGTGTTGAAATGTGAACTAGGATGGGTGGTGAGTGTATAAAAATACAAGAGAGACTATGGCAAAATTTACCTAGGATTAGAACATTAGTGAATTTAAAACTAGGTGAACTAATGTGTGTTGTAACAGATTTTGAATTAAGGAAAATAGAGGGTAAGTGGAGAGAGCTAGGTAATGGATTCTAGATGCATTAGGAGTGTTAGAATGACAATAGAGAGAGGGATATAGAAGGGGAGTGTAAATGCTAAAATCTGTAGCATAAACAACTAGACAAACTAGTGCAAGTGTTGAGTGAAACTTGGAAAATTACATAAGTGAATGAGCATAAAATTGTGTAAGGAATTAGGAAATGAACTAGGGGTATTAGGAGGTTTAATTAGTGTTATAACATGTGGGAATGAGTGTAGGAATAATGGGGAAGTAAGGGTGAAAGAGAGGACTGAAAACAGAAAATAAAATGTAAACACTGGGACGACCGGACTTGCGACCGGACTGCAAGTCCGGTCGAGCAGAAAATTTTCCCGTCAATAAGCTACTGATGGAATCGACCGGACTTGCGACCGGACATGCAAGTCCGGTCGAGTAGAAAAATTTCCCCTCGGTATGCTACTGGAATCGACCGGACTTGCGACCGGACATGCAAGTCCGGTCGAGCAGAAAAAAATTTCCCGGCAGGTGTTACTGGAAGCGACCGGACTTGCGACCGGACATGCAAGTCGGTCGGACCAAAAATTCTCCCGAAGAAACCTACTGGAATGGACCGGACTTGCCAAGGTCGGTCGCAAGTCCGGTCCTGACAAAAAAAAAAATTATTTTAATTAAATAGTAATTGTATATATATATGTATATGTATACATACATATATGTATATGTACGTGCATGAAAGCATGCCAAAGTTAAGTAAGTAAGGAAGTAAAACCTAAGTAAAGGGAAAAGTACTAAGTAAAGAGCAAATGCAAGAAGTATAAGGACATAGTAAGTATGAGTAATTAATGATAGTTAAATTAATCATTCAATTGTATGTATGTAATAGGACTTGGTTGTGACATCGAAGGACGTTTGGAATTACGAACAACGGTGAACGGTATGAATCCTCATGCCCCGAATGCTATCATGGCTACTCTGATTTGTGGTTGTGTGCTAATTGATCACCAATAAAGATAAATGCACGAATCGGAGTTATAATATGCCTACTGTGAATATGTAGTGTTGTATGATGTTGTATACTTTCTTTAAAGCTTAGTTTGTATACTTCATGAAATGTATGGATGATATGAATGTTGTGTATGTAAATGTATTGCACTGTGACCGATTGTGATGAGCTGGACTTCTAACTTGTCCTAACAATCTAACCATCCTAACTTAAAATGGTAATTAAATTGGAATGAGTAGAAGTCCGATATAGTTTCGGCCACGCGTGAGGATGCGGAGTCACGAGAGGTTGGCTCCAATTACTCTTAAACTGGTCCGCGGCCCAAATCCCTTAAGTGGGTAGCATCCCGGATTAGTGAGTCAAGTAAATCCCGGATGTGGGACGGAGTAGTCCCAAGGCCGGAGGTCCCGACGACTTGACTTGAGTATAAGTAAGTAAGTAAGAATGAGTAAGTAAAGTAAAAAAAAAAAAAAAAAGAAGTAAGTAATTGTAAGTAAGAAGAAGTAAGTAATGAGTAAAAGAGTAATATGCACTCCGATAACCCGGATGCACAATTTGGCTAACTTGTGAAGGTAAGTATTGTGAACTCTATTGTATTGTTGCCTTGAAGTGAATGATGTATTGTAATGTATGTATGATTGTATGTAAAGCATGTATGCATGAGTAATGAACAAGCATGTTTAGCGGTCGCCAATTAGTCGGCGTACCCTTGCTAGCAATCGGTATATGCGGAGTTCATGCGCAGCGTAAGCTGACCCCCTCGGGGGACCATTTTTACTACACGCAGGTACTCGAGATTGATGAAGATGTGAAGATCTACTTCCATTTCTTTATCTTCTTTTTGTGATGTAAACATTGAATTTTGATGGGTGTACTAAGTAGTACATGGCTGTAACTTTTGATTAGCCGGTGTACCATGTGGTACACCTTTTGGATATGATAGGATGGAGCATGGTATAGATGAGGCATAGGATAGGAGCATTCTTTTGGGTAAAACTTGGAAGGTTGTAATGACTACATTTTGAATACTCGGTAATCCTTGGTAGTGAATGTATTGTAAATGGTAAGTTGTTTTAGTTTAGTAGCTCGGTATCTATTGGCCATCAGACGTTACTGTAAGTATTAGTAGCCTTGCTAGCCGTATGGGCGGTTAGCGGCGTTGTTTCACCCCGCCGAAGTAAGTAAGTAGTATTCTTCCGCTGCGAACTCATTGAATTAACAGGACGATTAGACGGTAAGCATAGGATTAACGGTTGGGGTGTTACAAAAGTGGTATCAGAGCGTAGCTACGCTCTGATGTCCTAAAGTACCGAGCATAGGAGATTACCGAGTTAGGATTTCAACCGTCATAAGACGGATACTTAGAAACCTAACTAGGAACCGCCGTATTAATAACGGATACCCTTGACGTTCTTAAGAACGATACCATGTTTTAATTCCAAGACCTTGAGTCATTCTTGCGGAGCCTAATGTAACTGTTAAACATTCAGATGTCAGGAAGAGGCCGAGGCCGAGCTAGAGGCGAAGCCTCGATGGAAACGGCGCGCAAACGATAGCCGAAATCGTGCCGCCACGGTAGCGCAGATGTACCCACAAGTAATCCAAGCTGTACAACAATCTCAGCAGAACCAACAGAATCAAACGGGACCAACCCCTCCCCTCTCCACCCAGAGAAGCTAACTGGGTCAAAGCTGTAGCGGAACTCCGCCCTCCTTGCTTTAGGGGCGAGAGTGATCCGGCTAAGCTAGAAGCGTACATCTCCGAAATGGAGACCGCTTTTGAGACACTCCGAAGCTCCTGCTGGAAGTTCGAGTCAGAGTAGCCGCCTACTACTTGAAGGATGCGGCCATGGATTGGTGGAAATTGTGTGAAGCACGAGCATGTAAGCGACCCCACCTTCGATTGGGATTCTTCGCATCTCTTCTCGATCCAAGTACTATCCGGAGCATGTGAAAAACGAAGAAAAGCTAGAGCTAGACGCCTTAAAGATGACAGACAAGATGTCTGTGGATGAGTACTACCGCACCTTCACCTCCATTCTCCGTCTCCTCCCTGACTTAGGATACACCGGCCAGGTGTTGGTCGATCGCTTCTATGGCGGTCTGAGCCATCGCCTTCGGTACGGTATGGGCTATACCAGGTTTACCTCCCTTCAGGTAAATATCGGTTGACCCTTAGTATTAATTCAATTCATTTCAATTCCTTGAATGCCTTGAATCTTTTCCTTATTCTTTCTTAAACATCATCCCGGATACCTGAAACTTCAGGAGTGTTATCACGCGGCCTCCCGCGTTGAGATAACTTGCCAGTTAAGGGATGAGGAAACCGCGCTAAGCGCAAGGTAACAACAAAAACACCAGCACCGAGGAGCAGAACCAGGGTTAAAGCTGGAAGAAGAAAGAAGGGAACTTCTTTTCTCAGAAGAAGTCCCAAGTGAGAGCAGTGCCCATGCTGAGCAGGGCAAACCAGCTGAGATCCTTCAGCTTGGTTATTCTGCACCGGTGGCAGCTAAGCCACTGAGATCACACACTCCTAAGGGTAAATTCTATTTCCAATTTGTATTCATATAAGTACAATTTCTAGTATACCCACGCACACAAGTGCTAACCCTCTAACCTCAGGTTCTAGCTCCGGGGCCGCCAAAACCTTCTCCGACGGCCGCACCTATGTGTGCAGGAAGTGAAACAGGACCATCCTGGTAAGGATTGCTACGGGAGGGAGATTCAAGTGTTACAACTGTCAGAAGTTGGGGCACACTGCTAATCGATGCCCGAGGAGAATGGGAAGCCCAAAGGAAATTTCAGAACTATAAGCAGCGGGGGGCAAGGAGGTGGCATCTGGCGATGCACCGGCCCAGCAGGCACCTCAGGGACAGGGATCCCGGGGCCCTCCGAGAGGCGCACCTCAGAGGCAGCCTGTGACTGTGATTGACGCGATGGGCCCGGTTCGAAATCCGGCCAAGGTAATCACCTAAACCTTTAATCCTTGAAATAGCATGCTTAGTAGTAGAGTAACTGTATGAGGTGAATGCATGAGTAAATCAACGAAGTGTATATTGAGCATGAAATGAAGTAGTTGAAACTAGTACTCACCGTAGATGAAATTTGTAACCATAGGAAACTTTAGTATCTGTTACCCAATAACCTTGAATCAGAGAAGAGAGATCGACATCACCAACAACGACTACACCAACAAACAGTGTCAGGTCATCCGCCCAGGTATGATCTTATTAAGGGGATACCTGACACCCGAAGCAAATCTCAATTATCGACGATGCAACGAGCTAGGAACGGGTCAAGGTGGATTTACACACCCGAATTCCCCGGTGGAGCGAAGATGAAGCTGAAAATGATGTCTTGGAAAGGACTGGAATCCTCTTACCAAGACATACCAGGAGACACGACGACAAGACGGAGCGACGCCACCGAACATACCACCAGAGTTTCAGACCCTCATCACTCAAGCAGTTGAACTTGCACAACAATGTGAACCTGAACCAATCCCCGCACTTGAAGCGGACCTTTGTATCGTCAACTTCTATGAAAAAGAAGAGGACGACTTGGGTTACACCAAGACAAGGACGAGACAGCGGAATCTCTTTGAACAAGGAGTGCCCGTAGTGTCTTGGTCCATTGGTGATGACGCCATATTCCTGTTATAGCGAGCAGAAGCGTGTGGACCTCGCAGAGAAATTGGTATTGAGATCAGGAGATGTCCTCATCATGGGTGGAAACTCTAGGATGCTGTATCACGGGATCAACAAGATCAAGTTGAATACGGCACCGCCGGCAATAATTAATGCCACACACATGAAACCAGGACGCCTGAACCTTACCTTAGAAAATATTAAATCCCTAGTATCATGTAATCTATTAGTAACGTGTATATTAGAGACACGACGTGTATGATGGGGGTTTATCAATAAAGAGCAGTGTTGATTTAATTCCACTTGTGTCCACCATCAATACTTATCCAATTGTGTGATCCATAGGGTGTGGACTCGGTACCGAAGGTAACCTGAGCATCCTCACCGAAGCACAAGCCGGCAGAAGCGGCACCATTCTAACGGGAACCTTCCCAGTAAATGGCATTGATGCCAATGTGCTATTCGACTCCGGCGCCTCTCACACTTCGTATCACCATCTTTCGTGAAGAGGTTGAAGCTAGATGCGGATGAGAACCGAATTTCATGGTTACTCTCCCATCGAAGGAGCGAGTAAAGTGTACCAAATACTACCAATCAGCCACCATCGAAATTAAAAAGGAGGCGTTTCCCATTTCCTTCATCGAATTCAATGGATTGGGATTCGACCTAATCATTGGAATGAATTGGTTGGAGCGCACAAGGGTAGAATCCTCTGCGCCGAGCATCGATGCTGCTCAAGAGTCCTTCTGGGGTTACCGGTATCTTACGCAGAGGCCGAGAGGCGCTTCGACCACCCTTATATCTGCTATGGCTATGTACCGGAGCTCAGGAAGGGCCAAGAAGTGACTTATTGTTATGTGCAAGACCTGGAGAGAGATCCAGAGTTCAGTGATGATGTACCGATAGTTCTGAGTATCCCGATGTATGTATATCTAAGGAGCTACCCGGCATCCACCACCGAGAGCAGTTGAATTCGAAATTGATCTATTGCCAGTACCGGTCCCATTGCTAGGGCACCGTACCGCATGGCACCTGCTGAAATGACTGAATGAAGGAACAATTGAGAGATCTTCTAGAAAAGGGTTTATACGCCCGAGCGTATCACCCTGGGGAGCACCGGCCTCTTCGTGAAGAAGAAGGACGGTAGTCTCCGCCTTTGTATTGACTACCGCGAGCTGAATGCGGTCACAGTCAAAAACAAATACCATTGCCACGCATCGACGACTATTTGACCAGTGAAAGGAGCATCGGTCTTTTCCAAGATTGACCTCCGTTCTGGGTATCATCAGATTGCAATCAAAGAGCCAAGACATCGAGAAAACGGCATTCCGCACCAGATATGGCCACTACGAATTCACAGTGATGCCATTCGGTTTGTCAAAGCACCGGCAAAAATTCATGGACCTCATGAATCGCTTTATTCAGTGAGCAGTTGGACACTTCGGTTGTGGTCTTCATCGACGACATCTTTGTATATTCTAAGTCATCAGAGGAACATGAAATTCACTTGAGGAAAGTGCTAGAGACACTGCGCGAGACCAGCTGTATGCGAAGTTCTCCAAATGCGAGTTTGGCTTGATCAGGTATCATTCCTCGGACATGTCATCTCGAGCGCAGGTATCTCAGTGGACCCTTCTAAGATAGAAGCTGTACGATCATGGCCAGACTAAACTGTTACCGACATTCGGAGCTTCTTGGTCTAGCCGGTTACTACTACGGAGATTCGTAAAGGACTTCTCAAAAGTCGCTAAGCCCATGACTACATTGATGAAAAAGGATGCACCGTTTGTATGGACGGACGAGTGCGAAGTATCATGTCAGAGCCTTAAGGACTCATTGACCTCAGCGCCCATCCTTACTCTTCCAGAGGGCACAGAGGGATTTGAGGTATACTGTGATGCATCAGGCAAAGGAATGGGATGCGTACTCATGCAGCATTATGGCAAGGTTGTTGCTTATGCCTCCCGCCAGCTGAAGAAATGAGGAGAATTACCCGACTCACGACTTAGAGTTAGGAGCCATTGTCTTCGCCTTGAAGATATGGCGACACTATCTCTATGGGGTAAGCATCACCATCTACTCCGATCATAAGAGCTTACAGTATGTATTCACTCAGAAAGAACTCAACTTGAGACAGAGAAGATGGATGGAGTTTCTCAGACTACGACATCAATCTGCAGTATAAGGAAGGGAAGGCTAATGTGTAGCCGACGCCCTGAGCCGTCGAGCACACTCGCTCCATTCGCTACTCGCTTCTTCTAGCTTGGTTGACGAGGTGCGAGATGCTCAGTTGAGCGACCCTTACCTAACCGAAATCAGACAAAAGATCGAGAATGGTACATTTGAAAAGAAAAAGTATGACTTCAAACTACATGAAGATGGTTTGATTCGGTTGAATGGCAGGCTATGCGTCCCCCGAAGCAATGCAGAGCTAAGGGATCGCATCCTGCGAGAGTCACATAGTTCTACATTATCAGTCCATCCGGGAGCCTCCAAGATGTACAAAGACATGAAGAGGTACTTCTGGTGGTCTGGAATGAAGTCAGATGTGACAGAATTTGTGCTAAGATGCTTAACATGTCAGAAGGTGAAATTTGAACACGTAGACCGGGCGGAATGGTACAATCAATGCCAATTCCGGAGTGGAAATTTCATGATATCTCCATGGATTTTGTTGTAGGACTCCCACCTGCTAGGGGAGGACTCAACATGATCTGGGTGTAGTAGATCGCCTTACCAAGGTTGCCAGATTCATACCGATGAAGGACACCTGGAAGGTAGTAAAGCTAGCTGAGCTTTTGATAAGGAGATTATCAGACACCACGGAGTCCCTAAGACCATAGTATCTGACCGCGACACCAGATTTCTTTCGAGATACTGGAGAGCTACAAGGGAAGCGTTGGGTACAGAATTGAAGTTGAGTACCGCCTTCCATCCTCAGACCGACGGTCAGACAGAAAGGACCATCCAGACACTGGAGGACATGCTTCGGGCATGTGCCTTGGACTTTCAGGGGAGTTGGTTAGATAAGCTTCATCTTATCGAGTTCTCGTATAATAATAGTTATCACGCCTCGATTAAGATGTCGCCTTTCCAAGCTCTATACGGTAGACCTTGCCGTACACCCTTGTGTTGGGATGAGTCAAGTGAAGCGGTCATCATAGGACCGGAGTACCTTGAGCAAGTACAAGCCGAAGTGCAACAAATTCGAGCTAATATGAAGGCAGCCCAAGATAGACAGAAATCCTATGCGGATGTGAGACGACGCGACCTTGAGTTCGCCGTGGGCGACCAAGTGTTCTTGCGAGTTTCACCTATGAAGGGTGTCTTCCGTTTTGGTCAGAAGGGCAAGCTAAGCCCAAAATTTGTAGGGCCGTACACTATCACCGAAAGAGTTGGTTCAGTAGCCTACAGGTTAGCATTACCTGAGGACTTGGGGTGTCCATGATGTATTTCATGTGTCACAACTCAAGAAGTATATGGCTGATCCTTCTCATGTCTAGAGCCCGAGAGATTATCCATTGAGCCGAACATGAGATATGTGGAAACCCCAGTGAGAATCTTGGATAGGAAGACCAGAGACACTCGCCATAAGTCGATACGAATGGTGAAGGTCCTATGGTCTAACCATGATGTCGAAGAAGCGACATGGGAGTTGGAAGATGCCATGAAGGCTAAGTATCCACAGTTATTCATAGACTAGTTAGTCTAGTATGTAAATACGGGTACGGGTCGTACCCCTTTTAAGGGGGGTAGAGCCCTTTTGCTTTGCATTGCTTCGGGGTAAGCATTGCATTTTGTATGGCACATGTAGTGCAAGTGAACTTGGTATGTATGTGTAATGTGTAGTGAATGATGTATATGTGCAATGTGTGTGTAATGTGTATCGTGGATTGTAATGTGTATGCGAATGGTAATGATGTAGTATTGTGTATTGTGGTATGGTATGAATGGAAATGATGCATTGTGTATGTGAATGTGTATTGTGAATTGTGTACTGTACTTGAATTGTGTATGCTTGTAATGTGGAATGAAGTAAACACTCATAGGTGTAGTAAGACACATTAGGACAATTGGTTTGCCTAATGAGTAGAATAATCAAACTATTAACCTTGAGCAACTTTGAGGGCAAAGTTTCTTAAGGGGGGTAGATTGAAATACCCCGTATTTAAAAATAGTGATTAATTAGGCTAATAAGTAATTTAGAGCTTAATTAAGTATAAATAATTATTAGGGAACAAATCCCGAAGAAAACGGATCCTTAAAATGGATTAAAAATCACTAACGAACCTTAAAGCGCGTTTTTCGAGGTAACCGGGAAAACGTGTCTTTAAGCGGGTCAAATAGACTCGTAACAATTTTGGTCAACTAAATAATCATTAATAAATATTAGTGAAGCTTTAGACCAATAAAATCAATAAACGAGAGATTAGTAAAAACTGTCAAAAACGGGAAGTTGTGGGGTAGAAGTATAAATAACCAAGAGTTATGTGTCCAATTTGAAAATTAAAAAAGCAAAATGTGATGTGTGTGTGTGCTGTGTCCGATTGGACCCTCCCCACACCTCTCTCACACACTCCTCTCTAATATTACAACAAACAAAATAATAAACATCACTTTATTACTCTCACATCACATTTGTAATTCTCTCTCCTATCCCCCACTCTCCTCACGTAAGAAGCCCCTCACTCACTCTCCTTCTTCTTCTCCTCCTCCATGCGATTTCCATGGTGAAAAGAAGAGAAACCCACACAAAACTCCCTTCTCTCCTCTTGAAACTCTAGCAAACCTCTTCCAAAAATTATAAAAACACCACCATTGTGTTCCTCTCCTCAAGAGCTACACTTCTATCTTTCCAAAAATCCAAAAACAAGCATTTTCGATTTTGAGGGTATCCCATTTGAAGTTTCAGCACCACCATTAGAGCCACCTTGGTCTCCTTGTTCTTTTGAGGTAAAGATCTCTTAAAACTCCATCTTTTTCTAGCTTAAAAGGCAAAACGAATTTGGTGACTAAACCCTTGTTTGGTCTCTCTGTCTCCAGCCGATTTTGGCATTGTGGTGGGTGAGAAATCTTGTTCTTGAGCTAACCCAAACAACTCTTGAGCTCTTGGAAGGTAATAAATTTTCTAAACCCTAAAACCTAGATTAAAACTTGATTAATGGTTAGGGTTAGTATTTAGCATTGAATGGTGTATTGAAATATATGTGTATGGGTTGTAGCGTTAGATTTGTGAGTTTGCAAACCGAAAGAGAGAAGAAGGAAGAAGAGAAAGAAATCTAGAAGGAAAACAAGGTGAGAACTCTCATTGTGTATAGTTTGTATTTGGTATGTAACAGATTTTTAGAATGAAAATTGGTATTATAAAATAGTAATGCATTAGTAGTATAATGGTAAGAGAAACTAAGCATTTTGAACCTTGAACATTGTAAAAACTGTTAAAACAGATTGGGAATTGAGTTGTGAGTGCAGGAATTTTAGTGTTGTTTTAGTATTAGTATTTGTTATGGGAGCTTGTATAGTTTTGGTTATTGTAACAGGTGAGATGAAGTGTTGAAATGTGAACTAGATGGGTGTGTGAGTGTATAAAATACAAGGAGACTATGGCAAAATTTACCTAGGATTAGAACACTTAGTGAATTAAAACTAGGTGAACTAATGTGTGTTGTAACAGATTTGTTTAAGGAAAATAGAGGGTAAGTGGAGAGAGCTAGGTAATGGATTCTAGATGCATTAGGAGTGTTAGAATGACATTAGAAGAGAGGGATATAGAAGGGGGGAGTGTAATGCTAAAATCTGTAGCATAACACAACTAGGAAATAACTAGTGCAAGTGTTGAGTGAAACTTGGAAAATTATGTGAGTGAATGAGTATAAATTGTGTAAGGAGTTAGGAAATGAACTAGGGTGTATTAGGAGGTTTAATTAGTGTTATAACATGTGGGAATAAGTGTAGGAACAATGGGGAAGTAATGGGTGAAAGAGAGGACTGAAAACAGAAAATAAAATGTAAACTGGGGGGAACGACCGGACTTGCGACCGGACCTGCAAGTCGGTCGAGCAGAAATTTTCCCGTCAATAAGCTACTGGAATCGACCGGACTTGCGACCGGACTGCAAGTCCGGTCGAGTAGAAAAATTTTCCTCGGTATGCTACTGGAATCGACCGGACTTGCGACCGGACATGCAAGTCGGTCGAGCAGAAAAATTTCCCGGCAGGATGTTACTGGAATCGACCGGACTTGCGACCGGACATGCAAGTCCGGTCGGACCAAAAATTTTCCCGAAGAAACCTACTGGAATGGACCGGACTTGCCCAAGGTCGGTCGCAAGTCCGGTCCTGACAAAAAAAAAAAAAAAAAAAATTATTTAATTTAAATAGTAATTGTATATATATATGTATATGTATACCCATACATATATGTATATGTACATGTGTGAAAGCATGCCAAAGTTAAGTAAGGAAGTAAAACCTAAGTAGTAAAGGAAAGTAATAAGTAAAGAGCAAATGTAAGAAGTATAAGGAATAGTAAGTATGAGTTAATTAATGATAGTTAAATTAATCATTCAATTGTATGTATGTAATAGGACTTGGTTTGTGACATCGAAGGACGTTTGGAATTACGACGACGGTGAACGGTATGAATTCCTCATGCCCCGAATGCTATCATGGCTACTCTGATTTGTGTGTTGTGTGCTAATTGATCACCAATAAAGATAAATGCACGAATCGGAGTTTAATATGCCTACTTGTGAATATGTAGTGTTGTATGATGTTGTATACTTTCTTTAAATCTTAGTGTGTATACTCATGAAATGTATGGATGATATGAATGTGTATGTATGTTGTATTGTACGTGACCGATTGTCATGAGTTTGGACTTCTAACTTGTTCCTAACAATCTAACCATCCTAACTTAAAATGGTATTAAATTGGAATGAGTAGAAGTCCGATATAGTTTCGGCCACGCGTGAGGATGCGGAGTCACGAGAGGTTGGCTCCAATTCCTGACTCTTAAACTGGTCCGCGGCCCAAATCCCTTAAGTGGGTAGATCCCCGGATTAGTGAGTCAAGTAAAATCCCGGATGTGGCGGAGTAGTCCCCAAGGCTCGGAGGTCCCGACGACTTGACTTGAGTATAAGTAAGTAAGTAGAATGAGTAAGTAAGTAAAAAAAAAAAGAAGTAAGTAATTGTAAGTAAGAAGAAGTAAGTAATGAGTAAAAGAGTAATATGCATTCCGATTAACCCGGATGCACAATTTGGCTAACCTTGTGAAGGTAAGTATTGTGAACTCTATTGTATGTTGTTGTTGAAGTGAGTGAATGATGTATGTAATGTATGTATGATTGTATGTAAAGCATGTATGCATGAGTAATGAACAAGCATGTTTAGCGGTCGCCAATTAGTCGGCGTACCCTTGCTAGCAATCGGTATATGCGGAGTTCATGCGCAGCGTAAGCTGACCCCCTCGGGGGACCATTTTTACTACACGCAGGTACTCGAGATTGATGAAGATGTGAAGATCTTATTTCCATTTCTTTTATCTTCTTTTTGTGATGTAAACATGAATTTATGATGGGTGTACTAAGTAGTACATGGCTGTAACTTTTGATTAGCCGGTGTACCATGGGTACACCTTTTTGGATATTGATAGAATGGAGCATTGGTATAGATGAGCATAGGATATAGGAGCTCATTCTTTGGGTAAACTTGGAAGGTTGTAATGACTACATTTTGAATACTCGGTAATCCTTGGTAGTGAATGTATTTTAATATGGTAAGTTGTTTTAGTAGCTCGGTATCTATTGGCCATCAGACCGTTACTGTAAGTATTAGTAGCCTTGCTAGCCGTATGGGCGGTTAGCGGCATTGTTTCACCCGCCGTAAGTAAGTAAGTAGTATTCTTCCGCTGCGAACTCATTGAATTAACAGGACGATTAGACGGTAAGCATAGGATTAACGGTTGGGGTGTTACAAATTCGATATCTTGAATACAACACATATTTTATTTTTTCCTGTTTATCATCATCATATCTTTATCCATTAGTTCATATTTGTTCCACTCATCCCGTTTTAATGATGTATTGCAGAATTGCTATAATAGCTTGAGCAACTTGGATCTTCATTTTTTTTCCCAATCCATCCTCACGACGGTGGTGATAGCATTAAATGCGGGTGCTCTTACACGATGGTTATTTGGCTAATAAGCCCTGTATTGAAAATTCTCGGAATAATTAAATGGTTGTGGTACTACAATCACAGTGGTTGTTATATTGCTCTAGTTGCAATGGCGGACTAACGGTCTTCCCGAGGTGCATGGGTTTTAATCTTAAGGTTTGTATGAAAACGTTTGAAAAAACATTTTTTTTTGGTATACATATAATAAAAGACAAAAAGTAGTAGTTGCAGTTGCAGTAGCAGCACTTGCTCTGCCAAGTGCGCAAGGCAGATGGAAATTTCAGTGGTTTACTTGTCATAGCGACTTGCAATAGCAAGTGCGCCATGCAGGTGGAAATCTTGGTTCAGTAATTACCAGTCTCATTGACTCTGCGTCGTCGAGTATGGCACATGATAATGTAAGCATTAACATCTGTTCATATATATAATCCGTCAAGGCTTAAAGCTTATTGGTACTGAGTACACACACTAATCCCAAAGTCTTACACAAAAGGCGAGTGGTCAATGACACACCCCCACATACTTATAATATATCTCTTTCTAACATCAAAGGTAAGTACATAACATAGTAAGCAAAAGTCTTCCACCAGCGGTCTCATGGAGTCAGGGTACTCATGCCCTATCTACTACCTTGCCCTTCTGGGCCCAGCATCAGTAGATGTCTGGCCATCCTGACCGCCTCGTGGTACTCTAGATCCTCCAGCTGAGGTCTTCTGAGTATTCCTTGGTGGCCTGTAATTACGGCTCTCAGGGTTCATCCAGCACCGCAACTCCCTGTGGCCCTCTTTTTTGCAGCACCGACATTCGACTGTACGGCCATTGCAGTCGACCCCAGGATGGTATTTCCCACAACGCTTACAATAGAAATGGCACTGGGGCTGTCCGGGTGCCTGATGGTGATATTTAGTTTAAGTTAAAATCTGATGATATAAAGGTTAAAGTCACAATTGAATTTAAGAGGTAGGTGTTCTCACCCTTAGGAGGTGCAGATCTCAGAGGCTGAGCATCTATAGCTGGGCCGGTCAAACCGAAGGACGGGTTCTTTCCCCTTCGCTCCCTGGTGACCCTTGCAGCCCTTTCTTTTTAAAGAATTTCCTGTTCAAGGTTTCGGGTCAGCTTTCATAAGGTGTATAATATGGTAAGTAGTTTAGAATGGGATAAGTCCTTACTTTCCCTTCTTCTGGCTATACGCCTGGAGATGCTCCTCCACCCTCAGACTCTCCCTCAGGGTTCTTCTCTTCTTGGCCCCGAGAGTCTCTTCTTCCGAGTCTAGAGCATTAGCTCCGTCCTCGAGGCAGCATCGTAACACTCCTGGAATCTCATTGGTAAGTTCTCACAAGGTTAACCGATAATATTAGTAAGTAAAGAATTTATGGCTTCATGTTAATACCTGGATGGTAGTGTAGAGGGTAGCACCCATCGCCATCTGGATGTGAAACAACAATCCCCCCCGAACTTTTCGACCTTCACGGTCTGAGTAATCTACACCGGGAATAAAGTCCAGCAGGACCAATGAATCGAGCGTAGTACTCATCCACGGTCAGACCTCCCTGAGATAATGTCTCCAAACTCATGACGCTTCTTCTGCTTAAGATGAGCTGGGTAGTACTTCCTCCCTCAGCCAAACTCTAGAAGCAGCCCACGACAAAAGTCGAGCGTACTAGGGTGGTGATGGTCCTTGACCAACCTCCAACAAGTGCTGGCTGCATCCTTCAGATGGAAAGCAGCAATGACAAACCTTCTGGTTGGCAGGTAATTGTAAAGCCTCATAGCCTTCTAATGTCAACTATGAATCGCTCCAAAGCTACGGGGGTCTGGCTCCCCTGAATATGTATGTAAACAACCCTCTCTCACAAACACGATATAATCTCTCCGTAGCAATAAATAAAACGTCTCGCAGTGGAAAATAAATACAATAGCAATACTCACTCGGGTGTCACCGCGATTACTCGCCCATGCGAGCAAACGAAGCCAACTACATCCAACTTCCAACATAAACAAATTGCTAACCGTCCGTGATAACGAGAAATTCCTATACATCATACTAAGTCCATAAATCATAAACATCGACAAGTGAGCGTCTACCCAAACCTGAATATACACAACCTTACCATAATACAATCCACTTCTTCAATGCCACTTAGACAAACTCCAATTACCCTGTTCCTGCTCTTCGGCTTCGTCAACAATCAACAACCTATAATGGTGTAGTATCAGCCATAGACGCTGAGTATGCCGGGCCTGGACCCTGTTGGTCACTTGTCATTTTAACCATCTTGTTATTAGATTGATTCCATGCTTTACCATTTTACAGTTATAATCAATACTTTAATACAAATGTATAATATACATAATCATCCATCCAAATATCCATAAACACTTAACCACCCATCCAATCCAAACATTCATTTAATATCACAAATCACAATTGTATATCGACGTATCAAATAATAACAATATGATGTATAATGTACATTCGCCGTAGCGTATACCATCTTTTATTA
The DNA here is from genome assembly GCA_023374045.1 of Limonium bicolor. Classification (NCBI taxonomy): domain Eukaryota; kingdom Viridiplantae; phylum Streptophyta; class Magnoliopsida; order Caryophyllales; family Plumbaginaceae; genus Limonium; species Limonium bicolor. The sequence goes on from CM041780.1 coordinate 311,117,177, forward strand.
ATTCCAATTTAATTTGGCCTTCAAGGCCCCATCCATATGTACAATGTACATTCTCCGTAGCGTACAGTTTCCATAGTTAATTTAGTTTGGCCTTTAAGGCCCCATCCATCCAAACCATGTTTAATCATTAATACCAGTTGGGCGTCATGTTAGGACAACCCGATAACCTCACCATGGACAGTAGTCCTCCCGTACACACAAAGGTCCTCATTTCGCCAGAGGTCCGGAGGCCCCTGACTCTCTTATGTCTCGTAAGACGTCCATAAAAAGGCCGTAGCCACCTGATCCACGATCCAGTTAGGGCTCGTTGGATATAACCTGGAGCGGAATTCAATTAGGAAACCCCTCAGTGATCACAAATGCGCAACCAAGTAGTTCGTAAACTACCGGGATTCCTCACCTCAACTCATACCATCTCTCTCTCATAATGTTAAAGATATGCTCTTAGTCTTATGGAGATATTATTAGTTAGCTGCTGCCCAATGGGTCTCACGTATACCTAGGAGTAATCTAGGTTATATTCATGTTCGAGATCCATGCTCTAGAGACCGACAATGTCGTGACTCGTTCCTAAGTGTTTTACTTAGGTTACCATATACTTAATATTAATACTTTGATATTATATCAAGTAACCGTCATGTCATCACATTAACGTATATGTATGTTTATATAAGTCAATCTATAGTCGATGTAGTGTTAGTCCCGTAGGACGCTCGTGCATAAATAATTAATGCAGTAACACTTAATCACATACATGTATCCACACACATAACACACAAGTTATATCAACCAAATCCGAGCCCAAGGAGCAGCCTTAGGACAACTTGGATCAAACACCTTTACATACCGTTCACCCTGATCGTATTACGGTGGAGTATGAATCAGCAAGATCCTATGCTCCGTGTAGTCCACTAGCTCGTCAAGCGTCTTGTCAAAAGTATAATCTAAACGGTATTAAAACTATAAGTCAGTCTCCATGACTAACTACATCCGGTATTTCTGAATAATAAGTAACCCCGATAGTTCACCCCTGTTTTCTATAGTTATTTGTTACGGGTTTCTCTAAACTGGTCGGCTTGGTTACTAAAACTCGTATGTCAAAACATTTCGACTGTTAAGTTTAATTCCTTATTTTTCTTTTAATCTTATCCACCATCTAGTTTAGGTATATAACCTATAGTTGCATGTATGCATGCATTATTATATTATATTCTTTTTCGTATTGTATCATTTATTATATTGTATCATTCTCCCACCATCCATTATAATACAATGTATTATATAATCCATTTATCTTTAGAAAATAACATTTGCATTCAAAAAAACTCTTAACATATAGTTTGTAACTATTTTTTTTAAACAACCACCACCATTTGTTATATGGTTTCCAACCATAACATATACCCACCTTATATACATTATTCTTGTGTATGTATGTATATTTACCACGTAGGTATGTTTCATGAGTTAAATAAACTCTTACATTATATGTTACATTTTATCATCTTTTATTAGATGGTTATTCCCATTAGTTGTATTATATTATACAACTTATATTAAGATTATTATCCTAATATTATGTAACATTTTATGTTGTATATTCACAACTCCTAAGGTTTATTCCATAAACACCTTAGTTTATAAATCTCATTTACTTATAGTTCATCACATTATTTTATGTGAATATCCTTACTTATCTTAATCCCATTAAATCACCTTAACACCATATAATTGTTATAACATTTATAACATTATAGACCTTAGTCTAAAATTCTTTTTCCAACTCTTATTAATTCGGTACAGCCCTTGAATTTATTTAAATTCCATTTTGACCACATAACATTATGTAATGTTATACCATATCCTAATATCATATATTATGATATTTTTATTTCCTTATTTACAAAACCATCTCATAATTTATACCATGTTAATATTCCTTTTAATATAACATTCTAACCTTAATATAAATAACCTATGGTCAATATTTATAAAATACCGAACAGACCCAAAACTGTACAATAATTGCCATTTGGCCCTATTTATAACATATAATTTAATAATTCATTAAAACTATATTATACATATATCTTAATAAATGCTCTTATATAATTCTAAAAATCACCAAATTCCACCAAAGGGTTATAATATCCTTATTAACCCATATATTTCGGTATTCACTTTTCCACCACCTATATTTCTCCAAAGTGTCATAATGACATACTAACTATATATTATACATATAGTTCATTTTGATTCCAAAATCAACCCAATAAATTCCTAAAAATTCCTAATAGCCCATGGGTGTTTATAATACCATTATACACCCTTAATTTTCGGTAATAACATATTTACCACATATGTTATAAAAATATTACCATTAAGTACTTATCTTATTATAAAGCCTTAAATAAGTTATCTAACTTATCTAATTTGGTCAAAACCTACCATATGGTCAAGGTTGACCTCCTTAATATTTCCTTGACCATTAACTCCTAATAATTATGGTTTTAACCCTTAAGTTTCCAAAATTCACCATTAACCCCAAAACTTTATAAAATCTTATAAACTTTATTTTAAATCCTTTTAACCTCTAATTTTCGGCCTTATCATTTTAGAGCCCCCAAATTTAATTTAATTACACTATAACCCCTCATTCTTTTCGGTAATTTATAATTAACACCTAAAACCTACTTTAAACTAATACAAATATATAAATGGCCTAAAGTACATGGCCTTATTACAAGCATTTGCTCACAAATAATTACACATAATGTCCCAAAACACTTATAAATCTTGGCCTCACCACATATTTTTCATTTAATTACCAAACTTCGACATAATGTCTTAAATTTGACATTTATGTTACTTAATCACTTAGATAAATTTACTAAGTCATTTCTTTAAACATTTTAAGGTCAAAAATGACCTTATCACCATGTTCTCTCTCACGGCAATTAATATTCACAAGCTTAAACTTGTATTAATGTATCAAGTTAAGGTTTTAAGTGATTTATACCTTGATTTGCAAGGTTAAGACCTTGTTTGGTCTCGCCACCTTAAGGAGAATTTCTCCACAGCTTGATCTACTTTTCTTCATGTAGAAAACAAGACATGATTAAACTCCAAACATGAGCTAACCATGGGAAGTACTTTAAGTCATGAAAATCATGAATTTTTACCTTAGATCTTCATGTTTGTTGGAGATCTACCTCGGCCCTATTTTTCCAGTAGATAAAGAGTATCAAAACACTCTTAAAAACAAGGTACAAAACTGTGGGTGGTTAGCTTGGAAGATGGCTAAGATTTACCTTGTTTAAGATGCCAAAAATGGTGTTTTTGGCTTGGATCTAGCTACTCCTTGTAGATCTTGGTATACCAACTGAATCCACATGAAAAGGAGAAGAAATAGGCTAGGGAACCAAGGTTTACAACCGAAATTCACAAAAGAAGAGATATGTGCTTAAAGCACATTTTTACCTTAAATGTCAAAACTTGAACTTTCCTCCTTAGATCTTGTTACAAACAAGCCGAAAATGACCCTTTCTTTAACCTCCAAATCACTCTACATAAATGTATAGAAATGGTTGGAGTCTAGATCAATGGAAAAACGAAAAAAAGATGAAGAAAATGGACATTTTTATGCCTTAGAAGCTTACCTAGAGCAAGAGTTCTCATCAATGGAGTTGGAATGCTTACCTACGGTCAAGGAAGAGCCAAAGAGAGCTCAAGGCAAGAGGAAACTCGGCTGAATGGAGCAAATGGAGAAGAATGACCTAAATTGTCCTTAAAGTCAGTTTTTGCATATTTTATGATTTTAATGACTTGATAACTCACCAAGGGTTGATTGGTGTTGAAAAATCGGTGGAGACAAAGCAAGGAGGCAGCCGGCCATGATTGAGAAAGGTGGTGAATAATTGATTCCAATTTGATTGAATAATGGAGTAATCATGTTACTTTAAGCAATAAGTGAAAGATGAGTCATCACTCCTTGTCTTGTCTTGCTTGGAGCCACCGAATAACAAGGAGAAATGAGGCTCCAAATTGGCAGCACTCACATGGGTAAGCAAGTGGTAAGCAACTTTTGTGTTTTAATATGTTAAAGTTTGCTTTTCCTTATTTTATGCAAAAGTAAGGTGGTATATTTAATTGTCACATGGGAATTGTCACATGGTCTGTTAAGAGACTTATTGAACCGATTTTATGAGGTCCAATTCGTGGTCAATGGTCAACATTGACCAACTTAGTCAATGTTGACCCAAACGGGCCCCACTTTAGGGTTTTATTAATATTTTAATATTAAATTTGTAAAAATTTGTAAATTTCTGGAATTAAATTCCTAACATGATATAATATGATATATTATCATATTTAAAGGTAATTATGACCTTTAAGCCCATTTAAAACCAATTTAGAAGGCAATTTCACAACAACGTGCTTTAAGGAGTTTTAGTGCACATTTTGTGTTGCAAGGTGTTTCTGAGCTTGGTTTTCTTTGAAAAAGGCTTTTATGTGTTCCTTACATGATATTTGATCATGGTATCCAATTTTATATCATTTAGAGGTCATTAGACCTTTAAGGTATTCTTAGAGCACCTTTTTGCTATTCTTGACCTTGAAGCATGAAAGTGCTTGTTCTTTGTGTTGGAGTGTTGTCCAACGATTATAATATGTTTAATATTATGTTAATAAACTTAAGGCAAATTTTTAGGTCCTAAGAAGTTCATTTGGGTATTTATTTACCCTCACCAGTCAAAGGGTGCAACACCTTGCTTTGTGTTGACCACTATTGTTCTTAGTTTACTTTTAAGGCATGTTTAGGCCTTAATTAATGTGATTAGATACTAAATCTATGTTTAATAAGTTTGGGGTATTTCAATGTAGGTGGTCGGGTCTCGCTAACTGATTTCAGCCAGTTCGTTTCCCTGGGCTGTGGCGGGTGGGCTGGTGCTCCTCCTATTTGAGTACCCAGCTGTGCAAGAACAGCAACAATCGTCTCTGCAACACCTGGAATCATGGGGTCACCGCCTCCACCTCTGCCAGTACCACGCCCTCTAGTTCCCCTAGACATCTGTAGTATTGTATGTCACATAAATACTCGGTGATTCACCGTACAAAACCAGTAGGTATTGTATTGCCTTTTAAGGCTAATATGTCACGCAATTTGTGTTACTAGACACAATTTCTCTTAAAACGAATCGTCTCATACCTCACAAACGTTTCCCTTAATTTCCCAAGTCCTAAGCTCACTGTCTTAACCTATTTCCTCGTCATCAGAGCGGTACTCCGCTCTGATACCACTGTTGTAACACTCCTCTCCACAATCACGTAATAATCTCTCACATAGCAATAAATAAAACGTCTTACAGCGGAAGATAAATAACAACATACAATACTCACTCAGGTGTCACCGGCCATTACTCGCCCATGCGAGCAACGAAGCCAAACTACATCCAACAACCAACCAAAACAAACTACTAATGGTCGTGATAACGAGAAACTCCTATACATCATACTAAGTCCATAAACATCGACAAGTGAGCGTCTACCCAAACCTGAAAATACATAATCTTACCATAATACAATTCACCATCTTCATTGCCATATAGACAACCTCCATGTGCAGCAATAATTAAAGTAAAACTCCAATTACCCTGTTCTCGCTCTTCGGCTTCGACAATAATCAACAACCTGTAATGGTGTAGTATCAGCGATAGACGCTGAGTATGCTGGGCCTGGACCCTAATGGTCAGTTGTCATTTTAACCATCTTATTATTAGATCGGTTTCATGCTTTACCATTTTACAGTTATAATCAGTACTGTAATAAACATGTATAATATACATAATCATCCATCCAAATATTCATAAACATTAAATCATCCATCCAATCCAAACATTCATTAATATCTCAAACAACAATTGTTTATCGAACGTATTGAGTACTAACAACATAATGTACAATCGCCGTAGTGTTCACCATCCTTTATTAATTTAATTTAACCTGGCCTTCAAGGCCCCATCCATATGTACAATGTACAATCACCGTAGCGTACAGTTTCCATAGTTAATTTAATTTGGCCTTTAAGGCCCCATCCAAACCATGTTTAATTATTAATACCAGTTGGGCGTCATGTTAGGACAACCCGATAACCTCACCATGGACAGTAGTCCTCCCGTACACACAAAGGTGCTCATTTCGCCAGAGGTCCGGAGGCCCCTGACTCTCTTATGTCTCGTAAGACGTCCATATAAAGGCTGTAGCCACCTGACCCACGATCCAGTTTGGGCTCGTTGTGTAACACCCCTACAACGCCCCTATCATCTACCGGAATCGCAGCGAAAATAACCAGCCAAATAATAACTAATTGCTTTGGTGTTACAACGCCGTTAACCACCCACGTGGTTAACTAGGCAGAATAAATACAAGTGTATCGGTCTGATGATCAGACTCCCGAGCATAGTATCTAACATCCATATATAAACATAACCAACCGTACCGAGTATTAATTTACAACACACCTACAAACCATAATCATCTATCACTGTTTAACAACAGTACCAAAATGTAATGCCTCGGGAGCACAGGCGCATCTCGGGCTTAACAACCAACATATCCAAAAGTACATCAACAACCTAGGACCTAGAGCCACTCTGGCTCTTCGATCCTCATCCTGCAATAAAATATGGAGCCCCCGAGGGGGTCAGCACCTTTGCTGGTATGGCTAACGCGCAGCCCATCGGCTACCGGGATACGCGCAACCAATTGTCATAATAACATGGCATTCATTTTAGGACATCCAACATATATATATTTATACCATAGCATAGCAAGGGAAATTGCATAGCATCACAACATCAATACATAACACCATAAACTCGGTCCTCACAAGGAACCTTCCACCATAGTTAGTATACCATGTGAGCCTAGAGATTTTTACCAATCCCATGTTAAGCTCGTTACCATCCTCGTTACCGTCCGGTTATGTAGAACGGTTAACTTATACCAAAGGTGTGTCGGATATAGTAATCCCAAGCACACCGAAATAACATACGTATGCCCCTATGGCCCGACGTGAGTCAGTAACTAGCTTTGGATAAGCTAAGGGAAGGTAGAAACCAAATTGGAATACCACCTATACATACACCAAGAGAGCCGAACCGGATATGATATCGACCCCCATCCATCACACGCGTGGCCGGAACAACCGGACTCCTCACTCCCCCGATTAGCACTTGTTAGTGATCACACAATATTTTGTTAAGTCACAAACAAGCAAACATTTAGGTCTTGTTAGACAACCAAGGGAAGGAGTCACAACTTTACAACATCTTAATGTATAACAACAGTAAACTCTTTTCATGCCTTAGTCTTATAAGGTCGTAACACACAGAAAAGCAATCAACATCCAAGCCGGTGTAAACCGGTAGGCAACAGACTGCAAGAAAACCATACCTTGGTCCTTGCCTCATTTCGTTTCCACCTTGAGAGAATCCTATACACATTAGTAACGTCGGTTAATTATTTATTTAACTTCACACTTACTAAGTATTCAATCATGATTATATGACATGTTTTAATGTCTACCTTACCCTAGGTTACCTTCATTATACACCATAGGGTTAACTACATAAGTCACATTCTTTTCTGTTTTTTTTTTTACAAGTTTAAGTCCGACCGGACTTGCCGACCGGACTTGTCCATGTCCGGTCGATTCCAGAGAGTTTCTCCCCTTCGGAAATTTAGCCCGACCGGACTTGCCAAGTCCGGTCCTATGTCCGGTCGGTTCCAGTAACTCCATCCGTACACAATTTACAAGCCCGACCGACCTTGCAAGTCCGGTCCCAAGGTCGGTCCATTCCAGAAGCCAATTCTCGCAGGGTAAACAGGTCCCGACCGGACTTGCAAGTCCGGTCGCAAGTCCGGTCTGCCCCAAATCCTTGTTTTCCTTTTTACATTTAACTCCAAACTTCACCCCATATAACCTAGTACCCCCTAACCTCATTTGGGCACTTCAAACACAACTTAGGCCATCCTTAAACACTCATAAAACTCACTTTCTAATTCCTTAAGCCTTTACTTATATCTTCACAAAATTCCTAACACTTACAATGTTTTCTCCTAGTTCTTCAAGTGGTGTTTCATACCTAAGATAACTACCATCCCAAAAGCTTTCTCCTTATTTTAACATCATCTCCCAAGCATCATCTCTCACAACTAATTCCTTACATCCTTCTTAAAACTCTTTTCCTAGTGTACACTTCTCCCTATTTTACCAAAGTTTGCCTAGGTATTTTCCTAAGTCCAAAATGACTTTGGTGCATACTAAAACCTCAAGCTCATGCCTAAGTTCTTATCACATTCTAGAGTACTTCCTAATTCATCAAAATTCCTTTAAAACATCATGAACTCCTTATTCATTTCCTACATTTTCTAACTCACCAAACCTTATGTATACACTTAGAACTTCTTGCTTCTTACCTAAATTTTGACATGGATTCACCTAGAACATTACTAAGCCTAAACACCTTGTTTTCTCCATTAAACACACAAGACATCTAGAATCACCAAAAACACTCTCATACACAACTTCACCAAATTTACACTACATTACAATATAGTGCATAATTTAAATTGCATGGCACTTAGGCCCTTAAAATGCTTGGCTCTTAGGCCCTTAAGGTGCTTAAAACATAAACACTGAATTTCCACAGTATATATGCCTTTAACCTGCAAATACACTCAACACACATATGCTCTTTACTAGTCTCTTAAGAACACTTTACTAAGTCATTCACCATTTGCTCTTTAGGTAGTTTTAATAAGCATTTATAAGCTCATTTCTCCTAAGGCATTAAACAACATTAAGTTAGTAGATTTACCTTTTTTCCAAAACACTTCCTTCTTGATTCCTTACAAAACCGTATGGTATTTTGATTCCTTGTCAAGTTCTAGACAATATACAAACACCATAATGAGTATTCAAGCTTTGAGCTTCATCTCATTGTAAACCCTAATTTTACATTGTTTCAAAATCATTAATGTAGTTGTTTTACCTTAATCTTTGAAGGGAGTTTGAATATATAACAAGAGAGGACTCCACCTAGTCCATGAAGAGTTGAAATGAAGCTAGAACAAAGTCACACAAGGAGCTATATCAATGTGTATTCTCGGTCAAGGTAAAAACATGGAGGAAACATGATTTTTCTTTGAGATTCCTTACCTAGAAGCAAAGGAGATCAACAATATGTCAAAAGACAAGCTCAAGCTCCTTCAATGGTGGAACACCTTGGCACCGAAATGGGGCTCTTGGAGTTTTGAGAAGATAGGAATGAAGAGCTTGATGAGAGGAAGAGATTGGTGGTGTTTGTTTTTGATTTGAACAAGTGAGCAAGATTTTACAAGAGGTCAAAGTGGGAGTTCTAATGGAGATAGTGGTATTACCGAGAGAGAGCAAAGAAGAGAGGTAGAAGATAGTGTTTGGAAACCGTGGGAATGAAGGAAAGAAATGAGAATGAGATAGAATTTGCTTTTAAGAGATATTTGTAGTAATAAAGTAAAAAGTAGTTTATTTACTTATCTTTACTTACTTAATACATTAATAAGAGAGTGGTGAGTCACCACACTTAAGGAAAACCGGCCCCCTTATTAATATGAGGGTATTATAGTCTTTATTTGTCAATTTAATTACTTATACAACATATGTTACAAATAGCTTATAAAAATCACTATTCACCTAAACAAGGCACTTAGAAGTGAAATTTTTGATTTCCCATTAATATAGCCACCCAAATGTGATACTATATAGTACACATATATATTTAAGAGTAATGATGGACATTTAGCCACTCAAAACTCATTTACAAGACAATTTTTCAAAAATGTGCTTTAAGACTTCTTAAAGCACATTTTGTGTTTTAACTTGTTTTCAAGCTTGGTTTTCTTTGGTAATTGGTTTAATATGTTCATTAGTATATAAATGAGGTCTTGGTAAGTCCATTAGGTCTTACCCAAGCCTATTCCAAGCTTAGAGCACATTTTAGCTCTTATTGACTTTAAAGCACATTTTGTGTTTGCTTTTGTTTAAATTTGTTTACTAGTGTTTTTAAGACTCTTTTTAGTCTTAATAAATCATGTTTTAATGTTTAACCAACATACCAAGGTTTGGGGTATTTCAATCTACCCCCCTTAAAAGAACTTTGTCCCCAAAGTTCATACTTCCCACATATCTTACTATTAGAACACGGGGAACACTTATAAAAACAATACTTCCAAACATCATTACCAACCTTACCATCATTCTTACACCACAACGGACTCAAGGTCCAAACCACACAATACCACAACGGACTCGAGGTCCAAACCACATAATACCATTTAGACACAACGGTCTGTAACATGACATAGACAATGTATACATATACATGTCGTACACAACCATAACCGAAACGGCTCTACCCCCCTTAAAAGGGGTACGCCCCGTACCCTATACATATAAACACTAAGAAGCAAACAATGACGGGTGCTTCGCCTTCATCTTTTCTTCCAGCTCCCAAGTGGCCTCCTCAACGTCCTGGTTAGACCAGAGGACCTTCACCAGTCTCACGGACTTATGGCGAGTGTCTCGAGTCTTAGTATCCAGAATCCGTACCGGAGTCTCCACTGATCGCATGGTTGGCTCTAAGGTTAGCCTTTCCGGCTGAAGCACATGAGACGGATGAGACATATACTTCTTCAACTGGGACACATGAAATACATCATGTACCTTGCCCAGCTCGGCGGGTAAATCAAGTCTATAAGCTACCGGGCCGATCCGCTCCGTCACAACATAAGGACCCACATATTTCGGGCTCAGCTTGCCCTTCTGGCCAAAACGAAATACTCCCTTCATGGGGGATACTCTCAAAAATACCTGATCGCCCACGGCGAACTCCAGGTCACGTCGGCGCACATCTGCGTACGATTTCTGTCTATCCTGAGCTGCTTTCATATTAGCCCTGATCTGGCGAACTTCTGCCTGAACTTGCTCAAGATACTCTGGTCCTATAATGACCGTCTCACTCGACTCATCCCAGCATAATGGCGTGCGGCATGGTCTACCGTACAATGCCTGGAAGGAGACATCTTGATCGAAGCATGGTAACTGTTGTTGTAACTAAACTCGATCAGATGTAACTTATCAATCCAGCTGGTCTGAAAGTCAAGTGCACATGCATGTAGCATATCCTCAAGTGTCTGGATGGTGCGCTCACTCTGACCATCTGTCTGTGGGTGAAACGCTGTGCTCAATTTCAGTTCAGTACCAAGTGCCTCTCGTGTAGACTTCCAATATCTGGATAAGAATCTGGTATCTCTGTCAGATACAATCGTTTTCGGAACCCCATGATGTCTTACAATCTCTTTGTCGAAGAGCTCTGCAAGCTTAGCCACTTTCCAGGTGTCCTTCATCGGTATGAATCGAGCCACCTTGGTCAGTCGGTCTACCACAACCCAAATCATATTTAGACCTCCCCTTGTAGGCGGAAGCCCTACCACGAAGTCCATAGATATGTCATGGAACTTCCACTCCGGCACTGGCATTGGCTGCACCATACCACCAGGCCGTCGGTGCTCAAACTTGACCTTCTGACAAGTGAGACACCTCAGCACATAGTCATTCACATCTTTTTTCATTCCAGTCCACCAAAAATATCTTTTCATACCTTTATACATCTTTTAAGCTCCGGGGTGAATCGATCGTCGAGAACAATGGGATTCACTCAGTATGCGCTCCTTCAGCTCAGCGCTACTCCTCGGTATACACAACCGGCCATTAAGCCTAATCAGGCCATCATCGTGGAGTCTGAAGTCATACTTCTGACCCTCGAATGTGCCATCAATAAGCTTCTGTCTAATTTCCACCATATACTGATCCGTCATCTGAGCACTCCGCATTCAACCAAGCCAGTATGAGAGACTAGCGAATGGAGAGAGTGTGCTCGGCGACTAATGCGTCAGCTACCACGTTTGCCTTACCCTCCTTGATGTAAATTGATGTATAATCATTCAGAACTCAACCCATCTCGCCTCATGTTCAACTCTTTCTGAGTGAACAAGTATTTCAAATTTGTGGTCAGAATAGATCGTCACACTTACCCCATACAAATGATGTCGCCATATCTTCAGGCGAAGAACAATGGCCCCCAATCTAAGTTCGGTGGGTAGGGTAGTTTCCTCATGCTTCTTCAGCTGTCGGGAGGGTAAGCCACGACTTCCCGGTTTGCATCAACACACAACCCATACCCCTGCCTGATGCATCGCAATAGACCTCAAAACCATCTGGACCCGTCTGGTAATGTCAGAACCGGTGCAGATGTCAGAGCATCCTTGAGACTCGTGAAAGCCCTCTCACAGTCGACTGTCCACTCGAATGTGTGCATCCTTTTTCATCAAGGAAGTCATCGGCTTCGAGACCACTGGAGAAGTCCTTCACAAACCTCCTATAGTAACCTTCCAGACCGAGGAAGCTCCTGATGTCGGTAACTGTCTTCGGCCTAGGCCAGGTGCGCACTGCATCTATCTTTGCCGGATCAACAGCGATCCCGGCCTCAGAAATCACATGTCCAAGGAATGATACTTGGTTCAACCAAAATTCACACTTAGAAAATTTAGCATACAGCTGATTCTTTCTCAATGTCTGCAATACATCTCTCAGGTGGCTTTCATGCTCACCTCTCGATTTCGAATACACAAGTATGTCATCGATGAAGACTACCACTGATTTGTCCAACTGATCTTGGAACAAACGGTTCATTAAGTCCATGAACTTTGCTGGTGCATTTGACAAGCCAAACGGCATAACTGTGAACTCATAATGCCCATACCTAGTTCTGAAAGCTGTCTTTTCGATATCCCTGTCACGGATGGCAATCTGGTGGTATCCGGAACGTAGGTCTATCTTGGAGAACACTGATGCTCCCCTCAGCTGATCAAATAGATCGTCGATGCGTGGTAAGGGGTAACGGTTCTTCACCGTAACAGCATTCAGCTCCCGATAATCAATACATAGGCGGAGGCTACCGTCCTTCTTCTTCACGAAGAGGACCGGCGCTCCCCATGGTGAAACACTAGGGCGGATAAAGCCCTTGTCGAGTAGGTCTCTCAGCTGCTCCTTGAGCTCTGTCATCTCTGCTGGAGCCATACGATAAGGCGCTTTTGCAATGGGTCCGGTGCCCGGAACTAGATCAATCTCAAACTCAACCTCTCGTGCTGGCGGCATGCCCGGCAGTTCCTTAGGGAATACATCAGGAAACTCCGACACTACCGGCACATCTGGGCTAAACTCAGGGTCTCTCTCTATGTCCTGGACATAGCAGAGGTATACATCATTTCCTCGTCGCAACTCACGATACATGGCCATGGCGGTGATGATCTGTGTCGAAGGCTCCCTGGGCCTCTGGCGGTATGATATAGTAACCCCAGATGGACTCCGAAGAAGCAGTCGATGCTCGGCACACAGGATTCTGCCCTTGTACCGCTCCAACCAGTTCATCCCGACAATCACATCAAAACCTAGTCCGTCGAACTCTATCAAGTCGATCGGAAACTCCTCATCCCTGATTCGAACAACAGCATCTCGGTAGTAGCGGGTACATCTGATCCGCTCTTTCGACGGGAGAGTAACCACGAAGTCTGGCATCTCTTCACTGTCTAACTCCAGCCTCTTCGCAAATGATAGCGAAATGAATGTGTGTGAGGCTCCAGAGTCGAACAAGATCGATGCATCCACGCCATTCACTGGAAAGGTACCGGTGAGGATTGTGCCGCTCTTGCCGGCTTCTGCCTTATTGCAGACACTCAGTATACCTCCCGTTCCGAGTGCACAGCCTAATTCATTGGCAAACTAATAAGTATTGGGTAGCAACACGGTTTATATGCTTCAAACAACTCCACTTTATTCATTAACACACTCTTTTTACAACATTCATTGGCTTATACTGTCGCCATGATTCATACTTACAACATCCCTAATACACACGGGTTTATCACATCACACAATTGTACAAAGCTTAAAACTGTCTGAAGGTCAAATTTAAACGTCCAGGTTTCATGTGTGTGGCATTGATCACTGCCGACGGTGCGGTATTCAATTTGATCTTCCTGATGCCATGGTATAGCATCCTTGATTGTCCACCCATGATTAGTACATCTCCCGATTTCAGCAGTAGCTTCTTTGCGAGGTCGCACGCTTCTGCTCGCCATACACAAACACTGCGGTATCACCAATGGACCAAGACACCACGGGTACTCCCTTACTTAGAGACTCGGGTGATTCGTCCTTGTCTTGGTGTATACCTAACCGTCCACCTTTCTGGTAGAAGTTTACAATGCATAGGTCTGCTTTTACACTTGGAATTGATTCCGTTTCAACTTGCTGAGCAATTCCCACGGCGTGGTTAACGACCGCATGGAACTCCTCTGGTATACTTGATACTGTTGCTCCATCTTCAGCTCGCACTTCTTGATATGACTTGGTGTAAGGGTTCCAGTCCTTACCCATGCACATCATCTTCAACTGCATCCTTGCTCCGTTCGGGTATTCGGGTGTGTAGAACCCTCCTGGTTTTGCTCCAAGTTCGTCGCATCGTCTGATGATATGGATTTGTGCTTCCGGTGTCAGGTATCCATTTAAGAGTATCATACCTGGCTGGATAACCTGACATTGCTCCAATGGAAAGTCGGTGATGTTGATGGCGGTTTCTACAGGGTTTGGTGCGGGCGGAATTGGGTAGCAGATATTGAAGGTTCCTAAGTTTCAAATTGCCTAACATTAGGTGTTTTCCACATTATATTCTAACTCTTTACTTATATGTTTATACCCTTAGGCTTGCTAACACTCATGCATGAAATGCGGTAAGCAATCACTTTTTCATTTATCAGTTTAGGCGGTACCTGGTCTCGAAGAGGATCCTGGTGCCTCAGACCGGTCCACCACATTCAGGGTGGCCTTGCCGGACCCCGTAGCCTTCCCCTTCTGGGATTCAGTGTACTTCTTGTCAGAAATCTGCTGAGTAATCGCCTTCAGGCCTTCAGTGGTCGTGGTAGTATTACCCTTCCACTGCCCCTTTGGCTTATAGTTCCTGCTGTTGGGGTTCGTCCAACACTCAAACTCACGGTGCCCCATCTTCTGGCAGTGACGGCACCTCACATCATTCCCCTTGCAGTCTTTGCCGGGGTGGTCTCCATTGCACCACTTACAGTAAAAGTGGCGCTCCGGTCCAGAACCCGCGCTAGCTGCTATAACAACACACAATCAATACTCACTTTCCATCTCAACAACACACACCTCAACTAGATACACATGGTTAAGTATTTACCCTTAGGCGGGTAGGAGCGTAGAGGCTTCGCCGCATACGCATACGTGAGCTTCAGTGGTTCATCAGTTGTGGTGGTCTGGGCTTGGCCCTTATCACCCTGGTACTGACCCTTCTGGGGCTGAGGGTAGGGTTTCTTTTTCTTTCCTCCCCCATACCCTTGCTGACTCTGGCCCTCGTTGGTGGCCTTGCGCTTGTGCGCATTCTCCTCGTCCCTCAGACGGACGGTAATTTCAACCTTAGCAGCGGCATGATAGCACTCCTGAATTGAGGATGTCAGTCATGCCCCGCAAAAACAACTTACCAACTCACATTAACATTCACTCAAGGCATAGATTGATTCACAACAAAGTACTCCAATTACCTGCAAGGTGGTATACTCAGCTGGCCCCATCCCGTAGCGGAGACGATGGCTTAGTCCATTGTAGAACCGGTTCACCAACACTCGGTTCGAATACCCAAGGTCTGGTAACAGGTGGATAAGGCCGGTAAATGCGGTGTAGTAGTCATCAACCGACATCTTATCCCCCTGCCTCAGACTATCCAGCTCGAGGCGCTTGGCCTCCTGCACGTGTACCGGGTAGTACTTGGCTCGCAGCAGAGCCGTGTACTCCCTCCAACCAAATTCAGGATCAGCCATCCTGTCCTCCTTCACCAACTTCCACCAACTCTGCGCCGTACCCTTCAAGTAGTAGGCGGCAAGACGGACCTTAGCTTCAGCAGGTACTGCCAAGGTCTCGTAGGCGGTCTCCAGTTCGGAGATGTACGCCTCCAGCTTTCGAGGATCAGTCTCCCCATTGAACGATGGCGGTCTAAGATCAGCCAACGCCTTGACCCAATTGGTCTCTCGTGGCGGTGGTGGTGGTGGCTGAACTCCGGGCTGTTGCCCTTGCTGTATAGCAGCAACCAGATCGGGTACCAACTGGGCTACGGCGGCTGCAACTGCCTCAGCCATAGTCTGTGCCGTAGTATCATCGCCCTGGTTACCCAAATCTCCAGTACCGCGCCCGCGGCCTCTCCCTCGTGGTCTACCTGCCATCTGAATTCATATCAACATCTCATTAGCATTATGCTTGCACACTTATCGGTCCAATGGTTATAACATCTCCCCGACAACCAGGTAATTCCACACTTAGTTAGTGGTTAACCCTTCCAAATCTGTTCACTTAGGTATCTGTAGTTAGGTTTCCTAACTCGGTATATCCCTAAGCTCGGTATTCTAGTCATCAGAGCGATACTTCACTCTGATACCACTTTTTGTAACACCCCTACAACGCCCCTATCATCTACCGGAATCGCAGCGGAAATAACCAGCCAAATAATAACTAATTGCTTTGGTGTTACAACGCCGTTAACCACCCACGTGGTTAACTAGGCAGAATAAATACAAGTGTATCGGTCTGATGATCAGACTCCCGAGCATAGTATCTAACATCCATATATAAACATAACCAACCGTACCGAGTATTAATTTACAACACACCTACAAACCATAATCATCCATCACTGTTTAACAACAGTACCAAAATGTAATGCCTCGGGAGCACAGGCGCATCCCGGGCTTAACAACCAACATATCCAAAAGTACATCAACAACCTAGGACCTAGAGCCACTCTGCCTCTTCGATCCTCATCCTGCAATAAAATATGGAGCCCCCGAGGGGGTCAGCACCTTTGCTGGTATGGCTAACACGCAGCCCATCGGCTACCGGGATACGCGCAACCAATTGTCATAATAACATGGCATTCATTTTAGGACATCCAACATATATATATTTATACCATAGCATAGCAAGGGAAATTGCATAGCATCACAACATCAATACATAACACCATAAACTCGGTCCTCACAAGGAACCTTCCACCATAGTTAGTATACCATGTGAGCCTAGAGATTTTTACCAATCCCATGTTAAGCTCGTTACCATCCTCGTTACCGTCCGGTTATGTAGAACGGTTAACTTATACCAAAGGTGTGTCGGATATAGTAATCCCAAGCACACCGAAATAACATACGTATGCCCCTATGGCCCGACGTGAGTCAGTAACTAGCTTTGGATAAGCTAAGGGAAGGTAGAAACCAAATTGGAATACCACCTATACATACACCAAGAGAGCCGAACCGGATATGATATCGACCCCCATCCATCACACGCGTGGCCGGAACAACCGGACTCCTCACTCCCCCGATTAGCACTTGTTAGTGATCACACAATATTTTGTTAAGTCACAAACAAGCAAACATTTAGGTCTTGTTAGACAACCAAGGGAAGGAGTCACAACTTTACAACATCTTAATGTATAACAACAGTAAACTCTTTTCATGCCTTAGTCTTATAAGGTCGTAACACACAGAAAAGCAATCAACATCCAAGCCGGTGTAAACCGGTAGGCAACAGACTGCAAGAAAACCATACCTTGGTCCTTGCCTCGTTTCGTTTCCACCTTGAGAGAATCCTATACACATTAGTAACGTCGGTTAATTATTTATTTAACTTCACACTTACTAAGTATTCAATCATGATTATATGACATGTTTTAATGTCTACCTTACCCTAGGTTACCTTCATTATACACCCTAGGGTTAACTACATAAGTCACATTCTTTTCTGTTTTTTTTTTACAAGTTTAAGTCCGACCGGACTTGCCGACCGGACTTGTCCATGTCCGGTCGATTCCAGAGAGTTTCTCCCCTTCGGAAATTTAGCCCGACCGGACTTGCCAAGTCCGGTCCTATGTCCGGTCGGTTCCAGTAACTCCATCCGTACACAATTTACAAGCCCGACCGACCTTGCAAGTCCGGTCCCAAGGTCGGTCCATTCCAGAAGCCAATTCTCGCAGGGTAAACAGGTCCCGACCGGACTTGCAAGTCCGGTCGCAAGTCCGGTCTGCCCCAAATCCTTGTTTTCCTTTTTACATTTAACTCCAAACTTCACCCCATATAACCTAGTACCCCCTAACCTCATTTGGGCACTTCAAACACAACTTAGGCCATCCTTAAACACTCATAAAACTCACTTTCTAATTCCTTAAGCCTTTACTTATATCTTCACAAAATTCCTAACACTTACAATGTTTTCTCCTAGTTCTTCAAGTGGTGTTTCATACCTAAGATAACTACCATCCCAAAAGCTTTCTCCTTATTTTAACATCATCTCCCAAGCATCATCTCTCACAACTAATTCCTTACATCCTTCTTAAAACTCTTTTCCTAGTGTACACTTCTCCCTATTTTACCAAAGTTTGCCTAGGTATTTTCCTAAGTCCAAAATGACTTTGGTGCATACTAAAACCTCAAGCTCATGCCTAAGTTCTTATCACATTCTAGAGTACTTCCTAATTCATCAAAATTCCTTTAAAACATCATGAACTCCTTATTCATTTCCTACATTTTCTAACTCACCAAACCTTATGTAAACACTTAGAACTTCTTGCTTCTTACCTAAATTTTGACATGGATTCACCTAGAACATTACTAAGCCTAAACACCTTGTTTTCTCCATTAAACACACAAGAACATCTAGAATCACCAAAAACACTCTCATACACAACTTCACCAAATTTACACTACATTACAATATAGTGCATAATTTAAATTGCATGGCACTTAGGCCCTTAAAATGCTTGGCTCTTAGGCCCTTAAGGTGCTTAAAACATAAACACTGAATTTCCACAGTATATATGCCTTTAACCTGCAAATACACTCAACACACATATGCCCTTTACTAGTCTCTTAAGAACACTTTACTAAGTCATTCACCATTTGCTCTTTAGGTAGTTTTAATAAGCATTTATAAGCTCATTTCTCCTAAGGCATTAAACAACATTAAGTTAGTAGATTTACCTCTTTTTCCAAAACACTTCCTTCTTGATTCCTTACAAAACCGTATGGTATTTTGATTCCTTGTCAAGTTCTAGACAATATACAAACACCATAATGAGTATTCAAGCTTTGAGCTTCATCTCATTGTAAACCCTAATTTTACATTGTTTCAAAATCATTAATGTAGTTGTTTTACCTTAATCTTTGAAGGGAGTTTGAATATATAACAAGAGAGGACTCCACCTAGTCCATGAAGAGTTGAAATGAAGCTAGAACAAAGTCACACAAGGAGCTATATCAATGTGTATTCTCGGTCAAGGTAAAAACATGGAGGAAACATGATTTTCTTTGAGATTCCTTACCTAAAGCAAAGGAGATCAACAATATGTCAAAAGACAAGCTCAAGCTCCTTCAATGGTGGAACACCTTGGCACCGAAATGGGGCTCTTGGAGTTTTGAGAAGATAGGAATGAAGAGCTTGATGAGAGGAAGAGATTGGTGGTGTTTGTTTTTGATTTGAACAAGTGAGCAAGATTTTACAAGAGGTCAAAGTGGGAGTTCTAATGGAGATAGTGGTATTACCGAGAGAGAGCAAAGAAGAGAGGTAGAAGATGGTGTTTGGAAACCGTGGGAATGAAGGAAAGAAATGAGAATGAGATAGAATTTGCTTTTAAGAGATATTTGTAGTAATAAAGTAAAAAGTAGTTTATTTACTTATCTTTACTTACTTAATACATTAATAAGAGAGTGGTGAGTCACCACACTTAAGGAAAACCGGCCCCCTTATTAATATGAGGGTATTATAGTCTTTATTTGTCAATTTAATTACTTATACAACATATGTTACAAAATAGCTTATAAAAATCACTATTCACCTAAACAAGGCACTTAGAAGTGAAATTTTTGATTTCCCATTAATATAGCCACCCAAATGTGATACTATATAGTACACATATATATTTAAGAGTAATGATGGACATTTAGCCACTCAAAACTCATTTACAAGACAATTTTTCAAAAATGTGCTTTAAGACTTCTTAAAGCACATTTTGTGTTTTAACTTGTTTTCAAGCTTGGTTTTCTTTGGTAATTGGTTTAATATGTTCATTAGTATATAAATGAGGTCTTGGTAAGTCCATTAGGTCTTACCCAAGCCTATTCCAAGCTTAGAGCACATTTTAGCTCTTATTGACTTTAAAGCACATTTTGTGTTTGCTTTTGTTTAAATTTGTTTACTAGTGTTTTTAAGACTCTTTTTAGTCTTAATAAATCATGTTTTAATGTTTAACCAACATACCAAGGTTTGGGGTATTTCACGTTGGGTATAAACCTGGAGCGGAATCCAATCAGAAACCCCTCAGTGATCACAAATGCGCAACCAAGTAGTTCATAAACTACCGGGATTCCTCACCTCAACTCATACCGTCTCTCTCTCATAATGTTTAAGATATGCTCTTAGTCTTATGAAGAATATAAATTATTAGTTAGCTGCCCAATGGGTCTCACGCATACCTGGAAGTAATCTAGGTTATATTCATGTTCGAGATCCATGCTCTAGAGACCGACAATGTCGTGACTCATCCCTAAGTGTTTTACTTAGGTTACCATATACTTAATATTAATACTATGGTATTATATCAAGTAACCGTCATGTTATCACATTAACGTATATGTATGTTTATATAAGTCGATCTATAGTCGACGTAGTGTTAGTCCCGTAGGACGCTCGTGCATAAATAAATAATGCAGTAACACTTAATCACATACATGTATCCACACACATAACACACAAGTTATATCAACCAAATCCGAGCCCAAGGTGCTTCCTTAGGACAACTCGGATCAAACCCCTTTACATACCGTTCACCAAGACCTAGGATGCGTAGGTAGTCCACTAGCTCGTCAAGCGTCCTTGTCTGAAGTATAATCTAAACGGTATTAAAACTACAAGTCAGTCTCCATGACTAACTACATCCGGTATTTCCGAAAACAAGTAACCCCGACAGTTCATCCCTGTTTTCTACAGTTATTTGTTACGGGTTCTCTAAACCGGTCGGCTTTGTTACTAAAACTCGTATGTCAAAATATTTCAACTGTTAAGTTTAATTCATTATTTTTCAATCTTATCCACCATTAAATTTAGGTACATAGTCTATAGTTGCATGTATGCATGCATTGTTATATTATATTGTACTATTTTTCCACCATCCATTATAATACATTGTATTATATTATCCATTATCTTAACAAATTATATTTGCATTCCAAAACTCATAACTTATAGTTTGTAACTATTTTTCATGTAATAACCACTACCATTATATCATATGGTTTCCAACCATAATATGTACTCTTCCTTATATACATTATTCTTGTGTATGTATATATTTACCACGTAGGTAAATTTCGTGAGTTTAATAAACTCTTATATTATTTGTTACATTTTATCATCTTATATTAGATGATTATTCCCATTAGTTGTATTATATTGTACAACATATATTAAGATTATTATCCTAATATTATGTAACATTTTATGTTGTATATTTACAACTCCCAAGGTTTAATCAATAAATACCTTAGTTAATAAATCCCATTTATTTATAGTTTGTCACATTATTTAATGTGAGTATCCTTACTTGTATTAATTCCATTTAACCACATTAATACCATATAATTGTTATAACATTTATAACATTATAGACCTTAGTCTAAAATTCATTTTCCAACCCTTAATATTTCGGTACAGCCCTTGAATTTATTTAAATTCTATTTTGACCACATAACATTATGTAATGTTATTCCATATGCTAATATCATTTGATATGATATTTTTATTTCCTTTAACTTATAACCTATAGTTTTTATAAAAACTAATATATTGCCGCATAGGCATATATATTGAACCTTATTCTTTTCCATAAACCATAGTTTCCTTTATTTACAAAATCACCCCATCATTTATACCATGTTATATATACCATTTAATATAACATTTCTAACTTAAAAAAAAGTATAACCTATGGTTATTTTATTTAATAACCGAACAAACCTCAATATATATTTTATATTTCCTTTAGGCCCAACTTATAACATATAGTTTAATAATTCATTAAAACTATATATTATACACATATCTTATTAAATACCCTTATATAATTCTAAAAATCACCAAATTTCACCAAAGGGTTATAAATATCCTTATTAACCCATATACTTACGGTATTTACCATTCCACCATATATATTTCTCCAAAGTGTCATAATGACATAATAACTTTATATTATACATATATAGTTCATTCTAATTCCAAAATCAACCCAATAAATTCCTAAAAATTCCTAATAGCCCATGGGTGTTTATAATACCATTTCACACCCTTTTATTTTCGGTAATAACATATTCACCACATATGTTATACAATTGTTACAATTAAATACTTATCTTATTATAAAGCCTTAAATAAGTTATTTAACTTATCAAATTTGGTCAAAACCTACCATATGGTCAAGGTTGACCACCTTAATATTTCCTTGACCACCAATTCCCAATAATTACGGTTTGCGCCCATACTTTTTAGAAATTACCATTTAACCCCAAAACTTTATAGAATCTTATAATTTTTATATAAACTCTTTTAAACCTCTAAATTTCGGCCTTATTAATATATAGCCCCCAAATTTAATTTAATTACACCTAATACCCCATTTCTTTTCGGTAATGCATTTTCACCACTTAAACTTAATTAAAAGCTTATAAATGCATAAATAAAATGGCCTAAAGTACATGGCCTTATTACAAACATTGGCTTACAAATAAATTACACATAAATGTCCAAAAATGCATTAAACTTTCGGCTTCTCCCATATCTTTCCATTAATTACCAATTTTCCACATAATGTCTTAAATTTGACAATTATGCTTGTTTAATTAGTTATAAAATTTACTAAACCATTCCTTAATCACCTAAGGTCAAAATAAGACCTTATTAACCATGTTCACTCACGGCATATACATATACATATGTATAATTTACATATTAATATACCAAGTGAAGGTTTAAGTGATTTATACCTTGTTTTTGCTTAGATAAAGCCTTGTTTGGTTCGGCCAGCTTAGGAATAAAATTTCCACGGCTTCTTTTACATGTTTTCAAACAGAAACCAAGGCATAGTTAGTCTCCAAGCAAGATCTAACCATAAGAAGTGTTTTAATGTATATTTCAAGGTAAGATTTACCTTAGAACAACAAGGTAAGTACAAGTACTCCTCAGCCTGTTTTTACAGAAGAGTAAGAGCATCAAAAGAGCTACTAAACCAAGGCTTAAAACCGGTATAACTCAGATTCAAAGATGGCTAATTTTTACCTTGTTTAAGATGCCAAAAATGGTGTTTTTGGCTTGGATCTGGCTATACCTTGAAGCTCTTGATAGATCCACTGAATAAGTATGTTAAGAAGAAGATTATAAGGCTAGGAGAACAGGTTTTACAACCAGATCTAAAGAGAATCAAAAGATAAGTGCTTAAAGCACATTTTGTACCTTAAGAACAAGTTTGGGTTTCTCCACCTTCTTCCCTTGTTATGGCCGAGATTCCTCCTTCATTTAACCTCCAAACAACCTAGATCCATGTATGGAACTGGTAATGTCTGTCACAGGGTATTGTGAAGTATTATGTTGTCAACCTCCCTTTTGATGGATATCTTTTTTTTTTCTTTTCTCTTCTTTTTCTCTTTTTTTTACTGGTTCATGTTATCAGTTATCTTGTAATAAGTGCTATTGCCTTAATGGCATCAGTGGTAATTTGTATCATGAATCGGCGTTATTCAGCTCGGTGTAAGTAAAATATGTGCTACATTTAGCAAACCCGGTTTTCCTAATTCGATCTCATTGAGTACAACACATATATTTTTTTTCCTGTTTATCATGATCATATCTCATCCATAGTTCATATTTGTTCCCTCATCCGTTTAATTGGATGTATTGCAGATTGCATAATAGCTTGAGCAACTTGGCTCTTCACTTCCCAACTATCCTCACTGACGGTGGTGCATCTACAAAGGGTAAGCTTGTCCATAAGGACTAAACATTCATCACTGGTAGTGATTAGCATTAAATGCGGGTATACATCGATGGTATTTGGCTAATAAGCCTTGTCTGAAAATTCTCGAATAATTAAACTAGTGTGGTTTACAATCACAGTGGTTGTATAATTTCTCTAGTTGCAATGGTCGGACTAACGGTCTTCCCGAGGTTGCATGGGTTTCTAATATTAGGGTTTGTATGAATACGTTTGAAAAACATTTTTTTTGGCATACATATAACAAAAGACTAAAAAGTAGTAGTTGCAGTTGCAGTAGCAGCACTTGCTCTGTCAAGTGCGCAAGGCAGATGGAAATTTCAGTGGTTTACTTGTCATAGTGCTTGCAATAGCAAGTGCGCCATGCAGGTGGAAATCTTGGTTCAGTAATTACCAGTCTCATTGACTCTGCGTCGTCGAGTATGGCTACATGATAATGTAAGCATTAACATCCTGTTCATATATATAATCCGTCAAGGTTTAAAGCTTATTGGTACTGAGTACACACAACTAATCCCAAAGTCTTACACAAAAGGCGAGTGGTCATTGACACACCCCCACATACTTATAATATATCTCTTTCAAACATCCAAGGTAAGTACATAACATAGTAAGCAAAAGTCTTCCACCAGCGGTCTCATGGAGTCAGGGTACTCATGCCCTATCTACTCCCTTGCCCTTCTGGGCTCCAGCATCAGTAGATGTCTGGCCATCCTGACCGCCTCGTAGTACTCCAGATCCTCCAGCTGAGGTCTTCTGAGTATTCCTTGGTGGTCTGTAATTACGGCTCTCAGGGTTCATCCAGCACTCGAACTCCCTGTGGCCCTCTTTTTTGCAGCACCGACATTCAACTTTACGGCCATTGCAGTCAACCCCAGGATGGTCTTTCCCACAACGCTTACAATAGAAATGGCGCTGGGGCTGTCCGGTGCCTGATGGTGATATTTAGTTTAAGGTAAAATCTGATGATATAAAGGTTAAAGTCACAATTGAATTTAAGAGGTAGGTGTTCTCACCCTTAGGAGGTGCAGATCTCAGAGGCTGAGCATCTATAGCTGGGCCGGTCAACCGAAGGATGGGTTCTTTCCCCTTCGCTCCTGGTGACCCTACTGCCCTTTCTTTTTAAAGAATTTCCTGTTCAAGGTTTCGGGTCAGCATTCATAAGGTGTATAATATGGTAAGTAGTTTAGAATGGGATAAGTCCTTACTTTCCCTTCTTCTGGCTATCGCCTGGCGATGCTCCTCCACCCTCAGACTCTCCCTCAGGGTTCTTTCTCTTCTTGGCCCCGAGAGTCTCTTCCCGAGTCTGGAGCATTAGCTCCGTCCTCGAGGCAGCATCGTAACACTCCTGGAATCTCATTGGTAAGTTCTCACAAGGTTAACCGGTAATATAGTAAGTAAAGAATTTATGGCTTTCATGTTAATACCTGGATGGTAGTGTAGAGGGTAGCACCCATCGCCATCTGGATGTGAAACAACAATCCCCCCGGAACTTCTCGACCTTCACGGTCTCTGAGTAATCTACACCGGGGATAAAGTCCAGCAGACCAATGAATCGAGCGTAGTACTCATCCACGGTCAGACCTCCCTGAGATAATGTCTCGAACTCATGACGCTTCTTCTGCTTAAGATGAGCTGGGTAGTACTTCCCCCTCAGCAACTCTACAAAGGCAGCCCACGAAAAGTCAAGCGTAGCTAGGTGATGGTCCTTGACCAACCTCCACCAAGTGCTGGCTGCATCCTTCAGATGGAAAGCAGCAATGACAACCTTCTGGTTGGCAGGTACTTGTAAAGCCTCATAGGCCTTCTCATGTTCAACTATGAATCGCTCCAAAGCTACGGGGTCTGGCTCCCCTGAATATGTATGTAACACCCCTCTCCACAAACACGATATAATCTCTCACGTAGCAATAAATAAAACGTCTCGCAGCGGAAAATAAATACAATAGCAATACTCACTCGGGTGTCACCGGCCATTACTCGCCCATGCGAGCAACGAAGCCAACTACATCCAACTTCCAATTTAATACCCCGGACCTAAAAATGGCAATTTAATTACTCTAATAAAATTATTAAAGGCCTAGTTGTGCCTATAGAGTATTGGTAAAAGAAGAATAAAACCAAAAGTAAGAGAAAACGCTTGAAAAGCGAAAAACGCTAAAATGCGCATTAAATGAAAATAAGAGATATATGATCTCGTAAGGGTCCGAGATGGATTCATAAGGCTTAGTTAGGCCTAATTAGTATATGGGGATGATTCCCGAAGAAAATGGATCCAAATAATGGATTAAAATGCTAATTAAGCATAAAAGCACGTTTTCGAGAAACCCGAAAACGTGACTTTAAGTGGTCAAATGGACCCGTAAAAATTATAGTTGATTAAATAACTATAATATATTAATGGAAGCTTAATAACCATTAAAATTAATTAAACGGCAAAATTCCGGAAAACGGACCCGGTAAATGAATAGTGTCGAAAACGGGAGACGAAACGCGTTTAATTCGAAAAGACGATAAACGACCCGGGCTATAATTAATGTGGGCCGGTTTGATTAATAAGTGTACACCCATTAATAGCTTGCTAGCTATTAAGTAATAACAAGACAAATAAATAAGTAAGTAAAGAATAGTATAAAGTAAAAGTAATAAAATACATACCTATCACTTTCTTTCTCATTCACGATTTGCTCCAGGAATTTCAACTTCTTCTTCCTCTCGGTAACTCGCGACAGCAACAGCCCCAAACCCTCTCCTTGTTAACTTCTACTGCTCGGTTCTCCACAAATCACACGAATTTGTACCGTTGAACTCCTCTCGGTGAGAGCTTCGGTTTCCACCCAATTAAAACTCGATTCCTCCATCTTCATCTCCATTGACGTTGGAGCTTTTGAAGCGTGAAGAGCTGATTTCAACTCTTCTTCTCTTCCTTAGTGCCTTAAGGTATTAATAAGTAAGTGTTTAGAACATTTTAAGCTTATTCTACCACTTGTGAGACTTTTTCCCTCACGTTGGAAAATTCCCCTCATTTCAGCCGAGACCATATGTTTTTGTGGGGTGTTGGAAACTTCTCCAGTTGATTGCCAAGCCAACCATTTGGGTACTCTAAGGTAAAATCTAGATTAAACTCTGAAAACTAGCTCTTAAAATAAATATTAGGTTTTGTGGAGGAAAAGTGAATTGATTGTTGAATGTGTGATGGGCTGCGGTTGTAGTTGGCAATCCAAAGCCCTTGTGTGGTGGGGAAAACAAGAGGAGAAAGAGGGAACAAGATAAAGAGGAAGAAGGGGAGTGAAAACTGAAAGTGAAACAAGGTAAAAAGCTTACCTTGTATTGGTTTTGTTTCCTTGTGAAATTGATGTGGGTGTTGAATAAATAACCTTGAGTTTGTGTAGTCTTGGTACTACAATATTAATATTTTGAAGAGAATGTTTTAATGTGTGTGGGTGTGCAGTTAAACCTAGAAGTTAAGCTGTTTTACATATGTGAGCAAATGGGATTTTGTTGTGTTATATGTGTTTAAACCAAACAGGTGGGAGATGTGTGTTGTGAACTTTTGTAGTGTGGTGAAAATGATTAGTGAAATAAATAGGTGCTGTCAAAATTCACCTAGGATGGATAGTTGAGTGTTCTGTTTTAAAGGAAGAAACAAGGTTGTTTAAGAAGGCTTAGTTGAATGGTTAATGCCTTGAGGACCTAACTGAGAAGAAGAGTGTTCTAGGAGTGAAATAATGCCATTTTTGAGTTAGGTATGGCATCAGTATGTGAGGTTTGAATGGTTTAAAGTAGTGGCCAAAATCTGTACAATCTTTTAGAAAACAAGAGAGAAAACAAGGTTGTAAGTGTAAAAGAATCTAAGTAAAAATTAACTAGATTGGTGAGTGTACTTGGTGTTTGGTTAAGGTGGTTTAGGTGGGTAATTAGTCACTAAAACATGAAGATTTTAGTTGGTGAAGGTTGGTTAATTAATGGGCAAAGTGAGAACCTGTAACAGAGGAATAAACTGTCAAAATTGTGAAGTCTGTAGCAGGGTCCGGGACTTAGGTCCAGGACCAAGTCCCGGACCACCCCTATTTTTACCCCCGAGAGTGCTCTGCTTGTTTGGTCCGGGTCCTAACCCCATGCCCAAGTCCCGGACCATATACATTTTTCAACCCGAGAGTTCCCTGCTTGTTTGGTCCGGGACCTAACTCCATGCCCAAGTCCCGGACCATATACAATTCATTAGCCGAGAGTTTGAACCAAGGTTGGTCCGGGACTTAAGTCCCGTGTGAAGTCCCGGACCAGACCAGAAATGTAAAAATAAGAGTTTTAAGTGGGGTTTAAGCTAGGGAATGGCTTGGTAATGATGTTATAAGATGTTAAGGCCATGTTTGGTGACATGTAAAGGCCTTGGGAAGTGGAAGAAAGTGTTAGAATTGAGTGTGAAGTAAGAACTCAAATTAATAAAAGTGAAACCGAGTTAACGGGATAACGGGGGTGAGTACGGGAATAGCATTTTATTATGTACCGTATGAGTTTAGTATTAACAATAATGTTTGAAACATTATCAGAGAATCGTGCGTGACCCGAGCATGGTGAGATGACACGGTAAATGTAGATACCCCGGTGAAAGGTATGATTTTCTCATACTCCGCGTGCTAACCGAGTTACGTTGATTTGTGTGTTTGTGTGCCGGTTTAATCAAGATTAAAGCATGAAAATAATCCCTTGTTTGATTATGCATGCCTTGTTGTATGTTGAATGAGCTAACATACTTGTATGCCGGTGTGGTCTAACATAGTGAATGGACCGACTCGTAGTAAGTAACGTTTGGCTAGAGACCCATAGATCGGGTCGACGCTTATGGTAACGTAAACGTGCAAGCACACAAGCTATCGATTAAAGTATATCGATAACACAAACATATGAACTCCCTAGAATGTGAGGAGATGTACGGGTTGAGTAAATACCCGATAACGGTTAGAAAACCTAATTGAAACAATCCACGAAATAAATATGAGTGGAGAGATAAATGAACCTCCATCGAGAGGATTGAAGTTAGTCCAATAATGTGAACTTATAAGAAAGGTAAAAGAGACCTAAGGGACTATGTAACTCCCTTGAGACATGGTCAACCTCCTATATGAGGATCTTACCCGGTATAAGTAAATATCCGAATGTATAAGTATATGATTGTGAGGGTAACCCTTAAACCTAAGATTACCCGAATTTAAGTAAAGTTCAGAAGTCATTAGAAACATCAAGAGTGATGCTTCTATACTAATATACATAAAATTATTATAACTCCGAGAGAGGAGTGTATGGGAATGAGAGTAGTCCGAGAGCAGTCGGACCTAAGTAAAAGAGATAGGAACTAAGAGAGAGTTCCGTGAGCTAGTTGAACCTTCCCACCGTGCTAGATCCAGTGTAGGGTCGAAACCGGGGAAGTAAGACTATGCTAGAGAGCCATGAGTTTTGGCCTAAGTATGTATTAAGAGTAACAAGCGTGACGTAGGAGACCTGTAGCGTCTCGAGAATCTACAAGAGCTTGAGTATAATTAACCCAAGAGTGTGGGTGAGATAATAAGTATAAGAACCCGAGAGAATGGGTGAGTATAGTACGAGTAGCCCAGGAGAATGGGTGTGTATAGAAACAAGTAACCCGAGAGAGCGGGTGAGAAAATGAATAAGTAAACAAGGTAAGGTGAGGTATAACCCTCAAGGCCTAAGAGTAAGCAGATACCACTAACAACCTTGTTATGTTAGTTAGGAATCGTGTTCCGTGATTGGATGTAGATTCCTTGAGTAATACACATATATATTGTATTGCTATGATGCATGTTGTTTGACTAATGAACTCCATGTATATCCGACAAAAGTAGTCAGCGTACCCCGGTTAGCGCTCGGGGTATGCGAATTTCATATGCAGCGTTAAGCTGAGCCCCTGGGGGCGATGTTTTTATTTTACAGGTACACCGAAGATGCTACCGTTCGAGAGTAGGACGGGGTCGGTGGGTTGCATGGGTAGTTAGTTTTAATTACTTATGTATTGAAGGAAGTGTAAGACCGAATATGTTGTCGGCATCCATTCATTGTAGACTTGGTATAGTAAAGAAAAGATTGAGTATTGTATTTGTAATGTGTACTCGGTTGTTCCAGTTCATCAGACCGTTACGGTATGTAAGTTTAGCCTGGTTAGCCACATGGGTGGCTAACAGCGTTGTTTCACCCTCGTTGTAATTAGAGTTCCGCTGCGTGTTTAAGAGGTAATGATGAGATTAACGGTTGGGGTGTTACATCCAACATAAACAAATTGCTAACCGCCGTGATAACGAGAAACTCCTATACATCATACTAAGTCCATAAATCATAAACATCGACAAGTGAGCGTCTACCCAAACCTGAATATACACAATCTTACCATAATACAATCCACTTCTTCAATGCCACTTAGACAAACTCCAATTACCCTGTTCCTGCTCTTCGGCTTCGTCAAAAATCAACAACCTGTAATGGTGTAGTATCAGCGATAGACGCTGAGTATGCCGGCCTGGACCCTGTTGGTCACTTGTCATTTTAACCATCTTGTTATTAGATTGATTCCATGCTTTACCATTTTACAGTTATAATCAATACTGTAATACAAATGTATAATATACATAATCATCCATCCAAATATCCATAAACACTTAACCACCCATCCAATCCAAACATTCATTTAATATCACAAATCACAATTGTATATCGACGTATCGAATAATAACAATATAATGTACAATGTACATTCGCCGTAGCGTATACCATCCTTTATTAATTCCAATTTCATTTGGCCTTCAAGGCCCCATCCATATGTACAATGTACATTCGCCGTAGCGTACAGTTTCCATAGTTAATTTAGTTTG
Organism: Limonium bicolor; assembly: GCA_023374045.1. Lineage (NCBI taxonomy): Eukaryota > Viridiplantae > Streptophyta > Magnoliopsida > Caryophyllales > Plumbaginaceae > Limonium > Limonium bicolor. Next base: position 311,148,312 of record CM041780.1, read on the forward strand.
GCCTTTAAGGCCCCATCCATCCAAACCATGTTTAATTATTAATACCAGTTGGGCGTCATGTTAGGACAACCCGATAACCTCACCATGGACAGTAGTCCTCCCGTACACACAAAGGTGCTCATTTCGCCAGAGGTCCGGAGGCCCCTGACTCTCTTATGTCTCGTAACACGTCCATAAAAAGGCCGTAGCCACCTGATCCACAATCCAGTTAGGGCTCGTTGGATATAACCTGGAGCGGAATCCAATTAGGAAACCCCCAGTGATCACAAATGCGCAACCAAGTAGTTCGTAAACTACCGGGATTCCTCACCTCAACTCATACCATCTCTCTCTCATAATGTTTAAGATATGCTCTTAGTCTTATGGAGAATAATTATTAGTTAGTTGCCCAATGGGTCTCACGTATACCTAGGAGTAATCTAGGTTATATTCATGTTCGAGATCCATGCTCTAGAGACCGACAATGTCGTGACTCGTTCCTAAGTGTTTTACTTAGGTTACCATATACTTAATATTAATACTTTGGTATTATATCAAGTAACCGTCATGTCATCACATTAACGTATATGTATGTTTATATAAGTCGATCTATAGTCGACGTAGTGTTAGTCCCGTAGGACGCTCGTGCATAAATAATTAATGCAGTAACACTTAATCACATACATGTATCCACCCACATAACACACAAGTTATATCAACCAAATCCGAGCCCAAGGAGCAACCTTAGGACAACTCGGATCAAACCCCTTTACATACCGTTCACCCTGATCGTATTACGGTGGAGTATGAATCAGCAAGATCCTATGCTCCGTGTAGTCCACTAGTTCGTCAAGCGTCTTGTCAGAAGTATAATCTAAACGGTATTAAAACTATAAGTCAGTCTCCATGACTAACTACATCCGGTATTTCCGAATAATAAGTAACCCCGACAGTTCACCCCTGTTTTCTACAGTTGTTTGTTACGGGTTTCTCTAAACTGGTCGGCTTGGTTACTAAAACTCGTATGTCAAAACATTTCGACTATTAAGTTTAATTCCTTATTTTTCTTTTAATCTTATCCACCATCTAGTTTAGGTACATAACCTATAGTTGCATGTATGCATGCATTATTATATTATATTATATTCTTTTTCGTATTGTATGATTTATTATATTGTATCATTCTCCCACCATCCATTATAATACAATGTATTATATAATCCATTTATCTTTAGCAAATAACATTTGCATTCAACAAAACTCATAACATATAGTTTGTAACTATTTTTTTAAACAACCACCACCATTATGTTATATGGTTTCCAACCATAACATATACCCACCTTATATACATTATTCTTGTGTATGTATGTATATTTACCACGTAGGTATGTTTCATGAGTTAAATAAACTCTTACATTATATGTTACATTTTATCATCTTTTATTAGATGGTTATTCCCATTAGTTGTATTATATTATACAACTTATATTAAGATTATTATCCTAATATTATGTAACATTTTATGTTGTATATACACAACTCCTAAGGTTTATTCCATAAACACCTTAGTTTATAAATCTCATTTACTTATAGTTCGTTACATTATTTTATGTGAATATCCTTACTTATCTTAATCCCATTAAATCACCTTAACACCATATAATTGTTATAACATTTATAACATTATAGACCTTAGTCTAAAATTCTTTTTCCAACTCTTATTAATTCAGTACAGCCCTTGAATTTATTTAAATTCCATTTTGACCACATAACATTATGTAATGTTATACCATATCCTAATATCATATATTATGATATTTTTATTTCCTTTATTTACAAAACCATCCCATAATTTATACCATGTTATATATTCCATTTAATATAACATTCTAACCTTAATATAAATATAACCTATGGTCAATATTTATAAAATACCGAACAGGCCCAAAACTGATCAATAATTGCCATTTGGCCCTATTTATAACATATAATTTAATAATTCATTAAAACTATATATTATACATATATCTTAATAAATGCTCTTATATAATTCTAAAAATCACCAAATTCCACCAAAGGGTTATAAATATCCTTATTAACCCATATATTTCGGTATTCACTTTTCCACCACCTATATTTCTCCAAAGTGTCATAATGACATACTAACTATATATTATACATATATAGTTCATTTTGATTCCAAAATCAAGCCAATAAATTCCTAAAAATTCCTAATAGCCCATGGGTGTTTATAATACCATTATACACCCTTAATTTTCGGTAATAACATATTTACCACATATGTTATAAAAATATTACCATTAAGTACTTATCTTATTATAAAGCCTTAAATAAGTTATCTAACTTATCTAATTTGGTCAAAACCTACCATATGGTCAAGGTTGACCTCCTTAATATTTCCTTGACCATTAACTCCTAATAATTACGGTTTTAACCCTTAAGTTTCCAAAATTCACCATTTAACCCCAAAACTTTATAAAATCTTATAAACTTTATTTTATATCCTTTTAACCTCTAATTTTCGGCCTTATCATTTTAGAGCCCCAAATTTAATTTAATTACACTATAACCCCTCATTCTTTTCGGTAATTTATAATTAACACCTAAAACCTACTTTAAACTAAATACAAATAAATAAAATGGCCTAAAGTACATGGCCTTATTACAAACATTTGCTCACAAAATAAATTACACATAAATGTCCCAAAAACACTTATAAATCTTGGCCTCACCACATATTTTTCATTTAATTACCAAACTTCCACATAATGTCTTAAATTTGACATTTATATTACTTAATCACTTAGATAAATTTACTAAGTCATTTCTTTAAACATTTTAAGGTCAAAAATGTCCTTATCACCATGTTCTCTCACGGCAATTAATATTCACAAGCTTAAACTTGTATTAATGTATCAAGTTAAGGTTTTAAGTGATTTATACCTTGATTTAGCAAGGTTAAGACCTTGTTTGGTCTCGCCACCTTAAGGAGAATTTCTCCACAGCTTGATCTACTTGTCTTCATGTAGAAAACAAGACATGATTAAACTCCAAACATGAGCTAACCATGGGAAGTAATTTAAGTCATGAAAATCATAAATTTTTACCTTAGATCTTCAAGTTTGTTGGAGATCTACCTCGGCCCTATTTTTCCAGTAGAGAAAGAGTATCAAAACACTCTTAAAAACAAGGTACAAAACTGTGGGTGGTTAGCTTGGAAGATGGCTAAGATTTACCTTGTTTAAGATGCCAAAAATGGTGTTTTTGGCTTGGATCTAGCTACTCCTTATAGATCTTGTTATACCAACTGAATCCACATGAAAAGAACAAGAAAATAAGGCTAGGGAACCAAGGTTTACAACCGAAATTCACAAGGAAGAAGAGATATGTGCTTAAAGCACATTTTTACCTTAAATGGTCAAAACTTGAACTTTCCTCCTTAGATCTTGTTACAGCCGAAAATGACCCTTCCTTTAACCTCCAAATCACTCTACATAAATGTATAGAAATGGTTGGAGTCTAGATCAATGGAAAAAGGAAAAAAAGATGAAGAAAATGGACATTTTTATGCCTTAGAAGCTTACCTAGAGCAAGAGTTCTCATCAATGGAGTTGGAATGCTTACCTACGGTCAAGGAGGAGCCAAAGAGATTTCAAGGCAAGAGCAAACTCGGCTGAATGGAGCAAATGGAGAAGAATGACCTAAATTGTCCTTAAAGTCAGTTTTTGCATATTTTATGATTTTAATGACTTGATAACTCACCAAGGGTTGATTGGTGTTGAAAAATCGGTGGAGACAAAGCAAGGAGGCAGCCGGCCATGATTGAGAAAGGTGGTGAATAATTGATTCCAATTTGATTGAATAATGGAGTAATAATGTTACTTTGAGCAATAAGTGAAAGAAGAGTCATCACTCCTTGTCTTGTCTTGCTTGGAGCCACCGAATAACAAGGAGAAATGAGGCTCCAAATTGGCAGCACTCACATGGGTAAGCAAGTGGTAAGCAACTTTTGTGTTTTAATATGTTAAAGTTTGCTTTTCCTTATTTTATGCAAAAGTAAGGTGGTATATTTAATTGTCACATGGGAATTGTCACATGGTCTGTTAAGAGACTTATTGAACCGATTTTATGAGGTCCAATTCGTGGTCAATGGTCAACATTGACCAACTTAGTCAATGTTGACCCAAACGGGCCCCACTTTAGGGTTTTATTAATATTTTAATATTAAATTTGTAAAAATTTGTAAATTTCTGGAATTAAATTCCTAACATGATATAATATGATATATTATCATATTTAAAGGTAATTATGACCTTTAAGCCCATTTAAAACCAATTTAGAAGGCAATTTCACAACAACGTGCTTTAAGGAGTTTTAGTGCACATTTTGTGTTGCAAGGTGTTTCTGAGCTTGGTTTTCTTTGACAACGGTTTTGTTGTGTTCCTTACATGATATTTGATCATGGTATCCAATTTTATATCATTTAGATGTCATTAGACCTTTAAGGTATTCTTAGAGCACCTTTTTGCTCTACTTGACCTTGAAGCATGAAAGTGCTTGTTCTTTGTGTTGGAGTGTTGTCCAATGATTATAATATGTTTAATATTATGTTAATAAACTTAGGACAAATTTTGAGGTCCTAAGAAGTTCATTTGGGTATTTATTTACCCTCACCAGTCAAAGGGTGCAACACCTTGCTTTGTGTTGTCCACTATTGTTCTTAGTTGACTTTTAAGGCATGTTTAGGCCTTAATTAATGTGATTAGATATTTAATCTATGTTTAATAAGTTTGGGGTATTTCAATGTAGGTGGTCGGGTGTAACACCCCTACTACGCACATAACACTAAATGAAATCGCAGCGGAATTAAATAACTAAACAGTAACTAACGCTTCGGTGCTACAACGCCGTCAACCACCCACGTGGTTAACAAGGCAGAATAAATACAATTGTACCGGTCTGATGATCAAACTCCCGAGCATAAAACTAAACCATAAATACATCATATACAATACCGAGTATTACATACATCCTTCACCGTATCACACCACTGTTAACTGTCACAACCAAATATATATAACGCCACGGGAGCACAGGCGCATCCCGGGCCAACACCCAAAAGTACTCAGAAGTAAACCACATCCTAGGATATAGAGCCACTCCGCTTCTTCGATCCTCATCCTGCAGTAAAAGAAATATGGATCCCCCGAGGGGGTCAGTAACCCTTGGCTGGTATGGTTAACGCGCAGCCCATCGGCTACCGGGATACGCGCAACTAATTGTCATGATAACATGGCATTCATTTATATACATAACACAACATAACATGTGGCATAGCATCGATAGTGCACAGCACAACATCACATACACAGTGGATCTTCGTTCCACAATAACAAACCACAAGGGTCAAATAACACAAGAGCCTAGAGAATGATTCACCCTCATGTTAAGCTCGTTAAACACACTCATTACCGTTCTGTTAGACGAACGAGTAACTTAAGTCACAGATGGTTCGGATTTAGTGACCCGAACACACCACACAAACACATGTTCCCACTAAACCGATCATAAGTCAGAATAGGTAAGCTTTGGAGGAAGCTAGCGGGAGATCGAACGCCAAGTTAAGGAGAACAATCTTAACAACATAAGAGTCGAATCATTCAGATATCTACTCTTAACTTACATGCATGACCGGACAAACCGGATTCCTCACTTCCCAGTTAACACTTGTTAGAAGTTCATGGTGGAACTTAACAACCAATACACAATAAGTGGTAAGTCATGTTAGACACACACAAGGGAATGAGTCACATCATAACATCACAATTATATGAACAACTGTAAACTCATTACATGTTTAGATCTTATAACGTCATAAACACACAGAAAAAAAACATACACCACACAAGCCGGTGTAAACCGGTAGACAACAGACTGCAAGAAAACCATACCTTGGTCCTTGCCTCGTTTGGTTTCCTCCGTAGGTCACTCCTATACATAGTTATTAACGTTGATTAATTATTTATTTAACTTCAAACTTGCTAAGTATTTAACATGATTGTATGACATGTTTTAATGTCTATCTTACCCTAGGTTACCTTCATTATACACCCTAGGGTTAACTACATAAGTCACATTCTTTTCTGTTTTTTTTTTAAAAGTTTTTGGTATGTCCGACCCACCGTCCGACCCACAACTGGGTCGGACCCTTCCAGTGGTTTTCGGGTCTGAAGAACCTTACCTCGTCCGACCCAACCTTCTAGGTCGGACCATTCCAGAGACATGTCCGACCCACGTCCGACTCACTCGATTGGGTCGGAACATTACAGAGAATTTCATCGACCTCAGAACATACATGTCCGACCCATGTCCGACCCACCCTTCTGGGTCGGACCATTACAAAACATTTTACCGCCTTATAAACATGCCCGTCCGACCCACGTCCGACTCACTCGACTGGGTCGGACCATTCCAGAACATTTTCCCTCCTTTGAAATATGACCGTCCGACCCATGTCCGACCCACCCTTTTGGGTCGGACCATTACAGAACATTTTCCTAACGTCTAACAGTGGCTGTCCGACCCACAACTGGGTCGGACCCCTGGGTCGGACGTCCTCTAAACTTACCCAAACTTTGTCAAATCTTCACCAAACTTCTCCTTAAGCCTCTTAATGCTTCCTAACAACATTTGGTAACCTTATATCCACATACAACATCTATGAAACTCATTTTCTAATTCCTTAACCCATTACTTATTTCCTTGTAAAATTCCTTAACACTTACAACATTTTATACTAGGTTTCTAAATGGTGTTTCTCACCTATGATAACTACTATCCCAAAATGCTTTCTCCTCATCTTAACATCATCTCTTAAGCCTTATTTCTCACAACTAACTCCTTATGTCATTCTTGAAGTTCTTTTCCAAGTTTACACTTTCTCCTTATTTACCAAAGTTTGCCTAAGTCTTTACCTAAGTCCAAAATGACTTTGGTACATACTAAAACCTCAAGCTCATGCCTAAGTCCTTGTTACATCCTAAATCACCCTAATGCATGTTTCTTTCACAAGAACAACACTTAACCATTCTAAACACTTCTTAACTTATCAAACTCATTTTAAACTCTTAGAACTTCTCATTATTACCTAAATTTCGACATAGGTTCTCCTAGAACATTACTAAACCAAAACACATTGTTTTTACCAACAAACAACCAAGAATACTAAAAATCCATCAAGCACTTATTATACACAAACTCCACTCACAAAGCACTACATCACAATATAGTGCATAATTTAAATTGCATGGCACTTAGGCCCTTAAATGACATGGCTCTTAGGCCCTTAAGATGCATAAATCATAAACACTGAATTTCCACAATATATTTGCCTTTGACCTGCAAATACACTCAACAACACATATGCCTTTTACTAAGCTCTTGAGAACACTTTTCTAAGTCATTCACCATTTGCTCTTTAGGTAGTTTTAACAAGCATTGTAAGCTCATTTCTCCTAAGGCATTTAAACTACATTAGGTTAGTAGATTTACCTCTTTTCCAAACAACTTCTTTCTTGTTTCCTTTAAAAACCGGTAAGGTATTTGATTCTTTGACAAGTTCTAAATAATATACAAACATTATAATGAGTATTCAAGCTATAAGCTTCATCTCATTGTAAACCCTAATTTTACATTGTTTCAAAAACATTAATGTAGTTGTTTTACCTTGATCTTTGAAGAGAGTTTGAATATCTAACAAGAGAGGACTCCACCTAGTCCATGAAGAGTTGGAATGAAGCTAGAACAAGGTCACACAAAGAGCTCCTTCGATATGTATTTTCGGTCACAACAAAAACATGAAGGAAATGAAGTTTTTATTTGAGATTCCTTACCTAGAAGCAAAGGAGAGTAACAATATGTAAAAATACAAGCTCAAGCTCCTTCAATGGTGGAACTCCATGGCACCGAAATGGTGGTCTTGGAATTTTAAGAAGATAGAAATGAAGAGCTTGATGAGAGGAAGAGATTGGTGGTGTTTGTTTTTGATTTGGACAAGTGAGCTAGATTTTACAAGAGATCAAAGATGAGGTTTAATGGAGGTGGTGTGGTATTACCGTGGAAGAGAAGGAAGAAGAGAGGTTGAAGAGAGTGTGGAGCCGTGTGAACAAGGAAGGAAATGAGAGAATGAGATAGAATTACTTTTTTGAAGATATTTGTAGTAATAAAGTAAAAGTAAGTTTAATTAGTTTTCCTTATTTACTTAATATGTTAACAAGAGAGTGGTGATTCACCACACTTAAGAAAACCGGCCCCCATTAGTATTTAGGGGTAATATAGTCTTTATTTGTCAATTTAATTACTTATACAAACATATGTTACAAAATAGTTTATAAAAATCACTATTCACAAAAACAAGGCACATAGAAGTGAAATTTTTGATTTCCCATTGATATAGACATCCAAATGTGATATTATATAGTACACATATATATTTAAGAGTAATGATGGACATCTAGCCACTCAAAACTCATTTACAAGACAATTTTTCAAAAATGTGCTTTAAGACTCCTCAAAGCACATTTTGTGTTTAAACTTGTTTTCAAGCTTGGTTTTCTTTGGTAATTGGTTTAATATGTTCATTAGTGTATAAATGAGGTCTTGGTAAGTTCATTAGGTCTTAACCAAGTTTATCCCAAGCTTAGAGCACATTTTGGCTCTTATTGACTTTAAAGCACATTTTGTGTTTTCTTTTGTTTAAATTTGTTTACTAATGTTTCTAAGACTCTTTTTAGTCTTAATATACCATATTTAAGTGTTTAAACAATATATTAAGGTTTGGGGTATTTCATCGGGTCTCGCTAACTGACATCAGCCAGTTCGTTTCCCTGGGCTGTGGCGGGTGGGCTGGTGCTCCTCCTATTTGAGTACCCAGCTGTGCAAGATCAGCAACAATCGTCTCTGCAACACCTGGAATCACGGGGTCACCGCCTCCACCTCTGCCAGTACCATGCCCTCTAGTTCCCCAAGACATCTGTAGTATAGTATGTCACATAAATACTCAGTGATTCACCGTACAAAACCAGTAGATATTGTATTACCTTTTAAGGCTAATATGTCACGCAATTTGCGTTACTAGACACAATTTCTCTTAAAACGAATCGTCTCATACCTCACAAACGGTTCCCTTAATTTCCCAAGTCCTAAGCTCACTGTCTTTACCTATTTCCTCGTCATCAGAGCGGTACTCCGCTCTGATACCACTTTTGTAACACCCCTCCCCACAATCACGTAATAATCTCTCACATAGCAATAAATAAAACGTCTTATAGCAGAAGATAAATAACAACATACAATACTCACTCGGGTGTCACCGGCCATTACTCGCCCATGCGAGCAACGAAGCCAAACTACATCCAACAACCAACCAAAACAAACTACTAACCGTCGTGATAACGAGAAACTCCTATACATCATACTAAGTCCATAAACCATAAACATCGACAAGTGAGCGTCTACCCAAACCTGAAAATACATAATCTTACCATAATACAATTCACCATCTTCATTGCCATATAGACAACCTCCATGTGCAGCAATAATTAAAGTAAAACTCCAATTACCCTGTTCTCGCTCTTCGGCTTCGACAATAATCAACAACCTGTAATGGTGTAGTATCAGCAATAGACGCTGAGTATGGTGGGCCTGGACCCTAATGGTCAGTTGTCATTTTAACCATCTTATTATTAGATCGGTTTCATGCTTTACCATTTTACAGTTATAATCAGTACTGTAATAAACATGTATAATATACATAATCATCCATCCAAATATTCATAAACATTAAATCATCCATCCAATCCAAACATTCATTAATATCTCAAACAACAATTGTTTATCGAACGTATCGAGTACTAACAACATAATGTACAATCGCCGTAGCGTTCACCATCCTTTGTTAATTTAATTTAACCTGGCCTTCAAGGCCCGATCCATATGTACAATGTACAATCGCCGTAGCATACAGTTTCCATAGCTAATTTAATTTGGCCTTTAAGTCCCCATCCAAACCATGTTTAATTATTAATACTAGTTGGGCGTCATGTTAGGACAACCCGATAACCTCACCATGGACAGTAGTCCTCCCGTACACACAAAGGTGCTCATTTCGCCAGAGGTCCGGAGGCCCCTGACTCTCTTATGTCTCGTAAGACGTCCATATAAAGGCTGTGGCCACCTGACCCACGATCCAGTTTGGGCTTGTTGGGTATAAACCTGGAGCGGAATCCAATCTGAAACCCCTCAGTGATCACAAATGCGCAACCAAGTAGTTCGAAAACTACCGGGATTCCTTACCTCAACTCATACCATCTCTCTCTCATAATGTTTAAGATATGCTCTTAGTCATATGGAGAATATAAATTATTAGTTAGCTGCCCAATGGGTCTCACGCATACCTGGAAGTAATCTAGGTTATATTAATATCCGAGATCCATGCTCTAGAGACCGACAATGTCGTGACTCATCCCTAAGTGTTTTACTTAGGTTACCATATACTTAATATTAATACTATGGTATTATATCAAGTAACCGTCATGTTATCACATTAACGTATATGTATGTTTATATAAGTCGATCTATAGTCGACGTAGTGTTAGTCCCGTAGGACGCTCGTGCATAAATAAATAATGCAGTAACACTTAATCACATACATGTATCCACACACATAACACACAAGTTATATAAACCAAATCCGAGCCCAAGGTGCTTCCTTAGGACAACTCGGATCAAACCCCTTTACATACCGTTCACCAAGACCTAGGATGCGCAGTGTAGTCCACTAGCTCGTCAAGCGTCCTTGTCTGAAGTATAATCTAAACGGTATTAAAACTACAAGTCAGTCTCCATGACTAACTACATCCGGTATTTCCGAATAACAAGTAACCCCGACAGTTCATCCCTGTTTTCTACAGTTATTTGTTACGGATTTCTCTAAACCGGTCGGCTTTGTTACTAAAACTCGTATGTCAAAATATTTCAACTGTTAAGTTTAATTCATTATTTTTCTTTAATCTTACACCATTAAATTTAGGTACATAGTCTATAGTTGCACGTATGCATGCATTGTTATATTATATTGTATATTTTTCCACCATCCATTATATACTTGTATTATATTATCCATTATCTTAACAAATTATATTTGCATTCCAAAATCATAACTTATAGTTGTAACTATTTTCATGTAATAACCACCACCATTATATCATATGGTTTCCAACCATAATAATATCTTCCTTATAACATTATTCTTGGTATGTATACATTTACCACGTAGGTAAATTTCGTGAGTTTAATAAACTCTTATATTATTTGTTACATTTTATCATTTATATTAAATGATTATTCCCATTAGTTGTATTATATTGTACAACTTATATTAAGATTATTATCCTAATATTATGTAACATTTTATGTTGTATATTTACAACACCCAAGGTTTAATCAATAAATACCTAGTTAATAAATCCCATTTATTTATAGTTTGTCACATTATTTATGTGAGTATCCTTACTTGTATTAATTCCATTTAACCACATTAATACCATATAATTGATATAACATTTATAACATTATAGACCTTAGTCTAAAATTCATTTTCCAACCCTTAATATTTCGGTACAGCCCTTGAATTTATTTAAATTCTATTTTGACCACATAACATTATGTAATGTTATTCCATATGCTAATATCATTGATATGATATTTTTATTTCCTTTAACTTATAACCTATAGTTTTTATATAAAACTTATATATTGCCACATAGGCATATATATTGAACCTTATTCTTTTCCATAAACCATAGTTTCCTTTATTTACAAAATCACCCCATCATTTATACCATGTTATATATACCATTTAATATAACATTTCTAACTTAAAAAAAAGTATAACCTATGGTTATTTTATTTAATAACCGAACAGACCTCAATATATATTTTATATTTCCTTTACGCCCAATTATAACATATAGTTAATAATTCATAAAACTATTATTATACACATATCTTATTAAATACCCTTATATAATTCTAAAAATCACCAAATTTCCCCAAAGGGTTATAAATATCCTTATTAACCCATATACTTACAGTATTTACCATTCCACCATCTATATTTCTCCAAAGTGTCATAATGACATAATAACTTTATATTACACATATACTTCATTCTAATTCCAAAATCAGCCCAATAAATTCCTAAAATTCCTAATAGCCCATGGGTGTTTATAATACCATTTCACACCCTTTTATTTTCGTAATAACATATTCACCACATATGTTATAAAATTGTTACAATTAAATACTTATCTTATAAAAGCCTTAAATAAGTATTTAACTTATCTAATTTGGTCAAAACCTACCATATGGTCAAGGTTGACCACCTTAATATTTCCTTGACCACCAATTCCCAATAATACGGTTTGCACCCATACTTTTAGAAATTACCATTTAACCCCAAAACTTTATAGAATCTTAAATTTTTATAAAACTCTTTTAAACCTCTAAATTTCGGCCTTATTAATATATAGCCCCGAAATTTAATTTTAATTACACCTAATACCCCATTTCTTTTCGGTAATGCATTTTCACCACTTAAACTTAATTAAAGCTTATAAATGCATAAATAAAATGGCCTAAAGTACATGGCCTTATTACAAACATTGGCTTACAAATAAATTACACATAATGTCCAAAAATGCATTAAACTTTCGGCCTCTCCCATATCTTTCCATTAATTACCAATTTTCCACATAATGTCTTAAATTTGACAATTTGCTTGTTTAATTACTTATAAAATTTACTAAACCATTCCTTAATCACCTAAGGTCAAAATAAGACCTTATTAACCATGTTCACTCACGGCATATACATATACATAGTATAATTTACATATTAATATACCAAGTGAAGGTTTAAGTGATTTATACCTTGTTTTTGCTTAGATAAAGCCTTGTGGTTCGGCCAGCTTAGGAATAAAATTCCACGGCTTCTTCTACATGTTTTCAAGCAGAAACCAAGGCATAGTTTGTCTCCAAGCAAGATCTAACCATAAGAAGTGTTTTAATGTATATTTCAAGGTAAGATTTACCTTAGAACAACAAGCTAAGTACAAACAACAAGGTAAGTACAAGTACTCCTCAGCCTGTTTTTACAGAAGAGTAAGAGCATCAAAGAGCTACTAAACAAGGCTTAAAACCGGTATAACTCAGATTCAAAGATGGCTAATTTTTACCTTGTTTAAGATGCCAAAAATGGTGTTTTTGGCTTGGATCTGGCTATACCTTGAAGCTCTTGATAGATCCACTGAATAAGTATGTTAAGAAGAAGATTATAAGGCTAGGAGAACAGCTTTTACAACCAGATCTAAAGAGAATCAAAAGATAAGTGCTTAAAGCACATTTTGTACCTTAAGAACAAGTTGGGTTTCTCCACCTTCTTCCTTGTTATGGCCGAGATTCCTCCTTCATTTAACCTCCAAAACAACCTAGATCCATGTATGGAACTGGTAATATCTGTCACACGGGTATTGTGAAGTATTCTGTTGTCAACCTCCCTTTTGATGGATATCTTTTTTTTCTTTTCTCTTCTTTTTCTCTTTTTTTCCTGGTTCATGTTATCAGTTATCTTGTAATAAGTGCTATTGCCTTAATGGCATCAGTGGTAATTTGTATCATGAATCGGCCTTATTCAGCTCGGTGTAAGTAAAATCTGTGCTACATTTAGCAAACCCGGTTTTCCTAATTCGATCTCATTGAGTACAACACATATATTTTTTTTCCTGTTTATCATGATCATATCTCATCCATAGTTCATATTTGTTCCCTCATCCGTTTAATTGGATGTATTGCAAATTGCATAATAGCTTGAGCAACTTGGCTCTTCACTTCCCAACCATCCTCACTGACGGTGGTGCATCTACAAAGGGTAAGCTTGTCCATAAGGACTAAACATTCATCACTGGTAGTGATTAGCATTAAATGCGGGTATACACCGATGGTATTTGGCTAATAAGCCCTGTCTGAAAATTCTCGAATAATTAAACTAGTGTGGTTTACAATCACAGTGGTTGTATAATTTCTCTAGTTGCAATGGTCGGACTAATGTTCTTCCCGAGGTTGCATGGGTTTCTAATCTTAGGGTTTGTATGAATACGTTTGAAAAACATTTTTTTTTGGTATACATATAATAAAAGACTAAAAAGTAGTAGTTGCAGTTGCAGTAGCAGCACTTGCTCTGTCAAGTGCGCAAGGCAGATGGAAATTTCAGTGGTTTACTTGTCATAGCGCTAGCAATAGCAAGTGCGCCATGCAGGTGGAAATCTTGGTTCAGTAATTACCAGTCTCATTGACTCTGCGTCATCGAGTATGGCTACATGATAATGTAAGCATTAACATCCTGTTCATATATATAATCCGTCAAGGTTTAAAGCTTATTGGTACTGAGTACACACAACTAATCCCAAAGTCTTACACAAAAGGCGAGTGGTCAATGACACACCCCCACATACTTATAATATATCTCTGTCTAACATCCAAGGTAAGTACATAACATAGTAAGCAAAATTCTTCCACCAGCGGTCTCATGGAGTCAGGTACTCATGACCACCTATTACTCCTGCCCTTCTGGGCTCCAGCATCAGTAGATGTCTGGCCATCCTGACCGCCTCGTGGTACTCCAGATCCTCCAGCTAAGGTCTTCTGAGTATTCCTTGGTGGCCTGTAATTACGGCTCTCAGGGTTCATCCAGCACTCGAACTCCCTGTGGCCCTCTTTTTTGCAAGCACCGACATTCAACTTTACGGCCATTGCAGTCGACCCCAGGATGGTCTTTCCCACAACGCTTTACAATAGAAATGCGCTGGGCTGTCTGGTGCCTGATGGTGATATTTAGTTTAAGTTTAAATCTGATGATATAAAGGTTAAAGTCACAATGAATTTAGAGGTAGGTGTCTCACCCTTAGGAGGAGCAGATCTCAGAGGCTGAGCATCTATGCTGGGCCGGTCAACCGAAGGACGGGTTCTTTCCCCTCGCTCCCTGTGACCCTGCTGCCCTTTCTTTTTAAAGAATTTCCTGTTCAGGTTTCGGGTCAGCTTTCATAAGGTGTATAATATGGTAAGTAGTTTAGAATGGGATAGTCCTTACTTTCCCTTCTTCTGGCTATCGCCTGGAGATGCTCCTCCACCCTCAGACTCTCCCTCAGGGTTCTTCTCTTCTTGGCCCGAGAGTCTCTCCCGAGTCTGGAGCATTAGCTCCGTCCTCGAGGCAGCATCGTAACACTCTTGGAATCTCATTGGTAAGTTCTCACAAGGTTAACCGGTAATATAGTAAGTAAAGAATTTATGGCTTTCATGTTAATACCTGGATGGTAGTGTAGAGGGTAGCACCCATCGCCATCTAGATGTGAAACAACAATCCCCCCCGGAACTTTTCGACCTTCATGGTCTCTGAGTAATCTACACCGGGGATAAAGTCCAGCAGACCAATGAATCAAACGTAGTACTCATCCACGGTCAGACCTCCCTGAGATAATGTCTCGAACTCATGACGCTTCTTCTACTTAAGATGAGCTGGGTAGTACTTCCCCCTCAGCAACTCTACAAAGGCAGCCCACGAAAAGTCGAGCGTAGTGATAAGTGTCCAAATGAGCATGATTTTTAGGTGTATTTCATATATAATATTAGCACTTTTCTTGCTCATTTCTCCACTTCGGTTAGTTTTCCTCCAGTTTATGTTTTATTGTTTATCTCACAAAATTATTGGTTTAACATGAGGAAAACCTAGCTGGGAGTAAAGTAGACAAGGAGACGAACGCATAGGCGCAAACGGCTCGAAAAACGGAGTCCAAATGAAGAATGTAGAGCCGGTCAAACAGAGGCACGCGAGAGTCACGCGATGGATGGTGCAACCGCCCCCTAAGTGGCGGACGTCACAGTGTTGCAACCGCCCAATAGCTGGCGGACGAGAAGGGCTGCAACCGCCTAATAGCTGGCGGACGAGACAGGCATGCAACCGCCTCCAAGCTGGCGGACGTGAGTGAAGCGGAAACAAGAGCCAACCGCCTGACAACAGGCGGACAAGAGAGAGCGAGACAAGAGGCTACCGCCTCATAACAGGCGGACAACACTGAGAGGCTACCGCCTCATTCGATGCGGACGCGTGTAAATTTCCGCGAGCTTATCTTCTTCGCCCGTCTTCGTCTTCGTCTGCAACTTGCCGCCGACTATCTACGACTCGCCCAACTCGTCCATTGCCATATCTATCTACTCCGCACCGCCTACCTTAAATCCCTCACGCATGAGCTTTGTCCCCTGCGCAATAAATGAGCAATCAACGAGCTCAATCATTTCCTCAATTTGCACGCGTCTGTTAACTCCTCTGCTTCTTCTTCCTTTCCCTATATAAACGTACGCAACTTCCCCACAGAAGCCCCATCCACGACCACTTCACCACACCTCACGCCATCTCATTTCTCTTCTCCCGTCTTCTCCATTATTTATTATTTCACATTCCACAAAATCCACCTCTAGCCCTACGTATACAAATAGCAGAGTGAGCCGGAGTGATTACGGATGATTTCTATTACTCTTGTCTCTGTCTATCTATTTAATATGTTAGGCTAGTTTACGTACGCTCTGGGAACGGTTATTATGTTTTGTATTAATTATGCAATATTTCTACTGGTTTATTATACAGTTTTACGTTTTAAAGGTTATCTCGCCTATTTAATAAATCTCATGAATTTATTAAATTGCATTACTAAGTCTGTTTTTAATTTCATCGGTTAAAGCAGATGGGTTAATTAAACCGTAAAACTGGGGGAAACTTATTTTCATCGTTTAAGTTAGTACTCAGTTGCAAATGTAATTCCTCAAATACTCCTCTGCCGTTTGCAGGCTTTTGCTCGAGTTTTCATCGGACCTTGCATTACAGGTGAACGAGTTCTTATGAGTTTTCATCGGACCTTAAGAAATACCAGGAACCTTGCCAAATTATTAAACAGTAGAAATAGCTTAATTATGCAGATTAATAACCTGACCCAGAGTTCCGTTTTATTTATCTGTCAACTTAGTTTATTTTTATCTTTTCTTTTTTATATTACAAGTCAATTAATTCCCCCCTCCTGTGACACGCTTAGGTACTATTATATGTATATTAGTCCCACGGTTCGACATCCGGTCGCTTACATTTCACTATACTACTGCGACCGGGATTTGTTTGCAGCCTGACGTTTATTTTGAGTTTTAATTTCTTTTCTTTTAATTTTTCTCCATTTCAACCACTCAGATTATAACGTCTGCAAAATGGCGCCGTTGCCGGGGACTAGTTTATTCTAGTCCCTAAGCCCCGGATTATTCACTTGTTTAATTATAAATATTCTGTTCTCTTTATTCTGTTAATATTTTGTCTATTTTAATTTTGTTTATTGTTTATATTAATTATCTAATATATATTGTTTATATTATTTTTTATGTTTGTTTCTAACCTGTTTATTTCTAATCTGTTTTGTTAGTTTCGTTTTGTATACAGAAAAACTCAAAAAAAAAAATCTGTACGTGGCAAATGGAAGAAGAGCTCGAATATTGGCAGGATTTATATTGCTCCATATGTGGGGGAGCTCATGATTATGAGGATTGTCTCATATTTCAAGAGCAACTCTGGTTAGAAGATCAACCAGACTACCTGGAGAGAATCGCTCAACAACAGCAGTTAATTTTACAACGTCTGCAACAACAGCAGCAACCAAAGAGCGAAACAGTAAATAAGGTAGAACACCCCACTACAGACGAGCCATTCATGGAGATCCCTCCCTCTACAATCGCCTACCGCCAGTTTCCATCCTTCTCTGTGCTTTATCCAGAAGATGAGGATATTTATATCCTCGAACATGAAGAGAAGGAATTGCCATCACCTCCCGCCAAGTTATCCAAACAAAACGCCACTATCACCTTTAAAGAATTAACTTTCTCTGAAGATGATATCAATCAGCGTTCTTTCTACAAGCCTCACCTACAAGAGGAGGATGTTTACATCCTCCAATTTGAGGAAGAAAAATCATCATCGCCGGGTCTTCTGTTAGAACTACGTTCCCGGCAGTACCTCCTCAAACACCAGATTTTGTGGAGTATTAATTTTCTTATTTTATATGCCGAGGTAACGTTTTGTTTTGACCCAGGATAACAAAGCGGGCATCTAGCCTAAGACGTTAAAGAAGGGCAGCTTCCCGGGAGGCAACCCGGATGTACTTTTATTTTATTTTGCTTTTATGCTCTTTTAATTTTCAGGTTCTCTTTAAATTTTATTTTTGCTAACTTTTAACCCCGTTTTTAGTGTGGTTGCTTCTAGTGTCTTATGCAGGTGCACCTTCATATCGACACCGCAACCAAGCTACGCTACTTGAGGCTGAAGCTCAAGTGTGGGGGACCTCCTATAAACGCAAGCAAAAATAATATCAGGGGAGAACCAGTTTTTTAATTTTGCTTTTAATTAAATAAAAACTGTAGAGGAGCGTTTATGTGCTTAAATGTTTATTTGTGATCTTTGCGTTATCTCTATTTTATCTACTAACCGAAAAGGTCTTCTGAAACCTTCCCTTGTTTTTTCTAGTGAACAATGAGGACATTGTTCAATTTAAGTGTGGGGGAGTGTGCCCTTTTCGGTGACATTTTGTGCTTAAATGTTTAATCTCTCTGCTTATCTTGCGTTTGTCCAATTCAATATCGTGACCCTTTATATGTGGGTTGTTCTCTTTAAGAATAAATATTGTTATGAATTGTAGGATAAATGGTACAAATTTTAAAATTTTGATTACTTTCGAGGAGCATTTTATATGCGGTGTGACCAAATAATCTGCAAATGGTTGGATTTTATTGCTCAGGGTTTCTTTCTGTCTTCTCTCTTAGGGATTGCAAAGGGGTGCTTTTCTGTTAAAAAAAAAAAGAAAGAAAAATAAAAATAAGGTACTTGCGAGACACCATTGGTAACCAACAAAAGAGAGTTGAGTGTTCTTAAATACAAAAGCTTGATGCTTATCTATTATCTTCTCATCCCTTATGCAAAAGTGAAACAAATGCATAAATCTATTTTTCATTTTGTTTTCTCCTCAATGCCCATTCTTGAGAGAAGTTGGCCATAGTAAAAGTTCTCAGAGTCACCTAAACAAAAGAAACATTGAAGTACCTTAGATCATACCCCGAAACTCTATATTTTATTTTTACCCTGAGCACACCTATGCCACCAGTAGTTAATTTTTCACACTCCTCAATAAGTTTAAAAGATCATGTTTATCCTACCCTTCATAATAATATTTGTTGGTATTGAGCATTTCCCTACTTGGGTACGTGATTTTGCTTGAGGACAAGCAAAAGATAAGTGTGGGGGTGTGATAAGTGTCCAAATGAGCATGATTTTTAGGTGTATTTCATATATAATATTAGCACTTTTCTTGCTCATTTCTCCACTTCGGTTAGTTTTCCTCCAGTTTATGTTTTATTGTTTATCTCACAAAATTATTGGTTTAACATGAGGAAAACCTAGCTGGGAGTAAAGTAGACAAGGAGACGAACGCATAGGCGCAAACGGCTCGAAAAATGGAGTCCAAATGAAGAATGTAGAGCCGGTCAAACAGAGGCACGCGAGAGTCACGCGATGGATGGTGCAACCGCCCCCTAAGTGGCGGACGTCACAGTGTTGCAACCGCCCAATAGCTGGCGGACGAGAAGGGCTGCAACCGCCCAATAGCTGGCGGACGAGACAGGCATGCAACCGCCTCCAAGCTGGCGGACGTGAGTGAAGCGGAAACAAGAGCCAACCGCCTGACAACAGGCGGACAAGAGAGAGCGAGACAAGAGGCTACCGCCTCATAACAGGCGGACAACACTGAGAGGCTACCGCCTCATTCGATGCGGACGCGTGTAAATTTCCGCGAGCTTATCTTCTTTGCCCGTCTTCGTCTTCGTCTGCAACTTGTCGCCGACTGTCTACGACTCGCCCAACTCGTCCATTGCCATATCTATCTACTCCGCACCGCCTACCTTAAATCCCTCACGCGTGAGCTTTGTCCCCTGCGCAATAAATGAGCAATCAACGAGCTCAATCATTTCCTCAATTTGCACGCGTCTGTTAACTCCTCTGCTTCTTCTTCCTTTCCCTATATAAACGTACGAAACTTCCCCACAGAAGCCCCATCCACGACCACTTCACCACACCTCACGCCATCTCATTTCTCTTCTCCCGTCTTCTCCATTTTATTTATTTCACATTCCACAAAATCCACCTCTAGCCCTACGTATACAAAATAGCAGAGTGAGCCGGAGTGATTACGGATGATTTCTATTACTCTGTCTCTGTCTATTAATATGTTAGGCTAGTTTACGTACGCTCTGGGAACGGTTATTATGTGTTTGTATTAATTATGCAATATTTCTACTGGTTTATTTATATACAGTTTGTTACGTTTTAAAGGTTATCTCGCCTATTTAATAAATCTCATGAATTTATTAAATTGCATTACTAAGTCTGTTTTTAATTTCATCGGTTAAAGCAGATGGGTTAATTAAACCGTAAAACTGAGGGAAACTTATTTTCATCGTTTAAGTTAGTACTCAGTTGCAAATGTAATTCCTCAAATACTCCTCTGCCGTTTGCAGGCTTTTGCTCGAGTTTTCATTGGACCTTGCATTACAGGTGAACGAGTTCTTATGAGTTTTCATCGGACCTTAAGAAAATAACAGGAACCTTGCCAAATTATTAAACCAGTAGAAATAGCTTAATTATGCAGATTATAATAACCTGACCCAGAGTTCCGTTTTATTTATCTGTCAACTTAGTTTATTTTTATCTTTTCTTTTTTATATTACAAGTCAATTAATTCCCCCCTCCTGTGACACGCTTAGGTACTATTATATGTATATTAGTCCCACGGTTCGACATCCGGTCGCTTACATTTCACTATACTACTGCGACCGGGATTTGTTTGCAGCCCGACGTTTATTTTGAGTTTTAATTTCTTTTCTTTTAATTTTACACCATTTCAACCACTCAGATTATAACGTCTGCACGTAGCTAGGTGATGGTCCTTGACCAACCTCCACCAAGTGCTGGCTGCATCCTTCAGATGGAAAGCAGCAATGACAACCTTCTGGTTGGCAGGTACTTGTAAAGCCTCATAGGCCTTCTCATGTTCAACTATGAATC
This sequence comes from Limonium bicolor, assembly GCA_023374045.1. Classification (NCBI taxonomy): domain Eukaryota; kingdom Viridiplantae; phylum Streptophyta; class Magnoliopsida; order Caryophyllales; family Plumbaginaceae; genus Limonium; species Limonium bicolor. The sequence continues at coordinate 311,169,570 of CM041780.1, forward strand.
GCTCCAAAGCTATGGTGTCTGGCTCCCCTGAATATGTATGTAGCACCCCTCTCCACAAACACGATATAATCTTTCACGTAGCAATAAATAAAACGTCCCGCAGCGGAAAATAAATACATTAGCAATACTCACTCGGGTGTCACCGGCCATTACTCGCCCATGCGAGCAACAAAGCCAACTACATCCAACTTCCAACATAAACAAATTGCTAACCGCCGTGATAACGAGAAACTCCTATACATCATACTAAGTCCATAAATCATAAACATCGACAAGTGAGCGTCTACCCAAACCTGAATATACACAACCTTACCATAATACAATCCACTTCTTCAATGCCACTTAGACAAACTCCAATTACCCTGTTCCTGCTCTTCGGCTTCGTCAACAATCAACAACCTGTAATGGTGTAGTATCAGCAATAGACGCTGAGTATGCCGGGCCTGGACCCTGTTGGTCACTTGTCATTTTAACCATCTTGTTATTAAATTGATTCCATGCTTTACCATTTTACAGTTATAATCAATACTGTAATACAAATGTATAATATACTTAATCATCCATCCAAATATCCATAAACACTTAACCACCCATCCAATCCAAACATTCATTTAATATCACAAATCACAATTGTATATCGACGTATCAAATAATAACAATATAATGTACAATGTACATTCGCCGTAGCGTATACCATCCTTTATTAATTCCAATTTAATTTGGCCTTCAAGGCCCCATCCATATGTACAATGTACATTCGCTGTAGCGTACAGTTTCCATAGTTAATTTAGTTTGGCCTTTAAGGCCCCATCCATCCAAACCATGTTTAATTATTAATACCAGTTGGGCGTCATGTTAGGACAACCCGATAACCTCACCATGGACAGTAGTTCTCCCGTACACACAAAGGTGCTCATTTCGCCAGAGGTCCGGAGGCCCCTGACTCTCTTATGTCTCGTATGACGTCCATAAAAAGGCCGTAGCCACCTGATCCACGATCCAGTTAGGGCTCTTTGGATATAACCTGGAGCGGAATCCAATTAGGAAACCCCTCAGTGATCACAAATGCGCAACCAAGTAGTTCGTAAACTACCGGGATTCCTCACCTCAACTCATACCATCTCTCTCTCATAATGTTTAAGATATGCTCTTAGTCTTATGGAGAATAATTATTAGTTAGCTGCCCAATGGGTCTCACGTATACCTAGGAGTAATCTAGGTTATATTCATGTTCGAGATCCATGTTCTAGAGACCGACAATGTCGTGACTCGTTCCTAAGTGTTTTACTTAGGTTACCATATACTTAATATTAATACTTTGGTATTATATCAAGTAACCGTCATGTCATCACATTAACGTATATGTATTTATATAGTCGATCTATAGTCGACGTAGTGTTAGTCCCGTAGGACGCTCGTGCATAAATAATTAATGCAGTAACACTTAATCACATACATGTATCCACACATAACACACAAGTTATATCAACCAAATCCGAGCCCAAGGAGCAACCTTAGGACAACCGGATCAAACCCCTTTACAACCGTTCACCCTGATCGTATTACAGTGGAGTATGAATCAGCAAGATCCTATGCTCCGTGTAGTCCACTAGCTCGTCAAGCGTCTTGTCAGAAGTATAATCTAAATGTATTAAAACTATAAGTCAGTCTCCATGACTAACTACATCCGGTATTTCCGAATAAAGTAACCCCGACAGTTCACCCCTGTTTTCTACAGTTGTTTGTTACGGGTTTCTCTAAACTGGTCGGCTTGGTTACTAAAACTCGTATGTCAAACAATTCGACTGTTAAGTTTAATTCCTATTTTTTTTAATCTTATCCACCATCTAGTTTAGGTACATAACCTATAGTTGCATGTATGCACGCATATTTATTATATTATATTCTTTTTCGTATTGTATGATTTATTATATTGTATCATTCTCCCACCATCCATTATAATACAATGTATTATATAATCCATTATCTTTAGGGAAATAACATTTGCATTCAAAAAAACTCATAACATATAGTTTGTAACTATTGTTAAACAACCACACCATTATGTTATATGGTTTCCAACCATATACCCACCTTATATACATTATTCTTGTGTATGTATGTATATTTACCACGTAGGTATGTTTCATGAGTTAAATAAACTCTTACATTATATGTTACATTTTATCATCTTTTATTAGATGGTTATTCCCATTAGTTGTATTATATTATACAACTTATATTAAGATTACTATCCTAATATTATGTAACATTTTATGTTGTATATTCACAACTCCTAAGGTTTATTCCATAAACACCTTAGTTTATAAATCTCATTTACTTATAGTTCGTCACATTATTTTATGTGAAATATCCTTACTTATCTTAATCCCATTAAATCACCTTAACAGCATATAATTGTTATAACATTTATAACATTATAGACCTTAGTCTAAAATTCTTTTTCCAACTCTTTTAATTCGGTACAGCCCTTGAAATTTAAATTCCATTTTGACCACATAACATTATGTAATGTTATACCATATCCTAATACCATATAGATATTTTATTTCCTTTATTTACAAAACCATCCCATAATTATACCATGTTATATATTCCATTTAAATAACATTCTAACCTTAATATAAATATAACCTATGGTCAATATTTATAAAATACCGAACAGACCCAAAATTGTTCAATAATTGCCATTTGGCCCATTTATAACATATAATTTAATAATTCAAAAACTATATTATACATATATCTTAATAAATGCTCTTATATAATTCTTAAAATCACCAAATTCCACCAAAGGGTTATAAATATCCTTATTAACCCATATATTTCGGTATTCACTTTTCCACCACCTATATTTCTCCAAAGTGTCATAATGACATACTAACTATATTATACATATATAGTTCATTTTGATTCCAAAATCAGCCCAATAAATTCCTAAAAATTCCTAATAGCCCATGGGTGTTTATAATACCATTATACACCCTTAATTTTCGGTAATAACATATTTACCACATATGTTATAAAAATATTACCATTAAGTACTTATCTTATTATAAAGCCTTAAATAAGTTATCTAACTTATCTAATTTGCTCAAAACCTACCATATGGTCAAGGTTGACCTCCTTAATATTTCCTTGACCATTAACTCCTAATAATTACGGTTTTAACCCTTAAGTTTCCAAAATTCACCATTTAACCCCAAAACTTTATAAAATCTTATAAACTTTATTTTAAATCCTTTTAACCTCTAATTTTCGGCCTTATCATTTTAGAGCCCCCAAATTTAATTTAATTACACTATAACCCCTCATTCTTTTCAGTAATTTATAATTAACACCTAAAACCTACTTTAAACTGAATACAAAAAAATAAAATGGCCTAAAGTACATGGCCTTATTACAAACATTTGCTCACAAAATAAATTACACATAAATGTCCCAAAAACACTTATAAATCTCGGCCTCACCACATATTTTTCATTTAATTACCAAACATCCACATAATGTCTTAAATTTGACATTTATGTTACTTAATCACTTAGATAAATTTACTAAGTCATTTCTTTAAACATTTTAAGGTCAAAAATGACCTTATCACCATGTTCTCTCACGGCAATTAATATTCACAAGCTTAAACTTGTATTAATGTATCAAGTTAAGGTTTTAAGTGATTTATACCTTGATTTAGCAAGTTTAAGACCTTGTTTGGTCTTGCCACCTTAAGGAGAATTTCTCCACAGCTTGATCTACTTGTCTTCATGTAGAAAACAAGACATGATTAAACTCCAAACATGAGCTAACCATGGGAAGTAATTTAAGTCATGAAAATCATGAATTTTTACCTTAGATCTTCAAGTTTGTTGGAGATCTACCTCGGCCCTATTTTTCCAGTAGAGAAAGAGTATCAAAACACTCTTAAAAACAAGGTACAAAACCGTGGGTGGTTAGCTTGGAAGATGGCTAAGATTTACCTTGTTTAAGATGCCAAAAATGGTGTTTTGGCTTGGATCTAGCTACTCCTTGTAGATCTTGGTATACCAACTTAATCCACATGAAAAGGAGAAGAAAATAAGGCTAGGGAACCAAGGTTTACAACCGAAATTCACAAGGAAGAAGAGATATGTGCTTAAAGCACATTTTTACCTTAAATGGTCAAAACTTGAACTTTCCTCCTTAGATCTTGTTACAGCCGAAAATGACCCTTCCTTTAACCTCCAAATCACTCTACATAAATGTATAGAAATGGTTGGAGTCTAGATCAATGGAAAAAGGAAAGAAAGATGAAGAAAATGGACATTTTTATGCCTTAGAAGCTTACCTAGAGCAAGAGCTCTCATCAATGGAGTTGGAATGCTTACCTACGGTCAAGGAGGAGCCAAAGAGAGCTCAAGGCAAGAGCAAACTCGGCTGAATGGAGCAAATGGAGAAGAATGACCTAAATTGTCCTATAGTCATTTTTTGCATATTTTTTTATTTTAATGACTTGATGACTCACCAAGGGTTGATTGGTGTTGAAAAATCGGTGGAGACAAAGCGAGGAGGCAGTCGGCCATGATTGAGAAAGGTGGTGAATAATTGATTCCAATTTGATTGAATAATGGAGTAATAATGTTACTTTAAGCAATAAGTGAAAGATGAGTCATCACTCCTTGTCTTGTCTTGCTTGGAGCCACCGAATAACAAGGAGAAATGAGGCTCCAAATCGGCAGCACTCACATGGGTAAGCAAGTGGTAAGCAACTTTTGTGTTTTAATGTGTTAAAGTTTGCTTTTCCTTATTTTATGCAAAAGTAAGGTGGTATATTTAATTGTCACATGGGAATTGTCAAATGGTCTGTTAAGAGATTTATTGAACCGATTTTATGAGGTCCAATTCGTGGTCAATGGTCAACATTGACTAAGTTGGTCAATGTTGACCCAAACGGGCCCCACTTTAGGGTTTTATTAATATTTTAATATTAAATTTGTAAAAATTTGTAAATTTCTGGAATTAAATTCCTAACATGATATAATATGATATATTATCATATTTAAAGGTAATTATGACCTTTAAGCCCATTTAAAACCAATTTAGATGGCAATTTCACAACAACGTGCTTTAAGGAGTTTTAGTGCACATTTTGTGTTGCAAGGTGTTTCTGTAACACCCCATCCAAAGCCAATCGTGGTTATCGCAAAACTGAACACTTAATTGGATTCGTCGCAGTGGAAATAATCTATCACCAGGACCTTGCTACGGTCTGACCAACAAGTAATACCGTTACTTAAATATTTACAATCACATATCCACAATATAAACACCAACCGAGTTTAAAGTATTCTCCAAAACCATACAACATTTCACAAGCTCATGTTCAACTACTAACTGACGGGTGCACAGGCGCTACCCATTCTCAAAATAAAGTCCCACCTAGGGCTACCCACTCCTATCTCGTGGTGCGTCCTCGTGGGCCTCTTACCTGCAAGTGTAAAAACAGCCCCCAAAGGGGGTCAGCACGAATGCTGGTACACCCTCTCATGGCCCCTAAGCTAACGGGGCTATGACGACTAATTGTCAATAGCATGGAAATTGATTACATACACAAGCATGATATGAAGTGCAATAACAATAACCACAGATGAACATATACAGTTCACAAACAATGAACGACTCAGTGTTCCCTTAACAAGTGGGTTAGCAGCCCCCTCCTTAGTCCGCATTTCCTTAATCTCAGTTCCTTACCTTACCTTAATCTTAGTCTCAACTTAATCTCAGTATACAAACCGTTCCTGGAAGGGATTGGTTGTAGCTTAATTCAAACCTGGGATTTAGGTGATCCCACCGCACCATCTTAATGCCACCTACTCTGGACGGTAGTCCAGCGTAGCTGAGCCGGCAACCGGCCCTAGGCTACAAGTCCGAAGACAAGTCCTTAAGCGGAGGGCGGATCTGATTCAGATACCGTCCCCCTTTTTCCTTAGCATGCATGACCGGAGATCGGTCCCAAGTTTCCTCACTCAAGTTCCAGTTAGTAGAAATCTTAATCACATGTGCTAGCTAAGCCTTAACGGGCATTAACTAACAACCACCAAACTTAACTCTTATTCTTAACTCAGTAAGTACTAAACTTGGTTAGTAACAATCTCAAGTCTCGCGGGTTAGTGTAAATATAACACATACACAACGAGAACAAATATAACCGGTTGCATGCTTTATCTTGTTTTAGTCATAGCAATTAAACAAATAGCACACAAGCCGAGGGACACCTTGTTAGCAAGCAGGTCACAAGAAAGATTGTACCGTTCACCGTCGATCGTTGTTTGATTAACCTTCTTCGGGGTCCCAATTCACAAACCTAAAACATTCATTCATTTTTAGGTCATTAGTTATTTGCACCTTACTTAACTCACTTAGTCCCTAAAGATTCCCATTCAATACCCTCTCAAGTCTTTGCCACTTAGCTTACAAACTTAACTTTAAACATTAAAATTTATACTTAACTTCACTTAATCCCTTAAGTTCTTAGGGTCCTAATCATTACCACCCTACCAAAGGTATACCTTATTACCTATTACCATCCTTAGAATTCAAAATTTCTGTTTTTTTTTAGGCTCGACCGAACTTCCGACCGACCTTACCCAAGGTCGGTCCATTCCAGAACACATTACCGTTTGAAAATTCTACCCCGACCGACCTTGCAAGTCCGGTCCCAAGGTCGGTCCATTCCCGAGAGTTTCCCCGTGGGAAATTTAAGCTCGACCGAACTTGCCAAGTCCGGTCCCATGTTCGGTCGATTCCAGAGACTTAATTCCTTCACAAAATACAAGCCCGACCTAACTTGCAAGTCCGGTCCGCAAGTTCGGTCGGTTCCAGATACTTTCTCCGGCAGTGTAAACTGAGCCCGACCGACCTTGCAGGTTCGGTCCCTAAGGTCAGTCGGCTCCAGAACCTTGTTTCTAAATTCTCTTTTAACTCCAAACTTCTCCTCATATATCCTAATATGTTATAACCTCATTTGGGCACCTCAAATACACCTTAAGCCCTCCACTAAACACATTAAATCATTCACCAAGATCCACCTTAGTCATTATGCATTTTTCCTTGTAACCATGCCAACACTTGTAACATTTACCACTAGGTTTCTAGGTGGTGGTTCATACCTAATGTAACCACTATGCCAAATGTTTTCCCCACCACCATAACATCATCTCCCAAGCATCTTTCACCATCTAAAACTCTTTTATGCACCTACTTAAAGTTCCTTCACAAGCTTAAACTTCCTTCCATCCACACATTATTTCCTTCCTAGTTGTTTACCAACATTTGCCTAAGTTCTAAATACTCAAATACATTCTCTTGATTCCTAAATCCTTCATAGTAACGCCTAAGTCATCGTAACTCATTAAAGCACTTTATCTCACTCCTTTTCATCAAGACAACCTCTAAAACTTCCTAGTACTTCCTTAGTCATTAAATTCCCTTAGAACATCTCAAACACTTAAGTTCTCCTTTAAATTTTGCCATGGGTTCTCTAGTATATAATACGTCCTAACACTTGGTTTTTCTCCATCAAACAACCAACATCACTCAAATTCCCATCACAACACCTTAACACACAATTTACACCAAAACTACACCACTTCATCATATAGTGCTTAAACTTAAAATGCTTGGCACTTAGGCCCTTAAATGACAATAATCTTAACCACTGAATTTCCACATATATTTGCCTTCAACCTGCGAATACACACAACAAGGCTCCCATTGAAACAAAATGCTTCTTGTAATTCACCTTGATATCCTTAAACTATCTCTTTTTCTCATTTGCTCCTTAGTCACAAGTTCACAAGTATAGTCATTGTTGCTCCTAGGTTATATATAGCCCTTTCCTAATATAACTCTACACTAAACTCACCACATATCTAAATCCATTCCCTTAAACAATAAAACCCCTTAAGGTAAGTAATTTACCTTGTTCTTTCACAAGCTTTAAAAGCTTTCTTCCTTAGGTTTTTCCTTCCTCAATCTCGGTCACCAATATATATCTCCTTGCCAATGTTCTAACCAATATCCAATGACTCCAATGAGTACTAGATAATACCTTAACCCTAAGGAACAAACCCTAGGTTAAAAATGTGCTTTAAGGTATTAAGGTGATTGTTTTACCTTGGTTTCACAAGACAAGCTTGGATATGAAGCAAGAAGGACCTCCTCAATTCTTTGAAGAGTAGAAAACAAGCTAGAACAAGGCATTAAAATGAAGCCTCATGAGCATGTATTTTCGGTTATGAAGAAAAGTGATGGAAACCTAGATTTTCTTACACTTTCTTTACCTTAAGAGAATGGAGAAGCCAATGGAGTCTCCAAACTTGAATTTCCTCCTCTAATGGTGGTTTGGCTTGGCACCAAATCAAAGCTCTTGGAGTTTTGAAAGGATAGAAAGAGAGAGCTTGAGCTAACTAAGAAGAATATGTAATTTGTTTTGGTTTTGGAGCTAAAATGAGTGAGTTGTGTGCAAGAGAAGGTGGAGCTAGCATGGAGAAGAGCTTCACGTTAATGGAGAAGGGAGAGAGCTTGAGAAAATCGTGGGAAACAAGAGAGAATGAAGAGGTGAGGAGAGAGGTGAGTAAATGAGATATTTATGTTAAAAGGGTGAATAGTACTTTTGCATTATAAGTCTTTATTTGCTTAATGAGTCATTAAGGTGGTGACTCACCTTATAAGAAACCGGCCCCCATTAGTAACAAGGGGTACTTAAGTCTTTGTTGACCAAATATCTCACTTATATTGACTTATGTTATAAACTAGCTTAATTAATTTACTATTCACAAAACAAGGCACATTGTTGTGAAATTTTTGATTTCCCATTGATATAGACTTCCAAATGTGATACTAATTAGTACACATGTTAATTAAAGAGTAATGATGGACATTTAGCCATTCAAAACTCATTTACAAGACAATTTTTCAAAAATGTGCTTTAAGACTCCTTAAAGCACATTTTGTGTTTTAACTTATTTTCAAGCTTGGTTTTCTTTGGTAATTGATTTAAAATGACCATTAGGATATTACTAAGGTCTTAGAACAATATTTGGGTACTCACCCAAGTCTCTCCAAGCTTAGAGCACGTTTTTGCTTAAACTGCTCTTTTGGTGTTTCCTTATATTTTCTTTGTTTAGAAATGTTTCTTAATGTTTCAAAGGCATTATTTAGCCTCCTTATATCTTAGTTTATCATCTAAACACCATATCTAAGTTTGGGGTATTTCAATCTACCCCCCTTAAAAGAACTTTGTCCTCAAAGTTCACATATGTGCTTAACCAATCACGGTACTCAATTCCCTTAATCTTAACATCACATCTTATATTCACATTCACACATCTCAAGACTCAAAGGTCAATCTCAAATACAATACATAAGTATTATACATAACTCAACTTAACACCAAGGTGTAGCAACTTACACAAACTCACATCTTAAACAACCAAACAAACGACAAACATGATCGTTTCCTAACTCCAAAAGCGAGGAAGCTCTACCCCCCTTAAAAAGGGGTACGCCCCGTACCCTATACAGACGATCTAGTCAGTAAACAAAGAAGGGTACTTTACCCTCATCTTATCCTCTAATTCCCACGTGGCCTCTTCGACATCCTGGTTAGACCAGAGAACCTTCACCAGTCGCACTGACTTGTGGCGAGTGTCCCTAGTCTTACTGTCCAAGATTCTCTGAGGAGTCTCCACGGATCTCATATTCGGTTCTAAAGTTAACCTCTCAGGTGCTAACACATGGGAGGGGTGGTGCATGTATTTCTTTAGCTGTGAGACATGAAAAACATCATGCACTTTGCCCAGTTCAGCAGGTAAATTCAACCTGTAAGCAACCGGGCCCACCCGCTCCGTAATCTCATAAGGACCAACAAACTTCGGGCTTAATTTGACCTTCTGCCCAAACCTGAATACACCCTTCATCGGTGAAACTCGCAGAAATACCTGGTCGCCCACTGCGAACTCCAGGTCCCATCGTCGAACATCAGCATATGACTTCTGCCTATCTTGAGCAGCTTTCATGTTCTCCCTGATTTTCTGAACTTCAGCCTTAACTTGTTCAAAATATTCTGGTCCTATAATGACCGTCTCACTCGACTCATCCCAGCAGAGCGGTGTACGACATAGTCTACCGTACAACGCTTGAAAAGGTGCCATCTTGATTGAAGCGTGATAGCTGTTGTTGTATGAAAACTCGATCAGATGAAATTTGTCAATCCAACTGCCCTGGAAGTCTAAGGCACATGCCCTCAGCATGTCCTCGAGTGTCTGAATAGTTCGCTCAGTCTGACCATCTGTTTGAGGATGGAACGCGGTACTCAGCTTGAGTTCTGTACCCAACACTTCCCTAGTAGCTCTCCAGTACCTCGAAAGGAATCTGGTATCTCTATCTGACACTATGGTCTTCGGTATCCCGTGATGTCTCATGATTTCTTTCTCAAACAACTCAGCTAATTTGGTCACCTTCCAAGTATCCTTTATCGGTATGAATCGGGCTACTTTGGTAAGGCGATCCACCACCACCCATATCATGTTGAGACCTCCCCTAGCAGGTGGAAGCCCAACTACGAAGTCCATGGAGATATCATGGAACTTCCACTCCGGAACTGGCATCGACTGTACCATTCTGCCTGGTCGTCGGTGCTCAAATTTCACCTTCTGGCATGTGAGACACCTCAAGACGAACTCGGTGACATCTGTCTTCATCCCCGACCACCAGAAGTATCACTTCATGTCTTTATACATTTTAGAGGCTCCCGGATGGATGGAAACTGAAGAACAGTGTGATTCTCTAAGTATACGGTCTTTCAGATCCGTGTTGCCCCGTGGTATGCATAACCGGCCCTTAAGTCTGATCAGATCATCATCATGAAGTCTGAAGTCGTATTTCTGACTCTCAAAGGTACCATCTGTCAGCTTCTGTCTGACCTCTCTCATGTACTCATCTGTCCTCTAAGCCTCTCGCACCTCATCAACCAAGCTGGAGAAAGAAACTAGCGAATGGAGTGAGTGTGCTCGACGGCTCAGGGCGTCTACTACAACATTGGCCTTCCCCTCTTTGTATTGGAGGTCAATGTCGTAGTCTTTCAGAAACTCTAACCATCTCCTCTGTCGAAGATTCAACTCCTTCTGAGTGAATATGTATCTCAAACTCTTATGATCGGTGTAGATCGTCACACTAACCCCGTATAAATAGTGGCGCCATATCTTCAAAGCGAAGACTACAGCTCCCAGCTCCAAATCATGTGTGGGGTAGTTCTCCTCATGTTTCTTCAACTGGCGTGATGCATATGCCACCACCTTGCCATGTTGCATGAGCACGCAACCCAGCCCTCTGCCGGATGCATCACAATAAACCTCAAAGCCCTCCGTACCGTCTGGAATGGTCAGAACCGGTGCAGTGGTCAGTGAGTCCTTCAAGCTCTGAAATGATCTCTCACAGTCAACTGTCCATAAGAACGGTGCATCTTTCTTCATCAGACTGGTCATCGGTTTCGCGACCTTGCTGAAATCCCTAACAAACCTCTTGTAGTAACCTGCCAGACCGAGAAAGCTCCTGATGTCGGTAACAGTCTTCGGTCTTGGCCAAGTACGTACGGCATCAATCTTTGCTAGATCCACTGAGATCCCAACATCTGAGATGACATGACCTAGGAAAGAGACGTGGTCAAGCCAAAACTCACATTTGGAGAACTTAGCATATAGCTGGTTCTCCCTCAATATTTCCAATACCCTCCTCAGATGTTCCTCATGCTCAACCTTAGACTTCGAGTATATCAAAATGTCATCAATAAACACCACAACCGACTTGTCCAGCTGCTCCCGGAACAAGCGGTTCATCAGATCCATAAACTTCGCCGGTGTGTTCGACAAACCGAACGGCATCACTGTGAACTCATAGTGGCCGTATCGTGTCCGGAATGCCGTCTTCTCAATGTCTCCCTCCTTAATGGCTATCTGATGATACCCCGATCTGAGATCAATCTTGGAAAACACAGATGCTCCCTTCAACTGATCGAACAGATCGTCAATGCGGGGTAGTAGATACTTATTCTTCACTGTCACTGCATTCAGCTCTCTGTAGTCGATGCAGAGGCGGAGACTACCATCCTTCTTCTTCATGAAGAGGACTGGCGCTCCCCATGGTGACACACTTGGTCTAATGAATCACTTATCTAAAAAATCTTTCAATTGTTCCTTTAACTCAGTCATTTCTGCCGGAGCCATACGGTATGGTGCCTTGGCTATCGGTCCGGTACCAGGTAGCAGCTCGATGGTGAACTCTACCTCCCGAGTGGGTGGCATGCCGGGCAGTTCCCATGGAAATAAGTCGGGGTCGAACTCAGGGTCCTCTCTCTAGTCCTGTACATAGCAGAGGTATACTTCTTCCTTTCTCCTCAATTCCTTATACATTGCCATGGCGGTGATGATCTTAGTCGAAGGCTCTCTGGGCCTCTGGTGGTATGATATTGTTACCCCAGACGGACTCTTGAGCAGCAATCTATGCTCGGCGTAGAGGATACATCACTTGTGCCGCTCCAACCAGTTCATCCCGAAGATAACATGAAATCCTAGCTCACTGAACTCAATGAAACTGACTGGAAAGTCTTCTCCCTTAACTCTGACAGTGGCTCCTCGGTAGTAACGAGTGCAACGAAGCTTCTTCTCCTTAGACGGGAGCGTAACCGTGAAGTCGGGTAGCTCGTCAGCGTCTAGCCCCAACCTGCTCCTGAATGATGCCGAGACAAAGGTATGCGAGGCCCCTGAGTCGAAGAGAACAGATGCCTCAATCCCATTAATCGGAAAGGTGCCGGTGAGGATAGTACCGCTGACGTCGGCCTGTTCCTCTGTAAGTATGCTTAACGCACCTTCCGTACCGAGTCCATAACCTATTTGTGTTCACAAGCTTCATGAGTATTGATGGTATAACAAGAGTCGTAACAATTTATATGAACAACACTGTTATTTTATTCATAACCATCCTGTTTACAACATGAACTTTAATCTTACATCTCATTCTTCATCTCATTCTAACATTACATGGCTAATATTGTCTAAAGGTTAGGTTCAATCTCCCAGGTCTCATGTGTGTCGCATTGATCACTGCTGACGGTGCTGTATTCAGCTTGATTCTCTTAATCCCATGGTACAACATCCTTGATTCTCCTCCCATAATTAACACATCTCCTGACTTAAGTACTAACTTATTCGTACGGTCCGCACACTTCTGCTCGCCGTATAAAAACTCTGCATCATCCCTAATGGACCAAGACACTACGGGTATCCCTCTTTCGAGAGACTCCGTTGTCTCATCCTTATCCTGGTGTAGTCCTAGTCGCCCATCCTTCTCGTAGAAGTTTACAATGCAAATGTCTGCCTGAATGTCTGGAATCGGTTCAGCTTCCAACTGCTGAGCGATTTCCATGACTTGTGTAATAACTGGATGGAACTCTTCGGGTATTTCCGGTGGTCAGACTCCATCTTGCATCCTCATAGTTTGGTAGTTCTTGGCATACGGATTCCAATCCTTGCCTAAGCTCATCATTTTTAATTTCATCCTTGCTCCCCCTGGGTACTCCGGTGTGTAAAAACCTCCCGGTCCCATTCCTAGTTGATTGCATCTTCTGATGATGGCTACTTGTGCTTCGGGTGTCAGGTATCCCCTTAATAAAATCATACCTGGACGGATAACCTGACATTGTTCGTTGGAAAGTCTAGGTTTCGATGTCGGTGTGCTCCGGTTAGGTGTAGATTGGATTGGATAGCAGATGTTGAAGCTTCCTAAAGTGGTAAGTAGGTTATATCTTACTTAAGTTCTAATCTCATCTTATTCTTACTTAACTCATTTATTCACCAAACATGCATGATAATGCGGTAAGCAGGTAGTTTTATTACTAAATGGTTATAGCGGTACCTGGCCTCGATGAGGGTTCAGGCTCATCGTCCCGGTCCACCATGTGTAGTGTGGGTCCCGACTTCTAGGTCACCCTTGGGTTCTTGTCCGCCGCCTGCTGCACCTTCCTCTGACCGTCAGATCCAGCTCCCTGATCGGTCTTGCCCTTGCCCCTGGTGTCGGGCCTATAGGCTCTGCTAGCAGGATTCCGGTAGCACTCATACGCTCGGTGCCCGTAAACTCCACAAAAGTTGCACTCCACCTTATTCCCCTTACAATCGAGCCCGGGGTGGTCCTTGTGACACCACCTACAGATGAAGCGTCGCTGGTAGCCACCACCGGCTCCCTTCTCAGTCTCAGATCCCTTTGGCGCCCTAGAGCGCAGGGGTGTAGCTGCATAAGCATATGTCAACTTCAATGGCTCTTCCGGAGCCTTCTCTTTTTCCTCCTTCCCCTTTGGGTTCTGATTTTTCTGGGCCTGAGGCTGATACCTTTGTTTCTTGTACCCTCCTTGCCCTTGACTCTCCGAGCTCTTACCAGCATTCTTTCTCTTAGCATTCTCCTCGTCCCTCAGCTGGACGGTTATCTCAACCTTAGCAGCGGCATGATAGCACTCCTGCAAGGTAGTGTAACTCGTCGGCCCCATGCCGTAGCGGAGTCGATGGCTAAGCCCGCAATAGAAGCCGTCCACCAGGATCTGGTCAGAATATCCAAGACCTGGCAGAAGACGGAGCAAGGCGGTGAACTCCGAGTAATACTCATCCACCGTCATCTTGTCTGTCTGCTTAAGCGCATCCAACTGCAAGCGCTTCTTCGTCTGGACATGGGCGGGGTAATACTTTGCTCGTAGCAAGGCGGTGTACTGCTCCCAGCCGAACTCTGGATCGGCCACATGCTCGGCCCTCACCAGCTTCCACCAATCGCCTACCGCCCCCTTCAGATAAAAAGCAGCTAGACGCACCTTGATCCCGGCAGGGACATCAAGGGTCTCGAAGGCGGTCTCCAGCTTGGAGATGTACGCCTCAAGCTTGGCGGGATCGGTCTCCCCCTTAAAGTATGCGGTTCGAAGATCTGCAAGACTCTTCACCCAATTTGGTTCCCTAGGTTGTGGCGGTGGAGGTGGTGCACCCACACCAGGCTGATAGCCCATATGCCCTAATGCTGCAGCTACGATCTCTGCGATCGTCTGCCCTCCCGGTATTCTTGAAGTATCCTCACCATGGCCGTGACCTCGGCTTCCTCTAGGACGTCCTGCCATCTGAACAAGCATAACTCACATTAGATTTGTATCCACCACTGTTTCGGTTAACGAATTTATAACGTCCGTAGACGGTAAAGACGATCCACACTTATTGGTGGTCATCTGACTCTACTCACTCTAACTTCTCACACCCTTAACCCATCACTTATTCCTTAACTTATATCCTAACTCGGTGGTTACTCATGTCCGGTATTTCTTGATCAGAGCGTAACTACGCTCTGATACCACTTTTTGTAACACCCCATCCAAAGCCAATCGTGGTTATCGCAAAACTGAACACTTAATTGGATTCGTCGCAGTGGAAATAATCTATCACCAGGACCTTGCTACGGTCTGACCAACAAGTAATACTGTTACTTAAATATTTACAATCACATATCCACAATATAAACACCAACCGAGTTTAAAGTATTCTCCAAGACCATACAACATTTCACAAGCTCATGTTCAACTACTAACTGACGGGTGCACAGGCGCTACCCGTTCTCAAAATAAAGTCCCACCTAGGGCTACCCGCTCCTACTCTCGTGGTGCGTCCTCATGGGCCTCTTACCTACAAGTGTAAAAACAGCCCCCAAAGGGGGTCAGCACAAATGCTGGTTGTAACACCCCAACCGCTAATCCTTCCATTATCCCCTAATCCTTCCCATAATTACCTTACTCGCAGTGGAATACTTACCTACTCCCGGCGGGTGATACAACGCCGTTAACCATCCAAGGTTAACAAGGCTACTACTATTTACCGTATCGGTCTGACGATTAGAATGAATACATACATACTACTTACTTTACAATACCAAATACTTACTTACATTTGATTACCGAGTGTCTACAGTATATGAATTACATTCCAAGACTACTTCCCAAAAATGAAGAGTTTATACAACTACTCCCTTCTATCCAATCAAGAATTCAATATCCAAAAAGGTGTACCACATGGTACACCGGCTACACAAAAGGCCTTAGCCGTGTACAACTCAGTACACCATCACAATCCTACTAACTACATCAAAAGAATTGCATCCAGTCCTTACTCCACCGTCACGCCTCGCGGGTACCTGTGGAGTAAAAACATTCCCCCTAGGGGGTCAGCTTACGCTGCATATGATAACCGCATACCCCGCGTACTAGCGAGGGTACGCCAACTATTTGGTCGAGTACATGCGGTTCGTTTCATTCATACATACATACATACTTTATACAATACAATACATTGCATTCATTTCACCAAGCATACTTACATACAATACATACAAGGAATGCAATACAAGTCATTCATTCATACTTACCATACTCACCGCATCACGGTGATACAATTCTCCAATACATACAAAGGTCTTGTTAGCCTTATTACACACCCGGGTTAATCGGGTGTTCAATACTTTTACTCTGGGTCAATGACTTACAATAGTCAAGACCAATACAAACACAATACTTACTTCTTACATACTTTACTTCCAGTTAAGTCGGTATGACCTCCGGGCAGGGATTACTACATCCCACCACCGGGCTTTAGGGTGGCTCACTAATCCAGGATGCTACCCATTCAAGGGATTTGGTCCAAGGAAAAGATTATAGCCAGGATTCGGTTCCAACCTCTTGTGGTTCCTTATCCTCACGCGTGGCCGAACTATATCGGGCTTCTACTCATTCCATTTTACTCAATACTCATGTTAGGAGTTAGGTTGTTAGGAATTAGTAGGAGTCCATACTTACTTCCATACATACATACATACACAAGTACTCATACTTACACAAACACTTCATTTCCATTCATTCATTTCATGAATTATACAAACTAAATGTTCAAGAGCAACAAACAAGAACAATATAGTTTCAAACACAATTATGTGCAATATAAATCCGATTCGTGCATTTATCTTGTTGGTGATCACATAAGCACACAAATCGGGGTAACCAAGTTAGGATACAGGGCATGAGGAAATCATACCGTTCACCGTCGAATACGTACTACCGGTTCCCTTGGAGATCAACTACTTGATTCCTATACATACATGAAGTAGTATGATCAATGATCTATCATTGATCTAATTTACTCCCTCATTGATACTTTCAATGTATACTTACTACTTCTTTACATTCGTACTTGGTCATAAAACCATTCTTTTCTTTACTACCCCATAAACTTGTTTTCTTACATACTTACTTACTTCCTTACCATTATTACTTCATCAATGGTGTATTACTACATATATATGCGTATAGGTATATAGGCATATATATATGTATATATATGATTACTATAATCATATAATTAAAACATTTTTTTTTGTAAGTGTTTGGGCCGTCCGACCCACCGTCCGACCCAACCCTGGGTCGGACCATTCCAGTAGGTTTTCGTCCTCTGAAATTACTCCTGTCCGACCCAGCACTATTCCGTCCGACCCATACCCTCTGGGTCGGACCATTCCAGAAAGTTTCGATTTGTCATCCAAGCCATGTCCGACCCACGTCCGACCCAACCTCTGGGTCGGACGAAGTCAGAAACTTCGATGAAGAAAAATTTTTACCCGTCCGACCCACATCCGACTCACGGCCCTGGGTCGGACCATTCCAGAAAGATTTCTTGTCGATTATCAAGGCCCGTCCGACCCACGTCCGACTCACGGCTCTGGGTCGGACGGTTCCAGAAAGTTTATTTTCGTTTGTTCAGACCCTGTCCGACCCAGCGTCCGATCCAGCTGTGGGTCGGACAGTAGCAGAACTTTGCTACAGGCCTTGTTTTCTTTTCCCAATTTCACCCATTGCTTCCCTAATCTTTACCAATACTTCCCCACATGATTTAGCACTAATTAAACACTCTAAATCACCTTAATTCACCCTCCACTCCTACTACTCAATTCCTACTCCACTTACACAATTTTTCTCCATTTCTTCCCAACACTTGCATCAGTTTGTATTCTACTTATGCTACAGATTTTTGTTTTCCTTCTCATGCTGCAGATTTTCATCTTAACTCTTTTACTCTCATACTCCCACCACTAATGTCACTTTTGGCATCTTAAATACACTAGCTCTCAACTCAATTCCATCCCATTTACCAACTCATACTAAAATCTGTTACAAGCTACTAAACATTCCTTTAAACTCTCCAAATACTTCATCTTCTTAAACAACTTAAGTCCTCTCCTTTCTACACAAATTTTGACATGGTCTCCCCTATAATTCTTACTTTCTCCACACATTATTTCAGCTCACAATTCACATTCTCACAACCTGTTTATACAATACACTATACTCACCATTCAACACTACTACACACATTAAAATTCCTGCACTTATACACATGTTACCCAATGGTTTTCCCAAGCTTTTAAACTTCATTTAAAAACTTCAAAACTGTTACAACTTCATTATTCATCATGCTACAATATTCTCATTACTCATTACTCAATTCACTCCTCATTTTACTACTCCAAAACTGCTACAATACACAATACAAACTAGCTCAAGGTAAGAGGTTTTACCTTGCTTTGCTAGTTTTCTTTCCTTTCTTTTCCTTCTCTTCCTTTCTTCTCTTTGTTCTCGGTCCCAATAGGGTTCCACACACAAAGTGCTACAGCACATAATACATACACCATACCATTTAGCATTAATTTTATACTAACCCTAGAATTTAAGTTTTAGGGTTTAGAAAAGAGTGTTACCTTCCAATGTGTAGATGGAGTTCTTGACTAGCAAGAGAACAATATTCCTAGCCCACAAGAGAAGCCAAATCGGCTGGAGCAAGAAGAACAAGGCATTCAAAACCGAAAAATTCTTAAAATGCCAATGAGGGCTAGAAATGATGGATTTTCGAAATTCTTTTTACCTCAAGATGAAGAGGAGGTGAAGGTGCTTCTAATGGTGGACTTGAATCTTCAAATGGAGAACACTCATGAAATCGAAAATGGAGCTTTTGGATTTTTGAAAGGAGGAAAGGGTTCTCCTTTGCAAGGGGATTCCAATGGTACTAATTTTGTAATTTTTGGAGCAAGATTGATGGGTTAACAAGAGGAGAGAATGAGGGAGTTTTGTGGGTTTCTTTAGTTCTCCATTGATGTCGCAGGTGCAAGGAGAGAATTCAGAAAATAGAGAAAGAGAGGGAGATGGCCACGTGAGAGGAAGAGGGAAAAGTGAGGAGAGAGACTTTTATTTGCTTTTATTTACTTTGTCTTCTTGTGAGTTACAAAACAATAAAGGGGAGTGAGTGAGAGGGAAGCTGGCCGGCCCCCATAGACACTCACACACACATTTTAACTTTTTATTTGTAAGGTGGACACACTAACTTTGTTTATTTGCATTCTCACCCCACAACTTACCGGTTGTTACAGTTTTTACTAACCGGTACCCGTTTCCCGGGATTTTCTCGTTTAATTAATTTTATTGGTTCTAAAGCTTCACTAATATTTATTAGTGACTATTTAGTTGACCAAAATTATTACGAGGCTATTTGACCCGCTTAAAGTCACGTTTTCCCGGTTTCCTCGAAAAACGCGCTTTAAGGTTCGTTTATGCTTTTAACCCATTTTAAAGGTCCGTTTTCTTCGGGATTTCTTCCCTCGTATTTATTTAAGTGTAATTAATCCTTTAAAAGTATATTTAGCCTAATTAATCACTGTTTTTAATTACGGGGTATTTCAATCTACCCCCCTTAAGAAACTTTGCCCTCAAAGTTGCTCAAGATTACAGTTTACCATTTCTACTCATTTGGCAAGCCAATTGCTACAATGCATTCTACTACCACCTTACAAGGTGTCCACAATTCTTACACTACCAGCATACGCAAATCAGATACCAGGCCACATACTTAGCTCAAATACCATACGCAATACTCAATCCATGCACAATACTTCATTCAATTCATACAATCCACAATACATTCGCAATACTTCACAGTGTCATTCGTGTCATATACTGTATGACACCAATGCATTACTCATTACCTACATACCATACACGTCGTACTACATACCAAATACTACTAGCACTACTTTGTGCCAATACAATACACTTAGCACTACATGTGCCAACCAAAATACAATTACAATACATACATACTACGCAATGCTAACCCGAAGCAATGCAAAAGCAAAAAGGCTCTACCCCCCTTAAAAGGGGTACGCCCCGTACCCTCCGTGCTATACGGATACTAGACATCTAGTCTACAAACAGATTCGGGTACTTCGCCTTCATGGCGTCCTCTAATTCCCAAGTCGCTTCCTCGACATCGTGGTTAGACCACAAGACCTTCACCATTCGTACAGATTTATGGCGAGTGTCTCTTGTCTTGGTATCAAGGATTTGCAGTGGAGTCTCGACATATCTCATCGTCGGCTCTAGGGATAGATGTTTGGGTTCTAATACATGAGAGGGATCGGCTATGTATTTCTTGAGTTGTGATACATGAAAGACATCATGAACACGCCCCAATTCTTCCGGCAATGCTAGCCTATATGCTACGGCTCCAATCCTCTCGGTAATGGCATACGGGCCTACAAATTTCAGGCTCAGTTTGCCCTTCTGGCCAAATCTAAAGACACCCTTCATAGGTGAGACACGCAAGAACACTTGGTCGCCCACGGCGAACTCAAGGTCGCGTCGTCGCACATCTGCATAGGATTTCTGTCTATCTTGGGCTGCCTTCATATTGGCTCGGATTTGTTGTACCTTAGCTTGTACTTGTTCCAAATACTCTGGTCCTATGATGACCGCTTCGCTTGACTCATCCCAACACAACGGGGTACGGCAAGGTCTACCATACAAAGCTTGGAATGGCGACATCTTAATCGAAGCATGGTAGCTATTGTTATACGAAAACTCGATAAGATGAAGCTTCTCAATCCAGCTCCCCTGGAAGTCTAAGGCACATGCCCTTAGCATATCCTCTAGTGTTTGGATGGTCCTTTCTGTCTGACCGTCGGTCTGTGGATGGAAGGCGGTGCTAAGCTTCAACTCAGTACCAAGCGCTTCCCGTGTCACTCTCCAGTATCTCGAAAGGAATCTGGTGTCGCGGTCAGATACAATGGTTTTTGGGACTCCGTGGTGTCGGATGATCTCCTTGTCGAATAGCTCTGCGAGCTTCGCCACCTTCCAGGTGTCCTTCATCGGTATGAATCGGGCAACCTTGGTGAGGCGATCGACTACTACCCAGATCATGTTGAGTCCTCCCCTAGCAGGTGGGAGTCCAACAACAAAATCCATGGAGATGTCGTGGAATTTCCACTCCGGAATGGGCATGGATTGCACCATTCCTCCCGGTCTTCGGTGCTCGAACTTCACCTTCTGGCATGTGAGACACCTCAGAACATACTCAGTCACGTCTGATTTCATTCCTGACCACCAGAAGTACCTCTTCATGTCTTTGTACATTTTGAGGCTCCCGGATGGACATGCAATGTCGAACAATGTGACTCTTGCAGAATGCGATCCCTTAGCTCAGCATTGCTTCGGGGGACGCATAATCTGCCATTCAAACGGATCAGACCATCTTCATGCAGTTTGAAGTCGTACTTTCGGCGCTCGAAGGTACCATCGGTGATTTTCTGTCTGATCTCTGTGAAGTAAGGGTCGCTCAACTGAGCGTCTCGCACCTCGTCAACCAAGCTAGAAGAAGCGAGTAGCGAATGGAGCGAGTGTGCTCGACGGCTCAGGGCGTCGGCTACTACGTTTGCCTTCCCTTCTTTATACTGGAGGTTGATGTCGTAATCCGAGAGGAACTCCATCCACCTCCTCTGCCTTAGGTTCAATTCTTTCTGGGTGAATACGTACTGTAAACTTTTGTGGTCGGAGTAGATGGTGATGCTTACCCCATAGAGATAGTGTCGCCATATCTTCAAGGCGAAGACAATGGCTCCTAACTCTAGATCATGTGTCGGGTAATTCTCCTCATGCTTTTTCAGCTGGCCAGAAGCATAGGCGACTACCTTGCCATGCTGCATGAGTACGCATCCCATGCCCTTGCCCGATGCATCACAATATACCTCAAATCCCTCTGTGCCCTCTAGAAGTGTGAGAATTGGCGCTGAGGTCAATGAGTCTTTTAATTTTTGGAAGGATACTTCGCACTCCTTTATCCATACAAAGGGTGCATCTTTCTTCATCAATGACGTCATGGGCTTAGCGACTTTTGAGAAGTCCTTTACAAACCTCCGGTAATAACCGGCTAAACCAAGAAAGCTCCGGATGTCGGTAACAGTCTTAGGTCTAGGCCATGATCGCACTGCTTCGATTTTGGATGGATCTACTGAAATGCCCGCGCTCGAGATGACATGACCGAGGAATGATACCTGATCTAGCCAAAACTCGCATTTGGAGAACTTCGCATACAGCTGGTTCTCGCGCAGTGTCTCAAGTACTTTTCTCAAGTGGTTTTCATGCTCTTCTGGTGACTTCGAATACACAAGAATGTCGTCAATGAATACTACTACCGAAGTGTCCAGCTGCTCACTGAATAACCGATTCATCAGGTCCATGAATTTAGCTGGTGCATTAGACAAACCGAATCATCACCGTGAATTTGTAGTGGCCATATCTTGTTCGGAATGCTGTTTTCTGAATGTCTTGCTCTTTGATAGCAATTTGGTGGTAACCGGATCGGAGATCAATCTTAGAAAAGACCGAAGCTCCCTTTAGTTGATCGAACAGGTCGTCGATGCGTGGCAATGGATACTTATTCTTTACGGTGACCGCATTCAGTTCGCGGTAGTCGATGCAGAGGCGGAGACTACCGTCCTTCTTCTTCACGAGGAGGACCGGTGCTCCCCAGGGTGATACGCTCGGGCGTATAAACCCTTTGTCGAGAAGATCATGTAGCTGTTCTTTGAGTTCTGCCATTTCTGCCGGTGCCATACGGTATGGTGCCCTAGCAATGGGACCAGTACCCGGTACAAGATCGATTTCAAATTCTACCGCCCTCTGTGGTGGCATACCAGGTAGCTCTTTCGGAAATACATCGGGGAATTCTGAGACTACTGCTACCTCGTCACTGAACTCTGGATCTCTCTCCAGGTCTTGCACGTGACATAAATACACTTCATGTCCTTTTCTGAGCTCCCGATACATTGCCATGGCGGAGATGACTGTAGTTGAAGGCTCTCTCGGTCTCTGGCGGTATGAAACAGTGACCCCAGATGGACTCTTGAGCAGCAATCGGTGCTCGGCGCATAGGATTCTCCCCTTGTGCCGCTCCAACCAGTTCATTCCAATATTAAGTCGAATCCCAATCCGTTGAATTCAATGAAGGAAATGGGAAACGCTTCACCTTTGATTTGAATGGTGGCTGATTTGTAATACTTGGTACATTGTACCCGCTCCTTCGATGGGAGAGTAACCAAGAAGTTCGGTAGCTCATCCGCATCTAGCCCCAACTTCTTCGCAAGAGATGGCGATATGAAGGTGTGAGAGGCGCCGGAGTCGAATAATACTGAGGCTTCGATGCCGTTTACTGGGAAGGTTCCCGTTAGAATGGTGCCGCTCTTGCCGGCTTGTTCTTCGGTGAGGATGCTCAGGTTACCTTCGGTACCGAGTCCACAACCTATTGATTCATGAGATTATAAGTAAAGATGGTGGAACGCAAGTGGAATTTAATAACCAACACTGCTTTTATTGAATAACCAACCATCATACATACTGTGTCTCTAATACACGTTACTACTGGATTACATGCTACTACAAGATTAATACTTTCTAAAGGTAAGGTTCAGGCGTCCTGGTATCATGTGTGTGGCATTGATTATTGCCGGTGGTGCCGTATTCAACTTGATCTTCTGGATCCCGTGATACAGCAACCTTGATTTTCCACCCATGATTAGAACATCTCCTGATCTCAATACCAATTTCTGCGAGGTCCACACGCTTCCGCTCGCTATACAAAATACGGCGTCATCACCAATGGACCAAGACACTACGGGCACTCCTAGTTCAAGAGATTCCGCTGTCTCGTCCTTGTCTTGGTGTAAGCCAAGTCGTCCTTCTTTCTCATAGAAGTTGACGATACATAGATCTGCTTCAAGTGCAGGGATTGGTTCATCTTCACATTGTTGTGCAATTTCTACAGCTTGTGTGACAAGCGTTTGGAATTCTGGGGGTATTGCTGGAGGTGTTGCTCCGTCTCCTGCTCGCGTTGTTTGGTATGTCTTGGTATAAGGGTTCCAGTCCTTTCCCAAGCACATCATTTTCAGCTTCATTGTAGCTCCACCGGGGAATTCGGGTGTATAAAATCCTCCTGGACCCGTTCCTAACTCGTTGCATCGTCGGATGATTGAAATTTGTGCTTCGGGTGTCAGGTATCCTTTTAATAAGATCATACCTGGGCGGATGACCTGACACTGTTCGTTGTTGAAGTGGTGATTGGCGATGTCGGTCTCTTCATGAGGTGAGTTTGAAGGTATTGGGTAACAGATATGGAATTTCCCTAAGGTGGTAAATTCATCTAGAATGAGTTCTAGGCTTACTAATTCATTTCATGCTCAATACATACTTCCATGTTACTTACTCATGCTCAATTTCATACTTCAAGTACTTACGCATTCATGCTTTCATTCATACAATTACTTTAATACTTAGTCATGCTCTTCAAGGATTAAAGGTTACAGTGGTTACCTGGGCCGGACTTAGTCCCGGTCCCATCACGGTCTATGATGTGTAAGGCCGGCTGCCTCTGCGGTGCGCCCTTCTGCGGACCTCGGGACCCCTGTCCCTGTGAGGTGTGCTGGGCATGAGCATCGCCAGATGCAACCTCCTTGCCCTCACGCTGCTTGTAGCCCTGGTAGTTGCCCTTGGGCTTAGAATTCTCCGGGCATGCATTGGCACGGTGGCCCGGTTTCTGACAAGTGAAGCAGCGGATCTCCCTTCCTTGGCAATCTGTGCCGGGATGATCCTTGTTGCAGTTACGGCAGATGTAGCTGCGGCCATCATTGGTTCTTTCCTTGGCCAAATCCAGAACCTATAGCTTTCAAGTTAGCAAGGTTTGGTATACTTACAATACTCTATATACATACAAATTCACAAGTGTACTAATTCGGTTTCGGTTTCTTACCCCTGTAGGGCTGAGACCTCAGTGGCTTAGCTGCCACTGGTGCGGTGTAGGCAATCTGTAATGGCTCAGCTGCCTTGCCCTTCTCAGCATGGGCACCGCCGTCTCCGGATGTATTTTTGATGGGAATGCTTTCCCTTCCTTTTCTTCCAGGGTTTGGATTGGTTTTGATCATCGGAGGGGTTACCCTTGCCGCTCACCTTGCGCTTCAGCGCTTGCCTCATCTCTCAGCTGGCAGGTGATCTCAACTCGAGATGCAGCGTGGTAACACTCCTGAATTACTTAGGCATTAGGTTACATTTACATACGGGAATACTAATTCACATTACTCATGGCTTTTTAAGGGTTCAACTTGTTTACCTGAAGGGAGGTAAACCGTGTGAAGCCCATGCCATACCGGAGTCGATGGCTCAATCCGCCGTAGAAGCGGTCGACCAAGACTTGGCCGGTATACCCAAGGTCGGGTAGAAGTCGGAGAAAGAGGTGAAGGTGCGGTAATATTCATCAACCGTCATCTTCTCGGTCATTTTAGTGCATCGAGCTCAAGCCTTTTCTTGGTCTTGACATGCTCGGGGTAGTACTTAGATCGGAGGAGAGAGGTGAATGCTTCCCATCCGAAAGCAGGGTCAGCTATGTGCTCGGCCTTAACGAGCTTCCACCAGTCCATAGCCGCGTCTTTGAGGTAGTACGCAGCTATCCTCACTCGAACTCCAGCGGGAGTCTCAAGTGTCTCGAAGGCCGTCTCCATCTCGGAGAGGTAGGCCTCGAGCTTGGCGGGGTCGCTCTCGCCTCTAAAGCATGGAGGTCGAAGGTCGGCGACAGCTTTTACCCAATTCGTTTCTCGGGGATGAGGTGGGTCGGGCTGCTGCTGCTGTTGGTTTTGCTGTGTTTGTTGTACAGCCGTTATTACTTGCGGTAGCATGCGCTACCGTGGCGGCGACGATCTCAGCTATCGTCTGCGCGCCCGGTCCATCAGATGTCTCTCCTCTAGGTCGGCCTCGACCCCGTCCTGACATCTGAACAAGTGTGGATTACATTAGATGTTGTGATACTATGACCTCATGGTCTTCATTCAAACAATGGTATCGTCTTTGCAGACGTTAGTGGTATCCGTTATTGCTAACGGTAGTTCCTAGTTAGGTTTCTAAATATCCGTCTTAAGACGGTTGAAATCCTAACTCGGTAATCACTACTCTTAAGATTCTAATCATCAGAGCGATACTTCGCTCTGATACCACTTTTTGTAACACCCCAACCGCTAATCCTTCCATTATCCTCTAATCCTTCCCATAATTACCTTACTCGCAGCGGAATACTTACCTACTCCCGGCGGGTGATACAATGCCGTTAACCATCCAAGGTTAACAAGGCTACTACTACTTACCGTATCGGTCTGACGATTAGAATGAATACATACATACTACTTACTTTACAATACCAAATACTTACTTACATTTGATTACCGAGTGTCTAAGTATATGAATTACATTCCAGACTACTTCCCAAAAATGAAGAGTTTATACAACTACTCCTTCTATCAATCAAGAATTCAATATCCAAAAAGGTGTACCACATGGTACACCGGCTACACAAAAGGCCTTAGCCGTGTACAACTCAGTACACCATCACAATCCTACTAACTACTCAAAAGAATGCATCCAGTCCTTACTCTACCGTCACGCCTCGCGGGTACCTGTGGAGTAAAAACATTCCCCCTAGGGGGTCAGCTTACGCTGCATATGATAACCGCATACCCCGCGTACTAGCGAGGGTACGCCAACTATTTGGTCGAGTACATGCGGTTCGTTTCATTCATACATACATACATTTATACAATACAATACATACATTCATTTACCAAGCATACATACATACAATACATACAAGGAATCAATACAAGTCACATTCATTCACTTACCATACTCACCGCATCACGGAGATACAATTCTCCAATACATACAAAGGTCTTGTTAGCCTTATTACACACCCGGGTTAATCGGGTGTTCAATACTTTTACTCCGGGTCAATGACTTACAATAGTCAAGACCAATACAAATACAATATACTTCTTACATACTTTACTTCCAGTTAAGTCGGTATGACCTCCGGGCAGGGATTACTACATCCCACCACCGGGCTTTAGGGTGGCTCAATCCAGGATGCTACCCATTCAAGGGATTTGGTCCAAGGAAAAGATTATAGCCAGGATTCGGTTCCAACCTCTTGTGGTTCCTTATCCTCACGCGTGGCCGAAACTATATCGGGCTTCTACTCATTCCATTTTACTCAATACTCATGTTAGGAGTTAGGTTGTTAGGAATTAGTAGAAGTCCATACTTACTTCCATACATACATACATACACAAGTACTCATACTTACACAACACTTCATTTCCATTCATTCATTTCATGAATTATACAAACTAAATGTTCAAGAGCAAAAACAAGAACAATATAGTTCAAACACAATTAGTGCAATATAATCCGATTCGTGCATTTATTGTTGGTGATCACATAAGCACACAAATCGGGGTAACCAAGTTAGGATACAGGGCATGAGGAAATCATACCGTTCACCGTCGAATACGTACTACCGGTTCCCTTGGAGATCAACTTGATTCCTATACATACATGAAGTAGTATGATCAATGATCTATTATTGATCTAATTTACTCCCTCATTGATACTTTCAATGTATACTTACTACTTCTTTACATTCACTTGGTTATAAAACCATTCTTTTCTTACTACATAAACTTGTTTTCTTACAAACTTACTTACTTCCTTACCATTATTACTTCATCAATGGTGTATTACTACATATATATGCGTATATAGGATATATATATGTATATATGATTACTATAATCATATAATTAAAACATTTTTTTTTGTAAGTGTTTGGGCCGTCCGACCCACCGTCCGACCCAACCCTGGGTCGGACCATTCCAGTAGGTTTTCGTCCTCTGAAATTACTCCGTCCGACCCAGCACTATTCCGTCCGACCCATACCCTCTGGGTCGGACCATTCCAGAAAGTTTCGATTTGTCATCCAAGCCATGTCCGACCCACGTCCGACCCAACCTCTGGGTCGGACGAAGTCAGAAACTTCGATGAAGAAAATTTTTCCGTCCGACCCACGTCCGACTCACGGCCCTGGGTCGGACCATTCCAGAAAGATTTCTGTCGATTATCAAGGCCCGTCCGACCCACGTCCGACTCACGGCTCTGGGTCGGACGGTTCCAGAAAGTTTATTTTCGTTTGTTCAGGCCTGTCCGACCCAGCGTCCGATCCAGCTGTGGGTCGGACAGTAGCAGAACTTTGCTACAGGCCTTTTTCTTTCCCAATTTCACCCATTGCTTCCCTAATCTTTACCAATACTTCCCCACATGATTAGCACTAATTAAACACTCTAAATCACCTTAATTCACCCTCCACTCCTACTACTCAATTCCTACTCCACTTACACAATTTTTCTCCATTCTCCTTCTTCACCAACACTTGCATCAGTTGTGTATTCTACTATGCTACAGATTTTTGTTTTCCTTCCTCATGCTGCAGATTTCATCTAACTCTTTTACTCTCATACTCCACCACCATAATGTCACTTTTTGGCATCTTAAATACCACTAGCTCTCAACTCAATTCCATCCCATTTACCAACTCATACTAAAATATGTTACAAGCTACTAAACATTCCTTTAAACTCTCCAAATACTTCATCTTCTTAAACAACTTAAGTCCTCTCCTTTCTACACAAATTTTGACATGGTCTCCCCTATAATTCTTACTTTCTCCACACATTATTTCAGCTCACAATTCACATTCTCACAACCTGTTTATACAATACACTATACTCACCATTCAACACTACTACACACATTAAAATTCCTGCACTTATACACATGTTACCCAATGGTTTTCCCAAGCTTTTAAACTTCATTTAAAAACTTCAAAACTGTTACAACTTCATTATTCATCATGCTACAATATTCTCATTACTCATTACTCAATTCACTCCTCATTTTACTACTCCAAAACTGCTACAATACACAATACAAACTAGCTCAAGGTAAGAGGCTTTACCTTGCTTTGCTAGTTTTCTTTCCTTTCTTTTCCTTCTCTTCCTTTATTCTCTTTGTTCTCGGTCCCAATAGGGTTCCACACACAAAGTGCTACAGCACATAATACATACACCATACCATTTAGCATTAATTTTATACTAACCCTAGAATTTAAGTTTTAGGGTTTAGAAAAGAGTGTTACCTTCCAATGAGTAGATGGAGTTCTTTACTAGCAAGAGAACAATATTCCTAGCCCACAAGA
The DNA here is from genome assembly GCA_023374045.1 of Limonium bicolor. Taxonomy (NCBI): domain Eukaryota; kingdom Viridiplantae; phylum Streptophyta; class Magnoliopsida; order Caryophyllales; family Plumbaginaceae; genus Limonium; species Limonium bicolor. The sequence goes on from CM041780.1 coordinate 311,199,137, forward strand.
GAAGCCAAATCGGCTGGAGCAAGAAGAACAAGGCATTCAAAACCGAAAAATTCTTAAAATGCCAATGAGGGCTAGAAATGATGGATTTTCGAAATTCTTTTTACCTCAAGATGAAGAGGAGGTGAAGGTGCTTCTAATGGTGGACTTGAATCTTCAAATGGAGAACACTCATGAAATCGAAAATGGAGCTTTTGGATTTTTGAAAGGAGGAAAGGGTTCTCCTTTGCAAGGGGATTCCAATGGTACTAATTTTGTAATTTTTGGAGCAAGATTGATGGGTTAACAAGAGGAGAGAAGGAGGGAGTTTTGTGGGTTTCTTTAGTTCTCCATTGATGTCGCAGGTGCAAGGAGAGAATTCAAAAATAGAGAAAGAGAGGGAGATGGCCACGTGAGAGGAAGAGGGAAAAGTGAGGAGAGAGACTTTTATTTGCTTTTATTTACTTTGTCTTCTTGTGAGTTACAAAACAATAAAGGGGAGTGAGTGAGAGGGAAGCTGGCCGGCCCCCATAGACACTCACACACACATTTTAACTTTTTATTTGTAAGGTGGACACACTAACTTTGTTTATTTGCATTCTCACCCCACAACTTACCGGTTGTTACAGTTTTTACTAACTGGTACCCGTTTCCCGGGATTTTCTCGTTTAATTAATTTTATTGGTTCTAAAGCTTCACTAATATTTATTAGTGACTATTTAGTTGACCAAAATTATTACGAGTCTATTTGACCCGCTTAAAGTCACGTTTTCCCGGTTTCCTCGAAAAACGTGCTTTAAGGTTCGTTTATGCTTTTAACCCGTTTTAAAGGTCCGTTTTCTTCGGGATTTCTTCCCTCGTATTTATTTAAGTATAATTAAGCCTTTAAAAGTATATTTAGCCTAATTAATCATTGTTTTTAATTACGGGGTATTTCACTGGTACACCCTCTCATGGCCCCTAAGCTAACGGGGCTACGACGACTAATTGTCGATAGCATGGAAATTGATTACATACACAAGCATGATATGAAGTGCAATAACAATAACCACAGATGAACATATACAGTTCACAAACAATGAACGACTCAGCGTTCCCTTAACAAGTGGGTTAGTAGCCCCCTCCTTAGTCCTCATTTCCTTAATCTCAGTTCCTTACCTTACCTTAATCTTAGTCTCAACTTAATCTCAGTATACAAACCGTTCCTGGAAGGGATTGGTTGTAGCTTAATTCAAACCTGGGATTTAGATGATCCCACCGCACCATCTTAATGCCACCTACTCTGGACGGGAGTCCAGCGTAGCTGATCCGGCAACCGGCCCTATGCTACAAGTCTGAAGACAAGTCCTTAAGCGGAGGGCGGATCTGATTCAGATATCGTCCCCCTTTTTCCTTAGCATGCATGACCGGAGATCGGTCCTGGGTTTCCTCACTCAAGTTCCAATTAGTAGAAATCTTAATCACATGTGCTAGCTAAGCCTTAATGGGCATTAACCAACAACCACCAAACTTAACTCTTATTCTTAACTCAGTAAGTACTAAACTTGGTTAGTAACAATCTCAAGTCTCGCGGGTTAGTGTAAATATAACACATACACAACGAGAACAAATATATCCGGTTGCATGCTTTATCTTGTTTTAGTCATAGCAATTAAACAGATAGCACACAAGCCGAGGGACACCTTGTTAGCAAGCAGGTCACAAGAAAGATTGTACCGTTCACCGTCGATCGTTGTTTGATTAACCTTCTTCGGGGTCCCAATTCACAAACCTAAAACATTCATTCATTTTTAGGTCATTAGTTATTTGCACCTTACATAACTCACTTAGTCCCTAAAGATTCCCATTCAATACCCTCTCAAGTCTTTGCCACTTAGCTTACAAACTTAACTTTAAACATTAAAATTTATACTTAACTTAACTTAATCCCTTAAGTTCTTAGGGTCATAATCATTACCACCCTACCAAAGGTATACCTTATTAACTATTACCATCCTTAGAATTCAAAATTTCTTTTTTTTTAGGCTCGACCGAACTTCGACCGACCATACCCAAGGTCGGTCCATTCCAGAACACATTACCGTTTGAAAATTCTACCTCGACCGACCTTGCAAGTCCGGTCCCAAGGTCGGTCCATTCCCGAGAGTTTCCCCCGTGGGAAATTTAAGCTCGACCGAACTTGCCAAGTCCGGTCCCATGTTCGGTCGATTCTAGAGACTTAATTCCTTCACAAAATACAAGCCCGACCGAACTTGCAAGTCCGGTCCGCAAGTTCGGTCGGTTCTAGAAACTTTCTCCGGCAGTGTAAACTGAGCCCGACCGACCTTGCAGGTCCGGTCCCTAAGGTCGGTCGGCTCCAGAACCTTGTTTCTAAATTCTCTTTTAACTTCAAACTTCTCCTCATATATCCTAATATGTTATAACCTCATTTGGGCACCTCAAATACACCTTAAGCCCTCCACTAAACACATTAAATCATTCACCAAGATCCACCTTAGTCATTATGCATTTTTCCTTGTAACCATGCCAACACTTGTAACATTTCCCACTAGGTTTCTAGGTGGTGGTTCATACCTAATGTAACCACTATGCCAAATGTTTTCCCCACCACCATAACATCATCTCCCAAGCATCTTTCACCATCTAAAACTCTTTTATGCACCTACTTAAAGTTCCTTCACAAGCTTAAACTTCCATTCATCCACACATTATTTCCTTCCTAGTTGTTTACCAACATTTGCCTAAGTCCTAAATACTCAAATACATTCTCTTGATTCCTAAATCCTTCATAGTAACGCCTAAGTCATCGTAACTCATTAAAGCACTTTATCTCACTCCTTTTCATCAAGACAACCTCTAAAACATCCTAGTACTTCCTTAGTCATTAAATTCCCTTAGAACATCTCAAACACTTAAGTTCTCCTTTAAATTTTGCCATGGGTTCTCTAGTATATAATACGTCCTAACACTTGGTTTTTCTCCATCAAACAACCAACATCACTCAAATTCCCATCACAACACCTTAACACACAATTTACACCAAAACTACACCACATCATCATATAGTGCTTAAACTTAAAATGCTTGGCACTTAGGCCCTTAAATGACAATAATCTTAACCACTGAATTTCCACATATATTTGCCTTCAACCTGCGAATACACACAACAAGGCTCCCATTGAAACAAAATGCTTCTTTTAATTCACCTTGATATCCTTAAACTATCTCTTTTTCTCATTTGCTCCTTAGTCACAAGTTCACAAGTATAGTCATTGTTTCTCCTAGGTTATATATAGCCCTTTCCTAATATAACTCTACACTAAACTCACCACATATCTAAATCCATTCCCTTAAACAATAAAACCCCTTAAGGTAAGTAATTTACCTTGTTCTTTCACAAGCTTTAAAAGCTTTCTTCCTTAGGTTTTTCCTTCCTCAATCTCGGTCACCAATATATATCTCCTTGCCAATGTTCTAACCAATATCCAATGACTCCTGTAACACCCCACTCGATAAACCCGTAATAATCACTCTTGTATAATCACTCACGTAGCGTAATTAGAGGCGTCTCACAGCGGAAGTTAAACTACATTAATCCTCACTTGGGTGTCACATGCCATTACTCGCCCATGCGAGTAAAGAAGCATAACCGTAATCTAACAATGAACAACAACAACTAACCGCAGTGATGAACGAGATATTTATTACATTATCCTATATACAAACCAATACCTATGACAAGTGAGCATTTAAAGAGTTCCCAGAATTTCAATGTGCTAACCTATTTAATATTAAACATGCGATGATAAAAGTCGAGGTAGTCTACCCATATTCCCGCACTCCGGCTTCACGTCCCGATCCACAACCTGAAATGGGTTGGCCCCAAAAGGGGCTCAGCAAACTATATGCTGGTATGCTAAAGTGTAATCCTAGACCCTTTAGGTCACTTAGGTCAATTAGCCGTCTGAACATGAGGTTGATTACATGCTGGTTCATTTTACAGTTTATATACAGCAGTAAATAACATGCATAAGCATACAGTAATCCATCAAAGTGACAATCCATACATTACATACAATCCACGACATACCAGATACCATGTTCTATAAACAGTCATACAATGTACAGTAACATTCATACAAACGTGTAGTTACTTCCATCGAGATGTTAGTAGTTTTTCCTTTAAATTATGTTAATCACCATTTAGTCTTACTCTCTATACCATTGGGCGTCATGTTAGGACAACCCGGAAATAACCTTACTGGACAGTGGTCCTCCCGTACACACGAAGTGCTCATTGCCAAGGATCACTCGATCCCGGGGCTTCCACTTGCCTAATAAAGGCGTCCATGAATGGCCGAAGCCGTGTGCCAAAGTCGGCACCCTGGTCCAACAGTCTATCTAGGCCCGTCGGAATATAGAGGGAGTCGGTCCGATACGGACGTTATACTCCGGTGATCACCAATGCGCAACCAACTAGTCGAAACTAATTGGATTCCCATACCATTTACCATAACCAACACTCTCCAATGTATGATTGATCCTTAATCAACTACCCTAAGTAAATACTTAGGTCTTGAAGAAATCTTTACCATTATTACCTTTGAAGTCTTATGTACTTCCCTAGACATAGTCTAGGTTAAAGTCATGTTCGAGTATCAAGATCTAGAGACTGGGGATCCCGAGTCTCATTCCTAAGTGTTTTACTTAGGTCAGTTAGGGATAAAGTTCCCGAATATTAGTATTCCAACCGCATAAACAATCATAGTAATATTGTCCGAAGACATCGCGCACAATAATAAACGCTTATCAACCTTATAAATAATCCACACATTCATGCATAACAAACATATCGCTCTTGTCACATAGTCAATCAATACCCGAACCGAGGCTTCCCTCAGAGGTTCGGACCACACAATGAACATACCGTACACCGTCGACGCTCACGTAGTAACTCCCGCGTAGCCTCCACCGCTCACAATGCTCGTATATCAGCTCGTACCTCTGGTACATACATTGTTCTAATATCAGTATACAATTCAACTCACTTAACCATCCTAGACCAAGCTTTTACTTCCATCCCGTAGCCAACCCTTAGTTGATCCCTTGTTCAACTGAAAGTTTGTTAATCTTAGGGTTGTAGATTTCAACTACTCGTTATAGTTTACAAGTATGTATTTATTGCTACGATGTTAACACTTATTACAAGGAAGTTACGATTACAATTTGATTACGTATTGTCAAGTCGCATGCTTGTGGGAATAATGTTACGTATGTGCATGCATGACGTTTAAAATCTCGTTATATGAACTAATTTACATAGTTTATTTACGTACGTGCGCGGGCATTATGCATATACAAGTACGCATATTATAGTTGATGTTCGCGTTGCCATTTGTGTACCCTTTTACGTGCACGTAACATACTAGTATGTATTGCTTGTATAACGTTGTTGTCGTTATTTTCATGTTTCCACTTGGAATTGTATATCCCATATGTAACTTGTTATTAATATTATACCCTCATTCCAATTATAATCTCAATTATATTACTTATAGAGTTCCTCTTGTAATAAATTCCAATCGTACCATATAACTTCCAAAATTCACTAACTAACCCATCATCTTATATAAATACATATAATGTCTATTTTTCCTTAATACTCCCTCATAATATATTCCTAATCTATTAACTTATAATCCAAGGTTTTCAAACATAATATATGCATATTATATGTATATAATTCCGAACAACACCTAATGTTTTCGGAAATCCCTATACCTTCCCTCATGTTTCGATTATTTCAAAACCATCCCTTATATTATATTGTTACATTCTTAACCTTATTATCTTATAACCCACAATGTTTAAACATATGATACACATACATATATGTACTTATTTGCGAATAGTCCCACCACTTATTCTGATTTATTAGCTTACCCATATTTCTCTTAATTATACTATAACCCCCTTTATTTAATAAACTTTTATTAATACTTAAAACTTTATATACATTTTAATTATTTAAATACCCAAATCACCCAACATTCTTCTCAATTCCCAACTGATCGGTTTTAATACATCTTAACCCTTAAGTTTTGTTATTTATACTTTGGCCTACATTTATTTGTAATCTACGTACAATTTAATATCAAGATTTTATATTATGCATTGATTTTATTAAATTCCAAAACCAAACCAATATTTCCCCGAATTCGAACAACTCCAGGTTGTTCTAATCTCCTTTTCTCCCCGATTTTTGGTTATTATAAAGTAGCCCCATAGGTTTTATAAAATTTGCATTTATACTTAAACTATATGTTATACTCCTTAATCAAATAAATCACATACCAACTCATAATTTACCAAATTCACATACAAACCCTTAAGGTCGTTTGAATTTCAATCCAGCCCCTAATCTTTCGAAAATTACATCATATACCATAGAATTTTAAATTGTACACATAAGCACTTAAAACCATATTATAATCCTTAGTAATTATATCATTAAACTCACCCAAAATTTCTTTTAATTCCAAACAGACCCCTAGGGTCTTATATTTTTTTTCCAAACCTATATTTCGGGTAATTATATAACATACTCATTTCATTTCATAACTATTATTTAGTTTTAATATTTCTTTAAATACCCAAAATAATTATTTTCAATCATTTCAATTTGGTCAACCCTCACATGTGGTCAGGTTGACCACCTAATTATCCCTTTGACCAGATTTGTTTTTTATTTATGGAAATACCCCCCATGATTTCCTAATTTTTACCATTAACCCCTAAATCCATAAAATTCATATGTTATGTTTACTACATATCTTTAAAATTATTCCTTTCGATTATTATTACCATTTCTCCCTAATTTCTCTAAATTATATTTTGACCCCCATATAAAACCCATTTAATTATTTAAAACATTTTTACAGGTTTTTTTTTAAAATGTATTTACATCATGTAAAAATTCACAAATATACCAAATTTTCCTAATACATTCCTAGGTAATAATATTTACTAGAATTGTACATTTTACACCAGAAATTTATGTAACTTTATAAATCAGCCTATGAATTAATTAATGACTAATTAAGGCTCAAAATAATTATAATGAGGTGACCTAAATATAGCCTTAGAAATAGCATAATAATTATTTTAAAATGGCATCTAAATACCTTTAACATTATATCATAGCCTCGGTGTTGCATACTGTTTTCTTAAATTATTTTCCCACCATTTCTACACATATTTTATCTAAATAAATCGTATGTGTCGGTTTATGCAACTACCCTTGCATATTACCAATTCACGTAGACATATATACATATACCCATTACTATACACATTAACCACTCAATTAAAACACATGTACATATATTTTCGGTAATATTCACCCAGCATTTAGCTAGCAGTTTGTAAGGTGTTAAATTGGGTATTAGCTCTTATTACCTTGTCTTAAATCCCAAGGAGGTTTCTCTTCAGCCATGGTAATTCCTCCTAGCTACAACTCCTCCACAGCCTAGTTTTACATACATTTATATCACGGTTAATACTCTCATAAATTCTCCAGCTTTATTATGCATGTTGATAGCAGATTTCTGGGTAATTTTCTTACCCTTTCTAGTACTTGATAACCTCCTGTAATAGGCTTTCACTTGCTGGTGGCCTCTTGTATTCTACAGAGACTTACAGGTGCTCTCGGACAGCTTAACAGAGAGGAAAGTTTCAGTGTGTATATATTTTTTTTGCATTACACATGAAGGAGGAGAGCAGCCTAAGCAGTTCCAGTTTTTTTTTTTGTTTACCTTGCATTAGAGCCCATCCATGGTGAGGCTTTGGTGCTGTTTCTTGCTCAACAAAGAGGGCTGGAGTGAACTTCAAGCGTGGGTATAAGGAGGGCAGACAAGCAGCATTAAGCTATCATTTTCGGACTCACAAAACAGGGGAATGACAGTGGTGTTTGGAGCGATTTTCCCTTACCGTTGCAGATGGAGAAAGTCCTCCTCCAACTTGTGTAGTCTCGGTTGGTGTTTTGAAGCCTCGAGTGAGGAGTTTTAAGCCTTGTAAGATGGGAAAATGATGAGGAGAGATGGTGGGTTGCATGCCTGAAAAGAACTGAAGCAAGAAGGTGGAGAATTAGCTGGCAAGTACCGTTTTTTTTGTTGTTGCTTGGTCCACTGTTATTGCTGGTGATGAGCAGCAGTTTCTTGTGGATTTGGTTGCCGTGGAAAAGAAGAAGGAAGCTGCGACAGAGTAAGGTAGCATAATGGAGAATGGCCTGGCGAAAATTGGGAGTTGAACCCGTAAGAAACAGAGGGAATATGGCTGTGCTTACCCTTTTTTTTTCTCCTCTACCGTTGTTGTCCTGCTGAGGATAAACCAAGTGAGTTCAAGCTAGGGGAGGCTGCCTTGTAATGGTGACAATGGAAGAGTAACACTAGTAAGTAGTGTAACACCCACAACATTAACAACTTACAACAAACTGCAGCGGAAAAGAACATCCTCATCACATTACTTGACTTGTTGGTGTTACACGCCGTTAGCCACCTACGTGGCTAACAAGGCTAATACATAACATTGTACGGTCTGATGGGCTAAATTCCCGAGCAACTATACATTATATTCCTTTCCATTAACATCCACAACGACATACACCTTATCAACTATACCGAGTATTTATAAACTGGTGCCGACAACAATATCGGTCTTACTACACCTACTGTATATATATACTTAAATGAATACCCATGTACAATGTCTACCCCGTCTTACTCTCGGACGGCTTCCAGCACTTCGTACCTGAAATAGGAAAAGAAGAGAAAGGGGTGGCCCCAAGGGGCTCAGCACCTTTGCTGGTATGGTAATCCCGCAGCCCACATGCTATCGGGCCACGCACAACTACTTGTCGACTTAACATGCAGTTGATTATATTTAAGTCATACATGTAACAACAAACACACAACATTAAACATTTCGCCTCAAAGGGCTCAACAATCGGATAATACATCCTACTTAATAAATCACCCATGGTATTCATCATCCCTAGAGTGTTTCTCCTCCAACGGAGCTACTTCCTTAATAGACGACACATACCCTTAAATCGGGTTATCCTCAAATGTCTCTTATCACAAACTTGGAATCATTTCCATGTTCCACACACACTTCACATTTTACATCATTAACATACACTACGTAACAACACTTAACAATACCTTGCACGTTTCCATGTGCACAACATAACACCGCAATAAAATATTGCATCACAACAAAACACACAACACAACGGGAATGGTTCTCATAGGAACCGACCCAAACATCACCAACATACTGGTGAGCCTAGAGATTGTTGCCAGTCTCATGATAAGCTCGTTACATAACTCGTTACCGTTTCGTTAAATGAACGGTTAACTTAACACAAGGTGCCGGATATAGTGATCCAAGCACACCGAAACAAACATAACAATAGTATGCCCCTGTGGCCCGACGTGAGTCAGTAATAGCCTTGGTTAAGCTAAAGGGAAGGTTGGGAACCAAATTGGAAAACAACCATAACATACAGAGAGGATCGAACCTGCTATGACAACGACCCCCATACTCACACGCGTGGCCGGAACAGACCGGACTCCTCACTCCCCCCGTTAGCACTTATTAGTAGTTCAACTTTGAACTTTATCAAACAAATCACAACATTGAGTTAAGTCTTGTCAGACATACACAAGGGAAGAGAGAGTCACACATTCACATACAAACATCACACACAAACATCACATAACCAACTCACGCATAGCCGTGGTTAGAACGTTCCTTAAGTCGGAAACGTTATTACCGGATACCGTTCTCTTACGTTTACCTAATAGTGGTTAACTAGCCCTTCAAGCGCATTAGAGGTTACCGGTATCGGCACGTAAACATACAATAACAATAATGACTGTAAACTCGTTTCATGATTTATAACATAACGTGGCAAACATACAGAAAAACACATTGGCATACAAGCCGGTGTAATCCGTAGGACACAGGTTGCAAGAAAACCATACCTGTCACCGGAGTCCACTTATCCTGTCCATTTATGTTCCTCGAGCAATTCTCGAACAACTGTTAACATCACATGTTTTCATTAACATCGGGGTTTGCTTGATCATTTAATGTCAATGCTTAATTTTTCCCCGTTAACTTAGTTACATAACTTAATTTTTAACTTTTTACTCTCACATTTTAATACAACTTTTAACCCATTTTATTGTCTAAAACTCACCTAACATGTCCTCAACATCCTTATAACATCTTACCTACCAATCCCCATCATCACAATATCATTTCATAACCTAAACCTTGTTTTGGTCCGACCGACCCACCGACCGACCCACATCTGGGTCGGTCCATTACAGACCCCTTTTTACTTCCTTACAAACATGCCCGTCCGACCCACGTCCGACCCACCATCTGGGTCGGTCCATGTGCGAACCTTTTCCCTCCTTTGTAACTTGACCGACCGACCCATGTCCGACCCACCCTTTTGGGTCGGACCATTACCGAACACATTTCTAACATTTTACAGAGGCTCGACCGACCCACAAACTGGGTCGGCCCCTGGGTCGGTCGCCTCCTAAACTTACCCAAACTTTGTCAAATCTTCACCAAACTTCTCCTAAGGCCTCTTAATGTGTTCTAACATCATTTGGCACTTCAAACACACCTTTAAGATATTCTTAAACACTCACAAAACTATTTTTCCTACTTCCTTAAACCTTTACTTACATCTCCACAAAATTCCTAACACTTACAATGTTTTCTCCTTATGATTTCTAGGTGGCATTTCACCTATAATGACCACAACACTAAGGTGTTTTCCCTACACCTTATCATCACCTCTCAACTTCTTTCTTACTAACTAAATCTCCTTTTTCACATCATACCTAAACATCACTTGTTCCTTGAACATCAACATTACCTAACCTTAAACAAACTCCTCCAAGACTTACACACATCCACTAAACACACATTGAATTCCTAGAACTTCAAAGACAACACCTAAATCCTTGCATCACTCTAGACCACTTTAATACATGTTTTCTTCTCTAGTAATCATTCATTCACCTTTGACACTTCCTAGTTCACCAAAACTTCCTTAAAACACTTAGAACTTCTTACACATTTTCCCAAATTTGGCCATAGCTTCTCTTGCATTTACTCACATCCAAACACTTAGGTTTTCACCTTAAGTCATTCAATAATACCTAAAATCCATCAAACACATTCTTATACACAAACTTCACACATCAAGCACTACATCACAATATAGTGCATAACTTAAATTGCTTGGCACTTAGGCCCTTAAATGCATGGCTCTTAGGCCCTTAAATTGCATAACCTTAAACACTGAATTTCCCACATAATAATGCCTTTGACCTGCAAATACATACACCAAAACATATGTTCTTTTACTAGTCTCCTTGAGAACATTTTGCTAGGTCACTCACCATTGGCTCCTTAGGTATTTTATCAAGCAAATCAAGCTCATTTTCCTAAGGCATTTAAACTACATTGAGATAGTTTGTTTACCTCTTTTTCCTCACAAATTCTTTCTTGGTTCCTTGTAAACCGGTGGGGTGTTTGGTTGTTTGTCAACTTCTAAACATTATACAAACAATATAATGAGTATTCAAGCATTATGCTTCATCTCATTGTAAACCCTAGTTACACATATTGTTTTAACACATTAAGGTAATTGTTTTACCTTGGAATTGGAAGAGAACTTGAATAAGTATCAAGAGAGGACTCCTCCTAGCCCTTGGAAGATTCAAATGAAGCTAAAACAAGCAAGATAAATACACCATTGTGAGGTGAATTTTCGGACAACATGTAAACATGGAGGAGGAAACTTGATTTTTCTTTGAGTTTCCTTACCTTGAAGCAAAGGAGAACAAGAATATGTGAAAAGGTGAGCTCAAGCTCCTCCCATGGTGGTTTCTCTTGGCACCGAAATGGAGGTTTTGAAGCTTTGAAGAGACAAGATTGTAGAGCTTGGCTTAACTAAGAGAATGGTGGTGTTTGTTTTGATTTGGTTAAGTGAGCTAGATTTTACATGTGGTCAAAGGTAGACTTCCATGGTGGTGGTGATATATTACCGAGAGAGAACAAGAAGAAGAGAGGAAGAAGAGAATGTGGAACCGTGTGAAATGAAGGAGGAAGGAAGAATGAAGATAGAATTTGCTTTTAAGATATTTAAGCCTTAAAGCAAATAGTAACTATGAGTCACATTTATTTACTTAACAAGTTAACATGCTTGGTGACTCCTCTCTACAAAAACCGGCCACCATTATGCCTAGGAGGGTGTTTTGGTCTTTGTTGACCAATTTAATCACTTATAACATTATATGTTACAAACTAGTTATAAAAGTCACTATTCACCTATAACAAGGCACATAGAAGTGAAATTTTTGATTTCCCACTAATATGGCCACCCAAATGTGATACTATATAGTACACATGTTAATTAAAGAGTAATGATGGACATTTAGCCATTCAAAACTCATTTACAAGACAATTTTTCAAAAACGTGCTTTAAGACTCCTTAAAGCACATTTTGTGTTTTAACTTGTTTTCAAGCTTGGTTTTCTTTAGTAATTGATTTAATATGTTCATTAACATATAAGTATAGGTATGACCATTAGGTCTTATACACATTATCCCAAGCTTAGAGCACATTTTTGCTCATATTCACTTTAAGGTATTACCTTGTGTTTTGTTTGGTTTCTTTGTCTACCAAAGTTTCCTAAGGACTTGTTTAGCCTTATTAAATCATGATTAAATGTTATCAAGTCTTGGTAGGCTCTTTGGGTCCTCCAAGTTCACTCATAGCTTAGAGCATGTTTTTGCTCAAACTGTGTCTTAAGCTTTATTGCATTTACTATGGTTTAAATTGTTCACTGATTTACTAAGGCACTTTTTAGCCTTTACATACCATAATTTGATATTTAAACCACTATCAAGGTTTGGGGTATTTCAATCTACCCCCCTTAAAAGAACTTCGTCCTCGAAGTTCACACTTTTCACACATCATAGATTAGAACACAGAATCACTTGGAAGTAAACTTCCTTAACCAAACACACTTTACATCACAACCTCGGACTTAATGGTCCGGGCAACACATTCACATTCACACATAACATAACATATCCAAATGATAACCTCGGACTCTATGGTCCGGGTATCTTAACAACATTTACACATACATAACAAGATTTGGACACATAGGTCCTGGTAACATAACAGTCTTTAGACACGTAGGTCTATTTAACACCACACATTTAGACTCATAGGCCTTGATAGTATACACTTTAGGAAATCCAAGTCAAAACAACATTCATTACACATACCACACAACATGTCAGAGCATGTATAGCAATCAAAAATATCCTTGATATACACTGTGATCCCGCAGAACCCGGTCGCGATGGACACCTTCCGTCCCCGTGCCTTTGGGAGTTTAAAACAATCACTTAAATTTAAAATTTCCTTGTGAAGTTAAGTAAGAAGACTTTAATTATATAGAGTATCTATCAACGTTTTATAAATACCAATTGAAAATCCTTTTGAAAACACACACACTCCAAGTCCAACTTAAGCTCTTGCTTCTTTTCTTAGCGTGGTTATTTGTGACCACTTATAGGGAGTTTCAAGAGTCATCCAACCCTGATGTGATCAGCATCAGTGTTGAACTATCCTTCCACTCCAATTTGTGTTCGGTTTCCCTTGATCACATGCAAATCAAGTTCCACCTCCCACTTCATTTTCAAGCATCAAGTAAGTCACTCATTTCCAATTTTCTATCTTTCGAATCATTCTAGTCATGATCACAACATCTCCAAAGGATAGAACTCCGTCTATCAGTTACCTCCATTCACTTCAATCGCGTTGCCTAGGGAATCTTATTCTCACTAGGTTCTATGTCGGTATCATGCCCTTTCATGCATCACTGTAAAGTATACATATATATATATACATATATTCTATCAAAATACAACACCTGATTTTTACATTTATACACTGTCGGGGCTTTTTTTCCCCGGGAGTTTATCTACTCCCCACACTTGTACAATCACACACAACTGTTAACAAACACACACACTTATCACAATGGTATTCGCATCATCTGTGCGCAATTACCACAATTAATCCATGAATGATTGTGTGTTTACGTAACACACACACCAATCATCAAAACAAACAATAATTTTGTGCTATGCACAATATAAATCACATACACTACGTACACTTGTACGGTAATATACACTAAGTGGTTTTGCGCTCTACCCCCCTTAAAAGGGATTACGCCCACGTAATCAATCACTAAACATTAGTTTAAAATGTTTTGCCGTCGTGAAGTGTTTAACTTCCACGCGGTCTATTAGACAATGGATTCTGATTAGAGGATCTTAACCATATTGGCGGTTTAGTCCCTAAACCAAGAATTCTCATTGGAGTAGTAACTCATAACCGGTTTCGGTCCTGGCCTGTGAGGCTTTTAGGCATTAATAATTAGCCATCCACTCATATTCGTTATTCACGTTGTACATTTGAATCACTGGTTCACTAGTTTCTGCTGCGAAACTCTAATAACTGTAGAGCTTAATTGCTCCCTTTTGTTATTCTTACTGTGTTGTACATCCCCAATTGTCACCTTCATCTTGGTAACAATGGTTTCTCAACCGACGCACGGTATCTTTACCGTTAGCGAATTCGGTGAGTTTCACAATTTTCCATCCACTTCCATGATAATTTACTGTGTATACAGCTATGTACACAATGATTGACTTGTTCCCTTCCGACTTACTGTCGGTTGAGATTGAGCTACTACCTAGTGTGTAGTGCTCTCTCAACTATTTACAACCTTCGTGGTATATCCATACCGCTATTTTGGCAGTTAGTGCTACTGTAGTCACTTACTGTTAATCATGTCTCCACATTTGGTTTTGTACAATTATTCTTTTATTGGTGCGGCCTTGCATTTCCTATGCATCGGCCATTACAACATTATTCACAATTAACATATTTCAATTCCTAGCTATCCCACTCGATCATTACTGCAAGTGCAATACCAAAACACTCAGTCATACAGAGTGCAGAGGCGTAAACTCTCGACAGTAAATCCCTTATGCGACTCGCCATGGAATTCACACTGTCCTTCACTGAGACTCTTATCCCGTAACTGGTTCGACCTACCATATTATCATTCAAAAACGTTTATACAACGGTCGCTTACTGCGCACCGTGCTCTCACTTATTGTATAACACTAACTCACATCGTATTTACTGTCACATTTACTTCCACACATAAACTTACATTATTCACATTATGGTTCATCCCTCCTTTGGATGACTACTGAATGCTCCTTGAGCATCGATCATTCGAATCACAAGCCGGCATTATTCAGCTCGGTGTTTCACCTTATACACATACTACTAAGCTAATACTCTCTTTCATTAATAACATCGTCCACCCTTAACACATTTCTTGAACTTGATCCACATGACTACCGCTCCTGCGGTCTCACAATATCGAGAGGTATCCCCACTCTTAATGCAGTGGTTCGTTTACCACTCTATTCACTTATACAACATAAACTTCTGCCATCAATCGAATTTATATAACCTATCTTGCTTATGGCTTATAAGCCTTATTTGCCTTGAGCGGGCTCATTGTAGGCTGTCCACACACATGTACTCCTCTGTACTACGTTACATGGTTTGAATGTTATATGAGCTCCATGACAAGGTCGTTGCATTCCGTTTCCTTTCATGGATGCCCCTTAGGATTGTCAGTCCGTCTCCTGACAACTTATGTCTAAACTGGTGTTAGTTTCAACCCTTGTGTTTCTGTCATGCATTTGTTCAACAATTGTTGATGTGAACACCCTTCAAGGATTGCTCCTGGGTGTTGTTAAGTTATGCCTTTACATCTGGCTCACACTTATTGGTACATTCCGTTAGCTACGCCTTTCGCGTTCTTTACGGTTATTACTCTTCTGTGAAGATTAACACTTCCTGGTAGTGTAGGTACTCATTCTGAGAGTTTCATCCCGTCCATTGCATATTAATGCGTCCACATTAGGCATCTGCCTTGCCCTGCTTTTCAGCTATCATGTTTATCCCTGGGGATCCTTAAGACATATGTGATGTCTTTACTTAATCGTTTGTGCACTTCGCACTTCTTAACTCCCAAACATTCCCTGAAAGGAATTCACTAATCCCTTAAATCTCGTTCACTTAACTGAGTTCTTTGACTTCAAGTATTCCTTGTATTTTCTAGCTCCTGTTGATTTATACTGCTGACCGCAGACAGAGTCGACTACTTCCCGTGTTTCGGACTCTACTGGTATACATATATGGGGTATCATACTGATACATTACTACCTACCCAACTAACCTATAAGTAGGTCTGTTAGGCCCACATGCTCCTATCGGAGTGCGGTCGTCCCACAACACAGTTGGTACACTTGTAGTGTCCGACACGCCTAGGTGAAGTATTCTGTTGTCAACTCCCTTATATTGTCCCGTGACAATATTCATCCTGCTTCTCCGAACTTAATCGAGAGGGAAAGTTTACATTGTTGTATCCTTGTCAACTGTCCTTGGTTTTACTGGTTTGGTTTAAAAGAAGGTTGGAAAGAAGTGTTGGTTTGAAAGAAAATCTGGTTTTGAAAAGAAGAGGGTTTGTATAAATCTGGGTTGAAGAAAATTTTCACGGTTTCGCAACATCTTCTTACCTTAACCAAGTCTAGCTTCTTGCTGACTGGTGTACTTGCAATCAAGAGGTTAGGCTATTAAGCCCTTCCATGGTCATAGTGGTCTCGTTTAACTTATGATACTTTACTAAGTACTTGTAGTGGTTATAAATTTCCCGAACAGCCCTGTTATAGCAGCACTTGCTATGGCAAGTGCGCCATGCTAACTGGCTATCAGTTTAACACATACCGGTTGTGTATTGTTTTTACCCGCACTGTCATCAGTGGCCTTGTTGGCCCTCACTGATCTCACTGTCCTGATAAAACTTGTCTAGGTGACTTCTCACTGTCTTCACATGACGATCATTAACTAGGGTGTTCCCATTCTGGGAGACCCCTTTGTCTTAGTATTGTATCCTCTTTGTAGCCCGTTCCCCGTATTTGCCGTGGTTACTGAGACTTGTCTCTTGTTTGGGCACTACGTTGTAGTTCCTTTGTCGGTTGGTATACCGTTGGTGTTTTATTTATTAAGTGGTCCCGTAGACATTCGTCTCGGGTTTTATTAATCCACTTCTTGCCTGTTGCACGGTAGGTGCGTTGCAAGCTGGTTATTCTCGACTGCTCTGCACGTCGACCCATGTTGCCGGAAATTCTATTCTCCAATACACATGTTCCTTCATTCATTGCTATGAAATGCGGTTAACACTGTTAGATGGAGACCGTCTCCGGGATTCCCAGTTTCCGGGATCTACCGTTATGACAGGTTCTCCGTACCTAAAGGTATATAATAACAGCCAGATCGGGTATTCCCGAGTAAGAGTGGACTTCCATCTCTCTGGCGTTCTTTCCCAAGTTATCAAACAGGGATTGTGGAGGGTGGGATGGATATTGTAGGTTTCCAGTATCACTGGTAGTTCCTACTAGCGTACTCTCACGCTATCACTCAACCCTTAACCCAAAGTACTTAATCCTAACTCGGTACTTCCTAAGCTCGGTAACTCAGTCATCAGAGCGATACTTCGCTCTGATACCACTTTTTGTAACACCCCATCCAACATTAACATACTTACAACAAACTGCAGCGGAAGAACATCCTCATCACATTACTTGACTTGTTGGTGTTACACGCCGTTAGCCACCCACGTGGCTAACAAGGCTAATACATACACATTGTACCGGTCTGATGGGCTAAATTCCCGAGCAACTATACATTATCATTCCTTTCCATTAACATCCACAACAACATACACCTTATCAACTATACCGAGTAATTAAACTGGTGCCGGAACAATATCGGTCTTACTACACCTACTGTATATATATACTTAAATGAATACCCATGTACAATGTCTACCCCGTCTTACTCTCGGACGGCTTCCAGCACTTCGTACCTGAAATAGGAAAAGAAGAGAAAGGGGTGGCCCCAAGGGGCTCAGCACCTTTGCTGGTATGGTAATCCCGCAGCCCACATGCTATCGGGCCACGCACAACTACTTGTCGATCTTAACATGGTTGATTATATTTAAGTCATACATGTAACAACAAACACACAGCATTAAACATTTCGCCTCAAAGGGCTCAACAATCGGATAATACATCCTACTTAATAAATCACCCATGGTATTCATCATCCCTAGAGTGTTTCTCCTCCAACGGAGCTACTTCCTTAATAGACGACACATACCCTTAAATCGGGTTATCCTCAAATGTCTCTTATCACAAACTTGGAATCATTTCCATGTTCCACACACACTTCACATTTTACATCATTAACATACACTACGTAACAACACTTAACAATACCTTGCACGTTTCCATGTGCACAACATAACACCGCAATAAAATATTGCATCACAACAAAACACACAACACAACGGGAATGGTTCTCATAGGAACCGACCCAAACATCACCAACATACTGGTGAGCCTAGAGATTGTTGCCAGTCTCATGATAAGCTCGTTACATAACTCGTTACCGTTTCGTTAAATGAACGGTTAACTTAACACAAGGTGCCCCGGATATAGTGATCCAAGCACACCGAAACAAACATAACAATAGTATGCCCCTGTGGCCCGACGTGAGTCAGTAATAGCCTTGGTTAAGCTAAAGGGAAGGTTGGGAACCAAATTGGAAAACAACCATAACATACAGAGAGGATCGAACCTGCTATGACAACGACCCCCATACTCACACGCGTGGCCGGAACAGACCGGACTCCTCACTCCCCCCGTTAGCACTTATTAGTAGTTCAACTTTGAACTTTATCAAACAAATCACAACATTGAGTTAAGTCTTGTCAGACATACACAAGGGAAGAGAGAGTCACACATTCACATACAAACATCACACACAAACATCACATAACCAACTCACGCATAGCCGTGGTTAGAACGTTCCTTAAGTCGGAAACGTTATTACCGGATACCGTTCTCTTACGTTTACCTAATAGTGGTTAACTAGCCCTTCAAGCGCATTAGAGGTTACCGGTATCGGCACGTAAACATACAAAAACAATAATGACTGTAAACTCGTTTCATGATTTATAACATAACGTGGCAAACATACAGAAAAACACATTGGCATACAAGCCGGTGTAATCCGATAGGACACAGGTTGCAAGAAAACCATACCTGTCACCGGAGTCCACTATCCTGCCCATTTATGTTCCTCGAGCAATTCTCGAACAACTGTTAACATCACGTGTTTTCATTAACATCGGGGTTTGCTTGATCATTTAATGTCAATGCTTAATTTTCCCCGTTAACTTAGTACATAACTTAATATTTTTAACTTGTTTACTCTCACATTTTAATACAACTTTTAACCCATTTTATTGTCACTAAAACTCACCTAACATGCCCTCAACATCCTTATAACATTACCTACCAATCCCATCATCACACATCATTTCATAACCTCAAACCTTGTTTGGTCCGACCGACCCCCACCGACCGACCCACATCTGGGTCGGTCCATTACAGACCCCTTTTTACTTCCTTACAAACATGCCCGTCCGACCCACGTCCGACCCACCATTCTGGGTCGGTCCATGTGCGAACCTTTTCCCTCCTTTGTAACTTGACCGACCGACCCATGTCCGACCCACCCTTTTGGGTCGGACCATTACCGAACACATTTCTAACATTTTACAGAGGCTCGACCGACCCACAAACTGGGTCGGCCCCGTGGGTCGGTCGCCTCCTAAACTTACCCAAACTTTGTCAAATCTTCACCAAACTTCTCCTAAGGCCTCAATGTGTTCTAACATCATTTGGCACTTCAAACACACCTATTAAGTATCTTAAACACTCACAAAACTATTTTCCTACTTCCTTAAACCTTTACTTACATCTCCACAAAATTCCTAACACTTACAATGTTTTCTCCTTATGATTTCTAGGTGGCATTTCACCTATAATGACCACAACACTAAGGTGTTTTCCCTACACCTTATCATCACCTCTCAACTTCTTTTCTTACTAACTAAACTCCTTTTTCACATCATACCTAAACATCACTTGTTCCTTGAACATCAACATTACCTAACCTTAAACAAACTCCTCCAAGACTTACACACATCCACTAAACACACATTGAATTCCTAGAACTTCAAAGACAACACTAAATCCTTGCATCACTCTAGACCACTTTAATACATGTTTTCTTCTTAGTAATCATTCATTCACCTTTGACACTTCCTAGTTCACCAAAACTTCCTTAAAACACTTAGAACTTCTTACACATTTTCCCAAATTTGGCCATAGCTTCTCTTGCATTTACTCACATCCAAACACTTAGGTTTTCGCCTTAAGTCATTCAATAATACCTAAAATCCATCAAACACATTCTTATACACGAACTTCACACATCAAGCACTACATCACAATATAGTGCATAACTTAAATTGCTTGGCACTTAGGCCCTTAAATGCATGGCTCTTAGGCCCTTAAATTGCATAACCTTAAACACTGAATTTCCCACATAATAATGCCTTTGACCTGCAAATACATACACCAAAACATATGTTCTTTTACTAGTCTCCTTGAGAACATTTTGCTAGGTCACTCACCATTGGCTCCTTAGGTATTTTATCAAGCAATCAAGCTCATTTTCCTAAGGCATTTAAACTACATTGAGATAGTTTGTTTACCTCTTTTTCCTCACAAATTCTTTCTTGGTTCCTTGTAAACCGGTGGGGTGTTTGGTTGTTTGTCAACTTCTAAACATTATACAAACAATATAATGAGTATTCAAGCATTATGCTTCATCTCATTGTAAACCTAGTTACACATATTGTTTTAACACATTAAGGTAATTGTTTTACCTTGGAATTGGAAGAGAACTTGAATAAGTATCAAGAGAGGACTCCTCCTAGCCCTTGGAAGATTCAAATGAAGCTAAAACAAGCAAGATAAATACACCATTGTGAGGTGTGAATTTCGGACAACATGTAAACATGGAGGAAACTTGATTTTTTCTTTGAGTTTCCTTACCTTGAAGCAAAGGAGAACAAGAATATGTGAAAAGGTGAGCTCAAGCTCCTCCCATGGTGGTTTCTCTTGGCACCGAAATAGAGGTTTTGAAGCTTTGAAGAGACAAGATTGTAGAGCTTGGCTTAACTAAGAGAATGGTGTGTTTTTTTGATTTGGTTAAGTGAGCTAGATTTTACATGTGGTCAAAGGTAGACTTCCATGGTTGGTGGTGATATATTACCGAGAGAGAACAAGAAGAAGAGAGGAAGAAGAGAATGTGGAACCGTGTGAAATGAAGGAGGAAGGAAGAATGAAGATAGAATTTGCTTTTAGATATTTAAGCCTTAAAGCAAATAGTAACTATGAGTCACATTTATTTACTTAACAAGTTAACATGTGGTGACTCCTCTCTACAAAACCGGCCACCATTATGCCTAGGAGGGTGTTTTGGTCTTTGTTGACCAATTTAATCACTTATAACATTATATGTTACAAACTAGTTAAAAAGTCACTATTCACCTATAACAAGGCACATAGAAGTGAAATTTTGATTTCCCACTAATATGGCCACCCAAATGTGATACTATATAGTACACATGTTAATTAAAGAGTAATGATGGACATTTAGCCATTCAAAACTCATTTACAAGACAATTTTTCAAAAACGTGCTTTAAGACTCCTTAAAGCACATTTTGCGTTTTAACTTGTTTTCAAGCTTGGTTTTCTTTAGTAATTGATTTAATATGTTCATTAACATATTTTCAAGTATAGGTATGACCATTAGGTCTTATACACATTCTCCCAAGCTTAGAGCACATTTTTGCTCATATTCACTTTAAGGTATTACCTTGTGTTTTGTTGGTTTCTTTGTCTACCAAAGTTTCCTAAGGACTTGTTTAGCCTTATTAAATCATGATTAAAATGTTATCAAGTCTTGGTAGGCTCTTTGGGTCCTAACCAAGTTCACTCATAGCTTAGAGCATTTTTGCTCAAACTGTGTCTTAACGCTTTATTGAATTTATTATGGTCTATATTGTTCACTGATGTTACTAAGGCACTTTTTAGCCTTTACATACCATAATTTGATATTTAACCCACCTATCAAGGTTTGGGGTATTTTAGTGCTGAGAAAATCGTGAAGAACAAGGAGCTGTTACCGTATTATATATTTTTTCTTTGTTGTCTTCCTGCTGCTGTAGGTCGAATGGCAGAGAGTGGGTTCCCAGTTTTTTTTGTATCAGTATGCTGATGTACGGCTTAGACTACTAGTTCAGTTGTATCAGTTTTTTCTTGTTTGTAATCTTAATGAGCAGAAAGAAGAAGAGATGAGGTATATTTACCTTGCCCTTTTGTTGTTCTTGGGCTTAATCAACCGAAATAGAAGGAGATTTGGAGGTGGTCTTTGCCATATTATGCAGAGGGGAATGAGCTGCTTCTCATGGCAAGAATTAAGGAAAGTTCAGTGAGAAGGACAGCTAGAGTCATGAGACAAAGGAAGGGAAGGAGATGAGCTTACCGATTTTTGTCTGTGTTGTTCTTTTCCTATCTGCTGCTGTACGGTGAGTATGGGAAAGAGAAGTCTGGGTGTGTGAGATAAGAGAGGAAAGCTGGCGTGAAAGAAGGAGTGCTGGAAGAAAGCCAATAGGGTATGGGGAAGAGGTAAGGAAATGACTTGTTACTTGTAGTACTTTTATGTGTTGTTTATTGCTAACATGTGTTTTTTTTTTTTCCTTCTTTCTAGTACATGTAGCCGGTTCAATGGAGATATTTGGGGGGAGAATTTTGAATTTTCCTTCTTGATAATGTAAATACAAGTTGTATATATACTAGCTATATTATGTGTTAAAGGTGATTGTGGTTATTTTTATGAATGTGTATATTGGTATATATTGTATTTATGATTTGTCTAGGCTATATATAAAATATATATGATTTATTGAGTGATACTTAATAGATATAAGACATGTACTAATATGTTACATGTAATATTGAATTGGGGTTGTTTTCTCTTTAATGACATTCTCCCTTGGTTAGAGATTTAGTGTATAATTTAATGTCCATTTGGACTATATATTGTATACCATAATATTGTAGCAATTATTGCTCATTATTTGATTAATCCCTATTAATTAAGCTAATAATTATTTGGGGTATTTCAGTCTACCCCCCTTAAAAGGACTTCGTCAGAAGTCGTCTAAATCGAGTATGTACATATCACTACCCAATGAAACCTCAAGGTATCAACCCATCCAACTATCATTCTAAGGTCTCAACATTATTTGCATGGTAATCCGTTCCATTCAACCACTAGTCTTCCAATCCAAACCAACCACATATATATCACAAGTCCGAAGGACGTCAGTACAGTTCCAATCCAAACTAACACATATATATCGCAAGTCCCGAAGGACGTTAGTATAAATAATCGGTGCTCTAGGCGCACAACATATCACGAAAAATATCCTAAGTGCTTAAAGCACCATACACACAACAAGGCTCATCCCAAGTGCTTAAATCACATCCACCTAATAAAAAACATCTCAAGTGTTTAACACCAATACACAACAACCACAACGCAAGTGCTTAAAGTACATACGTACCACAAAAATAACATAAAATGGCTAAATATGCAAAGGCTCTACCCCCTTAAAAGGGTTACGCCCCGTGACCCCCAAAAGTATCACACAATCACTATGAAAAGGGCGTGGATACTTGGCTCTCATGGAGTTCTCCAACTCCCATGTGGCCTTTCGCCAATGGTTCGACCAACGAACTTTGAACCTTTTAATGGTTTGTTCGTGGTCTCCCTCGTTCTCGTATTGAAACTTCGGAGTGGAGTCTTCTCATATCTAAGAGACGGGTCGATCTCGTCACTCGGCTCCTAAAAGAAAAAATATGAAGGGTGTGGCGCGTACTTTTCAGCCAGGCGTAGAATACTTGTGCGCTTCCTAAATATGTAATATTGGGCCCACTCGCTCCATAATGAGGTGCAGGCCCACGTACAAAGGTTGGTTTATTAGCAGCGAGTTATTGCTGACCTCGTCCCACTATGACAGTGCCATTCACGGTCTTTTCTTAAGTTGGAATGGAGGGTATCTTTGTCGGTGCGGATCATTCAATGAGATGCACAGATTAGGTCTAAGTCGTGTTCAGACGTTCTGGTGACTAGCGTGAATTTTTTTTGGGTTACTATCTTCACTCATTGGTTTCTAGCTGAGGTGGAGTATGACATTGGCTATCGTTTGTCATTAGTGCTCTTTGCACTAGTCTCTGAAGTTTTGAGTGTATTAAGTTATAAATCCACGAAGGTAATTCTTGGCATTTCGTGGTTCCGGATGGTTATGTTCCGGAGTAAATACATTAATTGTAATTTTTTTTGTACTTCGTGATGTTATATATTGTATTTTCAGCATATTGTTCTCACGTCAATACTTGTATGGTCCTCCCCGCTTTTGCTAGGGAATCCACTGTTGTGTTTATACTGAGCCTTGCCTCCTTCGACATCCCATACGGGTATGTTCCTTGGCAATTAAGGCATTTTTTTGGTATATTTTATATCTTTTCTATTTTTCCATGTTGTTTAACAGGAGTATAATTGTGCCCTTACTAGTTCTTGTGTGGTTTATGACGTTGAACGTCGTATTTATTGGAGTGTGTCCTCTGGTGGTCAAGGCAGTTCGTATAGCCTGCCTACAATTTGTTCTCATCCTTTGAGTCCTATACGAGTTTCGCTCATCTGGTCTTGTCAAGGTATCTATTCCAAGGGTTGTTTATACTGGTTGCTCCTTTGTGCACCATATTTTAGTCGATTTGATGGTTAAGTTATTGTGACATTTGCTTAATAATTTAGGGCATCTGCTAGTGTGCTAGCTTGCCTGTCTTTTATTATGTATTGGTGTACATACGTTCAGCCCATTTGTGGGTAAAGAGGTATCGTTGTCCCTTAATTCGGGCATACAAGATTGTTACTTCATTTGGCAAAGTTTGTGTACTCTGTTGGAGAGTAATTCTCTTTATGCCCCTTTTATAGGTGGCGATTATTACCGTTTCATAAGTTCTTTTGGGTGCTAAGAATTGTATTGGTGTGAGCTATTATTTCACCTTATGAGGGTTTTAGTTATGTTTATTCGCCAATTTAATGGGTTTTCAAAGTTGCCATTAGGTTGACGATCGACTCTCTCCTCTTTTGAGAGGTTTCCTTTGATGTTATTGTGTGTTAACCATTTCTTTGCGGAGTTACAACTTAGTCGTGTTCTATTCAGGGTTTTTGGTGCTTCTAATCTCGTTGGTTCAATCAGAATTATTCTCTTTCATTTACACTAGGTAGTTCTTTGTACTGGTCTGGACCTGCATCACTGACCTTGGTATGAAGTTGACTACTTCTTGCGTTTCTTACACTACTTGTCTACATGTATGGGGTACCCTACTGATACATTACTACTTACTTGACTAATTCATAATCAAGTTCGTCGAGCCCACAAGCTCCTATGAAGTGCGGTCGTGCCACATCTCGTTTTGTATACTCGTAGTGTCCGTCTCGCGTTCGTGAAGTATTCTATTGTCGATCTCCCTCTATAATTCGTGTTGGGGGTGTTCCAAGGGAATTTCCTTTCGGTTCCCCGAGTTCCCAGCCCAATGGTGTGATTATGTATCTTTCATTCAACAGGTGTTGCGATATCTCGCCCTAATGGTAAAGTTTGCTTCTGAGTGGTACAAGGTGGTCTTTCTCCCCTGTCATTGGCTTCGTTATTGACATGATTTCACCGTTGTTTTAAAGAAATTTATGACTCCTCGTATTGATAAGGTATTGTTGTTTTATTGCTTAGTAAGTCCTTTGTTGGAGTTACTTATGTGTTGATTGTAATTACTGTCAGCTGGTTACCATGCGTGCATTTTGGCGCTTGTTCATTGTTAATTAGTTAGTAGATTACGCACGTTATTCTCAGTGCGTATTATAGTTCTTCGAACTTTACCCTATCCTTTGGTTTACACTATTTGATGTGATTCCTGAGCTTCATGGCGAAGATTTGTGTTTTCTTCCTTTTTTTTTTGAATGTCTCTATTGTGGCCTGGTTTTAACCCGTTCCCATTAATTGTCATGTCATTTTTAAATGTCGTTGTTCAATTGGTACACATCGGAAGGTAGTCGGGGATGGTATTTTCACTCTCCTGGACTTGTGTCCTTCTAAAGCTACATAGAGTACTTCCACTTAACTCGTGTTTTATAACATTTAGACTTGTTATCTTGCATCGTTGTTTAGGCTGTTTGTCATTGTTTAACTCATATAGTCATTTCCCTAACAGTCGCTATGCTATTAGACGACATGTCTTAAACACGCATTCCCTCTTTGTTACCTATTGTTTGGCGGAACGCCAATGGCGGTAGCCATTTCCCTTTCCATTCGGAACTCTCATTCAATGTTCGGTGTGATCAAATGTATTACCAATGTTTATTTGTTATTTGACATCTGTTTGTCCCTTGTTGGTTATGGCATTCCTTGTTATGGTTATTGCCTTAAATAGTAATCATTTAAGTGTTCAACTCCGATTCGCATTTAAGGTTGCGATCGGATTAAGTATTAATTGTGTTGTAATGTAACATTTTCAATGTTGGTCCTACTGAGGACTAGTATGTTCGTTTCTCTTTCCAATATTTGTTATGTATTGGCGTATGCCATTATGGGCGTAGCATTGCCCTAATTGTCTCGTGGTTATGTTCCACCATCATTATTTATAAGAATACATTTGGGAGTGAACTATGATTTCACGAGTATTCGTATTCGACACCTTATTCGTTAGATTGCATGTATTTAGTTGTCTGCAGCTTTTATACTTTTGTTCCTTGTTTATTTTTAATGTAATAAATTGTGACCACTTGTAGAGAGTATCGGGAATCATCCGACCCTGATGTGATCAGTATCAGTGTTGAACTATCCTTCCACCCCAATTTGTGTTCAGCTTCCCTTGACCTGTACCGGATCAAGTTCCACCTCCCACGTCAATGTTAAACCATCAAGTGATTTACCAAGCATGTTATAATGTTTGGCTCATAGGCCGATGTTATTGTATGATTATTGTTTAATGATTGTAGTTTGTTATGGGCTGGGGTATGCCCTTTAGTTGTTATGTTTGGACTCGTCAGGTCCTCCAATGGTTGCAGTTTTCGTATTCTAAGGGTTTTGTAACCCTTTGGTGACAAGTTGTAGTTATAGAGTATGTACTATACTTGTATGAATAGTTAGTGATTACCGGTAGTCATGACTTACACGGTCATGTAGAATCCAATCCTAATTGTCGTTATTCTTGTAGTTACAGCTGCAATTATAGTTACACTTATACTTATAATTGTAGTTGTAGTTATAGGAATGATTGTAGTTATGAGATTCGCTCTGACGTTGTATGAATGTTTGATGATTACCGGTGGACATGGCGTTGCACCTGTGGCCTACACGGTCTGTAAAATTCTGTTGTATTTATCGTTATAGTTATAGTAGTGATTGTAGTCATAATTATAGCCATAATTGTAACCATAATTGTAGCCATCATTGTAGCACTTGCTGTAGCAAGTGCGCGAGGTAGACGGAATTGTGAGTATAGTATTTGCTATAGCGCTTGTTGTAGAAAGCGCGCCTAGCAGGTTGAATCATCGCCTTCCGGAATTGTTTGCTTCACTGACGCTTCGGTCGTTTGAGTATGGTTTAGGTGATTAGCCTTGAAAAGGGTAGTATTGGAGTTATTTCGGTTCGTTAAGGTATGGCAAGTTTTCTAAGGTAATTCTATTTCTAGGTTCTTTGAGTTAGGCTATTTCTGAGTTTTGTTGAAAACTCCCTCATGGTAGGAGGAGGTTCCTGACGCATGTTCATGCAGTCAATGTATTAAGTTAAGGGTGTGCGGTTTCCTAGATCGCGCTGTGTACTAGTACCAGCGCCTAAGGTTCCCACAAAATTCGGGGTATTCTGCCCCTGGTGACTCTTTCCCCCTTCTAGTAGCTCGTATCGGCTGGGGTCTGCTCCACGTGGCTACCTCGTGGTGCTTCGGGTTCAGCAGATGGAGTACTCTTGTTATCCTTGGTACGACATTCCTTTCCTTGAGCGTTATGTTATAGTAATTTTAGGAGTTTCGCTCGTAAGCTCATATGGTTATTTTTAATGTAGGTCAGATTTTACTGAGTCTTCTAGGTTGTATCCGGTTAGAGCTATTCCCATTTTGAGAGAGACTTCTATGCATTTCTTGGTGACATCTATTACATTGCCTCTATTGGTGATACTCGAGATGTGGGCAGGGCGGGTGGGGTACTACTGTTGTTTCCCGGGATGTTCTTCCATCAGGCTAGTGCGGTGACTACCGTCTCAACGCTTTTCAGGGTTACAGGACCTCCATCACCCCCGACATGCCTCTTCTCGGCACCCGCAATGCGCTATGTCGTATTATTACTTGATAGTTTACCGTGTAGAAATCAATAACACAGATATGTCATTAAGGCTAATTTTGTTACACATTTAGCGTTTCTAAGACACTGGTTCGTTAAAGACCAGGCGGCTCGTACCTCACAAACGTTTCCCGTATTTCCCAAGTCCTATGCTCACTGTCTAAATCCTAATATCTCGTCATCAGAGCGGTACTCCGCTCTGATACCACTTTTGTAACACCCCACTCGATAAACCCGTAATAATCACTCTCGTATAATCACTCACGTAGCGTAATTAGAGGCGTCTCACAGCGGAAGTTAAACTACATTAATCCTCACTTGGGTGTCACATGCCATTACTCGCCCATGCGAGTAAAGAAGCATAACCGTAATCTAACAATGAACAACAACAACTAACCGCAGTGATGAACGAGATATTTATTACATTATCCTATATACAAACCAATACCTATGACAAGTGAGCATTTAAAGAGTTCCCAGAATTTCAATGTGCTAACCGATTTAATATTAAACATGCGATGATAAAAGTCGAGGTAGTCTACCCATATTCCCGCACTCCGGCTTCACGTCCCGATCCACAACCTGAAATGGGTTGGCCCCAAAAGGGGCTCAGCAAACTATATGCTGGTATGCTAAAGTGTAATCCTAGACCCTTTAGGTCACTTAGGTCAATTAGCCGTCTGAACATGAGGTTGATTACATGCTGGTTCATTTTACAGTTTATATACAGCAGTAAATAACATGCATAAGCATACAGTAATCCATCAAAGTGACAATCCATACATTACATACAATCCACGACATACCAGATACCATGTTCTATAAACAGTCATACAATGTACAGTAACATTCATACAAACGTGTAGTTACTTCCATCGAGATGTTAGTAGTTTTTCCTTTAAATTATGTTAATCACCATTTAGTCTTACTCTCAATACCATTGGGCGTCATGTTAGGACAACCCGGAAATAACCTTACTGGACAGTGGTCCTCCCGTACACACGAAGTGCTCATTGCCAAGGATCACTCGATCCCGGGGCTTCCACTTGCCTAATAAAGGCGTCCATGAATGGCCGAAGCCGTGTGCCAAAGTCGGCACCCTGGTCCAACAGTCTATCTAGGCCCGTCGAATATAGAGGGAGTCGGTCCGATACGGACGTTATACTCCGGTGATCACCAATGCGCAACCAACTAGTCGAAACTAATTGGATTCCCATACCATTTACCATAACCAACACTCTCCAATGTATGATTGATCCTTAATCAACTACCCTAAGTAAATACTTAGGTCTTGAAGAAATCTTTACCATTATTACCTTTGAAGTCTTATGTACTTCCCTAGACATAGTCTAGGTTAAAGTCATGTTCGGTATCAAGATCTAGAGATGGGGATCCCGAGTCTCATTCCTAAGTGTTTTACTTAGGTCAGTTAGGGATAAAGTTCCCAAATATTAGTATTCCAACCGCATAAACAATCATAGTAATATTGTCCGAAGACATCGCGCACAATAATAAACGCTTACAACCTTATAAATAATCCACACATTCATGCATAACAAACATATCGCTCTTGTCACATAGTCAATCAATACCCGAACCGAGGCTTCCCTCAGAGGTTCGGACCACACAATGAACATACCGTACACCGTCGACGCTCACGTAGTAACTCCCGCGTAGCCTCTACCGCTCACAATGCTCGTATATCAGCTCGTACCTCTGGTACATACATTGTTCTAATATCAGTATACAATTCAACTCACTTAACCATCCTAGACCAAGCTTTTACTTCCATCCCGTAGCCAACCCTTAGTTGATCCCTTGTTCAACTGAAAGTTTGTTAATCTTAGGGTTGTAGATTTCAACTACTCGTTATAGTTTACAAGTATGTATTTATTGCTACGATGTTAACACTTATTACAAGGAAGTTACGATTACAATTTGATTACGTATTGTCAAGTCGCATGCTTGTGGGAATAATGTTACGTATGTGCATGCATGACGTTTAAACATCTCGTTATATGAACTAATTTACATAGTTATATTTACGTACGTGCGCGGGCATTTATGCATATACAAGTACGCATATATTATAGTTGATGTTACGCGTTGCCATTTGTGTACCCTTTTACGTGCACGTAACATACTATGTATTGTATATGCTTATAACGTTGTTGTCGTTATTTTCATGTTTCACTTGGAATTGTATAATCCCATATGTAACTTGTTATTAATATTATACCCTCATTCCATGTTATAATCTCACATTATATTACTTATAGAGTTCCTCTTGTAATAAAATTCCAATCGTACCATATACTTCCAAAATTCACTAACTTAACCCATCATCTTATATAAATACATATAATGTATATTTATTCCTTAATAACTCCCTCATAATATATTCCTAATCTTATTAACTTATAATCCAAGGTTTTCAAACATTAATATATGCATATTATATGTATATAATTCCGAACAACACCTAATGTTTTCGGAAATCCCTATACCTTCCCTCACATGTTTCGATTATTTACAAAACCATCCCTTATATTATATTTGTTACATTCTTAACCTTATTATCTTATAACCCACAATGTTTAAACATTATGATACACATACATATATGTACTTATTTGCGAATAGTCCCACCACTTATTCTGATTTATTAGCTTACCCATATATTTCTCTTAATTATACTATAACCCCCTTTATTTAATAAACTTTTATTTAATACTTAAAACTTTAATATACATTTTAATTATTTAAATACCAAATCTAACCCAACATTCTTCTCAATTCCCAACTGATCAGTTTTAATACATCTTAACCCTTAAGTTTTGTTATTTATACTTTGGCCTACATTTATTTGTAATCTACGTACAATTTAATATCAAGATTTTATATTATGCACATTGATTTTATTAAATTCCAAAACCAACCAATATTTTCCCCGAATTCCGAACAACTCCAAGGGTTGTTCTAATCTCCTTTTCTACCCCGATTTTTGGTTATTTATAAAGTAGCCCCATAGGTTTTATAAAATTTGCATTTTAATACTTAAACTATATGTTATACTCCTTAATCAAATAAATCACATTACCAACTCATAATTTACCCAAATTCACATACAAACCCTTAAGGTCGTTTGAATTTCAATCCAGCCCCTAATCTTTCGAAAATTACATCATATACCCATAGAATTTTAAATTGCTACACATAAGCACTTAAACCATATATTATAATCCTTATTTAATTATATCATTAAACTCACCCAAAATTTCTTTTAATTCCCAAACAGACCCCTAGGGTCTTAATATTTATTTTTCCAACACCTATATTTTCGGTAATTATATAAACACTCCATTTCATTTCATAACTATTATTTTAGTTTTAATATTTCTTTAAATACCCAAAATAATTATTTTCATCATTTCAATTTGGTCAACCCTCACATGTGGTCAAGTTGACCACCTAATTTATCCCTTTGACCAGATTTGTTTTTATTTATGGAAATACCCCCCCATGATTTCCTAATTTTTACCATTAACCCCTAAATCCATAAAATTCATATGTTATGTTTACTACATATCTTTAAAATTATTCCTTTCGATTATTATTACCATTTCTCCCTAATTTCTCTAAATTATATTTTGACCCCCATATAAAACCCATTTAATTATTTAAAACATTTTTACAGGTTTTTTTTTAAATGTATTTACATCATGTAAAAATTCACAAATATACCAAATTTTCCTAATACATTCCTAGGTAATAATATTTACTAGAATTGTACATTTTACACCAGAAATTTATGTAACTTTATAAATCAGCCTATGAATTAATTAATGACTAATTAAGGCTCAAAATAATTATAATGAGGTGACCTAAATATAGCCTTAGAAATAGCATAATAATTATTTTAAAATGGCATCTAAATACCTTTAACATTATATCATAGCCTCGGTGTTGCATACTGTTTTCTTAAATTATTTTCCCACCATTTCTACACATATTTTATCTAAATAAATCGTATGTGTCACGGTTTATGCAACTACCCTTGCATATTACCAATTCACGTAGACATATATACATATACCCATTACTATACACATTAACCACTCAATTAAAACACATGTACATATATTTTCGGTAATATTCACCCAGCATTTAGCTAGCAGTTTGTAAGGTGTTAAATTGGGTATTAGCTCTTATTACCTTGTCTTAAATCCCAAGGAGGTTTCTCTTCAGCCATAGTAATTCCTCCTAGCTACAACTCCTCCACAGCCTAGTTTTACATACATTTATATCACGGTTAATACTCTCATAAATTCTCCAGCTTTATTATGCATGTTGATAGCAGATTTCTGGGTAATTTTCTTACCCTTTCTAGTACTTGATAACCTCCTGTAATAGGCTTTCACTTGCTGGTGGCCTCTTGTATTCTACAGAGACTTACAGGTGCTCTCGGACAGCTTAACAGAGAGGAAAGTTTCAGTGTGTATATATTTTTTTTTGCATTACACATGAAGGAGGAGAGCAGCCTAAGCAGTTCCAGTTTTTTTTTTGTTTACCTTGCATTAGAGCCCATCCATGGTGAGGCTTTGGTGCCGTTTCTGGCTCAACAAAGAGGACTGGAGTGAACTTCAAGCGTGGGTATAAGGAGGGCAGACAAGCAGCATTAAGCTATCATTTTCGGACTCACAAAACAGGGGAATGACAGTGGTGTTTGGAGCGATTTTCCCTTACCGTTGCAGATGGAGAAAGTCCTCCTCCAACTTGTGTAGTCTCGGTTGGTGTTTTGAAGCCTCCAGTGAGGAGGTTTTAAGCCTTGTAAGATGGGAAAATGATGAGGAGAGATGGTGGGTTGCATGCCTTGAAAAGAACTGAAGCAAGAAGGTGGAGAATTAGCTGGCAAGTACCGTTTTTTTTGTTGTTGCTTGGTCCACTGTTATTGCTGGTGATGAGCAGCAGTTTCTTGTGGATTTGGTTGCCGTGGAAAAGAAGAAGGAAGCTGCGACAGAGTAAGGTAGCATAATGGAGAATGGCCTGGCGAAAATTGGGAGTTGAACCCGTAAGAAACAGAGGGAATATGGCTGTGCTTACCCTTTTTTTTTTCTCCTCTACCGTTGTTGTCCTGCTGAGGATAAACCAAGTGAGTTCAAGCTAGGGGAGGCTGCCTTGTAATGGTGACAATGGAAGAGTAATCACTAGTAAGTAGTGCTGAGAAAATCGTGAAGAACAAGGAGCTGTTACCGTATTATATATTTTTTCTTTGTTGTCTTCCCTGCTGCTGTAGGTCGAATGGCAGAGAGTGGGTTCCCAGTTTTTTTGTATCAGTATGCTGATGTACGTGCTTAGACTACTAGTTCAGTTTGTATCAGTTTTTTTTTCTTGTTTTGTAATCTTAATGAGCAGAAAGAAGAAGAGATGAGGTATATTTACCTTGCCCTTTTGTTGTTCTTGGTGCTTAATCAACCGAAATAGAAGGGAGATTTGGAGGTGGTCTTTGCCATATTATGCAGAGGGGAATGAGCTGCTTATCATGGCAAGAATTAAGGAAAGTTCAGTGAGAAGGACAGCTAGAGTTCATGAGACAAAGGAAGGAGAAGGAGATGAGCTTACCGATTTTTGTCTGTGTTGTTCTTTTCCTATCTGCTGCTGTACCGGTGAGTATGGGAAAGAGAAGTCTGGTGTGTGAGATAAGAGAGGAAAGCTGGCGTGAAAGAAGGAGTGCTGGAAGAAAAGCCAATAGGGTATGGGGAAGAGGTAAGGAAATGACTTGTGTACTTGTAGTACTTTTATTTGTTGTTTATTTGCTAACATTGTTGTTTTTTTTTTCCTTCTTTCTAGTACATGTAGCCGGTTCAATGGAGATATTTGGGGGGAGAATTTTGAATTTTCCTTTCTTGATAATGTAATATACAAGTTGTATATACATAGCTATATTTATGTGTTAAATGGTGATTGTGGTATTTTTATTTAAATGTGTATATATGGTATATATTGTATTTATGATTTGTCTAGGCTATATATAAAATATTTATATGATTTATTGAGTGATACTAATAGTATATAATACATGTACTAATATGTTACATGTAATATTGAATTGGGAGTTGTTTTCTCTTTAATGACATTCTCCCTTGGTTAGAGATTTAGTGTATAATTTAATGTCCATTTGGACTATATATTTATACCATAATATTTGTAGCAATTATTGCTCATAATTTGATTTAATCCCTATTAATTAAGCTAATAATTATTTGGGGTATTTCAACTCCAATGAGTACTAGATAATACATTAACCCTAAGGAACAAACCCTAGGTTAAAAATATGCTTTAAGGTATTAAGGTGATTGTTTTACCTTGGTTTCTCAAGACAAGCTTGGATATGAAGCAAGAAGGACCTCCTCAATTCTTTGAAGAGTAGAAAACAAGCTAGAACAAGGCATTAAAATGAAGCCTCATGAGCATGTATTTTCGGTTATGAAGAAAAGTGATGGAAACCTAGATTTTCTTACACTTTCTTTACCTTAAGAGAATGGAGAAGCCAATGGAGTCTCCAAACTTGAATTTCCTCCTCTAATGGTGGTTTGGCTTGGCACCAAATCAAAGCTCTTGGAGTTTTGAAAGGATAGAAAGAGAGAGCTTGAGCTAACTAAGAAGAATATGTAATTTGTTATGGTTTTGGAGCTAAAATGAGTGAGTTGTGTGCAAGAGAAGGTGGAGCTAGCATGGGGAAGAGATTCACGTTAATGGAGAAGGGAGAGAGCTTGAGAAAATCATGGGAAACAAGAGAGAATGAAGAGGTGAGGAGAGAGGTGAGTAAATGAGATATTTATGTTAAAAGGGTGAATAGTACTTTTGCTTTATAAGTCTTTATTTGCTTAATGAGTCATAAAGGTGGTGACTCACCTTATAAGAAACCGGCCCCCATTAGTAACAAGGGGTACTTAAGTCTTTGTTGACCAAATATCTCACTTATATTGACTTATGTTATAAACTAGCTTAATTAATTTACTATTCATAAAACAAGGCACATTGTTGTGAAATTTTTGATTTCCCATTGATATAGACTTCCAAATGTGATACTATATAGTACACATGTTAATTAAAGAGTAATGATGGACATTTAGCCATTCAAAACTCATTTACAAGACAATTTTTCAAAAATGTGCTTTAAGACTCCTTAAAGCACATTTTGTGTTTTAACTTGTTTTCAAGCTTGGTTTTCTTTGGTAATTGATTTAAAATGACCATTAGGATATTACTAAGGTCTTAGAACAATATTTGGGTACTCACCCAAGTCTCTCCAAGCTTAGAGCACGTTTTTGCTTAAACTGCTCTTTTGGTATTTCCTTATATTTTCTTTGTTTAGAAATGTTTCTTAATGTTTCTAAGGCATTATTTAGCCTCCTTATATCTTAGTTTATCATCTAAACACCATATCTAAGTTTGGGGTATTTCAGTTTCTAAGCTTGGTTTTCTTTGACAACGGTTTTGTTGTGTTCCTTACATGATATTTGATCATGGTATCCAATTTTATATCATTTAGAGGTCATTAGACCTTTAAGGTATTCTTAGAGCACCTTTTTGCTCTACTTGACCTTGAAGCATGAAAGTGCTTGTTCTTTGTGTTGGAGTGTTGTCCAATGATTATAATATGTTTAATATTATGTTAATAAACTTAGGACAAATTTTTAGGTCCTAAGAAGTTCATTTGGGTATTTATTTACCCTCACCAGTCAAAGGGTGCAACACCTTGCTTTGTGTTGACCACTATTGTTCTCAGTTGACTTTTAAGGCATGTTTTGGCCTTAATTAATGTGATTAGATATTTAATCTATGTTTAATAAGTTTGGGGTATTTCAATGTAGGTGGTCGGGTCTCGCTAACTGACTTCAGCCAGTTCGTTTCCCTGGGCTGTGGCGGGTGGGCTGGTGCTCCTCCTATTTGAGTACCCAGCTGTGCAAGAACAGCAACAATCGTCTCTGTAACACCTGGAATCACGGGGTCACCGCCTCCACCTCTGCCAGTACCACGCCCTCTAGTTCCCCCAGACATCTACAGTATAGTATGTCACATAAATACTCGGTGATTCACCGTACAAAACCAGTAGATATTGTATTGCCTTTTAAGGCTAATATGTCACGCAATTTGCATTACTAGACACAATTTCTCTTAAAACGAATCGTCTCATACCTCACAAACATTTCCCTTAATTTCCCAAGTCCTAAGCTCACTATCTTAACCTATTTCCTCATCATCAGAGCGGTATTCCACTCTGATACCACTTTTGTAACACCCCTCTCCACAATCACGTAATAATCTCTCATGTAGCAATAAATAAAACGTCTTACAGCGGAAGATAAATAACAACATACAATACTCACTCGGGTGTCACCGGCCATTACTCGCCCATGCGAGCAACGAAGCCAAACTACATCCAACAACCAACCAAAACAAACTACTAACCGTCGTGATAACGAGAAACTCCTATACATCATACTAAGTCCATAAACCATAAACATCGACAAGTGAGCGTCTACCCAAACCTGAAAAATACATAATCTTACCATAATACAATTCACCATCTTCATTGCCATATAGACAACCTCCATGTGCAGCAATAATTAAAGTAAAACTCCAATTACCCTGTTCTCGCTCTTCGGCTTCGACAATAATCAACAACCTGTAATGGTGTAGTATCAGCGATAGACGCTGAGTATGCTGGGCCTGGACCCTAATGGTCACTTGTCATTTTAACCATCTTATTATTAGATCGGTTTCATGCTTTACCATTTTACAGTTATAATCAGTACTGTAATAAACATGTATAATATACATAATCATCCATCCAAATATTCATAAACATTAAATCATCCATCCAATCCAAACTTTCATTAATATCTCAAACAACAATTGTTTATCGAACGTATCGAGTACTAACAACATAATGTACAATGTACAATCGCCGTAGCGTTCACCATCCTTTATTAATTGAATTTAACCTGGCCTTCAAGGCCCCATCCATATGTACAATGTACAATCACCGTAGCGTACAGTTTCCATAGTTAATTTAATTTGGCCTTTAAGGCCCCATCCAAACCATGTTTAATTAATAATACCAGTTGGGCGTCATGTTAGGACAACCCGATAACCTCACCATGGACAGTAGTCCTCCCATACACACAAAGGTGCTCATTTCGCCAGAGGTCCAGAGGCCCCTGACTCTCTTATGTCTCGTAAGACATCCATATAAAGGCTGTAGCCACCTGACCCACGATCCAGTTTGGGCTCGTTGGGTATAAACGTGGAGCGGAATCCAATCGGAAACCCCTCAGTGATCACAAATGCGCAACCAAGTAGTTCGTAAACTACCGGGATTCCTCACCTCAACTCATACCATCTCTCTCTCTCATAATGTTTAAGATATGCTCTTAGTCTTATGGAGAATATAAATTATTAGTTAGCTGCCCAATGGGTCTCACGCATACCTGGAAGTAATCTAGGTTATATTCATGTTCGAGATCCATGCTCTAGAGACCGACAATGTCGTGACTCATCCCTAAGTGTTTTACTTAGGTTACCATATACTTAATATTAATACTATGGTATTATATCAAGTAACCGTCATGTTATCACATTAACGTATATGTATGTTTATATAAGTCGATCTACAGTCGACGTAGTGTTAGTCTCGTAGGACGCTCGTGCATAAATAAATAATGCAGTAACACTTAATCACATACATGTATCCACACACATAACACACAAGTTATATCAACCAAATCTGAGCCCAAGGAGCTTCCTTAGGACAACTCGGATCAAACCCCTTTACATACCGTTCACCATGACCTAGGATGCGCAGTGTAGTCCACTAGCTCGTCAAGCGTCCTTGTCTGAAGTATAATCTAAACGGTATTAAAACTACAAGTCAGTCTCCATGACTAACTACATCCGGTATTTCTGAATAACATGTAACCCCGACAGTTCATCCCTGTTTTCTACAGTTATTTGTTACGGGTTTCTCTAAACCGGTCGGCTTTGTTACTAAAACTCGTATGTCAAAATATTTCAACTGTTAAGTTTAATTCATTATTTTTCTTTAATCTTATCCACCATTAAATTTAGGTACATAGTCTATAGTTGCATGTATGCATACATTGTTATATTATATTGTACTATTTTTCCACCATCCATTATAATACATTGTATTATATTATCCATTATCTTAACAAATTATATTTGCATTCCAAAACTCATAACTTATAGTTTGTAACTATTTTTCATGTAATAACCACCACCATTATATCATATGGTTTCCAACCATAATATATACTCTTCCTTATATACATTATTCTTGTGTATGTATATATTTACCACGTAGGTAAATTTCGTGAGTTTAATAAACTCTTATATTATTTGTTACATTTTATCATCTTATATTAGATGATTATTCTCATTAGTTGTATTATATTTTACAACTTATATTAAGATTATTATCCTAGTATTATGTAACATTTTATGTTGTATATTTACAACTCCCAAGGTTTAATCAATAAATACCTTAGTTAATAAATCCTATTTATTTATAGTTTGTCACATTATTTAATGTGAGTATTCTTACTTGTATTAATTCCATTTAACCACATTCTTACCATATAATTGTTATAACATTTATAACATTATAGACCTTAGTCTAAAATTCATTTTCCAACCCTTAATATTTTGGTACAGCCCTTGAATTTATTTGAATTCTATTTTGACCACATAACATTATGTAATGTTATTCCATATGCTAATATCATTTGATATGATATTTTTATTTCCTTTAACTTATAACCTATAGTTTTTTACATAAAACTATTATATATTGCCGCATAGGCATATATATTGAACCTTATTCTTTTCCATAAACCATAGTTTCCTTTATTTACAAAATCACCCCATCATTTATACCATGTTATATATACCATTTAATATAACATTTCTAACTTAAAAAAAAGTATAACCTATGGTTATTTTATTTAATAACCGAACAGACCTCAATATATATTTTGTATTTCCTTTAGGCCCAACTTATAACATATAGTTTAATAATTCATTAAAACTATATATTATACACATATCTTATTAAATACCCTTATATAAATATCCTTATTAACCCATATACTTACGGTATTTACCATTCCACCATCTATATTTCTCCAAAGTGTCATAATGACATAATAACTATATATTATACATATATAGTTCATTCTAATTCCAAAATCAACCCAATAAATTCCTAAAAATTCCTAATAGCCCATGGGTGTTTATAATACCATTTCACACCCTTTTATTTTCGGTAATAACATATTCACCACATATGTTATAAAATTGTTACAATTAAATACTTATCTTATTATAAAGCCTTAAATAAGTTATTTAACTTATCTAATTTGGTCAAAACCTACCATATGGTCAAGGTTGACCACCTTAATATTTCCTTGACCACCAATTCCCAATAATTACGGTTTGCACCCATACTTTTTAGAAATTACCATTTAACCCCAAAACTTTATAGAATCTTATAATTTTTATATAAACTCTTTTAAACCTCTAAATTTTGGCCTTATTAATATATAGCCCCCAAATTTAATTTAATTACACCTAATACCCCATTTCTTTTCGGTAATGCATTTTCACCACTTAAACTTAATTAAAAGCTTATAAATGCATAAATAAAATGGCCTAAAGTACATAGCCTTATTACAAACATTGGCTTACAAAATAAATTACACATAAATGTTCAAAAATGCATTAAACTTTCGGCCTCTCCCATATCTTTCCATTAATTACCAATTTTCCACATAATGTCTTAAATTTGACAATTATGCTTGTTTAATTAGTTATAAAATTTACTAAACCATTCCTTAATCACCTAAGGTCAAAATAAGACCTTATTAACCATGTTCACTCACGGCATATACATATACATATGTATAATTTACATATTAATATACCAAGTGAAGGTTTAAGTGATTTATACCTTGTTTTTGCTTAGATAAGGCCTTGTTTGGTTCGGCCAGCTTAGGAATAAAATTTCCATGGCTTCTTTTACATGTTTTCAAACAGAAACCAAGGCATAGTTAGTCTCCAAGCAAGATCTAACCATAAGAAGGGTTTTAATGTATATTTCAAGGTAAGATTTACCTTAGAACAACAAGGTAAGTACAAACAACAAGGTAAGTACAAACAACAAGGTAAGTACAAGTACTCCTCGGCCTGTTTTTACAGAAGAGTAAGAGCGTCAAAGAGCTACTAAACCAAGGCTTAAAACCGGTATAACTCAGATTCGAAGATGGCTAATTTTTACCTTGTTTAAGATGCCAAAAATGGTGTTTTTGGCTTGGATCTGGCTATACCTTGAAGCTCTTGATAGATCCACTGAATAAGTATGTTAAGAAGAAGATTATAAGGCTAGGAGAACAGGTTTTACAACCAGATCTAAAGAGAATCAAAAGATAAGTGCTTAAAGCACATTTTTGTACCTTAAGAACAAGTTTGGGTTTCTCCACCTTCTTCCCTTGTTATGGCCGAGATTCCTCCTTCATTTAACCTCCAAAACAACCTAGATCCATGTATGGAAGTGGTTGATGCTTAGATCCACCGAAAGAGGAAATATTCGTGAAGAAATTGAACATAAAATAACTAATTAAGCTTACCTAGGTATCAAGGTGTTCTTGTATGTTCTTGGTGTGTTAGCCACGACTTGGAGAAGCCAAAGAGAGAGTAGAGAGGCCTTGCCTTGGTTGGGAAGCAAGGAAAATGAGAGATTAGGTCAATTTTGCCTTAAAACCCTTTTTTTGACTTGTTTATTGTTTTTGGTGATTGATGACTCACCAAGCAGGTTGGCATCGATAATTGGAGGGGCTGGAGCCTCTCAAGTGGAGCCTCTCACGTTTTTTGAAGGCTGAATTAATCAAATAAGGAGCCAAGGTTGAATATTTACATTATTGTATTGTAAAGGCAAAAGTGGTTCCTTAAAACATGGAAAGGTGTTGGGACCTTGTTTCTTGGGTTGTAAGTGGCAATTTTTAGGCTCCATTTCATGTGGATGTCTACCTCATGTGGTCCAAGGGGTCAAACTTTGACCTCTTGACCATTCTTAGTCAATGTTGGCTCAAACGAGCCCCCTTTTAGGGTTTTATTAATATTTTAATATTAAATTTGTAAAAATTTGTAAATTTCTGGAATTAAATTCCTAATATGATATAATATGATATATTATCATATTTAAAGGTAATTATGACCTCTAAGCCCATTAAAAACCAATTTAGAAGGCAATTACACAAAAACGTGCTTTAAGGAGTTTTAGCGCACATTTTGTGTCGCAAGGTGTTTCTGAGCTTGGTTTTCTTTAAGAACGGTTTTGTTGTGTTCCTTAAATGATATTTGATCAAGTTATCCAATATTATATCATTTAGAGGTCATTAGACCTTTAAGGTTTTCTTAGAGCACATTTTTGCCCTTCTTGACCTTGAAGCATGTAAATGCTTGTTCTTTGTGTTGGAGTGTTGTCCAACAATTTTAATATGTTTAGTAATGTGTTAGTAAGCTTAGGACAAAGTTTTAGGTCCTAAGAAGTTCATTTGGGTATTTATTTATCCTAAACAGTCAAAGGGTGCAACATCTTGATTTGTGTTGACCACTGTTGTTCTCAGTTGACTTTTAAGGCATGTTTAGGCCTTAATCAATGTGATTAGATATTTAATACATGTTTTATTAGTTTGGGGTATTTCATTTAGGTTTTAAATTCCGCTGCGATGTTTTTATTTTCTACTAGGATTCGTGTTAGTTAATATTGTAATAGGGGCGTAATTAACGGGGGGTGTTACAAAATTGGTATTAGAGTGGAGTTCTGCTATAATGACGAGAAGCTATGTTAAGACAGTGAGCTTAGGCCCAGGAAAGTACGGGAAACGTCTATGACGAACGAGCTGACTTGTTCTAATGTAATTACCTTCTTATGACACAAATTGCGTTATTTACTAGCAGCCTTAGAGCAAAAGTACATGGCCGCCTTTGATGCCATGGAACAGAAACATAGGTCAGCCACTAATGACATGGAGGCTAAGTATGTCACCATCATCGAAGAGCTGAAAAGAAAAATCAATTCCCTTGAGGTTGGTCATCAGGAAAATATTCCGGGGAAGACTGTCGACTCTGGGAACGAGCGCGACTACATTGAAATTAACTCTATTGGGGCCCAGGATGTGCAAAGATTTGTAGGGGAAGCTGCCCTAGACCACCAACTAACTACGGAACTCAAGAAAGCTCTGAAAAGGATCGAGTGCATGGAAAAGGCTAGCAAGCTAGCTGGTTTCGATTACTCTTCTATGGCGTCATTGAAATACCCCAAACCTTGATATGTGGTTTAAATATCAAATTATGGTATGTAAAGGCTAAAAAGTG
This sequence comes from Limonium bicolor, assembly GCA_023374045.1. Taxonomy (NCBI): domain Eukaryota; kingdom Viridiplantae; phylum Streptophyta; class Magnoliopsida; order Caryophyllales; family Plumbaginaceae; genus Limonium; species Limonium bicolor. Next base: position 311,242,213 of record CM041780.1, read on the forward strand.
CCTTAGTAACATCAGTGAACAATTTAAACCATAATAAATGCAATAAAGCATTAAGACACAGTTTGAGCAAAAACATGCTCTAAGCTATGAGTGAACTTGGTTAGGACCCAGAGAGCCTACCAAGACTTGATAACATTTAATTATGATTTAATAAGGCCAAACAAGTCCTTAGGAAACTTTGGTAGACAATGAAACCAAACAAAACACAAGGTAATACCTTAAAGTCAATATGAGCAAAAATGTGCTCTAAGCTTGGGATGAATGTGTATAAGACCTAATGGTCATACCTATACCTTATTTATATGTTAATGAACATATTAAATCAATTACTAAAGAAAACCAAGCTTGAAAACAAGTTAAAACACAAAATGTGCTTTAAGGAGTCTTAAAGCACGTTTTTGAAAAATTGTCTTGTAAATGAGTTTTGAATGGCTAAATGTCCATCATTACTCTTTAATTAACATGTGTACTATATAGTATCACATTTGGGTGGCCATATTAGTGGGAAATCAAAAATTTCACTTCTATGTGCCTTAGTTTGTGAATAGTAACTTTTTAAAGCTAGTTTGTAACATATAATGTTATAAGTAATTAAATTGGTCAACAAAGACTAGTATACCCTCCTAGGTATAATGGTGGCCGGTTTTTGTAGTGAGGAGTCACCAAGTATGTTAACTTGTTAAGTAAATAAATGTGACTCATAGTTACTATTTGCTTTAAGATATAAATATCTTCAAAAGTAAGTTCTATCTTCATTCTCCCTTCCTTTCCTTCATTTCCCACGGTTCCAAACACCACCACCAACCTCTCTTCTTCATTCTCTCTCGGTGATACCACTACCTCCATTAGAACTCAAGCTTTGAACTCTTGTCAAATCTTGCTCTCTTGTCCAAATCAAAAACAAACACCACCATTCTCTTAGTTAAGCCAAGCTCTACAATCTTGTCTCTTCAAAACTTCAAAACCTCCATTTCGGTGCCAAGAGAAACCACCATGGGAGGAGCTTGAGCTCACCTTTTCACATATTCATGCTCTCCTTTGCTTCAAGGTGAGGAAACTCAAAGAAAATCCATGTTTCCTTCATGTTTTCATGTTGTCCGAAAATTCACCATTAATGGAGCTCTTATATTGCCTTGTTTTAGCTTCATTTGAATCTTCCAAGGGCTAGGAGGAGTCCTCTCTTGATACTTATTCAAGTTCTCTTCCAATTCCAAGGTAAAACAATTACCTTAATGTGTTAAAACAATATGTATAACTAGGGTTTACAATGAGATGAAGCTTAAAGCTTGAATACTCATTATGTTGTTTGTACAATGTATAGAACTTGACAAGGAATCAAGTACCCCACCGGTTTGTAAGGAAACAAGAAGGAAATTTGTGAGGAAAAAAGAGGTAAACAAACTATCTCAATGTGTTTTAATGCCTTAGGAGAAATAAGCTTATGATGCTTGTTAAAACTACCTAAAGAGCAAATGGTGAATGACCTAGTGAAGTGTTCTCAAGGAGACTAGTAAAAGAACATATGTTTTGGTGTATGTACTTGCAGGTCAAAGGCATTAATTATGTGGGAAATTCAGTGTTTAAGGCTTATGCAATTTAAGGGCCTAAGAGCCATGCATTTAAGGGCCTAAGTGCCAAGCAATTTAAGTTATGCACTATATTGTGATGTAGTGCTTAATGTGTGAAGTTTGTGTATAAAAGTGTGTTTGATGGATTTTAGGTATTATTGAATGAATCAAGGTAAAAACCTAAGTGTTTGGATGTGAGTATATACAAGAGAAACTATGGCCAAATTTGGGAAGATGTGTAAGAAGTTCTAAGTGTTTTAAGTGAATTTTGGTGAACTAGGAAGTGTTAAAAGTGAATGAATGTTTACTTGAGAAGAAAACATGTGTTAAGGTGATTTGGAGTGATGTAAGGATTTAGGTGTTGTCTTGAAAGTTCTAGGAATTCAATGGATGTTTGTGAATGTATTAAAGTCTTGGAGGAGTTGTTTAAGGTTAAGGTAAGGTTGGTGTTCAAGGAATAAGTGATGTTTAGGTATGATGTGAAAAAGGAGATTTAGTTAGTAAGAAAAGAAGTTGAGAGGTGATGATAAGGTGTAGAGGATACACCTTGGTATTGTGGTCATTATAGGTGAAATGCCACCTAGGAATCATAAGGAGAAAATATTGTAAGTGTTAGGAATTTTGTGGAGATATAAGTAAAGGTTTAAGGAATTAGGAAAAATAGTTTTGTGAGTGTTTAAGAATATCTTAAGGGTGTGTTTGAAGTGCCAAATGATGTTAGAACACATTAAGAGGCCTTAGGAGAAGTTTGGTGAAGATTTGGCAAAGTTTGGGTAAGTATAGAAGGCGACCGACCCAGGGGCCGACCCAGTTTGTGGGTCGGTCGAGCCTCTGTTTAATGTTAGGGATGTGTTCGGTAATGGTCCGACCCAAAAGGGTGGGTCGGACATGGGTCGGTCGGTCAAGTTTCAAAGGTGGGAAAAGGTTCGCACATGGACCGACCCAGAATGGTGGGTCGGACGTGGGTCGGACGGGCATGTTTGTAAGGAAGTAAAAAGGGGTCTGTAATGGACCGACCCAGCTGTGGGTCGGTCGGTGGGTCGGTCGGACCAAAAACATGGTTTAAGGTTATGAAATGTTATGTGATGATGGGGATTGGTAGGTAATGATGTTATAAGAATGTTGAGGACATATTAGGTGAGTTTTAGTGACAATAAAATGGGCTAAAAGTTGTATTAAAATGTGAGAGTAAAACAAGTTAAAAATGTTAAGTTATGTAACTAAGTTAACGGGAAAAAAAGTTAAGCATTGACATTAAATAAACAAACATGTTACCCCAATGTTAATAAAAACACGTGTGATGTTAACAGTTGTTCGAGAATTGCTCGAGGAACATAAATGGACAGGATAAGTGGACTCCGGTGACAGGTATGGTTTTCTTGCAACCTGTGTCCTAACGGATTACACCGGCTTGTGTGCCAATGTGTTTTTCTGTATGTTTGCCACGTTATGATATAAATCATGAAGCGAGTTTACAGTCATTATTGTTATTGTATGTTTACGTGCCGATACCGGTAACCTCTAATGCGCTTGAAGGGCTAGTTAACCACTATTAGGTAAACGTAAGAGAACGGTATCCGGTAATAACGTTTCCGACTTAAGGAACGTTCTAACCACGGCTATGCGTGAGTTGGTTATGTGATGTTTGTGTGTGATGTTTGTATGTGAGCGTATGACTCTCTTTTCCCTTGTGTATGTCTGACAAGACTTAACTCAATGTTTGTGATTGTTTAATAAAGTTCAAAGATGAACTTCTAATAAGTGCTAACGGGGGGAATGAGGAGTCCGGTCTGTTCCGGCCACGCGTGTGAGTATGGGGGTCGTTGTCATAGCAGGTTCGATCCTCTCTGTATGTATTGGTTGTTTTCCAATTTGGTTCCCAACCTACCCTTTAGCTTAACCAAGGCTATTACTGACTCACGTCGGGCCACAGGGGCATACTATTGTTATGTTTGTTTCGGTGTGCTTGGATCACTATATCCGAGACACCTTGTGTTAAGTTAACCGTTCATTTAACGAGACGGTAACGAGTTATGTAACGAGCTTATCATGAGACTGGCAACATTCTCTAGGCTCACCAGTGTGTAAACAATGTTTGGGTCGGTTCCTAAGAGAACCATTCCCGTGTGTTATGTGTTTGTGTGTGATGCAATATTTATTGCGGTGTTATGTTGTGCACATGGAAACGTGCAAAGTGTTGTTAAGTGTTGTTATGTGGTGTATGTTATATGTTGTAAAAGGTGAAGTGTGTGGATCATGGATATGATTCCCAGTTTGTGATAAGAGACGTTTAAGGATAACCCGAATTAAGGGTATGTGTCGTCTATTAAGGAAGTAGCTACATTAAAAGGAGCACTCTAGGGATGGTGATTACCATGAGTGACTCATTGAGTAGGATGTATTATCCGATTATTGAGCCCATTGAGGCGAAATGTTAAGTGTTGTGTGTTTTGTTATGTGATGTGTGTTCGTTGTTACATGTATGATTAAAATATAATCAACCGCATGCTAAGACGACAAGTAGTTGTGCGTGGCCCGATAGCATGTGGGCTGCGGGATTACCATACCAGCAAAGGTGCTGAGCCCCTTGGGGCCACCCCTTTCTCTTCTTTTCCTATTTCAGGTACGAAGTGCTGGAAGCCGTTCGAGAGTAGGACGGGTAGTCATTGTACATGGGTAAACATTTAAGTGTGTATATACAGTAGGTGTAGTAAGACCGATGTTGTTGTCGGCACCAGTTTATAAATACTCGGTATAGTTGATAAGGTGTATGTTGTTGTTGTTGTTGTTAATGTAAAGGAATAACAATGTATAGTCGCTCGAGAATTTAGCCCATCAGACCGGTACATTGTGTATGTATTAGCCTTGTTAGCCACGTGGGTGGCTAACGGCGTGTAACACCAACAAGTTAAGTAATGTGATGAGGTTGTTCTTCCGCTGCAGTTTGTTGTAAGAATGTTAATGTTGGATGGGGTGTTACAAAAAGTGGTATCAGAGCGAAGTATCGCTCTGATGACTGAATTACCGAGCTTAGGAAGTACCGAGTTAGGATTTAAGTACTTTGGGTTAAGGGTTGAGTGATAGCGTGAAGATACGCTAGATAGGAACTACCAGTGCTACTGGAAACCTACAATATCCATCCCACCCTCCACAACCCTGTTTGATAACTTGGGAAACAACGCCAGAGAGATGGAAGTCCTCTCATACTCGGGAATACCCGATCTGGCTGTTATTAAATACCTTTAGGGTACGGAGAACCTGTCATACGGTAATCCCGAAAACTGGGAATCCCGGAGACGGTCTCCATCTGAATAATGTTACCGCATTTCATAGCAATGAATGAAGGATCTTGTGTATGGAGAATAGAATTTCCGGCAACTGTCGACATGCAGAGCAGTCGAGAATAACCAGCTTGCAACGCACCAACTGTGCAACAGGCAAGAAGTGGATTAGTGAAACCCGAGACGAGTGTCTACGGGACCACAGTTAATAAATAACACACCCACGGTGTACCAACCGGCAAGGGGACTACAACGTAGTGCCCAAATACGTGGAACGGGTTACAAGAGAATACAATATTAAAGTAAAGGGGTCTTCCAGAATGGGAAACACCCTAGTTAGTGATTATTATGTGAATACAGTGAGAAGTCACCTAGACAATTATTACCAAACAGTAAGATCAGTGAGGGCCAACAAGGCCACTGATGACAGTGCGGGTAAAAACAATACCACAACCGGTATGTGTTAAACCGATAGCCAGTTAGCATGGCGCACTTGCCATAGCAAGTGCTGCTATAATAGGGCTGTTCGGGAAATTTATAACCACTACGAGTACTTGGAAAAGTACAATAAAGTTAAATATGATTGTCATAACAGTGGAAGGGCTTAATAGCCTAACCTCTGTAATGTAAGTACACCAGTCAGCAAGAAGCTAGACTAGTTAGGTAAGAAGATGTTGTGAAAACCATGAAAATTTTTCTTTCAACCCAGATTTATTCAAACCCTTTTCTTTTCAAACTAAATTTTCTTTCAACCCAACGCTTCTTTCCAACCTTCTTTTAAACCAAACCAATAAAACCAAGGGCAATTGGCAAGGATACAACAGTGGAAGAACTTTCCCTCGATTAAGTTCGGGAAGTAAGGAATGAATATTGTCACGGGACAATATAAGGGAGTTGACAACAGAATACTTCACCTAGGCGTGTGACGGACCACTACAAGTGTACCAACTGTGTTGTGGGACGACCGCACTCGATAGGAGCATGTGGGCCTGACAGACCTACTTATGGGTTAGTTGGGTAAGTAGCAATGTATCAGTATGATACCCCATATATGTATACGAGTAGAGTCCGAAACACGGGAAGTAGTCGACTCTGCTACGGTCAGCAGTATAAATCAAACGAGAGCTAAGGATTACAAGGAATAGTTGAAGCTAAGGAATTCAGTTAAGTTAACGAGACTAAAAGGATTAGTGAACTCCTTTCAAGGAAATGTTTAAGAGTTAGGAAGTGCGAAGGGCACAAACTGTTATGTAAAGACATCACATATGTCTTAAGGATCCTTAGGGATAAACATGTTAGCTGGAACGGTGACCCAGCTTGTACATGGCAAGCCAAATGCCTAATGTGGACACATTAATGTGCAATAACGGGATGAAACTCCCAGAATGAGTACCTACACTACCAGGAAAATTTATCTTCACAGAAGAAGATAATAACCAGTAAAAAACGCGAAAGGCGTAGCTAATGGAATGTACCAATAAGTGAGCCAAATGTAATGGCATAACTTAGCAACGCCCAGGAGCAATCCTTGAAGGGTGTTCGCATCAACAATTGTTGAACAATATGACATGACGAAACACAAGGTTGAAGTTACAACCCAGTTTAGACATATAAGCTGTCAGAGACGAACTGACAAACCTAAGGGCATCCCATGAAAGGAAACGGAATACGATGACCTTGTCATGGAGCTCAAATAATAACATCCAAAGCATGTAATGTGTATGGAGAAGTACATGTGTGTGGACGCCTATAATGAGCCCAGCTCAAGGCAAATAAGGCTTATAATCCAAAAGCAGGATATATCATATAAATTCGATTGATGGTAGAAGTTTATGTTGTATAAGCGAATAGAGTGGTAAACGAACCACTGCATTAAGAGTGGGGATACCTCTCGACATTGTGACACCGCGGGAGCGTAGGGTAGTTATGTGGATCAAGTTCAAGAAATATGTAAGGATGGATAACGTTATTATTGAGAGAGAGCAGTTAGCTTAATAGCATGTGTATAAAGTGAAACACCGAGCTGAATTATGCCGGTTTGTGACTCGAATGATCGATGCTCAAGGAGCATTCAGTGGTCATCCAAATGAGGGATGAACCATAATATGAATAATGTAAATTTATGTGTGGAAGCTAATGTGACAGTAAATACTATGTGAGTTAGTGTTATACAATAAGTGAGAGCACGGTGCGCAACAAGCGACCGTGTATAAATGTTGTGAACGATAATGTAACAGATAAGACCAGTTATGAGTTAAACTCAGTGGAGATGCAAGATAAGTCATATTAAACAGACTGGGCAATAAGCCAGTGGTAGGTACTGTGTGATGAAGAACTCAGTGTGAATTCCATGGCGAATCGCATAAGGGATTTACTGTCAAGAGTTTACGCCTCTGCACTCTGTATGACTGAGTGTTTTGGTATTGCTCTTGCGCAGTAATGATGTCGAATGAGATAGCTAGGAATTGGAAACATGTTGATTGTGGACAAATAATGTTATAATGGCCGATGCATAGGAAATGCAAGGCCGCACAATAAAAAGTACTTGTACAAAACCAAACGTGGAGATATGATTAACAGTAAGTGACTACAGTAGCACTAACTGTCAAATATCGGTATGGAATATACCACAAAGGTTGTAAATAGCTGAGAGAGCACTACACACTAGGTAGTAGCTCAATCTCAACCGACAGTAAGTCGGAAGGAAAAAAAAAAAAAAGTCAATCATTGTGAAATACATAGCTGTATACACAGTAAATTGTATGGAAGTGGATAAAAAGTTTATAACTCACCGAATTCGCTCAGGGTAAAAGATACCGTGCGTCGGTTGAGAAACCATTGTACCAAGATGAAGGTGACAATTGGGATGTACAATACAGTAAGAATAACAAAAAGGGAGCAATTAAGCTCTACAGTTATTAGAGTTTCGCAGCAGAAACTAGTGAACCAGTGATTCAAATGTACAACGTGAATAACGAACATGAGTGAATGGCTAATTATTAATGCCTAAAAGCTCACAGGCCAGGACCGAAACCGGTTATGAGTTACAACTCCAATGAGAATTCTTGGTTTAGGGACTAAACCGCCAATATGGCTAAGATCCTCTAATCAGAATCCATTGTGTAATAGACCGCGTGGAAGTTAAAACACTTCACGACGGCAGAACATTTAAGCCAATGTTTAGTGATTGATTACGTGGGCGTAATCCTTTTAAGGGGGGGTAGAGCGCAAAACCACTTGGTGTATATTACCGTACAAGTGTACGTAGTGTATGATTTATATTGTGCATAGCACAAAATATTGTTTGTTTTGATGATTGGTGTGTGTGTTACGTAAAAACACATTCATTCATGGATTAATTGTGGTAATTGCGCACAGATGATGCGAATACCATTGTGATAAGTGTGTGTGTTTGTTAACAGTGTGTGTGATTGTACAAGTGTGGGAGTAGATAAACTCCGGGGGAACAAAACCCCGACAGTGATAAATGTAAAACCAGGTGTTGTATTTTGGATAAAATATATGTGTTGTATTTTTGATAAAATATATGTATATATATATATATGTATACTTTATAGTGATGCATGAAAGGGCATGATACCGATATAGAACCTAGTGAGAATAAGATTCCCTAGGCAACAGGATTAAAAGTGAATGGAGGTAACTGATAGACGGAGTTCTATCCTTTGGAGATGTTGTGATCATGACTAGAATGATTCAAAAGATAGAAAATTGGAAATGAGTGATTTACTTGATGCTTGAAAATGAAGTGGGAGGTGGAACTTGATTTGCTTGCGATCAAGGGAAGCCGAACACAAATTGGGGTGGAAGGATAGTTCAACACTGATGCTGATCACATCAGGGTTGGATGACTCTTGAAACTCCTATAAGTGGTCACGAATAACCACGCTAATAAAAGAAGCAAAGAGCTTAAGTTGGACTTGGAGGGTGTGTGTTTTCAAAAGGATTTAAATTGGTATTTATAAAACGTTGGTGGATACTTTGCATAATTAAAGTCTTTTACTTAACCTCACAAGGAAATTTTAAACTTATGTGAGTTTTAATCTCCTAAAGGCACGGGGACGGAAGGGTCCATCGCGACCGTGTTCTGCGGGACACAGTATATATCAAGGATATTTTGATTGCTATACGTGCTCTGACATGTGTGTGGTATGTGTAATGAATGTTGTTTTGACTTGGATTTCCTAAAGTGTATACTATCAAGGCCTATGAGTCTAATGTGTGGTGTTACATGGACCTATGGTCCAAATGTTGTTTGTTACCCAAGACCAGTGAGTCAAAGGGGTGTTATGTATGTGTAAGTGTTGTTAAGATACCCGGACCATAGAGTCCGAGGTTATCATGTGGATAGTTATGTTATGTGTGGATGTGAAGGTGCCCGGACCATCAAGTCCGAGGTTGTGATGTAAAGTGTGTGTTGGTTAAGGAAGTTATTTCAAGTGATTACTGTGTTCTAATCTAATGAACATGTGAAAAGTGTGAACTTCGAGGACGAAGTTCTTTTAAGGGGGTTAGACGACTACCCCAAACCTTGATATGTGGTTTAAATATCAAATTATGGTATGTAAAGGCTAAAAAGTGCCTTAGTAACATCAGTGAACAATTTAAACCATAATAAATGCAATAAAGCATTAAGACACAGTTTGAGCAAAAACATGCTCTAAGCTAGGAGTGAACTTGGTTAGGACCCAGAGAGCCTACCAAGACTTGATAACATTTAATTATGATTTAATAAGGCCAAACAAGGCTTAGGAAACTTTGGTAGACAATGAAACAACAAAACACAAGGTAATACCTTAAAGTCAATATGAGCAAAAATGTGCTCTAAGCTTGGGATGAATGTGTATAAGACCTAATGGTCAACCTATACCTTATTTTATGTTAATGAACATATAATCAATTAATGAAAAGGAAAACCAAGCTTGAAAACAAGTTAAAAACAAAAATGTGCTTTAAGGAGTCTTAAAGCACGTTTTTGAAAAATTGTCTTGTAAATGAGTTTTGAATGGCTAAATGTCCATCATTACTCTTTAATTAACATGTGTACTATATAGTATCACATTTGGGTGGCCATATTAGTGGGAAATCAAAAATTTCACTTCTATGTGCCTTAGTTTGTGAATAGTAACTTTTTAAAGCTAGTTTGTAACATATAATGTTATAAGTAATTAAATTGGTCACAAAGACTAGTATACCCTCCTAGGTATAATGGTGGCCGGTTTTTGTAGTGAGGAGTCACCAAGTATGTTAACTTGTTAAGTAAATAAATGTGACTCATAGTTACTATTTGCTTAAGATATAAATATCTTCAAAAGTAAGTTCTATCTTCATTCTCCCTTCCTTTCCTTCATTTCCCACGGTTCCAAACACCACCACCAACCTCTCTTCTTCATTCTCTCTCGGTGATACCACTACCTCCATTAGAACTCAAGCTTTGAACTCTTGTCAAATCTTGCTCTCTTGTCCAAATCAAAAACAAACACCACCATTCTCTTAGTTAAGCCAAGCTCTACAATCTTGTCTCTTCAAAACTTCAAAACCTCCATTTCGGTGCCAAGAGAAACCACCATGGGAGGAGCTTGAGCTCACCTTTTCACATATTCATGCTCTCCTTTGCTTCAAGGTGAGGAAACTCAAAGAAAATCCATGTTTCCTTCATGTTTTCATGTTGTCCGAAAATTCACCATTAATGGAGCTCTTATGCCTTGTTTTAGCTTCATTTGAATCTTCCAAGGGCTAGGAGGAGTCCTCTCTTGATACTTATTCAAGTTCTCTTCCAATTCCAAGGTAAAACAATTACCTTAATGTGTTAAAAACATGTATAACTAGGGTTTACAATGAGATGAAGCTTAAAGCTTGAATACTCATTATGTTGTTTGTACAATGTATAGAACTTGACAAGGAATCAAGTACCCCACCGGTTTGTAAGGAAACAAGAAGGAAATTTGTGAGGAAAAAAGAGGTAAACAAACTATCTCAATGTGTTTTAATGCCTTAGGAGAAATAAGCTTATGATGCTTGTTAAAACTACCTAAAGAGCAAATGGTGAATGACCTAGTGAAGTGTTCTCAAGGAGACTAGTAAAAGAACATATGTTTTGGTGTATGTACTTGCAGGTCAAAGGCATTAATTATGTGGGAAATTCAGTGTTTAAGGCTTATGCAATTTAAGGGCCTAAGAGCCATGCATTTAAGGGCCTAAGTGCCAAGCAATTTAAGTTATGCACTATATTGTGATGTAGTGCTTAATGTGTGAAGTTTGTGTATAAAAGTGTGTTTGATGGATTTTAGGTATTATTGAATGAATCAAGGTAAAAACCTAAGTGTTTGGATGTGAGTATATACAAGAGAAACTATGGCCAAATTTGGGAAGATGTGTAAGAAGTTCTAAGTGTTTTAAGTGAATTTTGGTGAACTAGGAAGTGTTAAAAGTGAATGAATGTTTACTTGAGAAGAAAACATGTGTTAAGGTGATTTGGAGTGATGTAAGGATTTAGGTGTTGTCTTGAAAGTTCTAGGAATTCAATGGATGTTTGTGAATGTATTAAAGTCTTGGAGGAGTTGTTTAAGGTTAAGGTAAGGTTGGTGTTCAAGGAATAAGTGATGTTTAGGTATGATGTGAAAAAGGAGATTTAGTTAGTAAGAAAAGAAGTTGAGAGGTGATGATAAGGTGTAGAGGATACACCTTGGTATTGTGGTCATTATAGGTGAAATGCCACCTAGGAATCATAAGGAGAAAATATTGTAAGTGTTAGGAATTTTGTGGAGATATAAGTAAAGGTTTAAGGAATTAGGAAAAATAGTTTTGTGAGTGTTTAAGAATATCTTAAGGGTGTGTTTGAAGTGCCAAATGATGTTAGAACACATTAAGAGGCCTTAGGAGAAGTTTGGTGAAGATTTGGCAAAGTTTGGGTAAGTATAGAAGGCGACCGACCCAGGGGCCGACCCAGTTTGTGGGTCGGTCGAGCCTCTGTTTAATGTTAGGGATGTGTTCGGTAATGGTCCGACCCAAAAGGGTGGGTCGGACATGGGTCGGTCGGTCAAGTTTCAAAGGTGGGAAAAGGTTCGCACATGGACCGACCCAGAATGGTGGGTCGGACGTGGGTCGGACGGGCATGTTTGTAAGGAAGTAAAAAGGGGTCTGTAATGGACCGACCCAGCTGTGGGTCGGTCGGTGGGTCGGTCGGACCAAAAACATGGTTTAAGGTTATGAAATGTTATGTGATGATGGGGATTGGTAGGTAATGATGTTATAAGAATGTTGAGGACATATTAGGTGAGTTTTAGTGACAATAAAATGGGCTAAAAGTTGTATTAAAATGTGAGAGTAAAACAAGTTAAAAATGTTAAGTTATGTAACTAAGTTAACGGGAAAAAAAGTTAAGCATTGACATTAAATAAACAAACATGTTACCCCAATGTTAATAAAAACACGTGTGATGTTAACAGTTGTTCGAGAATTGCTCGAGGAACATAAATGGACAGGATAAGTGGACTCCGGTGACAGGTATGGTTTTCTTGCAACCTGTGTCCTAACGGATTACACCGGCTTGTGTGCCAATGTGTTTTTCTGTATGTTTGCCACGTTATGATAAAATCATGAAGCGAGTTTACAGTCATTATTGTTATTGTATGTTTACGTGCCGATACCGGTAACCTCTAATGCGCTTGAAGGGCTAGTTAACCACTATTAGGTAAACGTAAGAGAACGGTATCCGGTAATAACGTTTCCGACTTAAGGAACGTTCTAACCACGGCTATGCGTGAGTTGGTTATGTGATGTTTGTGTGTGATGTTTGTATGTGAGCGTATGACTCTCTTTTCCCTTGTGTATGTCTGACAAGACTTAACTCAATGTTTGTGATTGTTTAATAAAGTTCAAAGATGAACTTCTAATAAGTGCTAACGGGGGGAATGAGGAGTCCGGTCTGTTCCGGCCACGCGTGTGAGTATGGGGGTCGTTGTCATAGCAGGTTCGATCCTCTCTGTATGTATTGGTTGTTTTCCAATTTGGTTCCCAACCTACCCTTTAGCTTAACCAAGGCTATTACTGACTCACGTCGGGCCACAGGGGCATACTATTGTTATGTTTGTTTCGGTGTGCTTGGATCACTATATCCGAGACACCTTGTGTTAAGTTAACCGTTCATTTAACGAGACGGTAACGAGTTATGTAACGAGCTTATCATGAGACTGGCAACATTCTCTAGGCTCACCAGTGTGTAAACAATGTTTGGGTCGGTTCCTAAGAGAACCATTCCCGTTGTGTTATGTGTTTTGTTGTGATGCAATATTTATTGCGGTGTTATGTTGTGCACATGGAAACGTGCAAAGTGTTGTTAAGTGTTGTTATGTGGTGTATGTTATATGTTGTAAAAGGTGAAGTGTATGGATCATGGATATGATTCCCAGTTTGTGATAAGAGACGTTTAAGGATAACCCGAATTAAGGGTATGTGTCGTCTATTAAGGAAGTAGCTCCATTAAAGGAGGAGCACTCTAGGGATGGTGATTACCATGAGTGACTCATCGAGTAGGATGTATTATCCGATTATTGAGCCCATTGAGGCGAAATGTTAAGTGTTGTGTGTTTGTTATGTGATGTGTGTTCGTTGTTACATGTATGATTAAAATATAATCAACCGCATGCTGAAACGACAAGTAGTTGTGCGTGGCCCGGTAGCATGTGGGCTGCGGGATTACCATACCAGCAAAGGTGCTGAGCCCCTTGGGGCCACCCCTTTCTCTTCTTTTCCTTTTCAGGTACGAAGTGCTGGAAGCCGTTCGAGAGTAGGACGGGTAGTCATTGTACATGGGTAAACATTTAAGTGTGTATATACAGTAGGTGTAGTAAGACCGATGTTGTTGTCGGCACCAGTTTATAAATACTCGGTATAGTTGATAAGGTGTATGTTGTTGTTGTTGTTGTTAATGTAAAGGAATAACAATGTATAGTCGCTCGAGAATTTAGCCCATCAGACCGGTACATTGTGTATGTATTAGCCTTGTTAGCCACGTGGGTGGCTAACGGCGTGTAACACCAACAAGTTAAGTAATGTGATGAGGTTGTTCTTCCACTGCAGTTTGTTGTAAGAATGTTAATGTTGGATGGGGTGTTACAGTCATACCCCGAGGTTGATCTCCCTCCAAAGTTGAAGTTACCCACACTTTCTCTATACAAGGGTTCCTCAGACCCGCAGGTCCATCTAGCGATGTTTGATAGGGAAATGTCTATCCTCAGGTTGAATGACATGCAGAAGGCCAAGGTTTTCGCCCGTTATCTCGATGAAATACCTCAATGTTGGTACTTGACTCAGAGGATGAACACCAAAACCTATAAAGAGGTTTGTGAGGCTTTCCTACACCATTTCGAGTATGCTAAAAATCTTGAAGTCACCAGGTCCGACCTTGCCAGTACACGGCAGGGAAATAGTGAATCAATGTCTAACTTCATCCGACGGTGGAGAATGAAGGTCGCCACTATACCTACGAAAATGGATGAGCAAGAACAGATATGAATGATTGTGGACAATATGCAGAAGCAATACAACAACGAGCTGAGTTGCACATGTTTCCCTAATTTTGACATGCTTTTGGGGCAGGTAAGTGTCATGGAAGAAAAGATTCACAAAGGTGAGCTGAAGCTAGGAGAACCCAAGGCTCAGGGTATGGGTGTCGGGACCTTTAAGTCAGGGTCAGCCAAAATAGTCTTTAGCTTCACGACAGGAGAACAATGTGCGCCAGCTCAGTGTTTCAAAGCAGAGCACCAATGTAACACCACTCTCCATAATCACCATATAATCTCTCACGTAGCAATAAATAAAACGTCTCGCAGCGGAAAATAAATAACAATTACAAAACTCACTCGGGTGTCACCGGCCATTACTCGCCCACGCGAGCAACGAAGCCAAACTACATTCAACTTCCATCATAAACAAACTGCTAACCGTCATGATAACGAGAAAACTCCTATACATCATACTAAGTCCATAAACCATAAACATCGACAAGTGAGCGTCTACCCAATCCTGAATATACATAACCTTACCATAATACAATTCACCATCCTCATTGCTGTACAACATCTCCATGTGTGGTAATGAAAGTAAAACTCCAATTGCCCTGTTCCTGCTCTTCAGCTTCGACAATGACCAACAACCTGTAATGGTGTAGTATCAGCGATTGAAATACCCCGTAATTAAAAATAGTGATTAATTAGGTTAATGAATAATTTAGAGGCTTAATTAAGTATAAATAATCACGAAGGAACAAATCCCGAAGAAAACAGATCCTTAAAAATGATTAAAATCACTAACGAACCTTAAAGCGCGTTTTTCGAGGTAACCAGGAAAACGTGACTTTAAGCGGGTCAAATAGACTCGTAACAATTTTGGTCAACTAAATAATCATTAATAAATATTAGTGAAGTCTTAGGACCAATAAAATCAAGAAAACGAGATTTAGTAAAAACTGTCAAAAACGGGAAGTCGCGGGGTAGAAGTATAAATAACCAAGACTTATGTGTCCAATAATGTAAAAAGAATTTTTCAAAACCCTTGTGGGTCTGTGTGCTTTCCGATTTCCATTCCCCACACACACACACTTAATTTCCTTTATTTGTAAAAGACAAAAGAATTTAAAAAGCAAAAGTAACTTAACTATACTACTACCTCACATTCTCTCTCCTCTACCCATTCCCTTCTCTTCACTCATGTAAAGCTCACCCTCCTCCTCTCTATTTTTCTCCTCTTGACCATAACAATGGAGGAAATGAAGAAACACTAAAAACCTCACCTTCTCTCATCTTGTTACTCCCTCAAACCTCTCCCAAAAATTATAAAAACTACACCATTGGAATCCTCTCACCAAGAGCTACATTCCCATCTTTCCAAAATTCGAAAACCTACAATTTCGTTTTTATGGGTATGTCCCATTTGGAGCTTCAACACCACCATTAGAAGGCCCTCCTTCTCCTTATTCTTTTGAGGTAAAAATATTCTCAAAACTCCATCTTTTTCTAGCCTTAAAAGCAAAACGAAATTTGAGCTAAACTCTTGCTTGCTACCTTGTATTCTAGCCGATTTTGGCATTTTTGGAGTGTGAGAAGTCTTGTTCTTGAGCTATCCCAAACAGCACTTGCACCCTTGGAAGGTAAAATAAATTCTAAACCCTAAAACTTATTTAAAACTTAATAATAGTTAAGGTTAGTTTTTAGTGTATTGAAATGTGTATGTATATGGGTTGTAGAGTAGAGAATTTGTGGTTGTTGAACCGGTGGAGAAAGAGAGGAAGGAAGAAACAAGAAGAGGAAGAAACTAGAAGAAGAAAACAAGGTAATCAAGCTCATCCTTGTATAGCTTTGTGAATGAGTATGTAACAGATTTTTAGAAGTAAAAACATGTATTGTAAAATGGTATTGTGTAGTAGTGTAGTGTGTAAGAGAATACAAATGTTTTGAAACCTTAAAAGACATGTAAAACTGATTGAAACCTAGTTGGGAATAAGAGGTTATGTGCAGAAATTTTTATGAGTGTTTAGTAGTTGATATTGGTGTATGAGAGCTTGGATATTATTGCTGTTTTGAAACAGTTGAAATGGGTAACAAAATGTGAATACATGATGTGGTGAGAATGTAAGATTTTAGGGGAGGTTATGTCAAAATTTATCTAGAATTAGAACACTTAAGAAAACTAGGAACTAGGTGAATAATGTATGTTGTAACAGATTTTGATTAAGATAGGTATAGGGTAAGTTGAGAGAGATAGATAATGCAAGCTAGATACATTAGAGGTGCTAGAAATGTCAATAGAAGAGGGAGATGTAGAAGAGGAGTGTAAGTGTTAAAATCTGTAGCAAATGCAACTAGAGAAGAAACTTGTAACACCCCAACCCGAAATCCAATAACCTGAACGGCGATCACTCCCAAATAAAATACAACTGCAGCGGAAATAAATACAACAACCGGGCGGTATTACAATGCCGTTGGCCACCCTTGTGACCAACAAGGCTAAGTACAAATACAAACTCCAAAAGTCACGGTCTGAATACGAATACAATCCGAGATACTAGGAATCAAACTCAAATGTAAAATACTTAAGTAAAACAATGTCTAAAGAACTCCCATAGCTTGAATCTACCCCACCTACACTCGGTGTGGTAATCTTCTTAACTTCAGGTACCTGAAAAATGGGGGTGCCCCCAAAGGGGCTCAGCAAACAATGCTGGTATGGAAAACGTGCAGCCCATCGTCTACCGGGCCACACCAACTACTTTGTCGAACACATGCAGTTCATTTTTATAAAGCTGTAAACAAGCATAGTCTGATAATAACAAGTATCCATACAAGGACAATAATGTCACATAGAACAAGACACAGAAGGTCAGTTAGCTGAACTGAAATTCTTTAATGATAGTCGGTCCACACAATGGGACTGACAGGTATAACTGAATATCTAAATAGTGGAGGTATAGTGACCTCGTTAAGATTGAAAGGTTGGGTATAAAAACCCCAGGAGATAACGTAGTTAAACCCTGAACTGAGAGGCGTGGGAAATAGAATCCCACTAGAGGAATGAAGTCTTCCTCAAACTGAAGGGCATTAGAAACCCGGAGGAATAGAGTCTTCCTCCCAACTGAAAGTTCCGTCGCGACGTAGATAGGAGACGACCTGAGACAGGTACTCCTGTAGCATGCATGGCCAGATCCAACTGGGCTCCTCGTTCTCGTAGTATAGAGTTGTTAAGTGTCATATAAAGACGTTAAACAAGAACACAATGTGTATTGTCAATTATCACGTTTAGGATAATGACGTTTGTTATAAAGTGAAGTTAGTGAGAGACTTGAGTACAAGTCCTCGGTATACTGAAACGCAGGTATTTAATCCACTGGTATAGTAGTGTTTGTATGCGTGGGACATACACGTTGTAGTCAGCAACATTCACGCACATAAAATAATACACAGTGCACAGAGTAAAACAACATTTACATTAATTATCTTGGTCGTTATTTCAAACAACAGATAGCACACAAGCCGGTGTAATCCGGTAGAAAACAGGTTGCAAGAATCCCATACCGTTCACCGTACGCAGTTGATTCCCTGGTCAACGTCTGGTCAAACAAAGTCCTAGAATAGGATTAACTGAGAGGGTTAATTTATGTTACCCTTATATAATAATTCTATTGGATCTTTTAACAAATCTCGTATTTGTTATTTCATGTGAGGTTTATTTCTTTTAATTACCTCATGATTTAATGTATAACTTATTTGTTATTCCTTTTTGATTTATTTATAAATCCTTTAATGTACATATATGTATTCATATATTCATGTACTATATTTGTTGTTTATTTTAATTGTCTAAGTGACATAACAACTTATAATTTTCTTAACTATATTTAAATGTCTTACAATGACATAATATTCTTATAATCTCATTATTCTCCTTTTTAACAAATAATATTATTGTCTTTTTAACTTCCTTATAACTATATAAGCCATAGTTTAATTCCATAATTCCTTTATTAAAATTCTTTCTTCTAATTCCTCCAAATATCCATGTAGGACCTATATTTATTTAAATCTAAATTCTTACCCTTATATTTCGGTTATTTACAAAACCACATTAATTCATAAACTTTATATTTAAATTCTAATCTCATTATATTATAGTTTTAACTTCTTATTTAGCTAAATTACATAGTCACACTAATATTTTGGTATATAGCTTTTAAGTATATAACTTTCAAAAATACAACTTAGCCCCTTAAATTCTCGGCAATAATTTTATTTCCTATAATTACAATTTAACCACAAAATCTTATAACTTTACATAATGCCTTATAAACTATAGTTTTAATTTTAATTCTCCATAAATGCCGAATATATATATAAATTCTTAAATTACCAAACTAACCCCAAATAATTCGGCTTTGGTCTTGAACTCTCCATTAATTACATTTTCACCCCAAAACTTTATATAACTTCTTAATGACTTATAAACTAAAGTCTAAATATAATTCCTCAAAATTTCAAAGGTGACCTAATAAATCTCTTAATTATGAATTCGCCCCTTTTATGTTCTAAACTTTCATAACAACTTTTATAAATTACATAATAGCCCAAAACTTAATAAAATGTTATTTTAACACTTGTTTAAATTATCTAAAATTCATAAACTTAATTCCTAACCTTATATTATATTATAATTTCACCAAATACCCCTTTAGCTCTCGGCTTTCACAATATCACTAAATTTTGTAAAAATTACATTTAAGCCACTTAACTTAATTAATTAGCCATTTAAGCACTAATGAAATATTTTTAGCTCACCAAACTTTGTGATATAAGTTTATATACCTAAGTAGGTCATTAATACCTATTTATCAATAGACATTCGGCCATATTTATTTGGTGACCATATAGTATATAAAAGTGGATTTATTTCATAATAATACATAAATTCATATGAGTCATATAACTTATGTAAAAATTATTGTAATGTCTTATATTGATTCTTAGCTCAAAATAAGCATTTTTGCCCTTGATAATTCGGCTTAATTAATTTGTAACATAACTAAATTTTGTGACACAAAAATGTGTCTTAAGGTAAATATTTTCTATATAAGTTATAGATTGTATTTTTGGCATATAATACCATATAGTTTCGGTTTTAATAACCTAGGATGTACATAATTTTTGTATAATTTTTAGAAGCTTAACAAAGCTTATAACATAAGATTTACTTAGTAAACTTACTTCTTAACAAAGGTGGTTAAGTGCTTGAACTCCTCTTGAATCTCCAAGCTTTCTCCAAGGAATTTTGATGCTCCACTTCGGTTATGTGCAAGTGGTAGAAGTTTTAGGAGTTAGATCTTGAATAAAGATCTTAAGTAGATTTGTAAGTAGTTTTACAAGATTTACCTTAGACTTTTCTCCTTATGAATTCGGCACTCCTAAGGTGGATGAAGAACAAATTTTCCTTCATCAAAATGAAGAAGAAAAGAACCTTAGAAGAAGAGAACTTGGTTACACATAAAAATGTGCTTTAAGGATTTCAAGCATTAAAACTACCTTAAGATAACCTTGAGATGCTCCTTGGTTAATGTTGGTTTGGACAACCTCCTTGGAGAACTAATTGATGCCGAACACTCTTGTTATTCTAGGAAGAGTTTTGCTTCAAGGCTTGACAAGATGCTAGGAAATTACCTTAAAGATGAAGATAGAAGTTAAAACTCCATTAATGGACTTAAGAGCTTCAAAGGAATGAAGCTAGAAGAGAGAGGAGGGAGCCTTACCAAACTGGAGAAATGTGCAAGGAGGAAATGAGACCTAGCTCACGTATAAGGTAGAAATGCTTTGAATTGATTTTTTTGTCAATTTTTAATGTCAAATGACTATACTTTTCCTTAGTTTATTACATGAGTTATTGGCTCAATAAATGCCTCCTTTCCAGCATGAAAACCGGCCATGTGGTGTGACTAAGCAAGAGTTGGAAGGACAATAATGTTGGCTAGAAGACAAGGTAAGAAAATGAGTTTTATTCCTTGATTTTTCAATGTTATACTTGTCTTCTTCTCTCTTGTATGCACGGTTTAGGGTCTGAATGGAGCTCATTTGATCGGCATTCATGAGCTAAGAAACAAGCAAGGAAGGTTACTTGCTTAAGAAATCAAAAGGCAAAAAGAAAAGGAATCTACTTTTTGCTTTTAGCATTTGTTTTTGTCTAGCCAACTTGGCCATGTTCTCTAGCATAATTTCGACAGCTCTCTGGTCAAATGAGTCACACATTTCTTTGCCATTAAGTATTATAGCACATGGGATGATGAGTCATTATGTTTTAAGCCTTTTTTAAACTTTAAAGGCAAATTTTATACTAGTTTTTGCTCTCAAAATCGGCCCCTATAGAGAGCCTTGTTGACTAGTCACACCAACTGATTTAGAAGGTCATTTTAACCCTATTTAAGATTACCAATTCGTGGCATGTCAAAAACTACAAGGTAATTGCGTAAAACGCATTTTCGTGACACCCGAAGGTGTGTTTTTGTGCTCTAAGGAAATTTTGGGAAACCAATTGCTTTTTATGAGTTCCAAGTGTTTGTAAACACTTATTATAGTAAATAAACATATACTAAGATGTTACATTGAGTTATATGGGGTTATATCAACCCGTGACATAATTTACGGGCCATCGGGACACTCCCGGGCCAAAAAGGAGCGCTAAGAAATCCTCCTGTGGTTTTTGCTGAATTTTGAGAAACCACTTCGTGGGTTCTCTTTTAATGGTTAATAATGATGTTAGGAACTCAAGGAATCAATTTTATAGGAGTTCGTGCCACCTAGGCACTCCTCCGGACTTTTCGTGCTTTAAGGGGCGTGCGTGAGCACTCCCGAGCGTTTTGCAATTTTGACTGAATATAGCTTAGGGAATATATTTATATTCATATAATAATTGTATGACCATTTGGTTTGAATATTAGAGGGTCATACAAGGTCATGTTTGACCATATGCTTCTAAGGCGTTTTAGCGTTTATGGAGAAACGACTGTTTTTACGTAACGTTTTCATGCATGGGTTTGCATGCGTACTTGAAATGATTCATATTTGGATTATATTCCATTAATTAATTATTTAATAATTTTATTTAGATTTGGGGTATTTCAAAACTAGTGTAAGTGTTGAAAAGAAACTTGGAAAATTATGTGAGTGAATTAGTATAGAATTGTATAAGGAGTTAAGGAGTGAACTAAGGTGTATTAGGAGGTCTCATTAGTGTTATAACATGTGGGAATAAGTGTAGGAACAATGGGGAAGTAATGGGTAAAAGAGAGGACTGAAAACAGAAATAAAAATGCAAATACTGGGCCGGACCGACCTTGGGACCGGACTTGCAAGGTCGGTTGAGCCCAGATTTACAAAGACGGGAAAGCTTCTGGAATCGACCGGACTTGCAAGTTCGGTCGGACTAGAAAATTCTCCCGTCTGTAACCTACTGGAATGGACCGACCTTGCGACCGGACTTGCAAGGTCAGTCGGCTCAAAAATTTTCCGTCGAGTAAGCTACTGGAATGGACCGACCTTGCGACCGGACTTGCAAGGTCGGTCGGGCTAAAATTCGCCTGTAACGAAACTTACTGGAATGGACCAACCTTGGGACCGGACTTGCAAGGTCGGTCGGCCAGAAGAATTTCCGTAACCTGAGCTACTGGAATGGACCGGACTTGCAAGGTCGGTCGCAAGTCCGGTCCGGTCAAAAAAAAATTATTTAAATTAAATAATATATATATATATATATATATATATATATATGTACATGTATGTCAAGCATGCAATGTTAAGTAAGAAAGTGAAACTTAAGTAATGAAAAATAAGTAAGTAAAGTGTAAGTGTAAGAAGTATAAGGACATAGTAAGTAAGAGTTAAGTTGATGATAGGTTATATCATTCAATTGTATGTATAAATAGGACTTGATTTGTGACAACGAAGGACGTTTGGAAACACGTACAACGGTGAACGGTATGGATTCCTCATGCCCCGTATGCTATCTTGGTTACTCTGATTTGTGTGTTGTGTGCTAATTGATCACCAAATAAGATAAATGCATGAATCAGAGTTAATATGCATACTTGTGAATATGCAGTGTTGTATGTTGTGAATATTCTCTTAAATTTTAGTTTGTATAATTCATGAAATGTATGGATGAATATGAATGCTTGTATGAATGTTGTAATGTACTGTGACCGATTGTGAATGTGTTTGGGCTTCTAACTTATTCCTAACAAGCTAACCAATCTAACTTAAATTGGTAATTAAATTAGAATGAGTAGAAGTCCGATATAGTTTCGGCCACGCGTGAGGATGCGGAGTCACTTGCGGAGTCACGAGAGGTTGGCTCCAATTCCTGACTCTTAAACTGGTCCGCGGCCCAAATCCCTTAAGTGGGTAGCATCCCGGATTGGTGAGTCAAGTAAATCCCGGAGGTGGGACGGCGTAGTCCCCAGGGCCGGAGGTCCCGACGACTTAACTTGAGTATAAGTAAGTAAGTAAGAATGAGTAAGTAAAGTAAATGAAAGTAAGTAAGTGTAAGTAAGAAAAAAATAAGTAATGAGTAAAAGAGTAAAAGCATCCGATTAACCCGGATGCATAATTTGGCTAACCTTGTGAAGGTAAGTATTGTGAGCATCATTGTATTGTTGCCTTGGAATGAATAATGTATTGTGAATGAATGTATGTTGTATGCAAGCATGTATGTATGAAAAATAATGAATCGCATGTTTAGTGGACGTCAAATAGTCGGCGTGCCCTAGCTAGCACGCGGTATATGCGAAGTTTATATGCAGCGTTTGCTGAGCCCCTTGGGGCACCATTTTTACTACACGTAGGTACTCGTGAAGGATGAAGACTAGGAGAGTTGAAGTTTAATTTCCTTGTCTTTCTTTTGGATTGTAACAATGAATTTATGATTGGTGTACTGAGTAGTACATGGCTGTAGTTTTTGAATAGCCGGTGTACCATGGGGTACACCTTTTTGGATTTTGATAGAATGGGAGTTGGTATAGAGTAGCCTTAGGAACTCATTCTTTTGGAACTTAGAGATGATGTAATCAAACATACTTAAATACTCGGTGATCCAAGAATTGTAAGCACGTTATGTTTCGGTAATGGTAAGCAATGTTTTAGTAGCTCGGTATATTATTTTCATCAGACCGTTACTGTAAGTAGCATAGCCTAGCTAGCCGTATGGGCGGTTAGCGGCGTTGTATCACCCGCCGTAGTAAGTAGTAATATTTCCGCTGCGAACTCGTAGGATTAACAGGACGATTAGACAGTAAGCATAGGATTAGCGGTTGGGGTGTTACAAAAAGTGGTATCAGAGCGTAGTAACGCTCTGATGTCGTGAGTACCGAGCATAGGGGATTACCGAGTTAGGATTTCAACCGTCTTAAGACGGATACTTAGAAACCTAACTAGGAACTACCGTTGTTAACAACGGATACCCTTAACGTTCTTATGAACGATACCTTGCTTAAATTTCAAGACCCTTAGGTCATATCTTGCAAAGCCTAATGTGAATGTTAAATATTCAGATGTCAAGAAGAGGTCCAGGTCGCCCTAGAGGAGGGGGCAATGACGGACCGGGCACGCAGACGATAGCAGAGATCGTCGCTGCCACGGTAGCGCAGATGCTACCGCAAGTAATTCAAGCAATGCAACAAAACCAACAGAACCAAACTCAAGCGGGACCAATCCCTCCCCCGCCACCCAGAGAAGCGAACTGGGTAAAAGCTGTAGCGGAACTTCGCCCTCCCTGCTTTAGGGGCGAGAGTGATCTGGCTAAGCTCGAAGCCTATATCTCCGAGATGGAGACGGCGTTCGAAACACTCGAAGCTCCTGCTGGAGTTCGAGTCAGAGTAGCAGCCTACTACCTCAAAGATGCTGCGATGGATTGGTGGAAGCTAGTCAAGCACGAGCACGTCAGTGACCCCACATTCGATTGGGATTCTTTTGCATCACTCCTCCGATCCAAGTACTATCCGGAGCATGTAAAGACTAAGAAAAGGCTAGAGCTGGACGCCTTGAAGATGACAGACAAGATGTCTGTGGACGAGTACTACCGCACCTTTACCTCCGTCTCCTCCCTGATCTAGGATACACCGGCCAGGTGTTGGTCGATCACTTCTATGGCGGTCTGAGCCATCGCCTTCGGTACGGTATGGGCTACACGAGATTTACCTCCCTTCAGATAAATATAAGTTAACCCTGAGTATCATTTCAATTCCTTAAATTCCATGAATTCTTTGAATCTTTTCCTTATCCTTCTTAAATGAGAATCCTGGCTAATACCTGAGATTTCAGGAGTGTTATCACGCGGCCTCTCGCGTTGAAATCACTTGCCAGTTAAGGGATGAAGAGACCGCGCTGAAGCGCAAAGCCAACAACAAAAACACTAGTACTGAGGAGCAGAACCAGGGGAAGAGCTGGAAAAAGAAGAAGGGGAATTTCTTTCAGCAATCCCAAAGAAATCCCAGGGTGAGAGCAGTGCCCATGCTGAGCAGGGCAAACCAGTTGAGCTTCTTCAGCTTGGTTATTCTGCACCGGTGGCAGCCAAGCCACTGAGATCACACCCACCTAAGGGTAAATTCCTAATCCAATCTGTATTCGTATAAGTAATGTATCTAGTATATCCACGCACACATGTGCTAACCCTCTAACCTCAGGTTCTAGCTCCGTGTCGCCAAAACCTTCTCCGGTGGCTGCACCTATGTGTGCAGAAAGTGCAACCAGGACCATCCTGGTAAGGACTGTTATGGGAGGGACATCAAGTGCTATAGCTGCCAAAAACCCGGTCACACAACCAATAAATGCCCAGAGAATGGGAAGCCAAAGGGGAACTACCAAAGCTACAGGCAGAGGGAAGGCAAGGAGGTTGCATCTGGCGATGCACCGACCCAGCAGGCACCATAGGGACAGGGATCCCGGGGACCTCCACGGGGTGCACCTCAGAGGCAGCCTGTCCTTCATGTGATTGACCGTGATGGGTCCGGTTCTAAGTCCGGCCCAGATAATAATCTAAACCTTTAATCCTTGAAGTAGCATGTCTAAGTATTGGAGTAACTGTATGAGTGAATGCATGAGTAAATAAAATGAAGTGTGTATTAAGCATGAAATGAAGTAGTTGAAACTAGTACTCACCGTAGATGAAATTTGAAACCATAGGAAGCTTTAGTATCTGTTACCCGATACCGGTAAACTTGAATCAAGAAGAGATCGACATCACCAACCACGACTACACCAACGAACAGTGTCAGGTCATCCGACTAGGTATGATCTTATTAAGGGGATACCTGACACCCGAAGCGCAAATCTCAATCATTCGACAATGCAACGAGCTAGGAACGGGTCAAGGTGGATTTTACACACCCGAATTCCCCGGTGGAGCGAAGATGAAGCTGAAGATGATGTGCTTGGGAAAGGACTGGAATCCTTATACCAAGACATACCAGGAGACACGAACACAAGATGGAGCGACGCCACCGACAATACCACCAGAGTTTCAGACACTCG
The DNA here is from genome assembly GCA_023374045.1 of Limonium bicolor. Lineage (NCBI taxonomy): Eukaryota > Viridiplantae > Streptophyta > Magnoliopsida > Caryophyllales > Plumbaginaceae > Limonium > Limonium bicolor. The sequence goes on from CM041780.1 coordinate 311,268,142, forward strand.
TCACACAAGCAGTAGAACTTGCGCGACAATGCGAACATGAACCGATCCCCGCACTTGAAGCGGACCTCTGTATCGTCAACTTCTACGAGAAAGAAGGACGACTTGGGTTACACCAAGACAAGGACGAGACAGCGGAATCTCTTGAACAAGGAGTGCCCATAGCATCTTGGTCCATTGGTGATGACGCCGTATTCCTGTATAGCGAGCAGAAGCATGTGGACCTCGCACAGAAACTGGTATTGCGATCAGGAGATGTCCTAATCATGGGTGGACACTCTAGGATGCTGTATCACGGGATCAACAAGATCAAGTTGAACACGGCACCGCCGGCAACAATCAATGCCACACACATGAAACCAGGACGCCTGAACCTTACCTTTAGAAAGTATTAAATTCATAGTATCATGTAATGTTTTAGTAACGTGTATTAGAGACACGGTATGTATGATGGTTGGTTTATCAATAAAGAGCAATGTTGATTTAATTCCACTTGTGTCCACCATCAATACTTATCCAATTGTGAATCCAATAGGTTGTGGACTCGGTACCGAAGGTAACCTGAGCATCCTCACCGAAGCACAAGCTGACAGAAGCGGCACCATCTTAACGGGAACCTTCCCAGTGAATGGCATCGATGCCAATGTGTTATTCGACTCCGGCGCCTCTCACATCTTCGTATCACCATCTTTCGTGAAGAGGTTGAAGCTAGATGCGGATGAGCTACCGAACTTCATGGTTACTCTCCCATCGAAGGAGCGAGTAAAGTGCACCAAGTATTATCAATCGGCCACAATCCAAATCAAAGGCGAATCGTTTCCCATTTCCTTCATCGAATTCAATGGATTGGGATTCGACTTAATCATCGAAATGAATTGGTTGGAGCGGCACAAGGGTAGAATCCTCTGGGCCGAGCATCGTTTGCTGCTCAAGAGTCCTTCTGGGGTTACCGTATCTTACCGCCAGAGACCACGAGAGCCTTCGACCACACTCATATTTGCTATGGCTATGTACCGGGAGCTCAGAAAGGGCCACGAAGTATATCTGTGTTATGTACAAGACCTGGAGAGAGATCCAGAGTTCAGTGAAGATGTACCCATAGTATCCGAATTTCCTGATGTATTCCCTAAGGAGCTACCCGGCATGCCACCACCGAGAGCAGTGGAATTTAAAATTGATCTATTGCCAGGTACCGGTCCCATTGCCAGGGCACCGTACCGCATGGCACCTGCAGAAATGACCGAACTAAAAGAGCAGTTAAGAGACCTTCTAGACAAAGGGTTTATACGCCCGAGCGTATCACCCTGGGGAGCACCGGTCCTCTTTGTGAAGAAGAAGGACGGTAGCCTTGGACTATGTATTGACTACCGCGAGCTGAATGCGGTCACAGTCAAAAATAAATACCCACTACCACGTATCGATGACCTATTCGACCAGTTGAAAGGAGCCTCAGTCTTCTCCAAGATCGACCTCCATTCAGGGTATCATCAGATTGCAATCAAGGAACAAGACATTGAGAAAACGGCATTCCGTACCAGATATGGCCACTACGAATTCACAGTGATGCCATTCAGGTTTGTCAAATGCACCAGCTAAATTCATGGACCTCATGAATCGATTATTCAGTGAGCAGTTGGACACTCCAGTGGTTGTCTTCATCGACGACATACTTGTATATTCCAAATCAGCAGAGGAACATGAAACCCACTTGAGGAAAGTACTAGAGACACTGCGCGAGAACCAGCTGTATGCGAAGTTCTCCAAATGCGAGTTTTGGCTTGATCAGGTATCATTCCTTGGACATGTCATCTCGAGCGCAGGTATCTCAGTTGACCCTTCTAAGATAGAAGCTGTACGATCATGGCCTAGACCCAAGACTGTTACCGACATTAGGAGCTTTCTTGGTCTAGCCGGTTACTACCGGAGATTTGTAAGGGACTTCTCGAAAGTCGCTAAGCCCATGACTGCATTGATGAAGAAAGATGCACCGTTTGTATGGACGCACGAGTGCGAGTTATCATTTCAGAAACTAAAAGACTCATTGACCTCAGCGCCCGTCCTTACTCTTCCAGAGGACACAGAGGGATTTGAGGTATACTGTGATGCATCAGGCAAAGGAATGGGATGCGTACTCATGCAGCATGGCAAAGTTGTTGCTTATGCCTCCCGCCAGCTGAAAAAGCATGAGGAATTACCCGACTCACGACTTAGAGTTAGGAGCCATGTCTTCGCCTTGAAGATATGGCGACACTATCTCTATGGGGTAAGCATCACCATCTACTCTGACCGTAAGAGCTTACAGTATGTATTTACGCAGAAAGAACTGAATTTGAGACAGAGAAGATGGATGGAATTTCTTTCAGACTATGACATCAACTTGCAGTATAAGGAAGGAAGGCAAATTGTAGCCGACGCCCTGAGCCGTCGAGCACACTCGCTCCATTCGCTACTCGCTTCTTCTAGCTTGGTTGACGAGGTGCGAGACGCTCAGTTGAGCGACCCTTACCTAACCGAAATCAGACACAAGATCGAGAATGGTACATTTGAGAAGAAGAAGTGACTTCAAGCTACATGAATGGTTTGATTCGGTTGAATGGCAGGCTATGCGTCCCCCGAAGCAATGCTGAGCCAAGGGATTGCATCCTGCGAGAGTCACTGTTCCGCATTGTCCCATCGGGAGCCTCCAAGAGTACAAAGACATGAAGGTACTCTGGTGGTCTGGAATGAAATCAGATGTTACGGAATTTGTATTGAGTTGCCTAACATGCCAAAAGGTGAAATTCGAACATCGTAGACCGGGCGGAATGGTACAATCGATGCCAGTTCCGGAGTGGAAATTTCATGATATCTCTATGGATTTGTTGTAGGACTCCCACCTGCCAGGGAGACTCAACAATGATCTGGGTTGTAGTCGATCGCCTTACCAAGGTTGCCAGATTCATACCGATGAAGGACACCTGGAAGGTAGTAAAGCTAGCTGAGCTATTCGACAAGGAGATTATCAGACATCACGGAGTCCCTAAGACAATAGTATCTGACCGCGACACTAGATTTCTTTCGAGATACTGGAGAGCTACAAGGGAAGCGTTGGGTACAGAATTGAAGTTGAGTACCGCCTTCCATCCTCAGACCGACGGTCAGACAGAAAGGACCATCCAGACACTGGAGGACATGCTTCGGGCATGTGCCTTAGACTTTCAGGGGAGTTGGTTAGATAAGCTTCATCTTATCGAGTTCTCATATAATAATAGTTATCACGCCTCGATTAAGATGTCGCCTTTCCAAGATCTATACGGTAGACCTTGCCGTACACCCTTGTGTTGGGATGAGTCAAGCGAAGCGGTCATAATAGGACCGGAGTATCTTGAGCAAGTGCAAGCCGAAGTGTAGCAGATTAGAGCTAACATGAAGACAGCCCAAGATAGACAGAAATCCTACGCGGATGTGAGACGACGCGACCTTGAGTTCGCCATGGGCAACCAAGTGTTCTTGCGAGTTTCACCTATGAAGGGTGTCTTCCGTTTTGGTTAGAAGGGCAAGATAAGCCCAAAGTTTGTAGGGCCGTACACTATCACTGAAAGAGTTGGATCCGTAGCCTACAGGTTAGCACTACCTGAGGACTTGGGGCGTGTCCATGATGTATTTCATGTGTCACAACTCAAGAAGTATATTGCTGATCCTTCTCATGTGTTAGAGCCCGAGCACTTATCCATTGAGCCAAACATGAGATATGTTGAAACCCCAGTGAGAATCCTCGATAGGAAGACCAGAGACACTCGCCATAAGTCTATACGAATGGTGAAGGTCCTATGGTCAAACCATAATGTCGAAGAAGCGACATGGGAATTGGAGGATGCCATGAAGGCTAAGTACCCACAGCTGTTCATAGACTAGAGAGTCTAGTATTTAGCAATACGGGTACGGGTCGTACCCCTTTTAAGGGGGGTAGAGCCCTTTTGCTTTTGCATTGCTTCGGGGTAAGCATTGCTTAGTGTGTAGGTGTTCTAATAGACTTTTGTATGGCACGTGTAGTGCAAGTGAACTTGGTATGTGTATGTATGTATGTATGTGTAATGTATCTGTGTAATGTGTATTGTGAATGGTAATGATGTATTGCGTAATGTGGAATGGTATGAATGGAAAATGTTGGATTGTGTATGTGAATTGTGTATCATGCTTGAAGTGTGTATGTTTGCAGTGTGGAATGGAGTAAACACCTCATAAGTGTAGTAAGACACATTGGTGCAATTGGTTTGCCTAATGAGTAGAATTACAAAACTATTAACCTTGAGCAACTTTGAGGGCAAAGTTTTTTAAGGGGGTAGATTGAAGTACCCTGTAATTAAAAATAGTGATTAATTAGGCTAATGAATAATTTAGAGGCTTAATTAAGTATAAATAATCACGAGGGAACAAATCCCGAAGAAAACGGATCCTTAAAAAGGATTAAAATCACTAACAAACCTTAAAGCGCGTTTTTTGAGGTAACCGGGAAAACGTGACTTTAAGCGGGTCAAATAGACTCGTAACAATTTTGGTCAACTAAATAATCATTAATAAATATTAGTGAAGTCTTAGGACCAATAAAATCAAGAAAACGAGAGATTAGTAAAAACTGTCAAAAACGGGAAGTCGCGGGGTAGAAGTATAAATAACCAAGACTTATGTGTCCAATAATGTAAAAAGAATTTTTCAAAACCCTTGTGGGTCTGTGTGCTGTCCGATTTCCATTCCCCACACACACACACTTAACTTCCTTTATTTGTAAAAGACAAAAGAATTTAAAAAGCAAAAGTAACTTAACTATACTACTACCTCACATTCTCTCTCTCCTCTACCCATTCCCTTCTCTTCACTCACGTAAAGCTCACCCTCCTCCTCTCTATTTTTCTCCTCTTGACCGATAACAATGGAGGAAATGAAGAAACACTAAAAACCTCACCTTCTCTCATCTTGTTACTCCCTCAAACCTCTCCCAAAAATTATAAAAACTACACCATTGGAATCCTCTCACCAAGAGCTACATTCCCATCTTTCCAAAATTCGAAAACCTACAATTTCGTTTTTATGGGTATGTCCCATTTGGAGCTTCAACACCACCATTAGAAGGCCCTCCTTCTCCTTATTCTTTTGAGGTAAAAATATTCTCAAAACTCCATCTTTTTCTAGCCTTAAAAGCAAAACGAAATTTGAGCTAAACTCTTGCTTGCTCCCTTGTATTCTAGCCGATTTTGGCATTTTTGGAGTGTGAGAAGTCTTGTTCTTGAGCTATCCCAAACAGCACTTGCACCCTTGGAAGGTAAAATAAATTCTAAACCCTAAAACCTATTTGAAACTTAATAATAGTTAAGGTTAGTTTTTAGTGTATTGAAATGTGTATGTATATGGGTTGTAGAGTAGAGAATTTGTGGTTGTTGAACCGGTGGAGAAAGAGAGGAAGGAAGAAACGAAGAGGAAGAAACTAGAGAAGAAAAACAAGGTAATCAAGCTCATCCTTGTATAGCTTTGTGAATGAGTATGTAACAGATTTTTAGAAGTAAAAACATGTATTGTAAAATGGTATTATGTAGTAGTGTAGTGTGTAAGAGAATACAAATGTTTTGAAACCTTAAAAGACATGTAAAACTGATTGAAACCTAGTTGGGAATAAGAGGTTATGTGCAGAAATTTTTATGAGTGTTTAGTAGTTGATATTGGTGTATGAGAGCTTGGATATTATTGCTGTTTTGAAACAGGTGAAATGGGTAACAAAATGTGAATACATGATGTGGTGAGAATGTAAGATTTTAGGGGAGGTTATGTCAAAATTTATCTAGAATTAGAACACTTAAGAAAACTAGGAACTAGGTGAATAATGTATGTTGTAACAGATTTTGATTAAGATAGGTAGAGGGTAAGTTGAGAGAGATAGATAATGCAAGCTAGATACATTAGAGGTGCTAGAAATGTCAATAGAAGAGGGAGATGTAGAAGAGGAGTGTAAGTGTTAAAATCTGTAGCAAATGCAACTAGAGAAGAAACTAGTGTAAGTGTTGAAAAGAAACTTGGAAAATTATGTGAGTGAATTAGTATAGAATTGTGTAAGGAGTTAAGGAGTGAACTAAGGTGTATTAGGAGGTCTAATTAGTGTTATAACATGTGGGAATAAGTGTAGGAACAATGGGGAAGTAATGGGTAAAAGAGAGGACTGAAAACAGAAATAAAAATGCAAATACTGGGCCGGACCGACCTTGGGACCGGACTTGCAAGGTCGGTCGAGCCCAGATTTACAAAGACGGGAAAGCTTCTGGAATCGACCGGACTTGCGACCGGACTTGCAAGTTCGGTCGGACTAGAAAATTCTCCCGTCTGTAACCTACTGGAATGGACCGACCTTGCGACCGGACTTGCAAGGTCGGTCGGGCTAAAATTCGCCTGTAACGAAACTTACTGGAATGGACCGAACTTGGGACCAGACATGCAAGGTCGGTCGACTCCAGAATTTCAAAACCAAAACTTACTGGAATGGACCGACCTTGGGACCGGACTTGCAAGGTCGGTCGGTCAGAAGAATTTCCGTAACCTGAGCTACTGGAATGGACCGGACTTGCAAGGTCGGTCGCAAGTCCGGTCCGGTCAAAAAAAAATTTATTTAAATTAAATAATATATATATGTACATGTATGTAAGCATGCCAATGTTAAGTAAGAAAGTGAAACTTAAGTAATGAAAAATAAGTAAGTAAAGTGTAAGTGTAAGAAGTATAAGGACATAGTAAGTAAGAGTTAAGTTGATGATAGGTATATTAATCATTCAATTGTATGTATATAATAGGACTTGATTTGTGACACCGAAGGACGTTTGGAAACACGTACAACGGTGAACGGTATGGATTCCTCATGCCCCGTATGCTATCTTGGTTACTCTGATTTGTGTGTTGTGTGCTAATTGATCACCAAATAAGATAAATGCATGAATCAGAGTTAATATGCATACTTGTGAATATGCAGTGTTGTATGTTGTGAATATTCTCTTAAATTTTAGTTTGTATAATTCATGAAATGTATGGATGAATATGAATGCTTGTATGAATGTTGTAATGTACTGTGACCGATTGTGAATGTGTTTGGGCTTCTAACTTATTCCTAACAAGCTAACCAATCTAACTTAAATTGGTAATTAAATTGGAATAAGTAGAAGTCCGATATAGTTTCGGCCACGCGTGAGGATGCGGAGTCACGAGAGGTTGGCTCCAATTCCTGACTCTTAAACTGGTCCGCGGCCCCAATCCCTTAAGTGGGTAGCATCCCGGATTGGTGAGTCAAGTAAATCCCGGAGGTGGGACGGCGTAGTCCCCAGGGCCAGAGGTCCCGACGACTTAACTTGAGTATAAGTAAGTAAGTATGAATGAGTAAGTAAAGTAAATGACAGTAAGTAAGTGTAAGTAAGAAAAAAATAAGTAATAAGTAAAAGAGTAAAAGCATCCGATTAACCCGGATGCATAATTTGGCTAACCTTGTGAAGGTAAGTATTGTGAGCATCATTGTATTGTTGCCTTGGAATGAATAATGTATTGTGAATGAATGTATGTTGTATGCAAGCATGTATGTATGAAAATAATGAATCACATGTTTAGTGGACGTCAAATAGTCGGCGTGCCCTAGCTAGCACGTGGTATATGCGGAGTTTATACGCAGCGTTTGCTGAGCCCCTTGGGGCACCATTTTTACTACACGCAGGTACTCGTGAAGGATGAAGACTAGGAGAGTTGAAGTTTAATTTCCTTGTCTTTCTTTTTGGATTGTAAACAATGAATTTATGATTGGTGTACTGAGTAGTACATGGCTGTAGTTTTTGAATAGCCGGTGTACCATGGGGTACACCTTTTTGGATTTTGATAGAATGGGAGTTGGTATAGATGAGTAGCCTTAGGAACTCATTCTTTTGGAACTTAGAGATGATGTAATCAAACATACTTAAATACTCGGTGATCCAAGAATTGTAAGCACGTTATGTTTCGGTAATGGTAAGCAATGTTTTAGTAGCTCGGTATATTATGTTCATCAGACCGTTACTGTAAGTAGCATAGCCTAGCTAGCCGTATGGGCGGTTAGCGGCGTTGTATCACCCGCCGTAGTAAGTAGTAATATTTCCGCTGCGAACTCGTAGGATTAACAGGACGATTAGACGGTAAGCATAGGATTAGCGGTTGGGGTGTTACAGCGATAGACGCTGAGTATGCCGGGCCTGGACCCTAATGGTCACTTGTCATTTAACCATCTTATAATTAGTTTGGTTTCATGCTTTACCATTTTACAGTTATAAACAATACTGTAATAAACATGTATAATATACATAATCATCCATCCATATATTCATAAACATTTAATCATCCATCCAATCCAAACATTCATAGAATATTTCAAGCAACAATTATATATCGAACGTATCGAGCAATAACAGTATTATGTACAATGTACAACCGCCGTAGCGTATGCCATCTTTTTTTTTACTTAACTTTACTTGGCCTTCAAGGCCCCATCCATATGTACAATGTACATTCGCCGTAGAGTACAGTTTCCTTGGTTAATTATGTACAATGTACATTCGCCGTAGCGTTCAATTTCCATAGTTAATTTAATTAATATCAGTTGGGCGTCATGTTAGGACAACCCGATATCCTCACCATGGACAGTAGTCCTCCCGTACACACAAAGGTGCTCATTTCACCAGAGGTCCGGAGGCCCCTGAATCTCTTATGTCTCGTAAGACGTCCATAAAAAGGCCGTAGCCACCTGATCCACGATCCAGTTTGGGCTCGTTGGATATAACCTGGAGCGGAATCCAATTAAGAAACCCCTCAGCGATCACAAATGCGCAACCAAGTAGTTCGTAAACTACCGGGATTCCTCACCTCAACTCATACCATCTCTCTCATAATGTTTAAGATCTGCTCTTAGTCTTATGGAGAATAATTATTAATTAGCTGCCCAATGGGTCTCACGCATACCTAGAAGTAATCTAGGTTATATTCATGTTCGAGATCCATGCTCTAGAGACCGACAATGTCGTGACTCATACCTAAGTGTTTTACATAGGTTATCATATACTTAATATTAATATCATGGTATTATATCAAGTAACTGTCATGTCATCACAATAACGTATATGTATGTTTATATAAGTCGATCTATAGTCGACGTAGTGTTAGTCCCGTAGGACGCTCGTGCATAAATAAATAATGCAGTAACACTTAATCACATACATGTATCCACACACATAACACACAAGTTATATCAACAAAATCCGAGCCCAAGGAGCAACCTTAGGTCAACTCGGATCAAACCCCTTTACATACCGTTCTCCCTGATCGTATTACGATGGAGTATGAATCAGCAAGATCCTATGCTCCGTATAGTCCGCTAGCTCGTCAAGCGTCTTGTCAGAAGTATAATCTAAACGGTAATAAACTATAAGTCAGCCTCCATGACTAACAACATCCGGTATTTCCGAATAATAAGTAACCCCGACAGTTCACCCCTGTTTTCTACAGTTGTTTATTACGGGTTTCTCTAAAACAGTCGGTTTTGTTACTTAAAATGCGTACGTCATAATATTTCAACTGTTAAGTTTAATTCGTTGTATTTCTTTTTAATCTTATCCACCATCTAGTTTAGGTATATAACCTATAGTTGCATGTATGCATGCATGATTATATTATTTTATATTATATTCTTTTCGTATTGTATCATCCTCCCACCATCCATTATAATACAATGTATTATATAATCCATTTTTCTTCAGCTAATAATATTTGCGTCCAAAACTCATAACTATAGTTCGTAACTATATTTTTTTTAAATAACCACCACCATTAAATCATATGGTTTCCAACCAAAATATATATCCACCTTATATACATTATTCTTGTGTATGTATATATTTGCCACGTAGGTAATTTTCATGAGTTTAATAAACTCTTATATTTTATGTTACATTTTATCATCTTATGTTAGATGATTATTCCCATTAGTTGTATCTTATTATACAACTTGTATTAAGATTGTTATCCTAATATTATGTAACATTTTATGTTGTATATTTACAACTCCTAAGGTTTATTCCATAGGTACCTTAGTTTATAAGTCTCATTTATTTATAGTTTGTCACATTATTTTATGTGAGTACCCTTCCTTATATTAATTCCATCTAAACCATATCATTGTTATAACATTTATAACATCATAGACCTTAGTCTAAAATTCATTTTCCAACCTTTACATTTTCGGTATAGCCCTTGAATTTATTTAAATTCCATTTTTGACCACATAACATTATGTAATGTTATACCTTATACTAATATCATTTGATATGATATTTTTATTCCCTTTAACTTATACCTATAGTTTTTATACGAAACTATTTTATATTTCCTCTTAGGCACCATAAGAAAATCTTATTCTTTTCCATAAACCCTAGTTTCCTTAATTTACAAAATCACCCCTTACTTTTATACCATGTTATATATACCATTTAATATAACATTTCTAACCTATAAAAGAGTATAACCTATGGTTATTTTTTGTAAATTCCGAACAGCCCTTGTGCTGTTTTATAATTGCCATTTGGCCCTATTTATAACATATAGTTTAATAATTCACTAAAACCATATATTATACACATATCTTATTAAATACTCTTATATAATTCTAAAAATCTCCAAATTCCACCAAAGGGTTATAAATATCCTTATTAACCCATATACTTTCGGTATTTACCATTCCACCATCTATATTTCTCCAAAGTGTCATAATGACATAATGACTATATATTATACATATATAGTTTATTTTAATTCCAAAAACAACCCAATAAATTCCTAAAAATTCCTAATAGCCCATGGGTGTTTAAAATACCATTGTACACCCTTTATTTTCGGTAATAACATATTTACCACATATGTTATAAAAATATTACCATTAAGTACCTAACTTATTATAAAGCCTTAAATAAGTTATCTAACTTATCTAATTTGGTCAAAACCTAGCATATGGTCAAGGTTGACCACCTCAATATTTCCTTGACCACCAATTCCTTATAATTACGGTTTTAACCCCTAAGTTTCCAAAATTCACCATTTAACCCCAAAACTTTATAAAATCTTATAAACTTTATTTTAACTCCTTTTAACCTCTAATTTTCGGCCTTATTTTTCTAAAGCCCCTAAATTTAATTTAATTACACCTAATACCCCATTTCTTTTCGGTAATGCATTTCCACCACTTAAACTTAATTAAAAGCTTGTAAATGCATAAATAAAATGGCCTAAAGTACATTGCCTTATTACAAACATTTGCTCACAAAATAAATTACACATAAATGTCCCAAAAATACATATAGATCTCGGCCTCACCATAGATTCTTCATTTAATTACCAAACTTCCACATAATGTCTTAAATTTGACAATTATGCTTGTTTAATTAGTTATAAAAATTATTAAACCATTCCTTAATCACCTAAGGTCAAAATAAGACCTTAATATACATGTTCACTCACGGCATTTAATATACACAAGCTTAAACTTGTGTTAATGTATCAAGTTAAGGTTTTAAGTTATTTATACCTTGATTTAGCTTGGATAAATCCTTGTTTGGATTCGGCCAGCCTTAGATAAAACTCCCACAACTCCTTTTACATGTTTTCTAACAGAAACCAAGGCATAGTTAGTCCCCAAGCAAGATCTAACCATACGAAGTGTTTTAATGTATATTTCAAGGTAAGATTTACCTTAGATCTTCAAGTTTGTTGGAGATCTACCTCGGCCCTATTTTTTCCAGAAAGAAAGAGTATCAAAACTCACTTAAAAACAAGGCACAAAACCGTGGGTAACTAGCTTGGAAGAAGGCTTAGATTTACCTTGTTTAAGATGCCAAGAATGGTGTTTTTGGCTTGGATCTAACTACACCTTGAAGCTCTTGATATATCCACTGAATAAATAAGTTAAGAAGAAGATTATAAGGCTAGGAGAACAGGTTTTACAACCGGATCTAAAGGGAATCAAAAGATAAGTGCTTAGAGCACATTTTTGTACCTTAAGAACAAGTTTGGGTTTCTCAATCTTCTTCCCTTGTTATGGCTGATATTCCTCCTTCATTTAACCTCCAAAAACAACCTAGATCTATGGATGGGAGTGGTTGATGTTTAGATCCACCAAAAGAAGAAAGATTGGTGAAGAAATTGAACATAAATTGACTAATTAAGCTCACCCAGGTACCAAAGTGTTCTTCAATGTTCTTGGTGACTTACCCACGACTTGGAGAAGCCAAAGAGAGAGGAGGGAGCCTTGGAATCGGTTGGAGCCAAGGCTAATGAGAGATTAGGTCAAATTTTGCCTTAATACTCTCTTTTTCCTTTGTTTATTATTTTTGTGTTTGATGACTCATCAAAGGGATAGGAATGAGGCTGGCACCGATAATTGGAGGGGAAAGGTAAGGCTCCCACGATTTTGTGGCTGGTGGAGTCAAATAATGGAGCCAAATGGTGTATTAATTAATCAAAGGCAAAAGTAATCCCTTAAAACATGGAAACATGTTGGAGGCTTGTCTTTATCTTGCAAGTGGTGATTTTAAACCTCCTCAGCCTGTGAATGTCGACCTCATGTGGTCCAAGGGGTCAAACTTTGACCTCTTGACCATTCTTAGTCAATGTTGACTCAAACGGGCCCCATTTTAGGGTTTTATTAATATTTTAATATTAAATTTGTAAAAATTCATAAATTTCCGGAATTAAATTCCTAATATCATATAATATGATATTTTATTATATTTATAGGTAATTATAACCTTTTAGCCCATTTAAAACGAATTTAGAAGGCAATTACACAAAAATGTGCTTTAAGGAGTTTTAGTGCACATTTTGTGTCTCAAGGAGTTTCTGAGCTTGGTTTTCTTTGCAACGGTTTTGTTGTGTTCCTTACATGATATTTGATCATGGTATCCAATTTTATATCATTTAGAGGTCATTAGACCTTTAAGGTTTCTTAGAGCACATTTTTGCCCTATTTGACCTTAAAGCATGTAAATGCTTGTTCTTTGTGTTGGAGTGTTGTCCAACAATTGTAATATGTTTAGTAATGTGTTAATATGCCTAGGACAAATTTTTAGGTCCTAAGAAGTTCATTTGGGTATTTATTTACCCTAGACAGTCAAAGGGTGCAACATCCTGTTTTGTGTTGACCACTGTTGTTCTCAGTTGACTTTTAAGGCATGTTTAGGCCTTAATTAATGTGATTAGATATTTAATCCATGTTTAATAAGTTTGGGGTATTTCAATCTACCCCCCTTAAAAAGACTTCGTCCCGAAGTCTCTTAATCAAGTAGGTAAGTATATAAATGTATAACTACCCATTATTCCCATAATGTATATCTATGTGATATATCATTTACACACATCGTATTGCGCTTATACAGCACATAGCCATCACGTTGTGGCGTTAGTTCAATCATATATGGATATAGGTGATCCATCAGCACCATCATTTCCTATCAGTTCTACAAGCCCTGACAACCTCCCTGAGGTGTCCATAACCTATCATCGTTCCACATTCCATATCTAATGATTCATTTCGTATCTAGGCGATACCATATGTAATCATTCTATAAAGCAATATGAATACATATCACAAATAGCATAAGAAAAGTGTTACACACATGGTGTAAACACAACATTCATACATGTATCTCGTAAGATACATACATACAAGTGTACATCACACAAACAAACAAACCAAACAACGTACGCCCCACGTACCAACAATAACCATCAAAACCAATTCACTGTATGCCACGCATACGAAACAATTCACTGTATGCCATGCATACTAAACAAACAAACCTCGTATGCCCCGTACACCACCAATTCTTTGTATGCAATGCATACTAAACAAACAAAACTTAGTGCACACATGTGCACAGCCAAGAGGCTCTACCCCCCTTAAAAAGGGTTATACCCCCGTACCCCACAAGTATACAACAGCCGCTCAACAAGGAGCGCTGGATACTTGGCTCTCAAAGAGTTCCCCAACTCGTGGATTATTCTCATGTCAGAGAGACGGGTATGACTCTATGAAATACCCTAAACCTAAGTATGCTAAGTAAACATCAAATTATAATGTAGTAAGGCTAGAATAACTACAATGAGATTGATGGGTGTATTAGCAGGTTGAAGGCTTCTATATGTGGGAAATTCAGTGTTTAAGTTTAAGTTATTTAAGGGCCTAAGGGCCATGTCATTTAAGAGCCTTACTGCTATGCAATTTAAGATTATTGCACTATATTGAGTTTGTTGTGAATGAGTTGATTTGGGTGAGAAAATAAGATGAGAAAGGACTTGGTGTGTGTGAGATTATTATGTGAGAAAAACAATGTATTTGGGCATAAGAATTTACTAGAGGAGCTATGGCAAAATTTGAGTAGAAAACTAAGTGTTTAGGTGGTGGTGGTGAGTTGATATGACCTAGGATTCACTAGGAGTCATTAGAAGGAACTAGAGTGGAAATGAGTTAATTAAGGGGTTCTTGAGGCTTAGAATGGCCTAGAGTTGTCTATGAGGAATTAGAGGCTAGGTGGGTGTATTAAACACACCGAAATCATGTGATGAGGAATGCTAAGACTTGAGCAAAGATTTGGATGGAAAGGTGTATAATGCTTTAAGGTGATTTAGTTATGAACTAGAGAATAAAACAATGAGGAGTTTGGAAAGCTTGTGTAAGTGTGATGATGCTAGTAGTGGACTAATGAGGTTTAGTTTAGATGGTAATGAGTGGACTTAGGTGATGGAAGAGAAAGGTGTGCGAGAATGTTGTCAAATGTCAAGGAAAATGACTAGGAATGTAAAAGAGCGTATGATCATGGGGGTGGTGAATAAGATGCATAAAAGAGATGGAAATGTCCAAGGAGGGTGTAGGAAAGGTAAAGAAGAACAAGGTTAAGGTGCTAAGGAGATGGGGAGAAATGCATAGGTAAGTTCATGAGTTTAGGTTGGTGAGTAGAAAAAGGAAAAGAAAGGAATTGTGTATGGACATGCAAGATGACCGTGGAAGGTTTAACAAGTAAAGATGGAGTGCAATGATGTTAAGGAGGAGTTATATGGGTTGAAAAGAAACACTTTGGTTAATTGAAGTTTTAGACAAAATGTACATGTTAGAAATATAAGGAATTAATTGACAAGTGTTAGGAATTTCTTGCAAGAATTGAGCTAAAGGTTGGAATGATCTTTGGAGGTGATTTTCATGAGTTTGGAGGATGATTAAAGGTGGTTTTAAGGGTCTAAATGATGTTAGAACACATTAGAAGGCTTGAGGAGAAGTTTGGTGAAGATTTAACAAATTTTGGACATGTTCTGGTGGCGTCCGACCCAGGGGTCCGACCAAAGTTTGGGTCGGACGGACCTCTGTTAAGCCGCCATAAGAGTTTCTGTAATGGTCCGACCCAGTTGGTGGGTCGGACGAAGGGGTTTTAAAAGACGGGAGAGTCTCTGGAATGGTCCGACCCAGTCAGTGGTTCGGACGGTGGGTCGGACGACCCTTAAGAAAAAAAAAAAAACCCTGACAGAGTTTAGTGGTATTAATGGTACCCCCATTAAGGGGGCAATGATGATTTGAGGTATAAAGACCTAAGGGATTAAGTTAAGAATAAACTTAAAAGTTTAAGATTAAGTTTGTAAGATTAAGTTGTAAGACTTAAGAGGTGTTAGGTTGGAATCATTAAGGGTTAAGTAAGTTAAGTAAGATAAGTAAGTTGAATTGAGTTAAGTGATTAACAACCTAAAACTGAATGAATGTTTTAGGACTTGGAAATTGGACTCCGAAGAGATTAAGCAATCGAACGGCCAACGGTGAACGGTACAGTTCTTCTTGTGACCTGCTTGCTAACGAGGTGTCCCTCGGCTTGTGTGCTATTTGTTTTTGTGTGCTCACTAAACAAGATAAAGCATGCAACCGGAATATTATGATTATTGTATTGTTGTGTGATGTTTGAAAACTAACACAACATATCGTGAGAACTTACTAACCAACGTTTAGTAAGGAAATGAGTGAGACTGAGGAACGCTCCCTAATATGGGACGATATAAACCGAAAGAGGTTAACCAACAAACACGGTCTTGAGACTACTACTAACTGGAACTTGAGTGAGGAAACCCGGGACCGAACTCCAGTCATGCATGCTAAGGAAAAGGGGGTCGGTATCTATAGTAGATCCATCTTCCGCTTAAGGACTTGTCTTCGGACTTGTAGCCTAGGGCCGGTTGCCGGCTCAGCTACGCTGGACTCCCGTCCAAGGTAGGTGGCATTAAGATGGTGCGGTGGGATCACCTAAATCCCAGGTTTGGACTTAGGATACAACCATTCCCCTCCAGGAACGGTTTTTATACTGAGAATAAGTTAAGATTAAGATTAAGGTAAGGTTAAGATAAGTTGCAACCATTCCTCTTTAAAGGATGGTTTGTATTAATGAGACTAAGATGAGCTACATCCACTCCTTATTAAAGGATGGTTGTTTCTAAGGTTAAGATAAGATTAAGATTGAGGTGAGATAAGGATGGACTAAGTTTAAGAGGAAATACAACCTAAGGAGTTAAATAACTAACTCTCTAATTAAGGGAACGCATTTAAGTCGTTCATTGTGTGTGAACTTTGATTGTTCATTGTTGGTTTGTTGTTTACTGCACTTTCTATTATGTTGTGCATCTAATCAACCTCCATGCTATCGACAATTAGTCGTCGTAGCCACGTTAGCTTGGGGGCCATGAGAGGATCGTACCAGCATTCGTGCTGACCCCCTTTGGGGGCTGTTTTTACTACACAGGTGTACATCAGGAGGCGGCCGTCGCGAGAGTAAGAAGGGGTATAAGTGTTAAGGGTTAAGTGTGGCCTACGAGTTGTGCATGTACACTCATATGGCAATTGAGTTAGTAAGATGTATAGGATGTGAGAGGTTTGAAAGAAGAATATGTATTTGGTTAAGGTTGTTATGTACTAATGTTCGGTATATTCTATAGTCAGACCGTGGCAAGGTCCTGGAGTGTAAAGAATTCCGCTGTGTTATGTATATATATATGCTGTTAAGTTGCGAGACCACGTTTGGATTGAGTTGGGGTGTTACAAAAAGTGGTATCAGAGCGTAGCTACGCTCTGAAGACAAGAAATACCGAACTTAGGAGAATATTGAGGTTTGTTGGAAAAATATGTGACTACTTCTTCAACCTAGGCAGTGTACCTAATCGTTTTGCGGGATAGTGGAATTGTGGGGTGTCGAACTCTTAGGGACCTTGCTGTGGTTTTAACTGATAGTGAAATTTAACTGAGAATTCTAATTAGACTACTGAACAGTAACTTATCATTTTTTTGAGAGAAATTGTGATTTAGAACTTAATGTAGACAAAACCGTAAAAAGAACAATTAATTAAAACAGATTATATTATCATGATGGAACAGTAAGATTATGAACTCTTTGTTTTTAAAGAAGCATCCCGGGTTTTCTGCTCACCCTATTTTACGCAATTATATTACTGAAACTTCCCCACTTTAGCAATACACTCAAGAATGTAATTAGTTTATGCCGTTCCCTGTCTAATAAACCCTGATTAATTTAAACAACAAGCGCAATTCCTTTTCAAGTCATTGATAATTAATCGCATTATTAATAATTCCTATTGGAGACTGGTTAACCTATAGGTGAAAACTCACTTCTAGTCCGTTGACCTGTTTTGACTTCTCTTGTCTAGAATCTTGTCTCCAGCACTGCATTTTGACAAGAAACTACAATATCACTTTAATAAATACCTAATATTAAAGCGTAATAAGGGAGAATCAAAATATTGCTTTAACAGATTATATTAAAAGTCTACGTACCACAGTTTAGTAAAATAAGCTTACTTCTCACCCGGAGCTAAGGTTTTTACTCAACATAATTATACAACGGACGTCGTAAGTACGACAGCCATTAAATAAATTACAGTTTGAAGAAAGAAAGCATTCGTACCACTGTATGAAATTTTTTGGAAGAAGTGTGATTTGGAGAGAACGTGAATATTACAGAGATTACTTCGGGCAAATGTGCGCAGGTTTTTCTGATGAAGTAGTAGTGTTTTATATAGATAGAGGAAGAAAACGTTCGAGCAGATCTGGAAGGAGATTGATTGCAGATTGATTGAGTGGGCATTGATTGCAACAGACGCGTGAGGAATTTACGGTAGGCGCCTGATATGCTGAAGGAAGTAGATAGATAGCGTCGGAAGAATTGGAGAGACGGTCGGATCCACTAGCATTTATTCTCGTCCCGCTACCTGTCCGCCTGTGTCTCCTTTGTTTGGGCGGTTGTCTCTGTTGTTTTCTCTGTCGTGTCCGCCCACCAACCGCCAAAACTCCAAGCGGTCTTCTCTTGCTCGTCCGCCTGTTGTCCGCGCATAACCCATGCGGACATCTCTGTTTGTGTCCGCTTGTCTGTCCGCCCAGAATCACGCGCGGACAACTCTCTTGTGTCCGCTCCTATGTCCGCTCAATTTTAAGCGGATGTGAATTTCATTACAATCCATACGTGAATGTATTATAGCAGCATGGATGTGATATCAATAGTCTCACGAGAATACATATTCACTTACGTGATTCAATATTGCATCGATATTATATATATATATACCGGTGTATTGTAATTTTCCTGCATGACACATAAAATGTACAGTTCACATCAATACATAAATTCAAGATAACATATGATAAGTGTAATATTAACGTGAACGTGAGTAGTATAAGGTAATTAACCCTTAAATGTCTATGTATTTCTCACTTATCAAACTCCCCCACACTTATCTTTTGCTTGTCCTCAAGCAAATCTTTCTGACATAGTTTAAACAAGTTAAACAACAATAATCAGTAAGGAGAGCACCGAGAGGTAATTGCCAATCTTTAGAATTTAAAAGGTACTAATAACTTATTTTATTAGATATATTCTCTATTTCAGAGAATAACTCTGAAATCCTACAAAAGAAGAGGAGCAGTACCAGAGAAGCACTGGCTTTTAACCCTGAGCCAATCCACCATTTTTCTTTCACATTTCCTTGAACGACAAGGGCATGAAGTAAAATCTTATTCCATTATACCTTTCAATGCCACATACTCATGATCCATAATGATGATTCTTTTTTTTTCATTTTAGTACCGATGCACAAGACTTCAATTTTGAAGTTCATTTTTTCTTTCACCTCAGAATTTCTCTCCACCCTTGTAGAGTTTTGGTCTACTATCCCAGATACCGAGTACCTTAGTAGCCGGTGTATGAACCCCTAAGAACTTATAACCGAGTGGACGAGGCCTGTTTAGGATCAGAATGCCTGTCTGATCAGAGTGAGTACCTTGCCTTGTTCTTTTCCACATTTCTTCCCAAATCAAATCCAGGCTCAAAGTCAAAACAAATTCAAATGATAATAATCCTCAGAATTTTTTTTGAGTAAGCACAGAGTGTTTTTTTTGTTGTGTACCCTTTAAACCTGTTAAAATCATCATTACTCCCGCTATGGCTCCTTCTTTGATTATTAATCACTTAACAAATTTAAACACAGTGTCGAAAAAGAAAACTTAAGAGCAAGCTTTTGATTTTATCTCTCCCCCACACTTGAACTAAAGCAATGCACTCATTGCATAGAAAGAATAAAATAACAGGGCATGCAAACTACCTGGGTAATGACAAAAGCATGGTAATAAGAGATATTAAATTTAAAGAGCAAGGTATGGATAGTGACTCCCTAGAGTTATGCAAAATATGTAGAGTAGCTCCCCCACACTTGAGTTCTGCTGTGGAATGTGTAAGATGTTCCTGTAATAATTATTCTAAGCAGCCAAAAACTCAAGTTAATTCTATCGTTCTTTCTTCTTCTTTTTATTTCACTCTTCTTTTTTTTCATAAAATAAAATACAGAATATAAACATAGTACAGATTAAAAAGATAGATAGTAGGGTGCCTCCTACCAAGCTGCCCATCTTTAAGGTCTTTGGCTAGCCGTACCTCAGTGATTCAAGTTGTAACTGGTTCTTTGAAAAGAAGCGCAGAAGCTTCTTCGTTATCCAAGTGTTTCCATATATAACTTGATACGAGCCTCCATTGACTTTAAATGATCCACCCTTCTTACTGTCCAATTCCACCGCTCCATAAGGAGAGGTAGATATTATTTTAAATGGTCCAGACCAGAAGGATTTTAACTTACCTGGGAAGAACTTTAGTCGGGAATTATAAAGGAGGACATAATCTCCCACTTTGAAGTCTCGCTTGGCAATCATCTTATCGTGCCAACACTTGGTCTTCTCCTTATAAATCACTGCATTTTCATATGAGTTGTACCTTAGTTCTTCCAGTTCTGTCAACTGGAACTTTCTTCTTTCACAGGCTTTTTGTAGATCGAAGTTCAACACCTTTAGAGCCCAATAAGATTTATGCTCTAATTCCACAGGCAGGTGACATGCCTTCCCAAAAACTAGTTTGTAGGGAGACACGCCGATAGGTGTTTTGAAGGCGGTACGGTATGCCCAGAGCGCATCGTCCAATTTAATGGACCAATCCTTTCGAGAAGAGTTCACCGTCTTCTATAGAATCCATTTTAACTCTCTATTTGTTATCTCTGCCTGACCATTCGTTTGAGGATGGTATGGTAGAGCAACCTTATGTTGGACTCCATATTTTTTCAGGGGAGCATCAAATTGGCGATTGCAGAAATGAGATCCACCATCGCTGATGATTGCTCTTGGAACACCGAATCGAGAGAAAATGTACTTCTTGATGAACTTCATCACAACTTTACCATCATTAGTTGAGCAAGCAAGGGCTTCTGCCCATTTAGAAACATAATCTACTGCTACTAAGATGTACAAATTTCCAAAAGAATTTGGAAAGGGCCCCATAAAATCAATCCCCCAAACATCAAATAATTCGACTTCTAGCATATTGTTTAAGGGTAGTTCATTACGGCGAGAAATATTACCTTGCCTTTGACACCGATCACAAGTGGATACAAAAGCATGACAGTCTTTGTGAAGGGTGTTCCAATAGAAACTGGATTCAAGTACCTTTGCAGCTGTACGGGTTGCACCGTGATGTCCGCCGGTTTCTCAGGAATGGCAGTGGAGAAGGATATTTCTGATTTCTGTCTCTGGGACACATCTCCTGATAATACCATCTGCACAGATTTTGAAAAGAAATGGATCATCCCATAAATAATGTTTGACAATAGAAAAGAACCTTTTTCTCTGCTGATAAGTCATATCAGCTGGGATGATCTTTGTAGCCAGATAATTTGCAATATCGGCAAACCAAGGGTCTCTTGCCGTTTGAATTGTGAAAACTGCCTCGTCCGGGAAAAATTCATTGATGGGCTCTCGTCTTCTGGTCCCTCCATCTTGATAAGTGGTCAGCCACGACATTCTGGATACCTCTCTTGTCCCTTATCTCGATGTCGAATTCTTGTAAGAGAAGTATCCATCTTATCAACCTTGGTTTTGCATCTGCTTTGGCAAATAAATACTTGAGAGCAGAATGATCAGTATGAATAATGACCTTACTACCCAATAAATATGAACGAAATTTATCCAAAGCGAAGACGACTGCCAGTAATTCTTTTTCGGTGGTGGCATAATTTTTCTGAGCATCATTTAAAGTGCGGCTTGCATAATAAATTACTCTCAGAACCTTATCCAATTTTTGGCACAGAACAGCACCCACCGCATAATCACTGGCGTCACACATAATTTCAAAAGGTTGTGACCAGTCGGGTGATACAACAATAGGAGCAGAGACAAGTTTTTCTTTCAACAAATTAAAAGCTGCTAAACATTCATCAGAAAAATGAAATTTAGCATCTTTTGTCAGTAAAGTGCAGAGAGGCTTAGAAATCTTGGAAAAGTTTTAATGAATCGTCTGTAAAAACCTGCATGTCCAAGAAAACTTCGAATACCTCTGACAGTAGTAGGAGGGGGAAGTTTTTCTATTACCTCAATTTTAGCGCGGTCACCTCAATACCTTTGGAAGACACGTTATGTCCTAGCACGATCCCTTCACGAACCATGAAGTGACATTTCTCCAGTTCAGGACTAGATTTGTGTCTTCACACCTGGCCAAAATAAGATCAAGATTCTCCAGGCAAGTGTCAAATGTCGAACCAAAGACAGAGAAGTCATCCATAAAGACTTCTATACATTTTTCAATGTAATCAGAGAAAATAGCCATCATGCACCGTTGAAAAGTAGCTGGTGCATTACATAATCCAAACGGCATTCTTTTATAAGCGTATGTTCCATAAGGACAGGTAAAAGTAGTTTTATCCTGATCTTCTGGAGCAATTGGGATCTGAAAGTATCCTGAATAGCCATCTAGAAAACAATAATAGTCCTGACCTGCTAACCTTTCCAGCATTTGGTCAATAAAAGGTAAGGGAAAGTGATCCTTACGTGTGGCGGTATTCAATTTCCTGTAGTCTATACAGACTCTCCAACCGGTAGTGGTGCGTTGAGGAATCAACTCACCTTTCTCGTTGGGAACTACAGTTATTCCGCCCTTCTTGGGTACCACTTGCACTGGGCTTACCCATTTGCTATCTGAAATTGGATAGATAATGCCAGCGTCAAGTAGCTTTATTACCTCTTTCTTGACCACCTCTTTAAGAACGGGGTTGAGACGCCTCTGTGGTTGTGCTAAAGCCCTGAAATCATCTTCCATGTAAATTCGATGAGAGCAGAGATGGGCTTATTCCTTTGATATCCGCTATTGACCAACCGATAGCGGTTTTATGACGGCGTAGCACCCCTAAAAGTTCCTCCTCCTGCACATCTGTCAATTTAGAAGAAATAATAACTGGTAGATCAGATGGCTTTTTTAGAAAGGCGTATTTTAAATGAGGAGGAAGAGGTTTCATTTCGACTGTAGGTGCTTTTTCGATGGATGGCTTTGGTCTGTCTGCGTTTTTCTACTGGTCTCAATTTGGTCGGTAGGATTGGAAATATGGCTTATGTTTGTTTAACTCTTCAGCCATGAGAGCAATGTCGGGATTTTCGTCTTCAGCTTCGCAAGATGCCATAAGACATCTTTCCAGAATTGTTTCTTCATCTTTGCTGAGGAACGTCTCCTGTACTAAAGAGTCAATAGTGTCAATAGAAAAACAGTTTTGTGTATCAGAAGGATACTTCATGTTCCTGGTCATGTCAAAAACTACCTGCTCGTCATGAAGTCTTAAAATTATTTTTCCTCCTTCAACATCAATTAAAGTTCTCGCAGTTCTCATAAAAGGTCTACCTAAGATTAGTGGGACATCTTTATCTTCCTCAATGTCTATAACAATGAAATCAGCAGGGAAAATAAACTTGCCAACAGAAACCACTAAATCTTCAATTTTTCCTTCGGGGTGATTATGGAACGATCAGCTAGTTGGAGCTGAACAGGAGTAGGAGAGCATTGACCTATGCCAATTTCTTGAATATAGATAAAGGCATTAAGTTAATACTTGCGCCTAAATCGCATAACCCGTTACCACAATTTATGTCTTCAATTGCACAAGGAATGATAGGGAGACCTGGATCTCCCAACTTCGGTGGTAGCTTCTTTAAGAGTACTGCAGAAACTCTTTCGGTTAGTTTCACCGTGTCATTTTCCTGTAAAGATCGCCTGTTAGACAAGATATCTTTCATAAATTTTGCATAAATGGGCATTTGTGTTAAGGCATCAGAAAAAGGAATATTAATAGTTAATTTCTTAAAAATGTTAAGAAATTTTCCAAATTGGTCGTCCAAATTCTTTTTCTTTAATCTGTCAGGAAATGGGATTGGAATATCATATGAAACCTGTGACGGTTTAACAGTAAGGGATTCAGGAGACTCCTTCTCCTTGGAAATTGTTACGTCTTCTTTGTCAGATTTTTGTTGATCAGATTTCTCCTCAGTTTCAGGGGCATCAGATACCAGCTCTCTCCCGCTCCTTAGGGTTATTGATTTTGCATGCTCCCTGGGATTTGGATCCGTTTGGCTCGGGAGTGACCCTGCTGGTCTTTGAGCCAACTGTTGGGAAATCTGACCTATCTGTCTTTCCAAATTCGTGGTTATGGTAGCCTGATCAGCAACTTTGGCTTCTATCTCAGAAAATTTTGAATTATTGCCTGACCTTGTTTCAGAAGCTGATTCATCATGCCTTTTAATTCGCCCATGTCTCCTTGTGAGTTGGTTGGTTGTTCCTGTTGTCGGTTGTACTGCGGTTGTCGGTTTTGGTTAAAACCTTGGTTACTCGTCTGGTTGAATCCTTGGTTGCTCGTCTTGGGTCATAATTCCTCCATGGTTGTTGATTGCTCCTCCAATTGTTTTTTGTATGAGTTTTGATAAGGAACCCCTGGTCTGTTGTTAATCAGACTTACCTCTTCAAGGGTCCTGTTGCAACCTGAACCATCGCAGTTTGGGGTTTCATGAGCTCCTCCACAGTTTTCGCAACAGGGAGTCAGATATGGGAAGTGGCCACTGCCTTCGCAGCTTTTTGTTGTGGTTGACTAAGAGTTAGTTTTTCCACAACTTTTGTGAGTGCAGCTAGTTGAGCAGACACATGATCCTGCGGGGGAATACTGTAGATACCGGTTTCTTTACTTCACCTCTCCCCTTATTTTTACACCATTGTCTGGTGCTGGCGGTCATCTGGTCTAGTAGATCAACTTTCTTCTCCGGTCATTTTCATAAAATTTCCTCCAGATGAGGAACTTAGCAACAATTTGTTAGAATCATTCAAGCCTCTAAAGAATGATAAAACAAGCTCCTGGCTACTCATACCGTGATGTGGACATAATATCTGTAATTCTTTGAATCTATCCCACGAATCATAGAGAGATTCACCTGGTTCTTGACAGAAGTTGGTGATCTCAGCAATTTTCTCTTGTTTTGGACGGGGGATAGTATTTCGCCAGAAATTTGTTTGCTAACTCAGCCCAACTGTGGATACTGCTGGGTTGTAAACTTCTCAACCACCTGGAGGCGCCATCTTTCAATGAATAGGGGAATTGCAGATGATCGTTCAGACTTCCTGTTTTGTTAAAAGTGTTACAAAAATCAAGAAATGCAGATATGTGGTGTGGAGCATCATCTGAATCTAGCCCACTGTATTGGCCCTGGTGGTAGAGTGTAGTAATGAAACTGGTTTTGAATTGCCAGGCATCTAGTTCAGCCTGAGTGACCTGAGGAAGGACAATAGCAGAAGGCCTCCCTTCAACTGATGGTTGTTGGTATTCGCAAAGAGTTTGTCGAGTTGCCATCTCTACACGTTGTTGTCGTCTTTCTCTGTGAAGAAATCTTTCAATCTCAGGTTCAAAATCGTTTTGAGGACTACCTGCAGATCGAGTACGACGCATATATAGAAAACTAAAGTGTTAATGTTAGGAGTTAGTATACTGGAAATTTAAGTTAGTTAGAAATAAATACAGAAATTAAAGTTAGAGACAATGGAAATTAAGAGTTAGACAATGGAAATTAAGAGTTAAGGACAATGGAAATAAGAGTTAAGGACAATGGAAATAAGAGTTAAGGACAATGGAAAGAAATGACAGAAATTTGAAAGACAATGGAAAGAAATGACAGAAAATTAAATGACATAAAATAAAGAGTTAGTAATTAGATGTTAGTAATTAGATGTCCGAAGTCCGATGTCCTTAGTTAGATGTCCGATGTCCGATAGTCCGATAGTAATAGAAAACTTAATAAGATTAAAAACTGTCAGTTAACCGTGCCGGAGGTCCCCGGCAACGGCGCCAAAAACTTGTTGGAGAAATATGCGACTACTTCTTCAACCTAGGCAGTGTACCTAATCGTTTTGCGGGATAGTGGATTTGTGGGGTGTCGAACTCTTGGGGACCTTGCTGTGGTTTAACTGATAGTGCAATTTAATTGAGAATTCTAATTAGACTACTGAACAGAAACTTATCATTTTTTTGAGAGAAATTGTGGTTTAGAACTTAGTGTAACAAAACAGTAAAAAGAACAATTAATTAAAACAGATTAATATTAGCAGTTATGAAACTCTTTTGTTTTTAAAGAAGCATCCCGGGTGTTTGCTCACCTATTTTACCAATTATATTATTGTAGACTTCCCCACTTTAGCAATAAACTCAAGAATTTTAATTAGTTTATTGACCGTTCCCTGTCTAATAAACCCTGATTAATTTAAACAACAAGCGCAATTCCTTGTTCAAGTCATTAATAAATTAATCGCATTATTAATAATTCCTATTGGAGACTGGTTAACCTATAGGTGAAAACTCACTTCTAGTCGTTGACCTGTTTTGACTTCTCTTGTCTAGAATCTTGTCTCAGCACTGCATTTTGACAAGAAACTACAAATATCACTTTAATAAATGGCCTAAATATTAAAGCGTAATAAGGAGGAGAATCAAAATATTGCTTGAACAGATTATATTAGAAAGTCTACGTAACACAGTTTAGTAAAATAAGCTTACTTCTCAACCCGGGAGCTAAGGTTTTTACTCAGACATAATTATACAAACGGACGTCGTAAGTACGACAGCCATTAAAATAAATTACAGTTGAAGAAAAGAAAGCATTCGTACGCACTGTATGAAATTTTGTGGAAGAAGTGTGATTTTGGGAGAGAACGTGAATATTACAGAGGATTACTTCGGGCAAATGTGCGCAGGTTTTTCTGATGAAGTAGTAGTGTTTATATAGAGGAGAGGAAGAAAACGTTCGAAGCAGATCTGGAAGGAGATTGATTGCAGATTGATTGAGTGGGCATTGATTGCAGACAGACGCGTGAGGAATTTACGGTAGGCGCCTGATATGCTGAAGGAAGTAGATAGATAGCGTGGGAAGAATTGGAGAAGACGGTCGGATCCACTAGCATTTATTCACGCCCGCTACCTGTCCGCCTGTGTACCTCCTCTGTTTGGGGCGGTTGTCTCTGTTGTTTCTCTGTCGTCCGCCCAGCCAACCGCCAAAAACTCAAGCGGTCTTCTCTTGCTCTGTCCGCCTGTGTGTCCGCGCATAACCCATGCGGACATATCTGTTGTGTCCGCTTATCTGTCCGCCCAGAATCACGCGCGGACAACTCTCTTGTGTCCGCTCCTATGTCCGCTCAAATTTTAAGCGGATGTGAATTTCATTCACAATCCATACGTGAATGTATTATAGCAGCATGGATGTTGATATCAATAGTCTCACGAGAATACATATTCACTTACGTGATTCAATATTGCATGCGATATATATATATATATATATATATATATATATATATACCGGTGTATTGTAATTTTCCTGCATTAGACACATAAAATGTATCAGTTCACATCAATACATAAATTCAAGAAAAACATATGATAAGTGAGTAATATTAACGTGAACGTGAGTAAGTATAAGGTAAATTAAACCCTTAAATGTCTATGTATTTCTCACTTATCAAGGTTGAGATTGAGTTATGGGTTAAGGGTTGAGAGATAGAGTGAGGGGTGCGTTAGTCAGGACTTCCCGGTGTTTACCGGATATCCATAGTACCTAGACCCGCCCTCCAAATCCCTAACCCTGAATATGTGGGACAAACGCCAGAGAGAAGAAAGCCTTCTCATACTCGGGGAGACCCGATCTGGCAGTTATCTAACAGTTACGGAGAACTTGGAGGTTTTCAATGGAGCGCAACAGAGAAACAGGCGCTACCTATGGAATACAATCAGTAAGGGAACGGAAATTACCGGCAACATGGGTTGACATGCTACGCAGTCGAAATAACCCGCAATACCAATGGTAAGGAAAGCACTACGAGTGCAATGGATAAGGAAATGATAAGAGACATGAGTACCGGACAGTGGTCCGAAGGAGCATAACAGTAGGATAATACAAAGCATGAGGATTGAGATTACTGGAAAGTCCAGTTAGAAACGGGAACTCCAAACCCCATACAATGAGGAAGGTTACAAACCTGGCCAACATAACGCGGACAACGGTAGAAACTCATATAAATTGTATACCGAAATAGGACTACGATGTAGTGCCTAAAGGATAATTATTACTAAGTAACCACAACAAAATGTGTGGAGACAGGAGCGAGGATAAAGACATAAGAAAATATTAAGGGGTTCCCTCAGAAAGAGGAACGCCTTGATAAATGACAGTACTGTCAAACAACAAGGAAACTGCCGGATGGTTAGTTATCCAAAATAAGAGGTTATCGAAGGAGTCCCGAGGACTACCAATTACATGGAAATTAGAGGGAAGTATCACTACCAACGTACCTTGTACCAATAGCCCATCCTGCATGACGCACTTGGCATAGCAAGTGCTACCACGGTTAAGCTACACGGAAAGCCATCATGGCAAGATAGGAGAACGCTACAGTTGTAACACATATTAATACCGGATTGTAAATCCATAGAAATGGAAACAAATAGACCTTGGAAAGGCCCGACGGCCTGACTATCATGAGATAAGGTGACCAACCAGTCAGCCGGGAGCGGAACTTGGACATAAATTAGACCATATGGATGTTAGCAAACAGTACAAAGTACTACGACAACAACAACCGACAGGCGGTAAGAACACCAAACCCGGATCTCAAAGAGGAACCTAAGAGATTGCTAATAATTCGAACACAAAAACTACGTAAGTAACAACATACATGGAATGTATCAAGAGATACAATAAAGGCAGTCGACAGAACGACTCCCAACAGGGATGGGATAAAACTCCCAGTTTGAACACTAAGAATACCAATAACAAACATTCTACAATGAAGATGTTGGGAAACCCAGAAAACAAGGGTAAAAGAAATGAACATAAGCTATAACCCACCAAAGATTAAGATATACAATCCCGACAGAGGGAAGCCTAGAAGATTACTCACACAGAGCAGGCATAGTCGAGCCAAATAACTAATGGATGACAGCTAATACTGTTCGTCTAACTCATTAACACCCAAGTATGATTAATCACCAACGGGTGGCGTAATCAACGGAAGTTGAACGAAGCATTGAGATGGAAGTATAAGAAGACAGGATGATATCCAACTTGGACACTGTAAGGCAAACGCCTAATACGAACCTAACCTTGACTACTAAAAGACATAAGTCTAGTAAAATGACAGTATTGTCAAAGACATTAAGTAACCCCAGATCACCTGAACAACTTCCAAAGTAGGAAGCAGGATGCAACAACTTACCATGAAACCTGATACTACGTTTAGTATGTGACCTAACGATGGATAGTGCTCAAAGAACTAGAATCTTATAAGGATGACCTGCAGATGAGTAAGAGTACAAATAATGAACTGAGACATTAAGCATTAAGAGCCTACGAGCCAAGGATGTTAACCACATCAGAGCCCGAGGTGCGGTAAGTTGTAAGGGAGCTTGTTTAAGCCACGAATGAATTACAATGCATAGATATGAACGGTTACCAAACCTATAACTTAAATTGTGGAAAATGTTGCCAAGAAAAGGCACCGATGAAAATAATGAGATAGTACATTGGCAGGGGCGGAGAACGAACCATGCCTTTTAGGGTGGGGATACCTCTCCTTGTTGTGAGGCCATGAGTGGGAATGAACCCCTCAAAAAGGGCTTTCACTTATTAGGGATGCAATACGCTTTTGTTAGAAAATGGAGACTGTAAACTTGAGATTACTTTAGAACATATTAGATACACTTGAGGAATAAGGAAGGCTGCGGAGACAGACCTCATATCCAACACCTAGGAGTTAAGAATTAGTAATTGTCAGAGATAGACAATGTGAATGCACAAGATGGCACGTCAAGTGATCAATGCTCAGAAGAGCTTGTGATTCAGTGGATGACTCCTTCAGGAATCGGTAGAATTATGTGGTAGATAGCATCACTAAGGATGAAAGAAAGCGAAAGAAATCAGCCTATTTACGAATCTGAGATTGGAGCAGAACACCTTCATATTAAAAGTCAACTATTTTACAGCACGGTAACACAACCGCTATACACCAGAATAAGAAAACTCCCAGTGTGTTTACACCAAGAAGGGATTGAGTATAAGGTAAGACATTAGAATACGTGAGTAAGAGGCTGCGCCATTAATGGGCAACATGGTAAAGGCCTACTACCACGGTAGTAGTGGTCGTGAGTACAATAGTTAGATAAGTGGATTAAGTCATGGTGCGCGGTAAGGCGACCATTATGTATGAGCCCTCAAATATTGACACTGAGGCAATTAGATTTATGAGTTAAGACCAGCATAAGTAAGGAAATAAGATGGTAGACGAACTGTGCATTGATGCCAGTAGTCTGGACCTGGTTAAGTAGGATTTCACAGGAAGCACACTACCCATTCCTTAAGGAACTGGAAGTGCATTCCTAGTAGCATAAATATGAGAAACAAGATAAGAGTCTCTACGGAAAGAGACCTCAGATATTAAGAGACCGAATCAGTATGAGATACAGAAAGAGCTAGAACATACAATACCCAAGAACACAGTAAATGGATTTCCCTTGATTAACTTCAAGAAGACCAATAAATGTTATTATGGAACGATGAAAGAGGAGATCGACAACAGAATACTTCATAATTAGCAATAGCTAAATGTGTGACGAACACTATGAGTTTACTAAAACGAGACGTGGGACGACTGCACCCCACAGGGGCTTGCAGGCCTGACATGCTCATTTATGAGTTAGTCGGGTAAGTAGTAATGTACCAGTAAGGTACCCCATGCATGTAGACGAGTAGTGTAAGGAACACGGGAAGTAGTCGACTCCGTACCACAGACAACGACGCAAGATCACACAAGAGCAGCTACTACCACAAACAGTTGAAGAGAAGAATTCAGTTGAACCAGCAACGCAAGGGGATTAGAGAACAAATAATTAAGGTCTATGAAGTGCGAGAAGCACGGATTGTTAAGTATAGACATAGAACATGTCTTAAAATGAATAAGATTAAACTGTAAAGTGCAATAAGCACTAAACAGTAGTTTCAGATTAGAAATCATCCTCAGACCAAAGGTCAGATGGGGAGAACGATTTAGACATTCGAGAAAACACTAAGAGTATAAACATTAGATCTCCAGGGAGATTGGATAGACAGGCTACAACTCATCAAGGCCGTGTATATGTAAAGATAACACGTGACCATTGAGAGACCTTTAGTGCTAAACCATAAGCACGCAGGAGGTAAATATACAATACTGTAAAAGGATAAGCGAGACAGTTAAGCCTAAGACCATCAGAGTTGTGCAGCGGAAGCTAGCAGACCAATACCTTTGAGATTAGACCAAACTAAGTTAAAGAAACGGTATAAGTACCGTTAAGAATCCTCGATACAGAGACTAAGTCATTTCTGATCGAATTATAAGTAATATAGATGACATGGAAGCTAGAATGCTTGGTAAGAATTAGACATCTTGAACTTATGTTCAAAGATCATGTAATGTTGATTACGTAGGCGTAATCCATTTTAAGAGGGGTAGAGCGAAAACCGCTTAGCGTATGTTTGTGTACTGAGTACATAAACTACGGTGTGCATAGCACAAAATAATTTGAGAATATGTTTTACCTAAACATTTTGAGATAATAATCATGGTTATTGCACACAGAAGATGTGAATACCATACATATTAAGTACCTATCTTGTTAACTCCGGCGTGAGTACTAGTTAAGAGAATTAAGGAGGAGGTTTAAGGAGACTTAAGGAATAAGGAATAAGGAATATATGAGGTATGAGTCGATATGAGACTATGTGTGAGATAAAAATAAGATAACATTATGATATACTATTTGGCATGAGTATAAGGGAGAAGATAGTAATGCTATGATATGTAAGATGGTGAGAATTGGTATGAGGCTGATATAGAACTTAGTAAGAATGGGTGCCTTGAGGTAATTACTAAGAGATGAATTGGGAATGTTTGATGGACTGAGTCCACACCTTGGAGATGTATTGATTATGATTAGAAGAACTAAAAAGATAGAAAATTGGACATGAGTGAATTATTTGGATGTTTGAAAATGACGTGGGAGGTGGAACTTGATTTTCTAGGGATCAAGGGAAACCAAACACAAATTGGGGTGGAAGGATGGTTCTACACTGATGCTGATCACGTCAGGGTAGGATGACTCCTGAAACTCCCTACCAGTGGTCACAATTAAATACGCTAAGGATAGAGGCGTTAGTACAAAACGAAGTTGGAGTTGCTTGTATTTTTAATTAGAGGAATTATTCCTCACATGACCTCGTAAAAAGGATTACCTTTTTACTGAGTCTCACCCATGAAGTCGAGGACGCACGAGCCTTTGTCTTCGGACCGGTGACATGGGGAGAGCAGAGTGTTTTGTATTCTGGCCCATGGTGACGAGGACGAATGAGCCATTGTCTACGGACCGGTGACATGGGAGAATACGTTGGAAGTTATGTGAATGTTTTAATCGTCAAAAGGAACAAAGAGAATTTTGAGTGCTATACATGCGTAAGCATGTTGTGTGATATTTAAGAATAAGCATATGGTGGACCTAAGGATTCAATGAGTTTAAGTATACATAAGTATGATCTAAGGAATGAGGTAAGATATGTATTCTAATGAGATAAGATGCGTGGGAACTTTGGGGACAAAGTTCTTTTAAGGGGGGTAGATTGAAATACCCCAAACCTAAGTATGCTAAGTAAACATCAAATTATGATGTAGTAAGGCTAGAATATGCCTTAGAAATATTGGTAGACAATTTAAACCAAGGAAAACACAAAAGTGCCTTTAAGGCAATTAGGGCAAAAATGTGCTCTAAGCTTGGAGAGACTTGGGTGAGTACCCAAATATCATGATAAGACCTTGGTAATATTCTAATGGTCATTTTAAACCAATTACCAAAGAAAACCAAGCTTGAAAACAAGTTAAAACACAAAATGTGCTTTAAGAAGTCTTAAAGCACATTTTTGAGAAATTGTCTTAGAATTGAGTTTTGAGTGGCTAGATGTCCATCATTACTCTTTAATCAACATGTGTACTAATTAGTATCACATTAGGAAGTCTAAATCAATAGGAAATCAAAAATTTCAGAAATATGTGCACTGATTTGTGAATAGTGCCAAATAGTGACTAGTTTAGTCCTTAATCAACTTAGTTTTGTTAATTGGTCAATAAAGGCCAAGCATGCCCTTATTTAACAAGGGGGCCGGTTTTTAGGTGGTGAGTCACCACATGAGTCATATAACTTAAGAAAAGAAAAGAGAAATAAAGAAAGGTTACTATTTGCTTTAAGGTAAATATCTTACCTTTTAGCCTACCTTCTCTCCCCTTCTCCATTCATTCTCTTCTTCCACAGTTTTCTTCATGCTCTTCATCCTCTCAAACCTAGAGAACAAGCTCCATTGTTGCCTCACCTTGCCTTGTCTACAACTCACTCATTTTAGCTCCAAATCAAAAACTAAACACATATTATTCTTAGTTAGCTTAAGCTCTAGCTTTCTATCTTTTCAAATCTTTCAAAGCTCAAGTTTTGTGCCATGAGAAAACTCCATTGATGGAGGAAAATCAAGTTTGAAGAGCTCATTAGCTTCTCCATTCTCTTAAGGTAAAGAAAATGTAAGAAAAACCATGTTTCCATCATTCCTTCCACATGGCCAAAAATTACTACTCATGGGGCTTTGTTTTTATGCCTTGTTCTAGCTTGATTTATTTACCAAGGACTAGTGGAGGTCCTATTTCATTCAATGCCCAAGTCTACTTTGAGACTTCAAAGGTAATCATCCACTTTTATGCCTTAGAACACATTTCTAACCTAGGTTTTCATTCCTTGAGGTTAGTGTATTGTTTAGTACTCATGTGAGTCATGGAATATTGGTTAGAACATTGGCAAAGGAAGTTTATGTGGTGACCGATATTCATGCAAGAAGAAGGTCTAAGGAGGAAGATAAGATAAGCTTGAGAAAACAAGGTAAAATGCTTACCAAATGGTGGTTTAAGTTTTAAGGAATGAGTTTAGATGAGTACCAATGTGGCTTAGAGCTTACATTATGCAATGGGTTATATAACCTAGGAAAAACAATTTGAACAAGCTTATGAACTTGTGACTAAGGAGCCAATGAGAATGAGTTAGTAATATA
Source organism: Limonium bicolor (assembly GCA_023374045.1). Lineage (NCBI taxonomy): Eukaryota > Viridiplantae > Streptophyta > Magnoliopsida > Caryophyllales > Plumbaginaceae > Limonium > Limonium bicolor. The sequence goes on from CM041780.1 coordinate 311,302,247, forward strand.
AGTTTAAGATGAGTTTTAAGAGCATTATAACTACTATGAGATTGATTGGTGTATTTGCAGGTTGAAGGCTTTTATATGTGGGAAATTCAGTGTTTAAGTTTAAGTTATTTAAGGGCCTAAGAGCCATGTCATTTAAGAGCCTTAGTGCTATGCAATTTAAGATTATTGCACTATATTGAGTTTATTGTGAATGAGATTATTTGGGTGAGAAAATAAGATGAGAAAGGACTTGGTGTGTGTGAGATTATTGTGTGAGAAAAACAATGCGATTGGGCATGAGAATTTACTAGAGGATCTATGGCAAAATTTGAGTAGAAAACTAAGTGTTTAGGTGGTGGTGGTGAGTTGATATGACCTAGGATTCACTAGGAGTCATTAGAAGGAACTAGAGTGGAAATGAGTTAATTAAGGAGTTCTTGAGGCTTAGAATGGCCTAGAGTTTTCTATGAGGAATTAGAGGCTAGGTGGGTGTATTAAACACACCGAAATCATGTGATGAGGAATGCTAAGACTAGAGCAAAGATTTGGATGGAAAGGCGTATAATGCTTTAAGGTGATTTTGTTATGAACTAGAGAATAAAACAATGAGGAGTTTGGATAGCTTGTGTAAGTGTGATGATGCTAGTAGTGGACTAATGAGGTTTAGTTTAGATGGTAATGAGTGGACTTAGGTGATGGAAGAGAAAGGTGTGCGAGAATGTTGTCAAATGTCAAGGAAAATGACTAGGAATGTAAAAGAGCGTATGATCATGGGGGTGGTGAATAAGATGCATAAAAGAGAAGGAAATGTCAAAGGAGGGTGTAGGATAATTAAGGTAAAGAAGAACAAGGTTAAGGTGCTAAGGAGATGGGGAGAAATGCATAGGTAAGTTCATGAGTTTAGGTTGGTGAGTAGAAAAAGGAAAAGAAAGGAATTGTGTATGGACATGCAAGATGACCTTGGAAGGTTTAACAAGCAAAGATGGAGTGCAATGATGTTAAGGAGGAGTTATATGGGTTGAAAAGAAACACTTTGGTTAATTGAAGTTTTAGACAAAATGTACATGCTAGAAATATAAGGAATTAATTGACAAGTGTTAGGAATTTCTTGCAAGAATTGAGCTAAAGGTTGGAATGATCTTTGGAGGTGATTTTCATGAGTTTGGAGGATGATTAAAGGTGGGTTTAAGGGTCTAAATGATGTTAGAACACATTAGAAGGCATAAGGAGAAGTTTGGTGAAGATTTAACAAATTTGGACATGTTCTTCTTTGGTGTGCGTCCGTCTCTACCCAGGGGTCCGAACCCAAGTTTGGGTCGGACGGACTCGTTAAGCCGCCATATAAGAGTTTCTGTAATGGTCCGACCCAGTTGGTGGGTCGGACGGGGTGGGGACGGAGGGGGTTTTTTAAAGACGGAGAGTCTCTGGAATGGTCCGACCAGTCGGTGGGTCGGACGGTGGGTCGGACGACCCTTAAGAAAAAAAAAGAAACCCTAAGTGAAATACGCCAAACCTTGATATGTGGTTTAAATAGCAAACTATGTTATATAAAGGCTAAAAAGTGCCTTAGAAACATCAGTGGACAATTTGAAACATAGTAAAGTGCAATAAAGCACTAAGACACAGTTTGAGCAAAAACATGCTCTAAGCTATGAGTGAACTTGGTTAGGACCCAAAGAGCCTACCAAGACTAAATAATATTCAATTATGATTTAATAAGGCTAAATAAGTCCTTAGGAAGCTTTGGAAGACAAGGAAACCAAACAAAACACAAATAAATACCTTAAAGTCAATATGAGCAAAAATGTGCTCTAAGCTTGGGATAAATGTGTATAAGACCTAATGGTCATACCTATACCTTATAAATATGTTAATGAACATATTAAATCAATTACTAAAGAAAACCAAACTTGAAAACAAGTTAAACACAAAATGTGCTTTAAGAAGTCTTAAAGCACGTTTTTGAAAATTGTCTTGTAAATGAGTTTTGAATGGCTAAATGTCCATCATTACTCTTTAATTAACATGTGTACTATATAGTATCACATTTGGGTGGCTATATTAATGGGAAATCAAAAATTTCACTTCTATGTGCCTTGTTTTAGTGAATAGTGATTTTTATAAGCTAGTTTGTAACATATAATGTTATAAGTAATTAAATTGACAAATAAAGACTAAAGTACCCTTCTAACTAATGGGGGCCGGTTTTTCAAGGAGTGAGTCACCAAGTTGTAAAAGAAATCAAATAAGTAAAGTAAAGCTTAAAGTAAAGTACTATTTTGCTTTATAACATAAATATCTCCAAAAGCAAACTCATCTTCTCATTTCCTTCTCTTCTTTCTTCATTCACACGGTTTCACCTTCTTCATTCTCCCTTCTTGCTGTTCTCTCTCGGTAATACATAATACCACCATGGAAGTCCATCTTTGACCACATGTAAAACCTAGCTCACTTAACCAAATCAAAAACAAACACCACCATTCTCTTCCTCTCATCAAGCTCTTCATTTCTATCTTCTCAAAATTTGAAGAACACCCCAACTACAACAACGTACTTGAACAATACTTTGCAGCGGAAATCATAACTCACAACATTACTTAACTCCTTGGTGTTACACGCCGTTAGCCACCCACGTGGCTAACAAGGCTAACATACATACATCGTACCGGTCTGATGGACTAAACTCCCGAGCAACTACACATTAATCCCGTTCCATGTCCAACATTTAATATACACTTACATTACAACTGTACCGAGTATTTACAAACTAATGCCGATAACAATTCCGGTCTTACTACACCTACAATACACTCTCAATTTGAATGACCACCCAGGTGCAACAACTACCCGTCCTACTCTCGAACGGCTTGCAGCTCCTTCGTACCTGTAGAGTAATGGGGGCCCCCAGAGGGGGTCAGCACCTTTGCTGGTATGGTAGTCCCGCAGCCCGCATGCTACCGGGCCACGCACAACTATTTGTCATCTTAGCATGCGGTTGATTTATTTCAAACATGCGCAACTCACACACGTACTTCATGCTTTAAGGCACACATTCATTTAAGATACACCACACAAGGTTAACACACACAATATAACCACACACTTCATTTAACAACATACACAACTTAATTTTTCTCTTCTTAGAGTTCATAAACTTTACTTAGGGAGTGCCGGGGTGATATAAGCCCGAGCACAACATACATACATTTTCCTTACTTGAGTGGCGGCCTCCTATAGGACCGATCACAACATACATAATTTCCCCCTAGCTCCAATAATGATGAGTTAGGTAAGCCTTGGTTAAGCTTGTGGGTGGTTGTGATTCAAGGATGAAAAACAACCGTAACATAACAAAGAGGGAGTCGAAGCGAACTTAGGCATCGACACCCTACCAACATTATACATAATTTCCCTCCTAGCCCGATGTGGAGGTCGGGTAGGTAAGCTTTGGCTAAGCTAGTGGGAGGTCGAAATCCAATGAAGGAAAACAACCCTAACATAACAGGATGGGAGTTAATTTACATATATATATATTAACTCCCAAACAATACGCGCGACCGGAACAACCGGATTCCTCTCCATACATAACATATACTTATTAGTTAGAGGTTCCCTTATGGAACTTACCACATACATACATCACATAGTGTTACTAACTCGGTTAGACACATAAGGGGTGTAATATCCCTTTTTAACAAACATGGATAACTGTATCCAGTAACAACAACAACATATCCAACGAGCCACATACATCACACATAATCACAACATACACTAACGCACGGATAGCCGTAGTTAGAACGTTCCCATGGGTTGGGACGTTTATTCCGAATACCGATCTCTTATGTGAACCTAAAGTCGGTTAACTATTATTTAACACATAACTAAGGTTAAGCGGTATCGGAATTAATTACGCCACAATAATGAATTACTGTAAACTCATTTCATGCTTTATCTTGCAAGGTGGCAAACACACAGAAAACACATTGGCATACAAGCCGGTGTAATCCGGTAGGACACAGGTTGCAAGAAAACCATACCTGTCACCGAAGGTGCACTCTAGTGTGCCATCACATGTTCCTTGAATCTCTTTGAATAACTGATAACATTATTACTATCTTTATCAACATCGGGGTATAATATAATTATTTAACGTCTAATGCGCCCATGATTAACCCCGTTCGGTAGTTTATAACTTTACATTTTTTATTACAACTTTTCACCACTCAATTACCTTTATAACTCACTTAATTTATCCTTAACAACCTTATAACATCATTACATATTAATCCCCATCATTTGATATCATTTCCTACCCTTAAACAAAATTTTTGGTCAACATTACCCTGTGTCCGAACTTGTGTCCGGACATCCAAGGTCGGACACAAGTCGAAACAAATTCTGGGAAAATTTTCAAGGCGTCCGAACTTGTGTCCGGACATCTAAGGTCGGACACAAGTCGAAACAGAAATCTGAAAAAAAATTTCAAGGCGTCCGAACTTGTGTCCGGACATCTAAGGTCGGACACAAGTCGAACAAAATCTGGAAAAATTTATACACGCGTCCGAACTTGTGTCCGGACATCTAAGGTCGGACACAAGTCGAGACTCAATTCTGGGAAAATTTTTAGACGCGTCCGGACTTCTAAGGTCGGACAGAAGTTCGGACATCACTCAACTCCGAATAAATTTTTAACGCGACGGGGCATGTCCGAACTTCCAAGTCCGGACGGAAGTTCGGACGTGCCCAAATTTTCAGTAAACAGAGGCAAACTTCTATCAATTCTTACACTTCCAAAAATCCATACTCACTCATTAAAATCCCAAGTCATCTAGCACCATTCTGCTATCATTCTTGCACTCTCCTAACTCCATTATTTGTCCACCATTACAAAACCAAAACTTCACTCATTTCAACACTAAACAACCCATTTAAACACCTTAATTCTCTCAACCATTAAACCATCATCAAGCACTCATTTCCCATTAAAATTTGACATAACTTCCCCATAATCTCTACACATTCATCCTCATCAATTATCATCAAAACACAACCTCTTCATTCCTAATCTAGCCACACCCTTACAAGGGTCCTAACAGCACATACAAATCCTCAAATCTCATCAACATCAACATAATCACCAAATCTCTCACAAACACAATACCAATCTCAACCTTAAAACATTTGGCTCTTAAGGCCTTCATTCCACTATAAATTCACAAATCTCTCCAACCCAACTACACACATTTTCAACATAAACTTCAATCCACAATTTGGGTTCATTAACTTGTTTACCCATCCCAAACATTCAAACAATTTTAACAATGTTTAAGGTAGTGTTCTTACCTTATTTTCACAAGTTTCCTCAAATTCTCCTCTTGCTCCAAACCTTCTCCAAAAATCGGTTAAGAGGGTATGGAGTTTCCAAACTCCATCCCAACACCCAAGAACACAAAACATACACAATTAATTATCTAAACTCTTAGAAACTCAATTTAATCAAAGGGCTAGAATTAGGGTTTACCTTTTGAAGCTTTTAAGAGAGATTTTCTCCCTTGAATCAAGAAGGAAACTACTCCACCATTGAAGGATAAATTTGGAGCTCAAGAACAAGGAGAAAACGAGGTATCAAAAATGGTGAAAAATCAATTACACCAAGAGATGAAGAGGGAATGACTTTTTCTTGGAAATTTTTACCTTAGAAGAAAGAGGAGACTCCAAGCTCCACATTGGTGTCATTTTCTCTTCAAATGGGGGAAACCCATGGAGGTCAACTTCATCCTTTTGGAATTTCGAAAAGAGAGGTTGATAGAGGAGGATGAGAGGAAGAAGAATGTGCGATTTGTTTTTGATTTGGAGTTCAAATGGAGCTTGGGCATGGCATTGAAGTGTGGTAGCCATTGGAGAAGGAGGAGAGAAATCGATGGAGTGGGGAAGAAGATGGAGCCGGCTGGGAGAGAGGAGAGAGGAAAGAGAGGAAGAGAGAGAGGGGAAAAAGGAAATAAGGAAAGAGAGAGAGAGAGTGAGGGGTATTTGTGCCCTTTGTTATCTGGCTCTCTCTTGACTTAATTAATTAGTTAACTAGTCACATGTGAGTGGGCTGTCTACATAAATAAAACCGGCCCACCAATATAAACACGCTGGAGCGTTTTTCGTCTTTTGACAGAAAACGCTCGTTTAATTACCCGGTTTAGTACTATTCACTAACCGGGACTGTTTACCGGAATTTCCTCTTTCCTTTGATTTTAATGGCTATTAAACTCCCATTAATGTTTAATTATTGTTATAAAATCAGCTATTATTTTTACGGGGTCGTTTAACTGTTTAAAGTCACGTTTTCGGGTTTCCTCGAAAAACGCGCCTTAGACTCCGTTAGCGTTTTAACGCATTGTTTGGATCCGTTTTCTTCCGGAATTTCTCCCACACGTTCTCAGTGTGTAATTAAGGTATAAAAATATATTTATAACTCTAACGAAGGTTATGTACCTCCTAAAATAATTAAATACGTGTTTTCACGTTTTGTGACTTTTTCGCATTTCCTTTTCCTTTTTGGTTTTCATTTCTTCACCAATGATCTTAAGGACTTAATTAGCCTTAGAAAATTATAATTACACAATTAATTAACACATTAAGGTTTGGGGTATTTCAAGTGAATAGTGATTTTTATAAGCTACTTTGTAACATATAATGTTATAAGTAATTAAATTGACAAATAAAGACTAAAGTACCTTCTAACTAAATGGGGGCCGGTTTTTCAAGGAGTGAGTCACCAAGTTGTAAAAGAAATCAAATAAGTAAAGTAAAGCTTAAAGTAAAGTACTATTTTGCTTTATAACATAAATATCTCCAAAGCAAACTCATCTTCTCATTTCCTTCTCTTCTTTCTCATTCACACGGTTTCACCTTCTTCATTCTCCCTTCTTGCTGTTCTCTCTCGTAATACACAATACCACCATGGAAGTCCATCTTTGACCACATGTAAAACCTAGCTCACTTAACCAAATCAAAAACAAACACCACCATTCTCTTCCTCTCATCAAGCTCTTCATTTCTATCTTCTCAAAATTTGAAGATCACCATTTCGGTGCCATGGAGTTCCACCATTGATGGAGCTTGAGCTTGTCTTTCCACATATTATTACTCTCCTTTGCTTCTAGGTAAGGAATCTCAAAGAAAAATCAAGTTTCCTCTCCTTTTAGTACATGACCGAAAATTCACCTCACCATGGTGTCTTTACCTTGCTTGTTTTAGCTTCATTTGAATCTCCCAAGGGCTAGGAGGAGTCCTCTCTTGATACTTATTCAAGTTCTCTTCCAATTCCAAGGTAAAACAATTACCTTAATGTGTTAAAACAATATGTGTAACTAGGGTTTACAATGAGATGAAGCATAATGCTTGAATACTCATTCTATTATTTGTACATTGTTTAGAAGTTGACAAACAACCAAACACCCCACCGGTTTTGTAAGGAAACAAGAAAGAAATTTGGGAGGAAAAGAGGTAAATATGCTATCTTAATGTGGTTTAAATACCTTAGGAGAAATAAGCTTATAATGCTTGTTAAAACTACCTAAAGAGCAAATGGTGAATGACCTAGTAAAATGCTCTCAAGGAGTTTATTAAGGGCATATGTATTGTTGGGTGTATTTGCAGGTCAAAGGCATTACTTATGTGGGAAATTCAGTGTTTAAGGTTTATGCAATTTAAGGGCCTAAGAGCCATGTTATTTAAGGGCCTAAGTGCCAAGCAATTTAAGTTATGCACTATATTGTGATGTAGTGCTTGATGTGTGAAGTTTGTGTGTAAAAATGTTCTTGATGGATTTTAGGAGTTCTTGAATGAGATAAGGTAAAAACCTAAGTGTTTGGATGTGAGTAAATACAAGAGAAGCTATGGCCAAATTTGGGAAATGTGAGAAGTTCTAAGTGTTTTAAGAAAGTTTTGGTGAACTAGGAAGTATTAAAGGTGAACAAATGTTTCACTAAGGAAGGAAACGTGCATTAAGGTGTTACAAGGATTTAGGTGCTATCTTGGAAGTTCTAGGAATTTAATGAGTTTTAGGATGAAATAAAGTCTTGGAGAAGTTTGTTTAAAGTTGGGTAATGTTGATGTACAAGGAAGAAATGATGTTTAGGTAAGGTTTTGAGAAAGGAATTCAAGAAGTTGTGAAAAGGGATTTGTTTAGTAAGAGGAGATGCTTGGGAGATGATGTTATGAAGGTGAAGAAGCATTTTAGTGTAGTGGTCATTATAGGTGAAATACCACCTAGAAATCTTAAGGAGAAAACATTCCAAGTGCTAGGAATTTTGTAAGGAGTTTGTGAATGATAAAATGGTTTTGGTGAGTGATTTAAAGAGTTTAGCACATGGATAAAGGTGTGTTTGAAGTGCCTAAATGAGGTTAGGGTATACTAGGATATATGGGGTGAAGTTTGGAGTTGAATGTAAAAAGGAAAACAAAGATCTGGGGCAGACCGGACTTGCAAGTTCGGTCGGGCCCAGTTTACCCTGTGGGAATTAGTTTCTGGAATGGACCGGACATAGGACCGGACTTACAGGTCCGGTCGAGTAGAAAAGTTTTGACGGAAATGTGTTCTGGAATCGACCGGACATGGACAAGTCCGGTCGGCAAGTCCAGTCGGACCAAAAATGTTGTTAAAGGTTATGAAATGATATGTAATGATGGGGATTGATAGGTAATGATGTTATAAGGTTGTTAAGGACATGTTAGGTGAGTTTAAATGGTAATTAAGTGGGTGAAAAGTTGTATCAAGATGTAAAAGTAAAACAAGTGAAAAATGTAAAGTTATGTAACTAAGTTAACGGGGAAAGTTAGACATTAGGCATTAAATAATCAAGCAAACCCCGATGTTAATAAAACACATGTGATGTTAACAGTTGTTCGAGAATTGCTCGAGGAACATAAGTGGACGTGGAAAAATGGACTCCGGTGACAGGTATGGTTTTCTTGCAACCTGTGTCCTACCGGATTACACCGGCTTGTATGCCAATGTGTTTTTCCTGTATGTTTGCCACGTTATGATATAAATCATGAAACGAGTTTACAGTCGTTATTGTTATTGTATGTTTACGTGCCGATACCGGTAACCTCTAATGCGCTTGAAGGGCTAGTTAACCACTATTAGGTAAACGTAAGAGAACGGTGTCCGGTAATAACGTTTCCGACCTAAGGAACGTTCTAACCACGGCTATGCGTGAGTTGGATATGTGATGTTTGTGTGTGATGTTTATATGTGAATGTACAACTCTCCTTCCCTTGTGTGTCTAACAAGACTTGACCCAATGTTGTGATTGTTTAACTAAGTTCAATGACGAACTTCTGACAAGTGCTAATGGGGGGAGAGGAGTCCGGTCTGTTCCGGCCACGCGTGTGAGTATGGGGGTCGTTGTCATAGCAGGTTCGATCCTCTCTGTATGTTATGGTTGTTTTCCAATTTGGTTCCCAACCTTCCCTTTAGCTTAACCAAGGCTATTACTGACTCACGTCGGGCCACAGGGGCATACTATTGTTATGTTTGTTTCGGTGTGCTTGGATCACTATATCCGGGACACCTTGTGTTAAGTTAACCGTTCATTTAACGAGACGGTAACGAGTTATGTAAAGCTTATCATGAGACTGGCAACATTCTCTAGGCTCACCAGTGTATTGACAATGTTTGGGTCGTTCCTAAGAGGACCATTCCCGTTGTGTTATGTATCTTTGTTGTGATGCAATATCTATTGCGGTGTTATGTTGTGTACGTGGAAACGTGCAAAGTGTTGTTAAGTGTTATTATGTAGAGTATGTTATGTGTTGTAAAATGTGGAGTATGTGGATCATGGATATGAATCCCAGTTGGAGAAAAGAGGCGTTTAAGGTTAACCCGATTTAAGGGTAAGTGTCGTCTGTTAAGGAAGTAGCTCCATTAGAGGAGGAACACTCTAGGGATATTGAATACCATGAGTGACTTATTAAGTAAGGATATATTATCTGTTTGTTGAACCCATTGAGGCGAAATGTTATGTGATGTGTGTTCACTGTTACATGCATGATTTAAATATAATCAACCGCATGCTAAGACGACAATTAGTTGTGCGTGGCCCGGTAGCATGTGGGCTGCGGGATTACCATACCAGCAAAGGTGCTGAGCCCCTTGGGGGCCACCCTTTCTCTTCTTTTCCTATTTCAGGTACAGAGAGCTGGAAGTCGTCCGAGAGTAGGACGGGGTAGACATTGTACATGGGTAAACATTTAAGTGTATATACAGTAGGTGTAGTAAGACCGAAATTGTTGTCGGCACCAGTTTATTAATACTCGGTATAGTTGGAAGGTGTACGTTGTTGTTGTTGTTAATGGAAAGGGATAGTAATGTGTAGTCGCTCGGGAATTTAGCCCATCAGACTGGTACAATGTATGTGTATTAGCCTTGTTAGCCACGTGGGTGGCTAACGGCGTGTAACACCAACGAGTTAAGTAATGTGATGAGGCTCTTTTTCCGCTACAGTTTATTGTAAGTGTGTTAATGTTGGATTCGCTCTGATGACTGAATTACCGAGCTTAGAAAGTACCGAGTTAGGATTTAAGTACTTTGGGTTAAGGGTTGAGTGATAGCGTGAGAGATACGCTAGTTAGGAACTACCAGTGACTACTGGAAACCTACAATATCCATCCCACCCTCCACAATCCCTGTTTGATAACTTGGGAAACAACGCCAGAGAGATGGAAGTCCTCTCTTACTCGGGAATACCTGATCTGGCTGTTATTAAGTACCTCTAAAGTACGGAGAACCTGTCACACGGTAGATCCCGAAAACTGGGAATCCCGGAGACGGTCTCCATCTGAACAATGTTAACCGCATTTAATAGCGAAGAACGAAGGATTTTGTGTATAAGAGAATAGAATTTCCGGCAACCTGGGTCGACATGCAGAGCAGTCGAGAATAACCAGTTTGCAACGCACCAATCGTGCAACAGGCAAGAAGTGGATTAGTAAGACCCGAAACGAGTGTCTACGGGACCACAGTTGATAAATATTACACCAACGGTATACCAACCGACAAAGGAACTACAACGTAGTGCCCAAACAAGAGACAAGTCTCAGTAACCACGACAAGTGCGTGGAACGGGCTATAAAGAGGATACAATACTAAGAAAAAGAGGGGGTCTCCCAGAATGGGAAACACCCTAGTTGATAATTATCATATGAAGACAGTGAGAAGTCACCTAGAGCAGTTATTATCAAGACAGTAAGGTCAGTGAGGGCCAATAAGGCCACTGATGACAGTATGGGTAAAAACAATACCATAACCGGTATGTGTTAAAACCGATAGCCAGTTAGCATGACGCACTTGCCATAACAAGTGCTGCTATAACAGGGCTGTTCGGGAAATTTATAACCACTACAAAGTACTTAGTAAAGTACTAGAAAGTTAAATGAGATCATTGTAACCGTGGAAGGCTTAATAGCCTAACCTCTGTGATTGTAAGTACACCAGTCAGCAAGAAGCTAGACTTGGCTAAGGTAAGAAGATGTTGTGAAACCATGAAAATTTTCTTTCAAACCCAGATTTATTCAAACCCTTTTCTTTTCAAAACCAAATTTCCTTCAAACCAACACTTCTTCCAACCTTCTTTTAAACCAAACCAGTAAAACCAAGGGCAGACAATAAGATACAACAGTGGATGAACTTTCCCTCGATTAAGTTCGGGAAGCATGGAATGAATATTGTCACGGGACAATATAAGGGAGTTGACAACAGAATACTTCACCTAGGCGTGTGACGGACACTACAAGTGTACCAACTGTGTTGTGGGACGACCGCACTCGATAGGAGCATGTGGACCTAACAGACCTACTTATAGGTTAGTTGGGTAAGTGGTAATGTATCAGTATGATACCCCATATATGTATACGAGTAGAGTCCGAAACACGGGAAGTAGACGACTCCGTCTACGGTCAGCAGTATAAATCAAACAAGAGCTTAAGATTACAAGGAATGGTTGAAGTAAAGGAACCCAGTTAAGTTAACGAGACTAAAGGAATTAGTGAATTCCTTTCAACGAAATGCTTAAGAGTCAGGAGGTGCGAAGTGCACTAACTGAATGTAATGACATCGTATATGACTTAAGGATCCTCAGGGATAAACATTATAGCTGGAATGGTGACCCAGCTTGTACATGACAAAGCAGATGCCTAATGTGGACACATTAATGTGCAATGAACGGGATGAAACTCCCAGAATGAGTACCTACACTATCAGGAAATGTTGATTCATCACAGAAGAGGGTAATGAGTCAGTTAAGAATGCAGACGGTGTGGATAACTGAATGTACCAATAAGTGTGAACTAAATGTAAAAGCATAACTTAGCAACACCCAGGAGCAATTGAAGGTGTTCGCATCAACAAGTGTTGCACGAAATGGCATGACAGAAACACCCAGTTTAGACATAAGTTGTCAGGAGACGGACTGACAATCTCAAGGGGCATCCCATGAAAGGAAACGTGATGCAACGACCTTGTCATGGAGCCCAATATAATATCCAAATCATGAAATGTTGTACAGAGAAGTACATGTGTCTAGACAGCCTACAATGAGCGCAGCTCAAGGCAGTAAGGCTTATAAGCCACAAATAAAATGTGTTATGAGAAATTAGATTGATTGCAGAAGTTTATGTTATATAAGTGAATAGAGTGGTAAACAAACCACTGCATTAAGAGTGGGGATACCTCTCGATATTCTGAAACCGCAGAAGCGGTAGTTATGTGGATCAAGTTCAAGAAATATTTAAGGATGGACGACGTTATTACTGAAAAAGAGCAGTTAGCTTAATAGTATGTGTGTATAAAGTGAAACACCGAGCTGAATAATGCCGGCTTGTGACTCGAATGATCGATGCTCAAGGAGCATTCAGTAGTCATCCAAATGAGGATGAACCATAACACGAATGGTGTAAGTATATGCGTGGAAATTAATGTGACAGTAAATACGATGTGAGTTAGTGTTATACAATAAGTACGGTGCGCAGTAAGCGACCGTTGTATAAGTGTTGTTAAACGATGTGTGGCGGATAAGACCAGTTATGAGTTAAACTCAATGGACCTGCAAGCAAGCGATGATACACAGACTGGGCAATAAGCCAATGTCGGGACGGTACTAGGTGATAGGAATTGAGGTGTGAATTCCTAGCAATCACATAAGGGATTTACTGTCAAGAGTTACGCCTCTGCACTCTGTATGACTGAGTGTTTTGGTATTGCACTTGCGCAGTAATGATCGATGGGGATAGCTAGGGATTGAAACATGTTAATTGTGAGCAATATGTTATAATGGCCGATGCTAGGAAATGCAAGGCCGCACAAAAAAAAATAATAAGTACTGTAGTACAGAGTGACATGATTAACAGTAAGTGACTACAGTAGCACTAACTGCCAAATATCGTATGGGATATACCCCAAATGTTGTAAATAGCTAAGAGAGCACTAACACTAGGTAGTAGCTCAATCTCAACCGACAGTAAGTCGGAAGGGAACAAGTCAATCATTGTGAAATTATAGCTGTATACACAGTAAATTATCATGGAAGTGGATAGGATGTTTGTAATCACCGAATTCGCTAACGGTAAGAGATACCACGCGTCGGTTAAAGAAACCATTGTTACCAAGATGAAGGTGACATTGGAGTTGTACAATACAGTAAGAATAACAAATGGGGCAATTAAGCTCTACAGTTATTAGAGTTTCGCAGCAGAAACTAGTGAGCCAGTGATTCAAGTGTTGAATGTACATGGTGAACACAAGTGAATGGCTAATTATTAACGCCTAGAAGCCTAACAGGCCAGAATCGAAACCAACTAAGAGTTTAAACAAACTCCAATGAGAATTCTTGGTTTAGGAACTAAACCGCCAATATGGTTAAGATCCTCTAATCAGAATCCATTGTGTAATAGGCCGCGTGGAAGTTAAAACACTTCACGACGGCAGAACATTTAAGCCAATGTTTAGTGATTTATTACGTGGGCGTAATCCCTTTTAAGGGGGGTAGAGCGCAAAACCACTTAGTGTATATTACCGTACAAGTGTACGTAGTGTATGTGACTTATATTGTGCATAGCACAAAATTATTGTTTGGATGATTGGTGTGTGTGTTACGTAAACATACACATTCATTCATGGTTTAATTGTGGTAATTGCGCACAGAAGATGCGAATACCATTGGGATAAGTGTGTTGTGAGTGATAGGGGGAACAAACCCCGACAGTGTATAAATGTGAAATTGTGTGTTGTATTTTGATAAAATATATGTGTATATATATACTATATAGCGATTCAAGAAAAGGCATGATACCGACATAGAACCTAGTGAGAATAAGATTCCCTAGGCAACAACATTAAAGTGAATGGAGATAACTGATAGACGGAGTTCTATCCTTTGGAGATGTATGATCATGATTAGAATGATTAAAAGATAGAAAATTGGAAATGAGTGATTTACTTGATGCTTGAAAATGAAGTGGGAGGTGGAACTTGATTTGCATGTGATCAAGGGAAGCCGAACACAAATTGGGGTGGAAGGATAGTTCAACACTGATGCTGATCACATCAGGGTTGGATGACTCTTGAAACTCCCTATAAGTGGTTACAAATAATCACGCTAAGAAAAGAAGCAAAGAGCTTAAGTTGGACTTGGAGTTGTGTGTTTTCAAAAGGATTTTAAATTGGTATTTATAAAACGTTGATGGATACTTTACGTAATTAAAGTCTTCTTACTTAACCTCACAAGGAAATTTTAAACTTAAGTGATTGTTTTAATCTCCCAAAGGCACGGGGACGGAAGGTGTCCATCGCGACCGGGTTCTGCGGGATCACAGTGTGTATGTAAAAGATATTTTTGATTGTTATACATGCTATGACATGTTGTGTGGTATGCGCAATAAATGTTATTTTGACTTTGATCTCCTAAAAGTGTATGCTATTGAGACCTATGAGTCTAAATGTGTTGTGTTACATAGACCTAAGTGTCTGAAGACTGTTATGTTATGGGGACCTATGTGTCCAAATGTTGTGATGTTACCCGAGACCAGTGAGTCTAAGGGGTTGTTATGTATGTGTAAGTGTTGTTAAGATACCCAGACCATAGAGTCTGAGGTTATCATGTGGATATGTTATGTTATGTGTGGATGTGAATGTGTTGCCCGGACCATTAAGTCCGAGGTTGTGATGTAAAGTGTGTTTGGTTATGGAAGTTTATTTCCAAGTGATTCCTGTGTTCTAATCTAATGATGTGTGGGAAATGTGAACTTCAAGGACGAAGTTCTTTTAAGGGGGGTAGATTGAAATACCCCAAACCTTGATATGTGGTTTAAATAGCAAACTATGTTATATAAAGGCTAAAAAGTGCCTTAGAAACATCAGTGGACAATTTGAAACATAGTAAAGTGCAATAAAGCACTAAGACACAGTTTGAGCAAAAACATGCTCTAAGCTATGAGTGAACTTGGTTAGGACCCAAAGAGCCTACCAAGACTAAATAATATTCAATTATGATTTAATAAGGCTAAATAAGTCCTTAGGAAGCTTTGGAAGACAATAAAACCAAACAAAACACAAATAAATACTTTAAAGTCAATATGAGCAAAATGTGCTCTAAGCTTGGGATAAATGTGTATAAGACCTAATGGTCATACCTATACCTTATAAATATGTTAATGAACATATTAAATCAATTACTAAAGAAAACAAGCTTGAAAACAAGTTAAAACACAAAATGTGCTTTAAGAAGTCTTAAAGCACGTTTTTGAAAAATTGTCTTGTAAATGAGTTTTGAATGGCTAAATGTCCATCATTACTCTTTAATTAACATGTGTACTATATAGTATCACATTTGGGTGGCTATATTAATGGGAAATCAAAATTTCACTTCTATGTGCCTTGTTTTAGTGAATAGTGATTTTTATAAGCTAGTTTGTAACATATAATGTTATAAGTAATTAAATTGACAAATAAAGACTAAAGTACCCTTCTAACTAAATGGGGGCCGGTTTTTCAAGGAGTGAGTCACCAAGTTGTAAAAGAAATCAAATAAGTAAAGTAAAGCTTAAAGTAAAGTACTATTTAGCTTTATAACATAAATATCTCCAAAAGCAAACTCATCTTCTCATTTCCTTCTCTTCTTTCTTCATTCACACGGTTTCACCTTCTTCATTCTCCCTTCTTGCTGTTCTCTCTCGGTAATACACAATACCACCATGGAAGTCCATCTTTGACCACATGTAAAACCTAGCTCACTTAACCAAATCAAAAACAAACACCACCATTCTCTTCCTCTCATCAAGCTCTTCATTTCTATCTTCTCAAAATTTGAAGATCACCATTTCGGTGCCATGGAGTTCCACCATTGATGGAGCTTGAGCTTGTCTTTCCACATATTATTACTCTCCTTTGCTTCTAGGTAAGGAATCTCAAAGAAAAATCAAGTTTCCTCTCCTTTTAGTACATGACCGAAAATTCACCTCACCATGGTGTCTTTACCTTGCTTGTTTTAGCTTCATTTGAATCTCCCAAGGGCTAGGAGGAGTCCTCTCTTGATACTTATTCAAGTTCTCTTCCAATTCCAAGGTAAAACAATTACCTTAATGTGTTAAAACAATATGTGTAACTAGGGTTTACAATGAGATGAAGCATAATGCTTGAATACTCATTCTATTATTTGTACATTGTTTAGAAGTTGACAAACAACCAAACACCCCACCGGTTTTGTAAGGAAACAAGAAAGAAATTTGGGAGGAAAAGAGGTAAATATGCTATCTTAATGTGGTTTAAATACCTTAGGAGAAATAAGCTTATAATGCTTGTTAAAACTACCTAAAGAGCAAATGGTGAATGACCTAGTAAAATGCTCTCAAGGAGTTTATTAAGGGCATATGTATTGTTGGGTGTATTTGCAGGTCAAAGGCATTACTTATGTGGGAAATTCAGTGTTTAAGGTTTATGCAATTTAAGGGCCTAAGAGCCATGTTATTTAAGGGCCTAAGTGCCAAGCAATTTAAGTTATGCACTATATTGTGATGTAGTGCTTGATGTGTGAAGTTTGTGTGTAAAAATGTTCTTGATGGATTTTAGGAGTTCTTGAATGAGATAAGGTAAAAACCTAAGTGTTTGGATGTGAGTAAATACAAGAGAAGCTATGGCCAAATTTGGGAAATGTGTGAGAAGTTCTAAGTGTTTCAAGAAAGTTTTGGTGAACTAGGAAGTATTAAAGGTGAACAAATGTTTCACTAAGGAAGGAAACGTGCATTAAGGTGTTACAAGGATTTAGGTGCTATCTTGGAAGTTCTAGGAATTTAATGAGTGTTTTAGGATGAAATAAAGTCTTGGAGAAGTTTGTTTAAAGTTGGGTAATGTTGATGTACAAGGAAGAAATGATGTTTAGGTAAGGTTTTGAGAAAGGAATTCAAGAAGTTGTGAAAAGAGGATTTGTTTAGTAAGAGGAGATGCTTGGGAGATGATGTTATGAAGGTGAAGAAGCATTTTAGTGTAGTTGTCATTATAGGTGAAATACCACCTAGAAATCTTAAGGAGAAAACATTCCAAGTGCTAGGAATTTTGTAAGGAGTTTGTGAATGATAAAATGGTTTTGGTGAGTGATTTAAAGAGTTTAGCACATGGATAAAGGTGTGTTTGAAGTGCCTAAATGAGGTTAGGGTATACTAGGATATATGGGGTGAAGTTTGGAGTTGAATGTAAAAAGGAAAACAAAAATCTGGGGCAGACCGGACTTGCGACCGGACTTGCAAGTTCGGTCGGGCCCAGTTTACCCTGTGGGAATTAGTTTCTGGAATGGACCGGACATAGGACCGGACTTACAGGTCCGGTCGGAGTAGAAAAATTTTGACGGAAATGTGTTCTGGAATCGACCGGACATGGACAAGTCCGGTCGGCAAGTCCGGTCGGACCAAAAATGTTGTTAAAGGTTATGAAATGATATGTAATGATGGGGATTGATAGGTAATGATGTTATAAGGTTGTTAAGGACATGTTAGGTGAGTTTAAATGGTAATTAAGTGGGTGAAAAGTTGTATCAAGATGTAAAAGTAAAACAAGTTAAAAATGTAAAGTTATGTAACTAAGTTAACGGGGAAAGTTAGACATTAGGCATTAAATAATCAAGCAAACCCCGATGTTAATAAAACACATGTGATGTTAACAGTTGTTCGAGAATTGCTCGAGGAACATAAGTGGACGTGGAAAAATGGACTCCGGTGACAGGTATGGTTTTCTTGCAACCTGTGTCCTACCGGATTACACCGGCTTGTATGCCAATGTGTTTTTCTGTATGTTTGCCACGTTATGATATAAATCATGAAACGAGTTTACAGTCGTTATTGTTATTGTATGTTTACGTGCCGATACCGGTAACCTCTAATGCGCTTGAAGGGCTAGTTAACCACTATTAGGTAAACGTAAGAGAACGGTATCCGGTAATAACGTTTCCGACCTAAGGAACGTTCTAACCACGGCTATGCGTGAGTTGGATATGTGATGTTTGTGTGTGATGTTTATATGTGAATGTACAACTCTCCCTTCCCTTGTGTGTGTCTAACAAGACTTGACCCAATGTTGTGATTGTTTAACTAAGTTCAATGACGAACTTCTGACAAGTGCTAATGGGGGGAATGAGGAGTCCGGTCTGTTCCGGCCACGCGTGTGAGTATGGGGGTCGTTGTCATAGCAGGTTCGATCCTCTCTGTATGTTATGGTTGTTTTCCAATTTGGTTCCCAACCTTCCCTTTAGCTTAACCAAGGCTATTACTGACTCACGTCGGGCCACAGGGGCATACTATTGTTATGTTTGTTTTGGTGTGCTTGGATCACTATATCCGGGACACCTTGTGTTAAGTTAACCGTTCATTTAACGAGACGGTAACGAGTTATGTAACGAGCTTATCATGAGACTGGCAACATTCTCTAGGCTCACCAGTGTATTGACAATGTTTGGGTCGGTTCCTAAGAGGACCATTCCCGTTGTGTTATGTATCTTTGTTGTGATGCAATATCTATTGCGGTGTTATGTTGTGTACGTGGAAACGTGCAAAGTGTTATTATGTAGAGTATGTTATGTGTTGTAAAATGTGGAGTATGTGGATCATGGATATGAATCCCAGTTGGAGAAAAGAGGCGTTTAAGGTTAACCCGATTTAAGGGTAAGTGTCGTCTGTTAAGGAAGTAGCTCCATTAGAGGAGGAACACTCTAGGGATATTGAATACCATGAGTGACTTATTAAGTAAGGATATATTATCTGTTTGTTGAACCCATTGAGGCGAAATGTTATGTGATGTGTGTTCACTGTTACATGCATGATTTAAATATAATCAACCGCATGCTAAGACGACAATTAGTTGTGCGTGGCCCGGTAGCATGTGGGCTGCGGGATTACCATACCAGCAAAGGTGCTGAGCCCCTTGGGGGCCACCCTTTCTCTTCTTTTCCTATTTCAGGTACAAGACTGGAAGCCGTCCGAGAGTAGGACGGGTAGACATTGTACATGGGTAAACTTTAGTGTATAGTACCAGTAGGTGAGTAAGTAAGACCGAAATTGTTGTCGCGGCCCAGTTTATTAATACTCGTATATTGGAAGGTGTACGTTGTTGTTGTTGTTAAGGAAAGGGATAGTAATGTTAGCTCGCTCGGAATTTAAGCCCATCAGCTGGTACAATTATGTGTATTAGCCTTGTTAGCCCGTGGGTGGCTACGTCGTGTAACACCAACGAGTTAAGTAATGTGATGAGGTTGTTTTTCTGCTGCAGTTTATTGTAAGTGTGTTAATGTTGGATGGGTGTTACACTAAGAGAGTTTAGTGGTATTAATGGTACCCCCATTAAGGGGGCAATGATGATTAGAGGTATAAAGACCAAAGGGATTAAGTTAAGAATAAACTTAAAAGTTTAAGATTAAGTTTGTAAGATTAAGTTGTAAGACTTAAGAGCTGTTAGGTTGGAATCATTAAGGGTTAAGTAAGTTAAGTAAGATAAGTAAGTTGAATTGGGTTAAGTGATTAACAACCTAAAACTGAATGAATGTTTTAGGACTTGGAAATTGGACTCCGAAGAGATTAAGCAACCGAACGACCAACGGTGAACGGTACAGTTCTTCTTGTGACCTGCTTGCTAACGAGGTGTCCCTCGGCTTGTGTGCTATTTGTTTTGTGTGCTCACTAAACAAGATAAAGCATGCAACCGGAATATTATGATTATTGTATTGTTGTGTGATGTTTGAAAACTAACACAACATATCGTGAGAACTTACTAACCAACGTTTAGTAAGGAAATGAGTGAGACTGAGGAATGCTCCCTAATATGGGACGATATAAACCGAAAGACGTTAACCAACAAACACGGTCTTGAGACTACTACTAACTGGAACTTGAGTGAGGAAACCCGGGACCGAACTCCGGTCATGCATGCTAAGGAAAAGGGGGTCGGTATCTATAGCAGATCCGTCTTCCGCTTAGGACTGTCTTCGGACTTGTAGCCTAGGGCCGGTTGCCGGCTCAGCTACGCTGGACTCCCGTCCAGGGTAGGTGGCATTAAGATGGTGCAGTGGGATCACCTAAATCCCAGGTTTGGACTTAGGATACAACCATTCCCCTCCAGGAACGGTTTGTATACTGAGAATAAGTTAAGATTAAGATTAAGGTAAGGTTAAGATAAGTTGTAACCATTCCTCTTTAAAGGATGGTTTGTATTAATGAGACTAAGATGAGCTACATCTACTCCTTATTAAAGGATGGTTGTTTCTAAGGTTAAGATAAGATTAAGATTGAGGTGAGATAAGGATGGACTAAGTTTAAGAGGAAATACAACCTAAGGAATTAAATAACTAACTCTCTAATTAAGGGAACGCATTTAAGTCGTTCATTGTGTGTGAACTTTGATTGTTCATTGTTGGTTTGTTGTTTACTGCACTTTCTATTATGTTGTGCATCTAATCAACCTCCATGCTATAGACAATTAGTCGTCGTAGCCACGTTAGCTTGGGGGCCATGAGGAGGATCGTACCAGCATTCGTGCTGACCCCCTTTGGAGGCTGTTTTACTACACAGGTGTACATCAGGAGGCGGCCGTCGCGAGAGTAAGAAGGGGTATAAGTGTTAAGGGTTAAGTGTGGCCTACGAGTTGTGCATGTACACTCGTATGGCAATTGAGTTAGTAAGATGTATAAGATGTGAGAGGTTTGTAAGAAGAATATGTATTTGGTTAAGGTTGTTATGTACTAATGTTCGGTATATTCTGTAGTCAGACCGTGGCAAGGTCCTGGAGTGTAAAGAATTCCGCTGTGTTATGTATATATATATGCTGTTAAGTTGCGAGACCACGTTTGGATTGAGTTGGGGTGTTACACTCTAGCCCTTCTGGGCTCCACAATACATAAAGGGTGAAGCACTAAACTATTTGTGCTCTCTCCCAAGTTCGTTCTAATGGGCCCACTCGCTCCGTGTGAGGTGCAGACCCATGAACATAGGCTCAGTTTGCCCTCTTTTTTTTTCATTGCTGTGAGTCCACTCGTTTGGATCACTAGCACACATGCGTGTGTCTTCTCTCACTGATATTCAGTTTGAGGTGTAATATGACATTGGCTATTGCTAGTACTTAGTGCTCTTTGCACTTGTCTTTGTAATACTCAGACGTACCAGCCTATATGTCCACAAAGATGATGTTTGTCATCCATGTCTCCTGGTGGTTTTGTTCCGGAGTGACACACTGTTGTAGTTTTTTTTTTCCTTTTTTTTATACACACTCGTGTTGATATCCATTACATCTTCCTGTATTCCCACTAGATTAATAACTGCACAAGTGCAATACCAAAACACTCAGTCCTACAGAGTGCAGAGGCGTAAACTCTCAGCAGCTAATATCTCATGAGTCAAACAGATAAGATGTGCGAATTATCCTGTGAGTGGTACATTCCAAATGAGGATTCTACATATTATTCGTCCATAATGGGTTTTCCTGTTTCTTTTTTTTTTTGGGTTCCTGTCCTTGAACTGTTTCCCAGTCTTCACTGTATACTGTCTACTGTTCTCTGTTGAAGGTTCTTTATTTCCTTAGCCCGTTGGTTTAACTGCGTCTCTTCTCGTCCATCTTCGAGGTAATCTGTCTTACTGTCCGTAGTACGGAGTTGACTACTTCTCGTGTTCCTAACACTACTTGTCTACTTGCATGGGGTACCGTACTGATACATTACTACTTACCTGACTAACTCATAAATAAGTCTGTCAGGCCCACATGCTCCTATTGGAGTGTGGTCGTCTCATGTCTCGTTTAGTAAACTTGTAATGTCTGTCACACAGTTATTGTGAAGTATTATGTTGTCAATCTCCCTGTGATGGATATCCTTTTTTTTGTCTTCTTTTTGCTTTTTTTTTGTCTAATACTTTTATGTTTCATTTGCCTGTAATAAGTGCTATTGCCCTTGTGGCATCAGTGGTAATTTGTATCATAGACTGATATTATTCAACTCGATGTAAATAAAATTCGTGCTATAGTAGCAAACTCGTTTCTCCTTTTTCGATCTCATTGAGTTCAACACATATTCCTTTTCTCCCTGTTTTTTTTCCTGGTCATATCTCATCCATAGTTCATATTCGTTCCCTCATCCGTTTAATTGGATGTATTGCAGATTGCATAATAGCTTGAGCAAATTGGCTCTTCCCTTCTCAACCATCCTCACTGACGGTGGTGTATCCACAAAGGGTATGCTTGTCCATAAGGACTAAACATTCATCACTAGTAGTGATTAGCATTAAATGCGGGTATACACTGATGGTATTTGGCTAATAAGCCTTGTCTGAAAATTTCCAAACAATTAAACTGGTATAGTTTACAATCACAGTGGCTGTAGTATTTCTCCAGTAGCAGTGGTCGGACTAACGGTCCTTCCAAAGTTGCATAGGTTTCTAATCTCAAGGTTTGAATGAAAAAGTTTGAAAAACATATATATTTTTTTTGGTATACATATAATAAAAGACTAAAAAGTAGTAGTTGTTGCAATTGTATTTGTAGTAGCTGTTGTTGTCGCTGCACTTGCTGTAGCAAGTGCGCAAGGCAGATGGAAATTTCAGTGGTTTACTTGTCATAGCGCTTGCAATAGCAAGTGCGCCATGCAGGTGGAAAATCTGATTCAGTAATCACCGGTCTCATTGACTCTGTGTCGTTGAGTATGGGCTACATGATAATGTAAGCTTTAACATCCTGTTCATATATATAATCTGTTAAGGTTTCAAGATTACTCGTATCGAGTCCACATAATCTCAAAAGTCATACACAAAAGGCAAGTGGTCAATAACACACTCCCACATACTTATAACATATCTTCGTCTAACATCCAAGGTAAGTACATAAAAGTAAGCAAAGTCTTCCACCAGCGGTCTCATGGAGTTCAGGGTACTCATGCCCTATCTACTCCCTTGCCTCTCTGGGCTCCAGCATTAGAAGATGTCTGGCCATCCTGACCGCCTCGTGGTACTCCAGATCCTCCAGCTGAGGTCTTCTGAGTATTTCTTGGTGGTCTATAATTACGGCCCTCGGGGTTCATCCAACACTCGAATTCCCTATGGCCCTCTTTATGGCAGCACCGACACTCGACTTTGCGGCCTTCGCAGTCGACCCCAGGATGGTCCTTTCCACAACGCTTACAGTAAAAATGGCGCTGGGGCTGTCCGGTGCCTGATAGTAGTATTTGGGTTTAAGTTAAAATCTGTTAATATAAAGATTAAGGTCACAATTCAACTTAAGAGGTAGGTGTTCTCACCCTTAGGAGGTGCAGATCTCAGAGGCTTAGCATCAATAGCTGGGCCGGTCAACTGAAGGACGGGCTTTTTTCCCTTTGTTCCCTGGTGACCCTGCTGCCCTTTCTTTTTAAAGAATTTCCTGTTCAAGGTTTCAGGTTAGCTTCCATGGGGTATTTAATATAGTAAACAATTTAGAGTGGGATAAGTCCTTACTTTCCCTTCTTCTGGCCTCCGCCTGGAGATGCTCCTCCACCCTCAGACTCTCCTTCAGGGTTCTTTCTCTTCTTTGCCTCTAGAGTCTCTTCCCGAGTCTGGAGTGAAATACCCCAAACCTTGATATGTTTTTTAAATGTTAAAACATGGTATTTAAAGGCTAAAAAGTGCCTTAGAAACATCAGTGGACAATTTAAACGGTAGTAAAGCACAATAAAGCACTAAGACACAACTTGAGCAAAAACATGCTCTAAGCTTGGAGTGAACTTGGTTGGGACCCAAAGGACCTACCAAGACTTGGTAATATTCAATTATGATTTAATAAGGCTAATTAAGTCCTTAGGAAACTTGGTAGACAGTTAAACAAACAAAACACAAGAAAATACCTTAAAGTCAATAAGATCAAAAATGTGCTCTAAGCTTGGGATAAATTTGTATAAGACCTAAAGGTCATACCAATACCTTATAAATATTTAATGAACATATTAAACCAATTACCAAAGAAACCAAGCTTGAAAACAAGTTACAAAAACACAAAATGTGCTTTAAGGAGTCTTAAAGCACATTTTTTGAAAAATTGTCTTGTAAATGAGTTTTGAATGGCTAAATGTCCATCATTACTCTTTAATTAACATGTGTACTACTTAGTATCACATTTGGAGGTCTAAATCAATGGGAATAAAAAATTTCACAAGAATGTGCCTTGTTTTTGTGATAGTAACAGAAAAATGCTAGTTTATGACATAAGTCAAATAAGTAAGTTAATTGGTCACAAGACCATGACTTGGTGTAACACCCCTCTCCATAATCACGATATAATCTCTCACGTAGCAATAATAAAACGTCTCACAGCGGAAAATAACCAGCAATTACAAAACTCTCACTCGGTGTCACCGGCCATTATCGCCCATGCGAGCACGTAGCCAAACTACATCCAACCTCCAAATAAACAACTGCTAACCACAGTGATAACGAGAAATTCCTATACATCATACTAAATCCATAAATCATAAACATCGACAAGTGAGCGTCTACCCAAACCTGAAAATACACAACCTTACATAAGACCATACACCATCTTCATTGCTATACAACATCTCCATTACCCTGTTCCTGCTCTTCAGCTCCATCAATGATCAACAACCTGTAATGGTGTAGTATCAGCAATCGACGCTGAGTATGCCGGGCCTGGACCCTAATGGTCACTTGTCATTTTAACCATCTTATTATTAGATCGGTTTCACACTTTACCATTTTACAGATATATTCAATACTGTAATAAACATGCATAATAAATTTAACCATCCATCCAAGTATCCATAAACATTCAACCATCCATCCAAATATCCAAACATTCATTTAATATTCCATACAACATTTATATATCGAACGTATCGAGTAATAACAATATAATGTACAATGAAATACCCCAAACCTAAGTATGCTAAGTAAACATCAAATTATGATGTAGTAAGGCTAGAATATGCCTTAGAAAGATTGGTAGACAATTTAAACTAAGGAAAACACAAGAAAATGCCTTAAGGGCAATTAGGGCAAAAATGTGCTCTAAGCTTGGAGAGACTTGGGTGAGTACCCAAATATCTTGGTAAGACCTTAGTAATATTCTAATGGTCATTTTAAATCAATTAGCAAAGAAAACCAAGCTTGAAAACAAGTTAAAACACAAAATGTGCTTTAAGAAGTCTTAAAGCACTTTTTGAGAAATTGTCTTAGAATTAGTTTTGAGTGGCTAAATGTCCATCATTACTCTTTAATCAACATGTGTACTATTATTATCACATTAGGAGGTCTAAATCAATGGGAAATCAAAAAATTCCCGATTATGTGCCTTGATTAGTGAATAGTAACTATTTAGTGACTAGTTTTAAGTTTTATCAATATAAGTCAATTAATTGGTCAACAAAGACCATGTTAGCCTTATATTAAGAGGTGGCCGGTTTTATGTGTGGAGTCACCACATGAGTCATCAAATGAGAAAGGAAAAGAAGAGATAGTAAGAAGTTACTATTTGCTTTATTAAGCAAATATCTTACCTTAGTCACTTTTCTTCATCTCTCTCTTCTTCATTTCTCTTCTTCACAACGATTTCTTCTTCTCTTCTTTTGCTCAAAAACGAAGAAGCTTCATTCATGGATGCTCCACCTTCAATCACTCACTAAGTGTTCATCTTTGCTCCAAATCAAAAACTAAACATATTTCTCTTTAGTTAGGTCAAGACCTATCTTTCTAATCTTCTCAAATATTTCAAAGCTCCATTTTGGTGCCATGAGAAAACTCCATTGATGGAGGAAAATCAAGTTTGAAGACTCATTAGCTTCTCCATTCTCTTAAGGTAAAGAAAATGTAAGAAAAACCATGTTTCCATCATTTCTTGTACATGGCCGAAAATCTTTCTCATGGGGCTATGTTTTTATGCCTTGTTCTAGCTTGATTTATTCACCAAGGACTAGTGGAGGTCCTATTTCATTCAATGCCAAAGTCTACCTTGAGACTCAAAGGTAATCATCCACTTTTATGCCTTAGAACACATTTCTAACCTAGGTTTTTCATTCCTTGAGGTTAGTGCATTGTTTGTACTCATATGAGTCTTAAATATTGATTAGAACATTGGCAAAAGGGATTTAAGTGGTGGCCGAGATCTATGCAAGAAGAAGGCCTAAGGAGGAGATTAAGATAAGCTTGAGAAAACAAGGTAAAATGCTTACCTAATGGTGGTTTAAGATTAAGGAATGATTTTAGATAAATACCAATGTGGCTTAGAGCTTACATTGTGTATTGGGTTATATATACCTAAGGAAAAAGAACTTAAACAAGCTTATGAACTTGTGACTAAGGGGCTAATGAGAATGAGTTTTAATGTAAGTTTAAGGTGGATTTTAAGAGCATTATAACTACTATGAGATGATGAGTGTATTTTGCAGGTTGAAAGCTTATATATGTGGGAAATTCAGTGTTAAGTTTAAGTCATTTAAGGGCCTAAGAGCCATGTCATTTAAGAGCCTTAGTGCTATGCAATTTAAGATTAATTGCAAATATTGAGTTTGTTGTGAATGAGTTGGTTTTGGTGATGAGATATGATGAGAAAGAACTTGAGGTGTGTGAGATGGTTAAATGAGGAAAATAATGTGTTTGGGCATGCTATGATGCTAGAGGTGCTATGGCAAAATTTTAGTAGAAAAATAAGTGTTTAGGCGATTGGGTGACTAATATGACCTAGGATTTTACGAGGAATCATTATGAGGAATTTGAGTGGAGTTAGTTAACTAAGGAGTTCTGAGGTTTTAGGAATGACCTAGAGATGTCTAGGAGGAATTAGAGGAATGTGTGTTTTGAACACCCAAAATTATGAGATGAGGAATATAAGACTTGAGCATCAAGTTTAAGGAGAAGTGTAATGATTAATGTGTTTTGAATGTTCTAAGGGAAATTAAATGACTAAGGAAGTGCTAGGAGTCTTGAGGTTGTCTTGATGAAAAGGGGTAAGATAAAGTGTGGTAAAGAGTTATAATGACTTAGGCATTACCTTGGAGGATTTAGAATCAAAGAGAATGTAATTGAGCATTAGACTTAGGCAAATGTTGGCAAACAACTAGGAAGGAAACAAGGGTGTTGGTGGATGGAAGCTTAAGCTTAGTAGGAACTTTAAGTAAGTGCATAAAAGGATTTTTCGATGGTGAGAGATGCTTGGGAGATGAGGTTATAGTGGTGAAGACAACATTTGGCATAGTGGTTACACTAGGTATGAACCACCACCTAGAAACCTAGAGGAAAGCATTACAAGTGTTAGCATTATTGCAAGGAAAATGCATAATGACTAGGTGGAACCTGGTGGATGATTTAAGGTATTTAAGGAGGCTTAAGGTGTATTGAGGTGCCCAAATGAGGTTATAACATATTAGAATATATGAGGAGAAGTGTGGAGTTGAAAGGAATTTAGAAACAAGTTTCTAGAGCCGACCGGCCTTAGGACCGGACTTGCAGGTGTCGGTCGGGCTCTGTTACACTACCGGAAAATGTTTTCTAGAATCGACCGGACTTGGGGGACCGGACTTACAAGTCCGGTCGGACTTGTGTTTGTGAGGGAAAATCTTCTGGAATGGACGGACATGGGACCGGACTTGTCAAGTCCGTCCGGCATGAAATTTTGTACGGTAATAAGTCTCTGGAATCGACCGGACATAGGACCGACATGTAAGTCCGGTCGGAGTGAATTTCCAACGGTAAAAGGGACTGGAATGGACCGGACTTGGCAAGTCCGGTCGGTAAGTCCGGTCGAGCCTAAAAACAAAAAAAAAGAAATTTTGAATTCTAAGAATGGCATGGGGCTAAGGTATGCCTTTGGTAGGGTAGTAATGATTGAGACCCTAATAACTTAGAGATTAATAAGTTAGTAAATAAACTTGAAAGTTTAAGATTATTTGTAAGATTAAGTGTAAGACCTAAAGGTGTTTAGGCGGGGATCATTAAGGAATTAAGTAGTTAATACAACTAAGTAGTCCATTATTAAGTATTGATGTAACAACCTAAAACTGAATGAATGTTTTAGACTTTGGGAGTTTGGACTCCGGAAGAGAGTAAATCGCCGAACGCCAACGTGGAACGGTACAGTTGTTTTCTTCTTGTGACCTGCTTGCTAACGAGGTGTCCCCTTCGCTTGTGTGCTATTTGTTTGTGTGCTCACTAAACAAGATAAAGCATGCAACCGGAACATATTTATATATGTTGTATTGTTGTGTGAAGTTTGAAAACTAACACGACATACCGTGAGAACTTACTAACCAATGCTTAGTAAGGGATTGAGTGAGACTAAGGAACGCCCCTAATGAGGGACGATATGAACCGAAAGAGGTTAACCACAAACATGGTCTTGAGACTATTACTAACTGAACTTGAGTGAGGAATCCGGAATGGTACCGGCACATGTGTATTGGGGAAGTCGGTATCCTTATCAAATACCGTCTTCCAAGATGACTTGTCCTCGGACTCGTCGCCTAGAGTCGACATATAGACTCGACCTCCTCGGACTTCTTGTTTTAGGAGGGAGGCATACTGAGATGGTGTAGTGGGATCTACCTAAATGCCCAACTAATTCTAATAAATATTGTTTATGTAAACCAATGGAGCTGATAACTCATTGGTTAGGGTTACGTGACCCGACAGATAAACAATGGATTAAGGTACAACCATTCTAATTAAAGAACGGTTGACTTAATTGAGATAAGAACTGAGATAAGATTGAGATAAGGTTTGAGATAAGATACAACCATTTCTATTTAAAGAATGGTTTGTATTCTAAGACTGAGATAAGTTACAACCATTCCTTTTTAAAGGATGGTTTGTATTGTTAAGATTAAGATTAAGGTAAGGTTAAGATAAGTTGCAACCATTCTCCTTTAAAGGATGGTTTGTATAACTAAGATTAAGATAAGTGACATCCACTCCTTATTAAAGGATGGTTGTTTCTAAGTTTAAGATAAGACTGAGATTAAGAGGGAACATTACTTAAGGAGTTAAATAACTAACTCACTAATTAAGGGAACGCATTTAAGTCGTTCATTGTGTGTGAACTTGATTGTTCATATTTGGATCGTTGTTTACAGCATTCATTATCATGTTGTGCATATAATCAACCTCCATGCTCGACAATTAGTCGTCGTAGCCACGTTAGCTTGGGGGCCATGAGGGGATCGTACCAGCATTCGTGCTGACCCCCTTTGGGGGCTGTTTTTACTACACAGGTACATCAGGAGGCGACCGTCGCAAGAGTAAGAAGAGGACACAAGTGTTAAGGATTAAGTGTGACCTACGAGTTGTGCATGTACACTCGTATGGCAATTGAGTTAGTAAAATGTATAGGTTGTGAGAGGATTGTAAGAAGGTTATGTAAATGGTTAAGGTTGTTAGACTAATGTTCGGTATATTCTGTAGTCAGACCGTGGCAAGGTCCTGGATTGTAAAGAATTCCGCTGTGACATGTGTATATATATATTGTTAAGTTGCGAGACCACAATTGGATTGAGTTGGGGTGTTACAAAAAGTGGTATCAGAGCGTAGTTACGCTCTGAAGACAAGGAATACCGAACTTAGGAGAATGATGAGGTTGAGATTGAGTTATGGGTTAAGGGTTGAGAGATAGAGTGTGAGGTGCATTAGCCAGGACTCCCCGGTGTTTACCGGATATCCATAGTGCCTAGGCCCGCCCTCCACATCCCTAACCCTAAATATGTGGACCAGACGCCAGAGAGAAGGAAGCCTTCTCTTACTCGGGAAACCCGATCTGGCAGTTAGCTAACAGTAAGCAATATGAGAAACAACTTGTCGTACAACAGTTATGGAGAACTGGGAAATTTTAATGGAGCGTGGCTGAGAAACAGGCGCTACCTATGGAATACTATCAGTAAGGGAACAGAAATTACCGGCAACATGGGTCGACATGCTACGCAGTCGAAATCACCCAAGATACAAATGGTAAGGAAAGCACTACACGTGCAATGTATAAGGAAATGATAAGGGACATGAGTACCGGACAGCGGTCCGAGTGAGCATAACAGTGGGATAATACAGAGCATGAGAATTGAGATTACTGGAAAGTCCAGTTAAGAACCGGGAACTCCAAACCCCATACAATGAAAAAGGTTACAAGACCTGGCCGACATAACGCGGACAACGGTGGAAACACATATAAATTGTATACCGAAATAGGACTACGATGTAGTGCCTAAAAGAGAATCATTACTTAGTAACCACAACAAAATGTGTGGAGACAAGAGCGAGGATTAAGACATAAGAAAATATTAAGGGGTTCTCTCAGAAAGAGGAACGCCCTGATAATGACAGTACTGTCAAACTACAAGGAAACTGCCGGATGGACGAATATCCAAAATAAGAGATCATTGAGGGAGTCCCGAGGACTACCAATTACATGGAAATTAGAAGGAGTATCACTACAGATGCACCTTGTACCAATGACCCATCCTGCATGGCGCACTTGCAATGGCAAGTGCTACCACGGTTAAGCCACACGGAAAGCCATCATGGCAAGATAGGAAAACGCTACAGTCGTAACACATATTAACACCGGATTGTAAAACCATAAGAACAAAAAAATAGGACCTTGGAAGGGCCTGACGGCCTGACCATGATGAGATGAACCGACACATCAGCCAGCAGGGAGCTGAGCTTAGATGAAATACTGAACCATATAAATACTAGCAACGGAATAACCCACTACAATAACAACCGACAGTATGGTAAGAACACCAATCTCAAACTCCAAGGGGAAAACCTAAGAGATTGCTCGGTATTGCGAGAAAAAACACTATATAAGCAATGATATACAAGGGATGTATTATAAGATACTATTGAGACTGTTGAAGCATCGGCTTACAACGAAAACGGGATAAAACTCTCAGAGTGACCATTAAGGACACCAATAACAACATTCTTCAATGAAGAGATTGGAAGACCCGGAAGGCAAGGATAAAAGAAATAAACATAAGCTATAACCTACTAAGGACTAAAGATGTACCACCCTGGAAAAGGAAAGCCGGAGGACTACCCCCCACAGAGCGGGCATAGTTGAGCCGAGCAAACTGATGAATGACAGTTAATACTGTTTGTTTAACTCATTAACACCTAAGTATGATTGATCATCAATGGGTGGCATAGTCAACAGAAGTTGAACGAAGCGTTGAGATGGGAGTATAAGATAACAGGATTATGTCCAACTTGGACAGCTTAAGGCGAACGCCTAATACGAACCTAACCTTGACTATTAAAAGACATAAGTCTAGTAAAATGACAGCATTGTCAAAGACACTAAGTAACCTCAGACCACCTGAACAACTTCCCTAGCAGGAAGCAGGATGCAGCAACTTATCAT
The DNA here is from genome assembly GCA_023374045.1 of Limonium bicolor. NCBI lineage: Eukaryota > Viridiplantae > Streptophyta > Magnoliopsida > Caryophyllales > Plumbaginaceae > Limonium > Limonium bicolor. The sequence continues at coordinate 311,334,129 of CM041780.1, forward strand.
GAAACCTGATACTACATTTAGTATGTAAACCTAATGGTGGATAATGCTCAAAGAACCAGAATCGTATAGGGATAACCTGCAGATAAGTAAGAGTACAAATAATGAACTGAGACATTAAGCATTAAGAGCCTACGAGCCAAGGATGTTAACCACATCAGAGCCCGAGGCTCAATAAGTTATAAGAGAGCTTGATTAAGCCACAAAGGGACTACAATTTGTAGATATGAACGGTTACTAAACCTATAACTTAGATTGCGAAGATATTACCAAGAAAGGGTACCAATGAGAATAACGAGATAATGCTAAGGACGGGAGCGGAGAACGAACCATGCCTTTTAGGGTGGGGATACCTCTCCTTGTTGTGAGGCCATGAGTGGGAATGAACCCCTCAAAAGGGCTTGCACATATTAGAGATAAAATATACTTTATTTAGAAAATGGAAACTATGAACCTTGAGATTACCTTAGAACATACCAGATACACTTGGGTAATAAGGAAGATTGCACAGATAGACCCCATATCCAACACCCAGGATGTAAGAATTAGTAATGGGCAGAGATAAACATTGTGACTGCACATTATGGCACGTCAATTAATCAATGCTCAGAAGACCCTGTGATTCAGTGGATAATTTCTTCAGTAACCAGTTAAATCACATGGTAGATAACATCACTAAGGATGAAAGAAAGCGAAAGAAATTAGCCTACTTACGAATCTGAGATTGGAGCAGAACATCTTTACATCAAGAGTCAACTATTTTATAACGTAGTACGGCAACTGCCATACACCAGAATGAGAGAACTCCCAGTGTGTTCACGCCAAGAAGGGATTGAGTATAAGGTAAGACATGAGAATAAGTGAATAAGGGGTTGCACCATTAATGGGCAAACTACCACGATAGTAGTGGACGTGAGTACAATAGTTAGATAAGTGGATTAAGTCATGGTACGCGGTAAGGCGACCATTATGCATGAGCCGTCAAATATTGACACTGAGGCAATTAGATTTATGAGTTAAGACCAGTATAAGTAAGGAAATAAGATGGTAGACGAGCTGTGCATTGATGCCAGTAGTCTGGACCTCGTTAGGGAAGATTTCACAGGAAGCACACTATCCATTCCTTAAGGAACTGGAAGTGCATTCCTAGTAGCATAAATATGAGAAACAAGATAAGAGGCTCTACGGAAAGAGACCTCAGATATTAAGTGACCGAATCAATACGGAATACAGGAAGGAGCTAGAGCATACCATACCAAGAACACAGTAAATGGACTTCCCTTGATTGACTTCAAGAAGAACAATAAATGTTATTATGGAACGATGAAAGAGGAGATCGACAACAGAATACTTCATAATTAGCAATAGCTAAACGTGTGACGGACACTATGAGTTTACTAAAACGAGACGTGGGACGACTGCACCCCACAGGGGCTTGCAGGCCTGACACGCTCATTTATGAGTTAGTTGGGTAAGTAGTAATGTACCAGTAAGGTACCCCATGCATGTGGACGAGTGGTGTAAGGAACACGGGAAGTAGTCGACTCCGTACCACCGACAACGACGCAAGATCAGACAAGAGCAGCTACTACCACAAACAGCCGAAGAAAAGAATTCAGTTGAACCAGCAACACAGAGGAACCAAAGAACAGATAATTAAGGACTATGAAGTGCGAAGAGCACGGATTGTTAAGTACAGACATTGAACATACCTTAAGATGTAAGAGATTAAGACTGTAAAGCGCAATATGCACTAAACAGTAGTTTCAGACTAAGGATCATCCTCAGACCAAAGGTCAGTTGAGGGGAACAATTTAGACATTCGAGAAAATACTAAGAGTATGAGCATAAGATCTTCAAGGAGAATGGATAGACGAGTTACAACTCATTAAGGCCGTGTATATATAAAGATAACACGTGTCCATTGAGACAATTAAGCCTAAGATTATCAGAGTCGCGCAGCGGAAGCTAGCAGACCACTACCTTTGAGATTAGACCAAACTAAGTTAGGGAAACGGTATAAGTACCGTTAAGAATCCTCGATACAGAGACTAAGCTATTTCTGATCGAATTATAAGTAAGAAAGATGACGTGGAAGCTAGAATGCTTGGTGAGAATTAGGCATCTTGAACTTATGTTCAAAGATGATGTAACGCTGATTACGTGGGCGTAATCCATTTTAAGGGGGGTAGAGCGAAAACCGCTTAGCGTATGTTTGTGTGCTGAGTACATAAACTACGGTGAACATAGCACAAAATAATTTGAGAATATGTTTTACATAAACATTTTTAGATAAATCATGGTTATTGCACACAGAAGATGTGAATACCATACATATTAAGTACCTATCTTGTTAACTCCGGTGTGAGTACAAGTTAAGAGAATTAAGGAAGAGGATTAAGGAGACTTAAGAAATAAGAATATATGAGGTATGAGTCAATATGCGACTATGTGGGAGATAAGAATAAGATAACATTATGGGATACAATTTGATATGATTATGGGTTAGGAAATAGCAATGCTATGTGGTATGAGACAGTGGAAGTTGGTATGAGACTGATATAGAATTTAGTAGGAATTTAAGTCTGAGGTAATTACTAAGAGATGAATTGGGAATGTTAGATGGAATGAGTCCACACTTTGGAGATGAATTGATTATGATTAGAAGAACTAAAAGATAGAAAATTGGACATGAGTGAATTATTGGATGTTTGAAAATGACGTGGGAGGTGGAACTTGATTTTCTAGGGATCAAGGGAAACCGAACACAATTGGGGGAAGGATAGTTCTACACTGATGCTGATCACGTCAGGGTTGGATGATTCCTGAAACTCCCTACCAGTGGTCACAATTAAATCACACTAAGGATAGAGACCTTGGGATAAAAAAAAATGAAATTGGAGTTGATTGTACTTTTAATTAGAGGAATTATTCCTCACATGACCTCGTAAAAAGGATTACCTTTTTACTGAGTCTCACCCATGAAGTCGAGGACGCACGAGCCTTTGTCTTCGGACCGGTGACATGGGGAGAGCAGCGTGTTTTGTATTCTAGCCCATGGTGACGAGGACGAATGAGCCATTGTCTACGGACCGGTGACATGGGAGAATACGCTAGAAGTTATGCGAATGTTTTAATCATCAAAAGGAACAAAAGGAATTTTGAGTGCTACACATGCTTAAGCATGTTGTGTGATATTTAAGTATAAGAAAATGGTGGATCCAAGGATCCAATGAGATTAAGTATACATAAGTATGATCTATATGATCTAAGGAATGAGGTAAGACATGTATTCTAATAAGATAGGATGCATGGGAACTTCGGGGACAAAGTTCTTTTAAGGGGGGTAGATTGAAATACCCCAAACCTAAGTATGCTAAGTAAACATCAAATTATGATGTAGTAAGGCTAGAATATGCCTTAGAAAGATTGGTAGACAATTTAACGAGGAAAACACAAGAAAATGCCTTAAGGGCAATTAGGGCAAAAATGTGCTCTAAGCTTGGAGAGACTTGGTGAGTACCCAATATCTGTAAACCTTAGTAATATTCTAATGGTCATTTTAAATCAATTAGCAAAGAAAACCAAGCTTGAAAACAAGTTAAAACACAAAATGTGCTTTAAGAAGTCTTAAAGCACATTTTTGAGAAATTGTCTTAGAATTAAGTTTTGAGTGGCTAAATGTCCATCATTACTCTTTAATCAACATGTGTACTAATTAGTATCACATTAGGAGGTCTAAATCAATGGGAAATCAAAAATTTCCCGATTATGTGCCTTGATTAGTGAATAGTAACTATTTAGTGACTAGTTTAAGTTTAATCAATATAAGTCAATTAATTGGTCAACAAAGACCATGTTAGCCTATATTAAGAGGGTGGCCGGTGTTTTATGTGGGGAGTCACCACATGAGTCATCAAATGAGAAAGGAAAAGAAGAGATAAGTAAAGAAGTTACTATTTGCTTTATTAAAGCAAATATCTTACCTTAGTCTACTTTTCTTCATCTCTCTCTTCATGTCTCTTCTTCACACGATTTCTTCTTCTCTTCTTTTGCTCCAAACCGAGAGAGCTTCATTCATGGATGCTCCACCTTCAATCACTCACTAAGTGTTCATCTTTGCTCCAAATCAAAAACTAAACACATATTTCTCTTAGTTAGGTCAAGACCTATCTTTCTATCTTTTCAAATCTTTCAAAGCTCCATTTTGGTGCCATGAGAAAACTCCATTGATGGAGGAAAATCAAGTTTGAAGAGCTCATTAGCTTCTCCATTCTCTTAAGGTAAAGAAAATGTAAGAAAAACCATGTTTCCATCATTTCTTGTACATGGCCGAAAATTCTTCTCATGGGGCTATGTTTTTATGCCTTGTTCTAGCTTGATTTATTCACCAAGGACTAGTGGAGGTCCTATTTCATTCAATGCCAAAGTCTACCTTGAGACTTCAAAGGTAATCATCCACTTTTATGCCTTAGAACACATTTCTAACCTAGGTTTTCATTCCTTGAGGTTAGTGCATTGTTTAGTACTCATATGAGTCCTTAAATATTGATTAGAACATTGGCAAAAGGGATTTAAGTGGTGGCCGAGATCTATGCAAGAAGAAGGCCTAAGGAGGAGATTAAGATAAGCTTGAGAAAACAAGGTAAAATGCTTACCTAATGGTGGTTTAAGATTAAGGAATGAGTTTTAGATAAATACCAATGTGGCTTAGAGCTTACATTGTGTATTGGGTTATATAACCTAAGGAAAAAGAACTTAAACAAGCTTATGAACTTGTGACTAAGGGGCTAATGAGAATGAGTTAGTATGTAAGTTTAAGGTGGATTTTAAGAGCATTATAACTACTATGAGATTGATGAGTGTATTTGCAGGTTGAAAGCTTATATATGTGGGAAATTCAGTGTTTAAGTTTAAGTCATTTAAGGGCCTAAGAGCCATGTCATTTAAGAGCCTTAGTGCTATGCAATTTAAGATTAATTGCAAATATTGAGTTTATTGTGAATGAGTTGGTTTGGTGATGAGATATGATGAGAAAGAACTTGAGGTGTGTGAGATGGTTAAATGAGGAAAAATAATGTGTTTGGCTGCTATGATGCTAGAGGTGCTATGGCAAAATTTGAGTAGAAAAATAAGTGTTTAGGCGATGGTGGTGAACTAATATGACCTAGGATTTACTAGGAATCATTATGAGGAATTTGAGTGGAGATTAGTTAACTAAGGAGTTCTTGAGGTTTAGGATGACCTAGAGATGTCTAGGAGGAATTAGAGGAATGGTGAGTGTTTTGAACACACCAAAATTATGAGATGAGGAATATAAGACTTGAGCATAAGTTTAAGGAGAAGGTATAATGATTAAGGTGTTTTGAATATGTTCTAAGGGAAATTAATGACTAAGGAAGTGCTAGGAAGTCTTTGAGGTTGTCTTGATGAAAAGGGGTAAGATAAAGTGTGGTAAAGAGTTATAATGACTTAGGCATTACCTTGGAGGATTTAGGAATCAAGAGAATGTAATTGAGCATGTAGGACTTAGGCAAATGTTGGCAAACAACTAGGAAGGAAACAAGGTGTTGGTGGATGGAAGCTTAAGCTTAGTAAGGAACTTTAAGTAAGTGCATAAAAGGATTTTCGATGGTGAGAGATGCTTGGGAGATGAGGTTATAGTGGTGAAGAAACATTTGGCATAGTGGTTACACTAGGTATGAACCACCACCTAGAAACCTAGAGGAAAGCATTACAAGTGTTAGCATTATTGCAAGGAAAATGCATAATGACTAAGGTGGAACTGGTGGATTTTAAGGTATTTAAAGGAGGGCTTAAGGTGTATTTGAGGTGCCCAAATGAGGTTATAACATATTAGAATATATGAGGAGAAGTTTGGAGTTGAAAGAGAATTTAGAAACAAGTTTCTAGAGCCGACCGGCCTTAGGACCGGACTTGCAAGGTCGGTCGGGCTCTGTTACACTACCGGAAAATGTTTTCTGGAATCGACCGGACTTGGGGGACCGGACTTACAAGTCCGGTCGGACTTGTGTTTGTGAGGGAAAATCTTTCTGGAATGGACCGGACATGGGACCGGACTTGTCAAGTCCGGTCGGCATGAAATTTTGTACGGTAATAAGTCTCTGGAATCGACCGGACATAGGACCGGCATGTAAGTCCGGTCGGAGTGAATTTTCCAACGGTAAAAGGGTACTGGAATGGACCGGACTTGGCATGTCCGGTCGGTAAGTCCGTCGAGCCTAAAAACAAAAAAAAAGAAATTTTGAATTCTAAGAATGGCAATGGGTAATAAGGTATGCCTTTGGTAGGGTAGTAATGATTGAGACCCTAAGAACTTAAGAGATTAAGCTAAGTTAAGTATAAACTTGAAAGTTTAAGATTAAGTTTGTAAGATTAAGTGTAAGACCTAAGAGGTGTTAGGTGGGGATCATTAAGGAATTAAGTAAGTTATACAAGCTAAGTAAGTCATATTAAGTTAAGTGATTAACAACCTAAAACTGAATGAATGTTTTAGGACTTGGGAGTTTGGACTCCGGAAGAGAGTAAGCAGACCGAACGACCAACGGTGAACGGTACAGTTGTTTTTCTTCTGTGACCTGCTTGCTAACGAGGTGTCCCTCGCTTGTGTGCTATTTGTTTGTGTGCTCACTAAACAAGATAAAGCATGCAACCGGAACATATTATATATATGTTGTGTTGGTGAAGTTTGAAAACTAACACGACATACCGTGAGAACTTACTAACCAATGCTTAGTAAGGGATTGAGTGAGACTAAGGAACGCCCCTAATGAGGGACGATATGAACCGAAAGAGGTTAACCAACAAACATGGTCTTGAGACTATTACTAACTGAACTTGAGTGAGGATCATGTACCGAAAGGGCACATGTGTATTGGGGGAAGTCGGTATCCTTATCAAATACCGTCTTCCAAAGATACTTGTCCTCGGACTCGTCGCCTAGAGTCGACATATAGACTCGACCTCCTCGGCTTCTTTGTTTTAGGAGGGAGCATACTGAGATGGTTAGTGGGATCTACCTAAATGCCCAACTAATTCTAATAAATTGTTTATGTAAACCAATGGAGCTGATAACTCATTGTAGGGTTACGTGACCCGACAGATAAACAATGGATTAAGGTACAACCATTCTAATTAAAGAACGGTTGACTAATTGAGATAAGAACTGAGATAAGATTGAGATAAGGTTTGAGATAAGATACAACCATTTCTTTAAAGAATGGTTTGTATTCTAAGACTGAGATAAGTTACAACCATTCCTTTTTAAGGATGGTTTGTATTGTTAAGATTAAGATTAAGGTAAGGTTAAGATAAGTTGCAACCATTCTCCTTTAAAGGATGGTTATGTATAACTAAGATTAAGATAAGTGACATCCACTCCTTATTAAAGGATGGTTGTTTCTAAGTTTAAGATAAGACTGAGATTAAGAGGGAACATTACTTAAGGAGTTAAATAACTAACTCACTAATTAAGGGAACGCATTTAAGTCGTTCATTGTGTGTGAACTTGATTGTTCATATTTGGATCGTTGTTTACAGCATTCATTATCATGTTGTGCATATAATCAACCTCCATGCTATCGACAATTAGTCGTCGTAGCCACGTTAGCTTGGGGGCCATGAGGGGATCGTACCAGCATTCGTGCTGACCCCCTTTGGGGGCTGTTTTTACTACACAGGTACATCAGGAGGCGACCGTCGCAAGAGTAAGAAGAGGACACAAGTGTTAAGGATTAAGTGTGACCTACGAGTTGTGCATGTACACTCGTATGGCAATTGAGTTAGTAAAATGTATAGGTTGTGAGAGGATTGTAAGAAGGTTATGTAAATGGTTAAGGTTGTTAGACTAATGTTCGGTATATTCTGTAGTCAGACCGTGGCAAGGTCCTGGATTGTAAAGAATTCCGCTGTGACATGTGTATAATATATTGTTAAGTTGCGAGACCACAATTGGATTGAGTTGGGGTGTTACAAAAAGTGGTATCAGAGCGTAGTTACGCTCTGAAGACAAGGAATACCGAACTTAGGAGAATGATGAGGTTGAGATTGAGTTATGGGTTAAGGGTTGAGAGATAGAGTGTGAGGTGCATTAGCCAGGACTCCCGGTGTTTACCGGATATCCATAGTGCCTAGGCCCGCCCTCCACATCCCTAACCCTAAATATGTGGACCAGACGCCAGAGAGAAGGAAGCCTTCTCTTACTCGGGAAACCCGATCTGGCAGTTAGCTAACAGTAAGCAATATGAGAAACAACTTGTCGTACAACAGTTATGGAGAACTGGGAAATTTTAATGGAGCGTGGCTGAGAAACAGGCGCTACCTATGGAATACTATCAGTAAGGGAACGAAAATTACCGGCAACATGGGTCGACATGCTACGCAGTCGAAATCACCCAAGATACAAATGGTAAGGAAAGCACTACACGTGCAATGATAAGGAAATGATAAGGGACATGAGTACCGGACAGCGGTCCGAGTGAGCATAACAGTGGGATAATACAGAGCATGAGAATTGAGATTACTGGAAAGTCCAGTTAAGAACCGGGAACTCCAAACCCCATACAATGAAAAAGGTTACAAGACCTGGCCGACATAACGCGGACAACGGTGGAAACACATATAAATTGTATACCGAAATAGGACTACGATGTAGTGCCTAAAGAGAATCATTACTTAGTAACCACAACAAAATGTGTGGAGACAAGAGCGAGGATTAAGACATAAGAAAATATTAAGGGGTTCTCTCAGAAAGAGGAACGCCCTGATAATGACAGTACTGTCAAACTACAAGGAAACTGCCGGATGGACGAATATCCAAAATAAGAGATCATTGAGGGAGTCCCGAGGACTACCAATTACATGGAAATTAGAAGGAGTATCACTACAGATGCACCTTGTACCAATGACCCATCCTGCATGGCGCACTTGCAATGGCAAGTGCTACCACGGTTAAGCCACACGGAAAGCCATCATGGCAAGATAGGAAACGCTACAGTCGTAACACATATTACACCGGATTGTAAAACCATAAGAACAAAAAAATAGGACCTTGGAAGGGCCTGACGGCCTGACCATGATGAGATGAACCGACACATCAGCCAGCAGGGAGCTGAGCTTAGATGAAATACTAAACCATATAAATACTAGCAACGGATAACCCACTACAAACAACGACAGTATGGTAAGAACACCAATCTCAAACTCCAAGGGGAAAACCTAAGAGATTGCTCGGTATTGCGAGCAAAAACACTATATAAGCAATGATATACAAGGGATGTATTATAAGATACTATTGAGACTGTTGAAGCATCGCTTACAACGAAAACGGGATAAACTCTCAGAGTGACCATTAAGGACACCAATAACAACATTCTTCAATGAAGAGATTGGAAGACCCGGAAGGCAAGGATAAAAGAAATAAACATAAGCTATAACCTACTAAGGACTAAAGTGTACACCCTGGAAAAGGAAAGCCGGAGGACTACCCCCCACAGAGCGGGCATAGTGAGCCGAGCAAACTGATGAATGACAGTTAATACTGTTTGTTTAACTCATTAACACCAAGTATGATTGATCATCAAGGGTGGCATAGTCAACAGAAGTTGAACGAAGCGTTGAGATGGAGTATAAGATAACAGGATTATCCAACTTGGACAGCTTAAGGCGAACGCCTAATACGAACCTAACCTTGACTATTAAAGACATAAGTCTAGTAAAATGACAGCATTGTCAAGACACTAAGTAACCTCAGACCACCTGAACAACTTCCCTAGCAGGAAGCAGGATGCAGCAACTTATCATGAAACCTGATACTACATTTAGTATGTAACCTAATGGTGGAAGTGCTCAAAGAACCAGAATCGTATAGGGATAACCTGCAGATGTAGTAAGAGTACAATAATGAACTGAGACATTAAGCATTAAGAGCCTACGAGCCAAGGATGTTAACCACATCAGAGCCCGAGGCTCAATAAGTTATAAGAGAGCTTGATTAAGCCACAAAGGGACTACAATTTGTAGATATGAACGGTTACAAACCTATAACTTAGATTGCGAAGATATTACCAAGAAAGGGTACCAATGAGAATAATGAGTAATGCTAAGGACGGGAGCGGAGAACGAACCATGCCTTTTAGGGTGGGGATACCTCTCCTTGTTGTGAGGCCATGAGTGGGAATGAACCCCTCAAAAGGGCTTTCACTATTAGAGATAAAATATACTTTATTTAGAAAATGGAAACTATGAACCTTGAGATTACCTTAGAACATACCAGATACACTTGGTAATAAGGAAGTTGCACAGATAGACCCCATATCCAACACCCAGGATGTAAGAATTAGTAATGGCAGAGATAAACATTGTGACTGCACATTATGGCACGTCAATTAATCAATGCTCAGAAGACCCTGTGATTCAGTGGATAATTTCTTCAGTAACCAGTTAAATACATGGTAGATAACATCACTAAGGATGAAAGAAAGCGAAAGAAATTAGCCTACTTACGAATCTGAGATTGGAGCAGAACATCTTACATCAAGAGTCAACTATTTATAACACGTAGTACGGCAACTGCCATACACCGGAATGAGAGAACTCCCAGTGTGTTCACGCCAAGAAGGGATTGAGTATAAGGTAAGACATAGAATAAGTGAATAAGGTTGCACCATTAATGGGCAAACTACCACGATAGTAGTGGACGTGAGTACAATAGTTAGATAAGTGGATTAAGTCATGGTACGCGGTAAGGCGACCATTATGCATGAGCCGTCAAATATTGACACTGAGGCAATTAGATTTATGAGTTAAGACCAGTATAAGTAAGGAAATAAGATGGTAGACGAGCTGCATTGATGCCAGTAGTCTGGACCTCGTTAGGAAGATTTCACAGGAAGCACACTATCCATTCCTTAAGGAACTGGAAGTGCATTCCTAGTAGCATAAATATGAGAAACAAGATAAGAGGCTCTACGGAAAGAGACCTCAGATATTAAGTGACCGAATCAATACGGAATACAGGAAGGAGCTAGAGCATACCATACCAAGAACACAGTAAATGGACTTCCCTTGATTGACTTCAAGAAGAACAATAAATGTTATTATGGAACGATGAAAGAGGAGATCGACAACAGAATACTTCATAATTAGCAATAGCTAAACGTGTGACGGACACTATGAGTTTACTAAAACGAGACGTGGGACGACTGCACCCCACAGGGGCTTGCAGGCCTGACACGCTCATTTATGAGTTAGTTGGGTAAGTAGTAATGTACCAGTAAGGTACCCCATGCATGTGGACGAGTGGTGTAAGGAACACGGGAAGTAGTCGACTCCGTACCACCGACAACGACGCAAGATCAGACAAGAGCAGCTACTACCACAACACAGCGAAGAAAGAATTCAGTTGAACCAGCAACACAGAGGAACCAAAGAACAGATAATTAAGGACTATGAAGTGCGAAGAGCACGGATTGTTAAGTACAGACATTGAACATCTTAAGATGTAAGAGATTAAGACTGTAAAGCGCATATGCACTAAACAGTAGTTTCAGACTAAGATCATCCTCAGACCAAAGGTCAGTTGAGGGAACAATTTAGACATTCGAGAAAATACTAAGAGTATGAGCATAAGATCTTCAAGGAGAATGGATAGACGAGTTACAACTCATTAAGGCCGTGTATATATAAAGATAACACGTGTCCATTGAGACAATTAAGCCTAAGATTATCAGAGTCGCGCAGCGGAAGCTAGCAGACCACTACCTTTGAGATTAGACCAAACTAAGTTAGGAAACGGTATAAGTACCGTTAAGAATCCTCGATACAGAGACTAAGTATTTCTGATCGAATTATAAGTAAGAAGATGACGTGGAAGCTAGAATGCTTGGTGAGAATTAGCATCTTGAACTTATGTTCAAAGATGATGTAACGCTGATTACGTGGGCGTAATCCATTTTAAGGGGGGTAGAGCGAAAACCGCTTAGCGTATGTTTGTGTACTGAGTACATAAACTACGGTGCATAGCACAAAATAATTTGAATATGTTTTACATAAACATTTTGAGATAAATCATGGTTATTGCACACAGAAGATGTGAATACCATACATATTAAGTACTATCTTGTTAACTCCGGTGTGAGTACAAGTTAAGAGAATTAAGGAAGAGGATTAAGGAGACTTAAAAATAAGAATATATGAGGTATGAGTCAATATGCGACTATGTGGGAGATAAGAATAAGATAACATTATGGGATATTTGATATGATTATGGGTTAGGAAATAGCAATGCTATGTGGTATGAGACAGTGGAAGTTGGTATGAGACTGATATAGAATTTAGTAGGAATTTAAGTCTGAGGTAATTACTAAGAGATGAATTGGGAATGTTTGATGGAATGAGTCCACACTTTGGAGATGAATTGATTATGATTAGAAGAACTAAAAAGATAGAAAATTGGACATGAGTGAATTATTGGATGTTTGAAAATGACGTGGGAGGTGGAACTTGATTTTCTAGGGATCAAGGGAAACCGAACACAAATTGGGGGTGGAAGGATGGTTCTACACTGATGCTGATCACGTCAGGGTTGGATGATTCCTGAAACTCCCTACCAGTGGTCACAATTAAATCACACTAAGGATAGAGACCTTGGGATAAAAAATGAAATTGGAGTTGATTGTACTTTTAATTAGAGGAATTATTCCTCACATGACCTCGTAAAAAGGATTACCTTTTTACTGAGTCTCCCATGAAGTCGAGGACGCACGAGCCTTTGTCTTCGGACCGGTGACATGGGGAGAGCAGCGTGTTTTGTATTCTAGCCCATGGTGACGAGGACGAATGAGCCATTGTCTACGGACCGGTGACATGGGAGAATACGCTAGAAGTTATGTGAATGTTTTAATCATCAAAAGGAACAAAAGGAATTTTGAGTGCTACACATGCTTAAGCATGTTGTGTGATATTTAAGTATAAGAAATGGTGGATCCAAGGATCCAATGAGATTAAGTATACATAAGTATGATCTATATGATCTAAGGAATGAGGTAAGACATGTATTCTAATAAGATAGATGCATGGGAACGGGGACAAAGTTCTTTTAAGGGGGGTAGATTGAAATACCCCAAACCTAAGTATGCTAAGTAAACATCAAATTATGATGTAGTAAGGCTAGAATATGCCTTAGAAAGATTGGTAGACAATTTAACCAAGGAAAACACAAGAAAATGCCTTAAGGGCAATTAGGGCAAAATGTGCTCTAAGCTTGGAGAGACTTGGGTGAGTACCCAAATATCATGGTAAGACCTTAGTAATATTCTAATGGTCATTTTAAATCAATTAGCAAAGAAAACCAAGCTTGAAAACAAGTTAAAACACAAAATGTGCTTTAAGAAGTCTTAAAGCACATTTTTGAGAAATTGTCTTAGAATTGAGTTTTGAGTGGCTAATGTCCATCATTACTCTTTAATCAACATGTGTACTAATTAGTATCACATTAGGAGGTCTAAATCAATGGGAAATCAAAAATTCCCGATTATGTGCCTTGATTAGTGAATAGTAACTATTTAGTGACTAGTTTAAGTTTTAATCAATATAAGTCAATTAATTGGTCAACAAAGACCATGTTAGCCTTATATTAAGAGAGGTGGCCGGTTTTATGTGGGGAGTCACCACATGAGTCATCAAATGAGAAAGGAAAAGAAGAGATAAGTAAAGAAGTTACTATTTGCTTTATTAAAGCAAATATCTTACCTTAGTCTACTTTTCTTCATCTCTCTCTTCATGTCTCTTCTTCACACGATGTCTTCTTCTCTCTTCTTTTGCTCCAAACCGAGAGAGCTTCATTCATGGATGCTCCACCTTCAATCTCATAAGTGTTCATCTTTGCTCCAAATCAAAAACTAAACACATTTTCTCTTAGTTAGGTCAAGACCTATCTTTCTATCTTTTCAAATCTTTCAAAGCTCCATTTTGGTGCCATGAGAAAACTCCATTGATGGAGGAAAATCAAGTTTGAAGAGCTCATTAGCTTCTCCATTCTCTTAAGGTAAAGAAAATGTAAGAAAAACCATGTTTCCATCATTTCTTGTACATGGCCGAAAATTCTTCTCATGGGGCTATGTTTTTATGCCTTATTCTAGCTTGATTTATTCACCAAGGACTAGTGGAGGTCCTATTTCATTCAATGCCAAAGTCTACCTTGAGACTTCAAAGGTAATCATCCACTTTTATGCCTTAGAACACATTTCTAACCTAGGTTTTCATTCCTTGAGGTTAGTGCATTGTTTAGTACTCATATGAGTCCTTAAATATTGATTAGAACATTGGCAAAAGGGATTTAAGTGGTGGCCGAGATCTATGCAAGAAGAAGGCCTAAGGAGGAGATTAAGATAAGCTTGAGAAAACAAGGTAAAATGCTTACCTAATGGTGGTTTAAGATTAAGGAATGAGTTTTAGATAAATACCAATGTGGCTTAGAGCTTACATTGTGTATTGGGTTATATAACCTAAGGAAAAAGAACTTAAACAAGCTTATGAACTTGTGACTAAGGGGCTAATGAGAATGAGTTAGTAATGTAAGTTTAAGGTGGATTTTAAGAGCATTATAACTACTATGAGATTGATGAGTGTATTTGCAGGTTGAAAGCTTATATATGTGGGAAATTCAGTGTTTAAGTTTAAGTCATTTAAGGGCCTAAGAGCCATGTCATTTAAGAGCCTTAGTGCTATGCAATTTAAGATTAATTGCAAATATTGAGTTTATTGTGAATGAGTTGGTTTGGTGATGAGATATGATGAGAAAGAACTTGAGGTGTGTGAGATGGTTAAATGAGGAAAAATAATGTGTTTGGGCATGCTATGATGCTAGAGGTGCTATGGCAAAATTTGAGTAGAAAAATAAGTGTTTAGGCGATGGTGGTGAACTAATATGACCTAGGATTTACTAGGAATCATTATGAGGAATTTGAGTGGAGATTAGTTAACTAAGGAGTTCTTGAGGTTTAGGATGACCTAGAGATGTCTAGGAGGAATTAGAGGAATGGTGAGTGTTTTGAACACACCAAAATTATGAGATGAGGAATATAAGACTTGAGCATAAGTTTAAGGAGAAGGTATAATGATTAAGGTGTTTTGAATATGTTCTAAGGGAAATTAATGACTAAGGAAGTGCTAGGAAGTCTTTGAGGTTGTCTTGATGAAAAGGGGTAAGATAAAGTGTGGTAAAGAGTTATAATGACTTAGGCATTACCTTGGAGGATTTAGGAATCAAGAGAATGTAATTGAGCATGTAGGACTTAGGCAAATGTTGGCAAACAACTAGGAAGGAAACAAGGTGTTGGTGGATGGAAGCTTAAGCTTAGTAAGGAACTTTAAGTAAGTGCATAAAAGGATTTTCGATGGTGAGAGATGCTTGGGAGATGAGGTTATAGTGGTGAGAAAACATTTGGCATAGTGGTTACACTAGGTATGAACCACCACCTAGAAACCTAGAGGAAAGCATTACAAGTGTTAGCATTATTGCAAGGAAAATGCATAATGACTAAGGTGGAACCTGGTGGATGTTTTAAGGTATTTAAAGGAGGGCTTAAGGTGTATTTGAGGTGCCCAAATGAGGTTATAACATATTAGAATATATGAGGAGAAGTTTGGAGTTGAAAGAGAATTTAGAAACAAGTTTCTAGAGCCGACCGGCCTTAGGACCGGACTTGCAAGGTCGGTCGGGCTCTGTTACACTACCGGAAAATGTTTCTGGAATCGACCGGACTTGGGGGACCGGACTTACAAGTCCGGTCGGACTTGTGTTTGTGAGGGAAAAATCTTTCTGGAATGGACCGGACATGGGACCGGACTTGTCAAGTCCGGTCGGCATGAAATTTTGTACGGTAATAAGTCTCTGGAATCGACCGGACATAGGACCGGACATGTAAGTCCGGTCGGAGTGAATTTTCCAACGGTAAAAGGGTACTGGAATGGACCGGACTTGGCATGTCCGGTCGGTAAGTCCGTTCGAGCCTAAAAACAAAAAAAAAGAAATTTTGAATTCTAAGAATGGCAATGGGTAATAAGGTATGCCTTTGGTAGGGTAGTAATGATTGAGACCCTAAGAACTTAAGAGATTAAGCTAAGTTAAGTATAAACTTGAAAGTTTAAGATTAAGTTTGTAAGATTAAGTGTAAGACCTAAGAGGTGTTAGGTGGGGATCATTAAGGAATTAAGTAAGTTATACAAGCTAAGTAAGTCATATTAAGTTAAGTGATTAACAACCTAAAACTGAATGAATGTTTTAGGACTTGGGAGTTTGAACTCCGGAAGAGAGTAAGCAGCCGAACGACCAACGGTGAACGGTACAGTTGTTTTTCTTGTGACCTGCTTGCTAACGAGGTGTCCCTCGGCTTGTGTGCTATTTGTTTGTGTGCTCACTAAACAAGATAAAGCATGCAACCGGAACATATTATATATATGTTGTATTGTTGTGTGAAGTTTGAAAACTAACACGACATACCGTGAGAACTTACTAACCAATGCTTAGTAAGGGATTGAGTGAGACTAAGGAACGCCCCTAATGAGGGACGATATGAACCGAAAGAGGTTAACCAACAAACATGGTCTTGAGACTATTACTAACTGAACTTGAGTGAGGAATCCGGAATGGTACCGGCACATGTGTATTGGGGGAAGTCGGTATCCTTATCAAATACCGTCTTCCAAAGATGACTTGTCCTCGGACTCGTCGCCTAGAGTCGACATATAGACTCGACCTCCTCGGACTTCTTGTTTTAGGAGGGAGGCATACTGAGATGGTGTAGTGGGATCTACCTAAATGCCCAACTAATTCTAATAAATATTGTTTATGTAAACCAATGGAGCTGATAACTCATTGGTTAGGGTTACGTGACCCGACAGATAAACAATGGATTAAGGTACAACCATTCTAATTAAAGAACGGTTGACTTAATTGAGATAAGAACTGAGATAAGATTGAGATAAGGTTTGAGATAAGATACAACCATTTCTATTTAAAGAATGGTTTGTATTCTAAGACTGAGATAAGTTACAACCATTCCTTTTTAAAGGATGGTTTGTATTGTTAAGATTAAGATTAAGGTAAGGTTAAGATAAGTTGCAACCATTCTCCTTTAAAGGATGGTTTGTATAACTAAGATTAAGATAAGTGACATCCACTCCTTATTAAAGGATGGTTGTTTCTAAGTTTAAGATAAGACTGAGATTAAGAGGGAACATTACTTAAGGAGTTAAATAACTAACTCACTAATTAAGGGAACGCATTTAAGTCGTTCATTGTGTGTGAACTTGATTGTTCATATTTGGATCGTTGTTTACAGCATTCATTATCATGTTGTGCATATAATCAACCTCCATGCTATCGACAATTAGTCGTCGTAGCCACGTTAGCTTGGGGGCCATGAGGGGATCGTACCAGCATTCGTGCTGACCCCTTTGGGGGCTGTTTTACTACACAGGTACATCAGGAGGCGACCGTCGCAAGAGTAAGAAGAGGACACAAGTGTTAAGGATTAAGTGTGACCTACGAGTTGTGCATGTACACTCGTATGGCAATTGAGTTAGTAAAATGTATAGGTTGTGAGAGGATTGTAAGAAGGTTATGTAAATGGTTAAGGTTGTTAGACTAATGTTCGGTATATTCTGTAGTCAGACCGTGGCAAGGTCCTGGATTGTAAAGAATTCCGCTGTGACATGTGTATATATATATTGTTAAGTTGCGAGACCACAATTGGATTGAGTTGGGGTGTTACATACAATGTACATTCGCCGTAGCGTACAGTTTTCATATTTAATTTACCTTAGCCTCGTAGGCTCCATCCAACCATCAACACACAATAAAATAACCACAAGTATAACCAATGAACAACAAAGCAATACAACGAGAATAATAAACAAGTATTAAGTCTCGTCCATGGTATTGTTCGCCATTATATAAGTCTCAATTGTTTTAGTTGTTCAGTTATACCTAGTGACAATGTCTCGTTAAAACGACATGTCTCTAGTTACCCATATATTATGGCGGGTCACCCACGGTAGTAACCACTCCAATGGTAGAGTCTCCGACCAACGAGCCACTCTAGCTCATGGGAAATTTTCTTGATACTTACGGACCCGTACGCGGACATCCTGGTATCGTTTTTGTGATCACAGCGCGCACCAAGAGCCACATCCTCTTGGCTTTACTTCCATTCCATTAATTAATTAATTATACCATCGCATCGCATTACCAAATTTTCTAACACAGCAGACTAAGGTCATTAGTCCAATCCGGAGTTTGTAACTCGGGATCCAGTGTTAGATACGAGAGCGGAGTATAGAAAAGGCCAATGCTCCGTACAAAAGTCTCAGATAATATGTATATGTTATTATCATAGTGCTACAACGTTTTACTTACGTTCCTATATCTCATATAAGATAGCACCATACCGCTAGTTCGTTTTATATATATTGGTTCATATATACGAACCGATACTGTTAAATCAACAACAGTAATAATAAGCAGCTATAAATATACAATTCATGCATATTAATTAACACGTTCAGACAATCAATCTTGTCACAGATCACACAGAAATCTGAACTGAGGAAGCCCTCAGAGATAATCAGAGACACATAACAACATACAAGTTATATCAACCAAATCCGAGCCCAAGGAGCAACTTAGGACAACTCGGATCAAACCCCTTTACATACTGTTCACCCTGATTGTATTACGGGAGTATGAATCAGCAAGATCCTATGCTCCGTGTAGTCCGCTAGCTCGTCAAGCGTCCTTGTCAGAAGTATAATCTAAACGGTAATAAAACTATAAGTCTCCCATGACTACTACATCGGTATTTCCGAATAATAAGTAACCCCGACAGTTCACCCCTGTTTTCTACAGTTTTGTTACGGGTTTCTCCAAACAGTCGGTTTTGTTACTTAAACGCGTACGTCAAAATATTTCAACTGTTAAGTTTAATTCCCTATATTTCTTTTAATCTCATCCACCAAAAACATAGGTACATAACCTATAGTTGCATGTATGCATGCATGATTATATCATATCGTATTATTTTTTTTATATGTATCATTTATTATATTATATTATTTTCCCACCTTCCAAAACTCAAACTTATAGTTCAACTATATATTTTTTAAATAACCACCACCATTAAATCATATGGTTCCAACCAAAAACATATATCCACCTTATATACATTATCCTTGTGTATGTATACATTCACCACGTAGGTAATTCCCATGAGTTTAATAAACTCTTATATTTTATGTTACTTTTTATCATCTTTTATTAGATGATTATTCCCATTAGTTGTATTATATCATACAACTTATATTAAGATTCTTATCCTAACAAGAGTAACATTTTATGTTGTATAATTACAACTCCTAAGGTTTATTCAATAAATACCTTAGTTTATAAATCCCATTTATTTTAGTTTGTCACATTCTTTAATGTGAATATCCTTCTTATATTAATTCCATTAAAACCACCTTATACCATATAACTGTCATAACATTTATAACATAGTAGACCATAGTCTAAAATTCATTTTCCAATTCTTAAATATCCGGTATAGCCCTTGAATTTATTTAAATTCCCTTTTTGACCACATAACATTATGTAATGTTATACCAAAATACTAATACCATTTGATATGATATTTTTATTTCCCTTTAACTTATACCCTTTAGTTTTTATGCAAAACTATTTATTATTGCCTCTTAGGCACCTTAGGAAAATCTTATTCTTTTCCATAAACCATAATTTCCTTTATTTACAAAATCACCCCTTCTTTTTACCATGTTATATACCATTTAATATAACATTTCTAACTTATAAAAGAGCATAACCAATGGTTATTTTTTGTAAATTCCCAACAGCCTTGTGCTATTCCATAATTGCCATTTGGGCCCTATTTAACATATAGTTTTTACCATATCATTAAAACCATATATTATACACATCTCTTAATAAATACTCTTATATAATTCTAAAAATCTCAAATTTCACCAAAGGGTTATAAATATCCTTATTAACCCATATACTCTTGGTATTTACCATTCCACCATCTATATTTCTCCAAAGTGTCATAATGACATAATAACTAATATTATACATATATAGTTCATTTTAATTCCAAAAACAACCAATAAATTCCTAAAAATTCCTAATAGCTCATGGGTGTTTATAATACCATTATACACCCTTACTTTTTCGGTAATAACATATTTACCACATATGTTATAAAAATATTACCATAAGATACTTATCTTATTATAAAACCTTAAATAAGTTATCTAACTTATTTATTTTGGTCAAACCTAGCATATGGTCAAGGTTGACCTCCTTAATATTTCCTTGACCATTAATTCTAATAATTACGGTTTGCACCCAAACTTCCTAGAAATCACCATTTAACCCCAAAACTTTATAAAATCTTATAACTTTATTTAACTCCTTTTAACCTCTAATTTTCGGCCTTATTTTTATAAAGCCTTAAATTTAATTTAATTACACTATACCCCTTATTCATTTCGGTAAAATTATATATCACCTAAACTTAAATAAAAGCTTGTAAATGAATAAAATAAAATGGCCTAAAATACATGGCCTTATTACAAACATTTGCTCACAAAATAAATTACACATAAATGTCCCAAAAATACTTGTAGATCTCGGCCTCACCATATAATTTTTATTTAATTACCAAACTTCCACATAATGTCTTAAATTTGACATTTATGTTACTTAATCACTTAGATAAATTTACTAACCCATTTCTTTAAACATTTTAAGGTCAAAAATGACCTTACTTTACTTCTTCACTCACGGCAACAATGTTAGAAATAGCTTAGAACATTTTAACTTAGCAAAGTTAATGTTTAAGTGATTTATACCTTGATTTAGCTTAGGTAAATCCTTGTTTGGATTCGCCACCTTAAGGAGAATTTCTCCAAAGCTTCTCTTACATGTTTTCAAACAGAAAACAAGGCCTAGTTAGTCTCCAAGAAAGATCTAACCATAAGAAGTAATTTAAGTCATGAAAATCATGGATTTTTACCATAGATCTTCAAGCTTGATATAGATCTACGTCGGCCCTATTTTTCCAGAAGAGAAAGAGTATCAAAACACTCTCAAGAAAAAGGTGTAAAACCGTGGTGAATTAGCTTGGAAGATATCTAAGTTTTACCTTGTTTAAGATGCCAAAAATGGTGTTTTTGGCTTGGATCTAGCTACTCCTTGTAGATCTTGGTATACCAACTGAATCTACATGAAAAGGAGAAGAAAATAAGGCTAGGAACAAAGTTTCACAGCCGAATTTGAAGGGAATCAAAAGATATGAGCTTAAAGCACATTTTTACCTTAAATGGTCAAGACTTGGACTTTCCTCCTTATATCTGGGTATGGCCGAAAATATTTCTTCCTTTAACCTCCAAGACACTCTACATAGATGTATAGAAAAGGTTGGAGTCTAGATCAATCGAAAAAGGAAAGAAAGATGAAGAAAATGGGCATTTTTATGCCTTAGGAGCTTACCTAGAGCTTGAGCTCTCTCCAATGGAGTTTGGAAACTTACCTACGGTTGAAGAGGAGCCAAAGAGAGAGTTTGGAAAGGAGTCCCACGTTTGCAATTGGACTAATGAGGCAAATGACCTAATTTTGGCTTAAAACACATTTTTTTGCATTTTTTATGACTTTAGTGAATTGATGACTCACCAAGGCTGATTGGAGTTGAATAATTGAAGCTCAATCAGTGGAGACAAGGGACAAGGCAGCCGGCCATGATAAGAGGGAGTGGGTGAATTATTTGATTCAAATTTGAATGAATAATGGACTAATATGTTACTTTAAGCAATTAATGAATATGTGACTCACCACATTTGTCTTGTTCTTGTTTGGAGCTTGGAGCACCGTGTAACAAGGGGAAAGGAGAGGCTCCATTCGGCTGGCTCTCACATGGGAAGGCAAGTGGAGACCACCTTTTTGTTTTATAAGGTAAAGTATGTTTTTTTTGTTATTTTATGTAAAAGTAAGGTGTATATTAAATTGTCACATGGGTCTTGTCTCTTGGTCTGTTAAGAGACTTAATTATCTGATTTTATGTAGTCCATTTCGTGGTCAATGGTCAACATTGACCAACTTAGTCAATGTTGACCCAAACGGGCCCCACATTAGGGTTTTATTAATATTTTAATATTAAATTTGTAAAAATTCGTAAATTTCTGGAATTAAATTCCTAATATCATATAATATGATATTTTATTATATTTAAAGGTATTTATAACCTTTTAGCCCATTTAAAACCAATTTAGAAGGCGATTACACAAAAACGTGCTTTAAGGAGTTTTAGTGCACTTTTTGTGTCGCAAGGTGTTTCTGAGCTCTGTTTTCTTTGACAACGGTTTTGTTGTGTTCCTTACATGATATTTGATCATGGTATCCAATTTTATATCATTTAGAGGTCATTAGACCTTTAAGGTTTCTTAGAGCACATTTTTGCCCTTTTTGACCTTGAAGCATGAAAGTGCTTTTTCTTTGTGTTGGAGTGTTTCCCAACAATTGTAATATGTTTAGTAATGTGTTAATATGCTTAGGACAAATTTTTAGGTCCTAAGTAGTTCATTTGGGTATTTATTTACCCTAAACAGTCAAAGGGTGCAACATCTCGTTTTGTTGACCACTGTTGTTCTCAGTTGACTTTTAAGGCATGTTTAGGCCTTAATTAATGTGATTAGATATTTAATCCATGTTTTATAAGTTTGGGGTATTTCAATCTACCCCCCTTAAAAAGACTTCGTCCCGAAGTCTCTCAATCCAATAGGTAAGTATATAAATGTATAACTACCCATTATTCCCATAATGTATATCTATGTGATATATCATTTACACACATCGTGTTGTGCCTATACAGCACATAGCCATCACTTTGTGGCGTTAGTTCAATCATATATGGATATAGGTGATCCATCAGCACCATCATTTCCTATCAGTTCTACCAACCCTGACAACCTCCCTGAGGTGTCCATAATATTCCATTGTTCCGAATTCCATATCTAATGATTCATTTCGTATCTAGGCGATACCATATGTAATCATTCTATAAAGCAATATGAATACATATCACAAATAGCATAAGAAAAGTGTCACACTCATGGTGTAAACACAACATTCATACAAGTATCTCGTAAGATACATACATACAAGTGTACATTACACACAAACAAACCAATCAACGCACGCCCCGCGTACCAACCATAACCAACAAAACCAATTCACTGTATGCCATGCATACGAAACAATTCACATATCAACCAAACAAACCTCGTATGCCCCGCACACCACCAATTCTTTGTATGCAATGCATACTAATCAAACAAAATTTAGTGCACACATGTGCACAGCCAAGAGGCTCTACCCCCCTTAAAAAGGGTTACGCCCCCGTACCCCACAAGTATACCACAGCCGCTCAACAAGGAGCGCTGGATACTTGGCTCTCGAAGAGTTTACCAACTCGTGGATTATCCTCATATCAGAGAGACGGGTATGACTCTAGCCCTTCTGGGCTCCACAATACATAAAGGGTGAGGCACTAATCTATTTGTGCTCTCTCCCAAGTTCATTCTAATGGGCCCACTCGCTCCGTATGAGGTGCAGACCCATGAACATAGGCTCAATTTGCCTTTCTTTTTTTTTCCTTGCTGTGAATCCACTCGTTTGGATCACTAGCATATATGTGTGTGTTTTCTCTCGCTGACATTCAGTTTGAGATGTAATATGACATTTGGCTACCGTTAGTACTTAGTGCTCTTTGCACTTGTCATTGTAATACTAAGACGTACCAGCCTATATGTCCACAAGGATGATGTTTGTCATCCATGTCTCTTGGTATTTTTGTTCTGGAGTAACACACTGTTATAGCTCTTTTCTTTTCTTTTTTTTTTAACACACTTGTGTTGATATCCACTTTATCTTTCTGCATTCCCACAAGATTAATAACTGCACGAGTGCAATACCAAAACACTCAGTCATACAGAGTGCAGAGGCGTAAACGCTCAACAGCTAATATCCAATGAGTCAAACAGAAAAGATGTGCGAATTATCCTATGAGTGGTACATTCCAAATCCACTGTTCCTTGCTTAAGGTATCTGCTATCATATAGCTTTATCTGTTCTCCTTGCGTAATCACGCGTTTATGTCCATATCATTTGGTAGATTTCCTCTGGATTGGAAGAATTTACTCGATCCTTATGAGGATTCTACATATTTTCGTCCATAATAGGTTTTCCTGTTGCTTTTTTTTTGGTTCCTGTCCTTGAACGGTTCCTTTATCTTCTCTGTATACTGTCCACTGTTCTCTATTGAAGGTTCTTTTTTTTTTCCTAGCCCGTTAGTTTAACTGCGGCTCTTCTCGTCCATCTTCGAGGTAATCTGTCTTACGGTCCGTAGTACGGAGTTGACTACTTCTCGTGTTCCTAACCTTACTTGTCTACTTGCATGGGGTACCGTACTGATACATTACTACTTACCCAACTAACTCATAAATAAGTCTGTCAGGCCCACATGCTCCTAACGGAGTGCGGTCGTCCCATGTCTCGTTTAGTAAACTGGTAATGTCTGTCACACGGTTATTGTGAAGTATTCTGTTGTCAATCTCCCTTTGATGGATATCCTGTTTTCTTTTCTCTTCTTCTTCCCCTTTTTTGTTTAATAGTTCATGGTATCGGTTATTTGGTAATAAGTGCTATTGCCCTGGAGGCATCAGTAGTAATTCGTGTCATTAACCGGCGTTATTTAGCTCGGTGTATGTAAAATCCGTGCTACATTTAGCAAACCCGGTTCTCCTAACTCGGTCTCACTGAGTACAATACATATTCCTTTTCTTCCTGTTTATCATGATCATATCACCTCCATAGTTCATATTTGTTCCCTCATTCGTTTAATTGGATATATTGCAGATTGCATAATAGTTTGAGCAACTTGGCTCTCCACTTCCCAACCATCCTCACTGACGGTGGTGCATCTACAAAGGGTATGCTTGTCCATAAGGACTAAACATTTATCACTGGTAGTGATTAGCATTAAATGCCGGTATACACTGTTGGTATTTGGCTAATAAGCCATGTCTGAAAGTCCCCAAATAATTAAACTGGTGTGGTTTACAATCGCAGTGGTTGTATAATTTCCCAGTTGCTGTGGTTGAACTAACGGTTCTTCCGTAGTCGCATAGGTTTCTATTCTCAGGGTTTGTATGAAAACGTTTGAAAAACATTTTTTTTGTACATATAATAAAAGACTAAAAAGTAGTAGTTGTTGCAGTTGCATTTGCAGTTGTTGTTACTGTTGTCGTTGCTGTTGTTGCACTTGCTGTAGCAAGTGCGCAAGGCAGATGGAAATTTCAGTGGTTTTTTTGTCATAGCGCTTGCAATAGCAAGTGCGCCATGCAGGTGGAAATTCTAGTTCAGTAATCCCCTGTCTCATTGACTCTGTGTCGTCTAGTATGGCTACATGATAATGTAAGCATTAACATCCTGTTCATATATATATCCGTCACGGTTTAAAGCTTATTGGTACTGAGTACACACAACTAATCCCAAAGTCTTACACAAAAGGCGAGTGGTCAATGACACACTCCCACATACTTATAACAAGTCTTTGTCTAACATCCAAAGTAAATATACAACATAGTAATCAAGTCTTCCACCAGCGGTCTCATGGAGTTAGGGTACTCCTGCCTTATCTACTCCCTTGCCCTTCAGGGCTCCAGCATCAGTAGATGTCTGGCCATCCTGACTGCCTCGTGGTACTCCAGATCCTCCAACTGAGGTCTTCTAAGTATTCTTTGGTGGCATGTAGTTACGGCTCTCAGGGTTCATCCAACACTCGAATTCCCTATGGCCCTCTTTCTTGCAGCACCGACAGACAACTTTGCGGCCTTCGCAATCGACCCCAGGATGGTCTTTCCCACAACGCTTACAGTAAAAATGGCGCTGGGGCTGTCTGGTGCCTAATGGTAGTAATTAAGTTTAAGTTACAATCTGATGATTTAAAGGTTAAGGTCACAATTCAATTTAAGAGGTAGGTGTTCTCACCCTTAGGAGGTGCAGATCTTAGAGGCTTAGCATCTATAGCTGGGCCGGTCAACTGAAGGACGGGCTCTTTTCCCTTTGTTCCCTGGTGACCCTGCTGCCCTTTCTTTGGAAAGAATTTCCTATTTAAGGTTTCGGGTCAGCATTCCTAAGGTATTTAATATGATAAATAATCTGAAATGGAATAAGTTCTTACTTCCCCTTCTTCTAGCTATTGCCTGATGATGCTCCTCCATCCTCAGACTCTCCTTCGGGGTTCTTTCTCTTCTTTGCCCCAAGAGTCTCTTCCCGAGTCTGGAGCATTAGCTCCGTCCTCGAGGCAGCCTCATAACACTCCTGGAATCCCCTTGGTAAGTTCTCACAAAGTTAATTGGTAATGTAGTAAGTAAAGAATTTTATGGCTTTCATGTTAGCACCTGGATGGTAGTGTAGAGGGTAGCACCCATCGCCATCTGAATGCGAAATAATAGTCCTCCCCGGAACTTCTCGACCTTCACGGTCTCTGAGTAATCCACACCGGGAATGAAGTCCAGCGGACCAAAGAATCGAGCGTAATACTCATTCACGGTCAGACCTCCTTGGGTCAGTGTCTCGGACTCCTGGCGCTTCTTCTGCTTAAGGTGAGCTGGGTAGTACTTCCCTCTCAGCAACTCTACAAAGGTAGCCCACAAAAAGTCGGGCGTAGCCAGGTGATGGTCCTTGACCAACCTCCACCAAGTGCTGGCTGCATCCTTCACATGGGAAGCAGCAATGGCGACCTTCTTGTCGTCAGGTACTTGTAAAGCTTCATAAGCTTTCTCATGTTCAACAATGTAGCGCTCCAAAGCTACGGGGTCTGGTTCCCCTGAATATGTAGGTGGTCGGGTCTCGCCAACTGACTTCAGCCAGTTCGTTTCCCTGGGCTGTGGTGGGTGGGCTGGTGCTCCTCCTATCTGAGTACCCAGCTGTGCAAGAACGGCTGCAACCGTCTCAGCAACTCCTGGAATGCCGGGGTCACCGCCTCCACCTCTACCAGTACCACGCCCTCTAGTACCACCAGACATCTGTAGTACAGTATGTCACATAAATACTCGGTAAATTACCGTACACAACCAATAGATATTAAATAGCCTTAAGGCTAACCTGTCACGCAATTCGCGTTACTAGACACAATATCCTTTTAAGATGAATCGTCTCGTACCTCCTAAATGTTCCCCAATATTTCCCAAGTGAAATACCCCAAACCTTGGTATGTCGTGAAAATGTTAAACTATGGTATTAAAAGGCTAAAAGTGCCTTAGGAACATCAATGTACAATTTAAACCATAGTAAAAACACAATAAAACACTAAGACACGGTTTGAGCAAAAACGTGCTCTAAGCTCGGAGTGAACTTGGTTAGGACCCAAAGAGCCTACCAAGACTTAATAATATTCAATTATGATTTATAAGGCTAAATAAGTCCTTAGGAAACCTTGGTGGACAGTTAAAACAAATAAAACACAAGAATATACCTTAAAGTCAATATGAGCAAAAATGTGCTCTAAGCTTGGGATAAATTTGTATAAGACCTAATGGTCATACCTATACCTTATAAATATGTTAATGAACATATTAAATCGATTACCAAAGAAAACCAAGCTTGAAAACAAGTTAAAACACAAAATGTGCTTTAAGGAGTCTTAAAGCACATTTCTGAAAAATTGTCTTGTAAATGAGTTTTGAGGGCTAGATGTCCATCATTACTCTTTAATTAACATGTGCACTATATAGTATCACATTAGGAAGTCTAAATCAATGGGAAATCAAAAATTTCACAAATATGTGCCTTAATTTGTGAATAGTGCTCAAATAGTGCTAGTTTAAGTTATAAGTCAACATAAGTTGTTTAATTGGTCAACAAAGGCCATATATATGTTATATATGTAAGGGGCCACGGTTTTGGGTGTGTGAGTCATCACACTTGGCTTGCAAATTAAAAGAAAGAAAGAAAAGTTAGTAAAGGATACCTTTTTGCTTTATAACTTAAATATCTCCAAAACTTACCTCTCTCCTCACTTTCTCTTCTTTCTTTTTGGTTCCCCGTCTCCAACCTCATCCTCCCTTCTCCATTCTCGTTTGCTACAGCAAGTAGCCATTCTCCATCTTTAAATGCTTGTAACTCATGGCTCCAAGCTCCGAATTCAATTCCGAGACTACCGTTGTCTTAGTTAGAGTAAGCTCTACATTCCTATCTTTTCAAATCTTCAAAAGCTCCATTTCGGTGCCATGGAGATTCACCATTGAAGGAGCTTGAGCTCATATTTCCATGCCTTGTCATTCTCCTTTGTTTCAAGGTAAGGAAAATCAAAGAAAATCCAAGTTCCCACCATTTTCTTGTATAACCGAAAATTCACCTTACAATGGTGTCTTGTCTTGCTATTTTCTTAGCTTAATTCAATCTTCAAGGGACTAGGAGGAGTCCTATCTTGCCACTTAACCAAGCTCTCTTTCGAATTCCAAAGGTAATCATCAAATTTTAGTGTTTTAAGACACTTATGTAAACCTAGGGTTTAACTATGAGTTTGAGTATTAAACTTAATGCTCATTACCCTTATATGTGTATTGGTTAGAAGATTGACAAGTGGTAAAACCTCCTTGCCGGTTTTCAACCAAGAAAGAACAAGAGAAAACAATGGGAAAGCTGGAAAATAAAAGAGGTAAATGACCTCTCTTAATGTGGTTTATTGTACTAGGAAATTGAGCTATATTTGCTTAATAAATGACTTAAAGAGCCAATGGGAAATGAGCTAGAAAACTATCCACAAGGTGGACTAAAAATACATGGGAGCATTGTTGTGTGTACTTGCAGGTTGAAGGCATTATTATGTGGGAAATTCAGTGTTTAAGGTTTATGCAATTTAAGGGCCTAAGAGCCAAGCAATTTAAGTTTATGCACTATATTGTGATGTAGTGTAGTTAAAGGCTTAGTTGTGTGTAAAGGGCATTTCTTGTAAAGAGGAATGTCTTGAATGGTTAAAGGATGAAAAACAATATGTTTGTGTGTAAGGAATGTGTATTAAGTGATTAAGTGTTTGGTTGTCTAAAGGTGAAAACCTAAGTGTTTGGGTGTGAGAGTTTACAAGAGAAGCTATGGCAAAATTTAGTTGATAAACAAAGGAGTTTATGTGATGAAATGAGATTTTAAGACCTAGAAGGTACTAGGAACTTGTTAAGTGTTAAGATGGTGGAAGAAGGGGAATCATGGTGTTCTTAGGTGTTAAGATGCCTTAGGCATAGTCTTGGAGATTTAGGGAACTAATGGATGACTTCTTGGTACACCAAGGTGATGGTGGAGGTGTCGTAAAGTCTTGTGCAAAGTTTGGTGAACAATGAAAGTGTAACGTCTTGTGAAGGTTTAGTTATGAACTTGTGGGAAAGACTTGAGGAGTGTGTGTAAAGGGGATGAGTGTAGTGCAAATGATGTTTAAAAGGGTGGTTATAAGGTAGTGAGGGAGTACTTTGGTTAGGTGAAGTTTTAGGCAAGAATACAAGTTACAAGTGTAAGAAAAAAATGTTCTAAGTGTTAAGGACTTAGTAAAAGTTGAGTAAAAGTTTAAGGAATTTTTGGGATGTTTCGAGAGGGTTTAAGTGTGCCCAAAAGATGTTAAAACATGTGGGAGAACATGTGTAAAGCATAGGAAAAAATTGGGATGAATTTGGAGTTCAGAAAGAGGAGAAAAGCACATTAGAAAATTGGTTCTGCAGTGGACCGCCCCTACGGACCGCCCCTGTGGGGAGGTCCAGTGCAGAGAAGTGAAAAAAAAGAGAAACGTGTAGCATCTGTTGTGGACCGCCCTTGGGACCGCCCCAGAGGGGCGGTCCAGACCAGAAATGAAGAAAAAAATTTGTTTAAGGCTCCTAATGATGGGGGATTGAATGGTAATGGTTTTAGATGATGTTTAGGCCTTGTTTGGTGACTTTTAAAGGCCATTGGAAGTATAAACAAGTGTGAGAGTGAATGTGTAAGTTGTGAACTTAAGATCACATAAATAAATTAAGTACAACGGGATGATGGGGTTAACTATGGGCATTAGATATTAAACAATCATGTCACCCCGATGTTAATGACAGTAATTGTGATGTTACCAGTTGTACGGGATTTGTTCGAGGAACCTAGGAGGACACAATATTGTGGACCGTGGTGAAAGGTATGGTTTTCTTGCAACCTGTGTCCTACCGGATTACACCGGCTTGTATGCCAATATGTTTTTCTGAGTGTTTGCCACCTTGTAAGATTAAAACATGTAATGAGTTTATAGTGATTCATTTATGTGGCGAATTTGGCCTCCGATACCATTTAACCTCAAATATGTGTTAAACCTTAGCTAACCAAATCTAGGAACACATGAGTGATCGGTATTCGGAGTTGACGGCCCAAACCTTGGGAACGTGCTAACCACGGCTATGTGTGAGTTAGTTGGACATTGTTGTTGTATGCAAGTGTGTGAACCTCCCTTGTGTGCTTAACTCGGTTATGATACCCTATGGTGTGTGGATGTGGTAGGCTCCATAATGGATCCCTAACTACTTCTTTATAAGTGTATATGTACTAATGGGGGGTGAGGAGTCCGGTTGTTCCACGCACGCGTGTGATGGACGGGAGTCGATGTCATATCCGGTTCGGCTCTCTTGGTGTATGTATAGGTTGTATTCCAATTTGGTTTCTACCTTCCCTTAGCTTATCCAAAGCTAGTTACTGACTCACGTCGGGCCACAGGGGCATACGAATGTTATTTCGGTGTGCTTGGGATTACTATATCCGACACACCTTGGGTTTAAGTTAACCGTTCGATATAACTGGACGGTAACGAGGTTGGTAACGAGCTTAGCATGAGATTGGCAATAATCTCTAGGCTCACTATGTATACTAACTATGGTGGAAGGTTCCTTGTGTGAACCGATCTTATGGTGTTTTGTGTTGTTATTGTGCTATGCAATTTCCCTTGCTATGCTATGATATGTATACGTTAGGTGTTTAAAATGAATGCGATGCTATCATGTGTACGTCGAAACGAGATAGGTGTTGTTATGTTTGGTTATGTGAGGAACATTATATGTTATAAAATATGGAGTGTGTGGATCATGGAAATGAATCCCAGTGTGTGATAAGAGGCGTTTAAGGATAACCCGATTTTAGGGTAAGTGTCGTCTATTAAGGAAGTAGCTCCGTTAGAGAGGAACACTCTAAGGATAATGAATACCATGAGTGACTCATCAAGTAAGGATGTATTATCCGTTGTTGAGCCCATTGAGGCGAAATGTTTGTGTTGTGTGTTTACAGTTGCATGCATGATTTAAATATAATCAACTGCATGCTAAGACGACAATTAGTTGTGCGTGGCCCGGTAGCATGTGGGCTGCGGGATTACCATACCAGCAAAGGTGCTGAGCCCCTTGGGGGCCACCCTTTCTCTCCTTTTCTATTTCAGGTACAAGGAGCTGGAAGCCGTTCGAGAGTAGGGGGGTAGATGTTTATACATGGGTAGCCATTTAAATGGCGTAAGCATTGTAAGAGTAGTAAGACCGAAATTGTTATCGGCATTAGTTTGTAAATACTCGGTACAGTGGGAATGTATGTACATAATGAATGTTGGAAATGGAATAAGGATTGTATTGTGTAGTTGCTCGGGAATCTAGTCCATCAGACCGATACAATGTACATGTATTAGCCTTGTTAGCCACGTGGGTGGTTAACGGCGTGTAACACCATTGAATTAAGTATTTGATGAGGTGTGTATTCCGCTGCAGATTGTTGTTATGTGTTTGTTGTTGGATGGGGTGTTACAAAAAGTGGTATCAGAGCGAAGTATCGCTCTGATGACTGAATTACCGAGCTTAGGAAGTACCGAGTTAGGATTTAAGTACTTTGGGTTAAGGGTTGAGTGATAGCGTGAGAGATACGCTAGATAGGAACTACCAGTGAGTACTGGAAACCTACAGTCTCCATCCCACCCTCCACAATCCCTGTATATAACTTGGGCAACAACGCCAGAGAGATGAAAGTCCTCTCTTACTCGGGAATACCCGATCTGGCTGTTATTAAGTACCTCTAAAGGTACGGAGAACCTGTCATACGGTAGATCCCGAAAACTGGGAATCCCGGAGACGGTCTCCATCTGAATGATGTTAACCGCATTTAATAGCGAAGAATGAAGGATTTTGTGTATAGGAGAATAGAATTTACGGCAACCTGGGTCGACATGCAGAGCAGTCGAGATTAACCAGCTTGCAACGCACCAACCGTGCAACAGGCAAGAAATGGACCCAAAAAAAATCCGAGACGAATGTCTATGGAACCATAGTTGATAAATAATACACCAACGGTGTACCAACCGATAAAGGAACTGCAACATAGTGCCCAAACAAGAGACAAGTCTCAGTAACCACGACAAATACGTGGAACGGGCTACAAAGAGAATACAATACTAAGAAAAAGGGGTCTCCCAGATTGGGAAACACCCTAGTTGATGATTATCATGTGAAGACAATGAGAAGTCACCTAGAAGAGTTATTATCAAGACTGTAAGATCAAGTGAGGGCCAACAAGGCCACTGATGACAGTGCGGGTAAGAACAATACCACAACCAGTATGTGTGCTTAACCGATAGCCAGTTAGCATGGCGCACCTGCTATAGCAAGTGCTGCAATAACGAGGCTGTTCGGGAAATTTATAACCAATACAAAGTACTTAGTAAAGTACTATGAAGTTGAATGTGATCGTCATAACAGTGGAAGGGCCTGTTAGCCTAACCCCTGTAATTGTAAGTGCACCAGTTAGCAAGAAGCTAGACTTGGCTAAGGTAAGAAGATGTTGTGAGACCATGAGAATTTTCTTTCAAACTTAGATTTGTTTCAAACCCTTTTCCTTCAAAACCAGATTTTCTTTCAAACCAACACTTCTTCCTAACCTTCTTTTAAACCAACCCAGTAAAACCAAGGACAGTTGACGAGGATACAACAATGGATAAACTTTCCCTCGATTAAGTTCGGGAAGCATGGAATGAATATTGTCACGGGACAATATAAGGGAGTTGACAACAAAATACTTCACCTAGGCGTGTGACGAACACTACGAGTGTACCAACTGAATCGTGGGACGACCGCACTCCGATAGGAGCTTGTGGGCCTGACAGACCTACTTATGGGTTAGTTGGGTAAGTAGCAATGTATCAGCATGGTACCCCACATATGTATACGAGTAGAGTCCGAAACACGGGAAGTAGTCGACTCCGTTCTACGGTCAGCAGTATAAATCAACAAGAGCTAGAGATTACAAGGAATGGTTGAAGTTAAGGAACTCAGTTAAGTTAACGAGACTAAAAGGATTAGTGAATTCCTCTCAAGGAAATGTTTAAGAGTTAGGAAGTGCGAAGTGCACTAACTGTTATGTAAAGACATCACACATGTCTTAAGAATTCCGAGGGATAAACATGTTAGCTGGAACGGTGACCCAGCCTGTGCATGGCAAGGCAGATGCCTGATGTGGACACATTAATGTGCAATGAATGGGATGAAACTCCCAGAATGAGTACCTACACTACCAGGAAATGCTGATCTTCACAGAAGGAGATAATAAGCCAGCTAAGAACGCAAAACGGCGTGGCTAACTGAGTATACCAATGAGTGTGAACCCGATGTAATGGCATAACTTAGCAACACCCAGGAGCAAACCTTGAAGGGTGTTTGCAGCAACAATTGTCGAACGAAATAACATGACAGAAACACAAGGGTTGAAACTAACACCCAGTTTAGATATAAGTTGTCAGGAGACGGACTGACAAACCTAAGGGGCATCCCATGAAAGGAAACGTAATGTGACAACCTTGTCATGGAGCTCGATATGATATCCAAACTATGTAATGTTGTACAAAGAAGTACATGTATGTGGACAGCCTACAATGAGCGTAGCTCAAGGAAAATAAGGCTTATAAGCCACAAATAAAGTGTGTTATATAAATTTGAGTTAATTATGGAAGTTTATATGGTACAAGTAAATAGAGCGGAGAACGAACCACTGCTTAAAGAGTGGGGAAACCTCTCGATATTGTGAAACCGCTGGAGCGGTAGTTGTGTGAATCAAGTTCAAGAAATATGTGAAGGATGGACGATGTTATTATTGGAAGAGAGCAGTTAGCTTAGTAGTGTGTGTGTATAAAGTGAAACACCGAGCTGAATAATGCCGGCTTGTGACTCGAATGATCGATGCTCAAGGAGCATTCAGTAGTCATCCAAATGAGTGATGAACCATAATGTGAATAATACAAGTATATGTGTGGAAGTTAATGTGACAGTAAATACTATGTAAGCTGATGTTGTACAAGGAGTAAGAGCACGGTGCGCAGTAAGCGACCGTTGTATAAGTATTGTTAAACGATAATGTAGCAGATAAGACCAGTTATGAGTTAAACCCAGTGGAGGCACAACAGTAAGTGATAGCAAAGGAACCGAGCAGTAAGCCGGAAGCAAGTGTTATGTGATAAGAATTTTAGTGAAACACAGTGAAAATTCCTAAGGCAATCGCATAAGAGATTTACTGTCAAGAGTTTACGCCTCTGCACTCTGTATGACTGAGTGTTTTGGTATTGCACTTGCGCAGTAATGATCGAGTGGGATAGCTAGGATTTAGGAAATGGTAATTGTGGTGGATGTAGAAAGAAACCTATAATACTATAATGATTAATGCATAAGAAATGCAAGGTCATACCAATGGAAGAGTCCTTGTACGAAACCAAATGTGGAGGTATGGTTAAGAATAAGTGATAACAGTGGCACTAAATACCAAATGTCGGTATGAAATATACCCCACGTGTGGGAAATAACGGAGAGAGCACTACACATTAGGTAGTAGCTCAATCTCAACCGACAGTAAGTCGGTAGAAACAAGTCAATCATTGTGAAATACATAGTTGTATACACAGTAAATTGTTATGGAAGTGAATGGAAAGTTGTGAAACTCACCGAATTCGCTCACGGTAAGAGATACCGTGTGTCGGTTGAAAACCATTAATACCAAGATTAGGGTAATACATTGGAGATGTACAATACAACAACAGTAACGAATGGGGCAAACTAGCTCTATAATTATCAGAGTTGCGCAACAGAGGCCAGTGAGCCCATGCGTCAGATACCGGATATACATTGTGAATATGAATGGATGGCTAGTCATCAATGCCTAGAAGCCTCACAGGCCAGGACCGAAACCGGTTATGAGTTAGATAAACTCCTAGGAAAATTCTTGGTTTAAGGACTAAACCGCCGATATGGTTAAGATCCTCTAACCAGAACGCATTGTATAGCAGACCGCGTGGAAGTTAAAATACTTCACGACGGCAGAACATTTTAAGCCAATGTTCAGTGGTTGATTACGTGGGCGTAATCCCTTTTAAGGGGGGTAGAGCGTAAAGCCTCTTAGTGTGTTTTACCGTACAAGTGTACGTGAACTATGTTGTGCATAGCACAAAAATGATTTGCTATGATGGTTGGCGCGTGTGTTATATAAACATACGCATTCATTCGTGGTTAAATTGTGGTAATTGCGCACAGAAGATGTGAATACCATTGTAGGAAGTGTGTTTATTTTGTTAACAGTGGTGTGTGAGAGTACAGTGGAAGGGAGTAAAGAAACTCCCGGGGAACTAAAACCCCGACGGTGCATAAATGTAAACCATGTATTGTATTTTGATAAAAAATATGTATATATAACAGTGTTGTGATTTATGAAGGGGTATGAGACCGACATAGAACCTAGTGAGAATTAAATTCCCTAGGTAACTTGAATTAAGTTGGATTTGGGTGATGATTGATAGACGGAGTTCTATCCCTTGGAGATGTAATGATTATGACTAGAAGGATTTAAAGATAGGAAATGGGATATGCTTGAATTAGTTGTTGGTTGAAAATGAAGTGGGAGGTGAAACTTGATTATCATGAGGTCAAGGGAAGCCGAACACAAATTAGGGTGGAAAGATAGTTCAACACTGATGCTGATCACATCAGGGTTGGATGACTCTTGAAGCTCCCTGTAAGTGGTCACAAATAACCATGTTAAGAAAGATACAAAGAGCATAAATTGGACTTGGAGTTGTGTTGCGTTTTCAAAAAGGATTTTCAACTGATATTTCCAAAACGGTCGATTCATATTTTGAATAAAGGATCCTCTTATATACTTAACCTAGTAAGGAATAATTTTTGTAGTACTTGCTCACGAGCTGAGGACGTATGAGCCTTTGTCTTCGGACCGGTGACATGGGAAGTATATTTTAAAGATGTATGCAATTGTTTTGACCTCCCAAAGGAACGGGGACCAGAAGGTGTCCATCGCGACCGGGTTCTGTGGGATCACAGTGTATATGTACTCAACATGGGACTGGAGCCCATGGAGAGATGGAAAAGGTATTTCTGTTTGTTATACATGCTAAGACATGTTGTGTGGTGTGAGTAAGAAATATTATCTGAGACCTTGAGTCCTAATGTGGTAGTTTCGAAAGTGTTATTTTATTTAGACCTATGAGTCTAACTGTTGTATTGTTACCCAGACCTGAGAGTCTGAGGGTTGTTATGTAAGTGTAATGTTATTAAGGTACCCGGACCGTGAGTCCGAGGTTATCATGTAAGTATGTTACGATATGGTTATGTATAATGTGGATATGTTGCCCGGACCGTTAAGTCCAAGGTTGGATGTAAAGGGTGGTTGGTAATGGAAGTTAATTTAGGAAGTAATTCCCGTATTCTAATCCAATGATGCGTGGAAATGTGAACTTCGAGGACGAAGTTCTTTTAAGGGGGGTAGATTGAAATACCCCAAACCTTGGTATGTCGTGAAAATGTTAAACTATGGTATTAAAAGGCTAAAAGTGCCTTAGGAACATCAATGTACAATTTAAACCATAGTAAAAACACAATAAAACACTAAGACACGGTTTGAGCAAAAACGTGCTCTAAGCTCGGAGTGAACTTGGTTAGGACCCAAAGAGCCTACCAAGACTTAATAATATTCAATTATGATTTATAAGGCTAAATAAGTCCTTAGGAAACCTTGGTGGACAGTTAAAACAAATAAAACACAAGAATATACCTTAAAGTCAATATGAGCAAAAATGTGCTCTAAGCTTGGGATAAATTTGTATAAGACCTAATGGTCATACCTATACCTTATAAATATGTTAATGAACATATTAAATCGATTACCAAAGAAAACCAAGCTTGAAAACAAGTTAAAACACAAAATGTGCTTTAAGGAGTCTTAAAGCACATTTCTGAAAAATTGTCTTGTAAATGAGTTTTGAGTGGCTAGATGTCCATCATTACTCTTTAATTAACATGTGCATATAGTATCACATTAGGAAGTCTAAATCAATGGGAAATCAAAAATTTCACAAATATGTGCCTTAATTTGTGAATAGTGCTCAAATAGTGCTAGTTTAAGTTATAAGTCAACATAAGTTGTTTAATTGGTCAACAAAGGCCATATATATGTTATATATGTAAGGGGCCACGGTTTTGGGTGTGTGAGTCATCACACTTGGCTTGCAAATTAAAAGAAAGAAAGAAAAGTAGTAAAGGATACCTTTTTGCTTTATAACTTAAATATCTCCAAAACTTACCTCTCTCCTCACTTTCTCTTCTTTTCTTTTTGGTTCCCACCGTCTCCAACCTCATCCTCCCTTCTCCATTCTCGTTTTGCTACAGCAAGTAGCCATTCTCCATCTTTAAATGCTTGTAACTCATGGCTCCAAGCTCCGAATTCAATTCCGAGACTACCGTTGTCTTAGTTAGAGTAAGCTCTACATTCCTATCTTTTCAAATCTTCAAAAGCTCCATTTCGGTGCCATGGAGATTCACCATTGAAGGAGCTTGAGCTCATATTTCCATGCCTTGTCATTCTCCTTTGTTTCAAGGTAAGGAAAATCAAAGAAAATCCAAGTTCCCACCATTTTCTTGTATAACCGAAAATTCACCTTACAATGGTGTCTTGTCTTGCTATTTTCTTAGCTTAATTCAATCTTCAAGGGACTAGGAGGAGTCCTATCTTGCCACTTAACCAAGCTCTCTTTCGAATTCCAAAGGTAATCATCAAATTTTAGTGTTTTAAGACACTTATGTAAACCTAGGGTTTAACTATGAGTTTGAGTATTAAACTTAATGCTCATTACCTTATATGTGTATTGGTTAGAAGATTGACAAGTGGTAAAACCTCCTTGCCGGTTTTCAACCAAGAAAGAACAAGAGAAAACAAATGGGAAAGCTTGGAAAACAAAGAGGTAAATGACCTCTCTTAATGTGGTTTATTGTACTAGGAAATTGAGCTATATTTGCTTAATAAATGACTTAAAGAGCCAATGGGAAATGAGCTAGAAAACTATCCACAAGGTGGACTAAAAATACATGGGAGCATTGTTGTGTGTACTTGCAGGTTGAAGGCATTATTATGTGGGAAATTCAGTGTTTAAGGTTTATGCAATTTAAGGGCCTAAGAGCCAAGCAATTTAAGTTTATGCACTATATTGTGATGTAGTGTAGTTAAAGGCTTAGTTGTGTGTAAAGGGCATTTCTTGTAAAGAGGAATGTCTTGAATGGTTAAAGGATGAAAAACAATATGTTTGTGTGTAAGGAATGTGTATTAAGTGATTAAGTGTTCTTGGTTGTCTAAAGGTGAAAACCTAAGTGTTTGGGTGTGAGAGTTTACAAGAGAAGCTATGGCAAAATTTAGTTGATAAACAAAGGAGTTTATGTGATGAAATGAGATTTTAAGACCTAGAAGGTACTAGGAACTTGTTAAGTGTTAAGATGGTGGAAGAAGGGGAATCATGGTGTTCTTAGGTGTTAAGATGCCTTAGGCATAGTCTTGGAGATTTAGGGAACTAATGGATGACTTCTTGGTACACCAAGGTGATGGTGGAGGTGTCGTAAAGTCTTGTGCAAAGTTTGGTGAACAATGAAAGTGTAACGTCTTGTGAAGGTTTAGTTATGAACTTGTGGGAAAGACTTGAGGAGTGTGTGTAAAGGGGATGAGTGTAGTGCAAATGATGTTTAAAAGGGTGGTTATAAGGTAGTGAGGGAGTACTTTGGTTAGGTGAAGTTTTAGGCAAGAATACAAGTTACAAGTGTAAGAAAAAAATGTTCTAAGTGTTAAGGACTTAGTAAAAGTTGAGTAAAAGTTTAAGGAATTTTTGGGATGTTTCGAGAGGGTTTAAGTGTGCCCAAAAGATGTTAAAACATGTGGGAGAACATGTGTAAAGCATAGGAAAAAATTGGGATGAATTTGGAGTTCAGAAAGAGGAGAAAAGCACATTAGAAAATTGGTTCTGCAGTGGACCGCCCCTACGGACCGCCCCTGTGGGGAGGTCCAGTGCAGAGAAGTGAAAAAAAAGAGAAACGTGTAGCATCTGTTGCCCCTGGGACCGCCCCAGAGGGGCGGTCCAGACCAGAAATGAAGAAAAAAATTTGTTTAAGGCTCCTAATGATGGGGGATTGAATGGTAATGGTTTTAGATGATGTTTAGGCCTTGTTTGGTGACTTTTAAAGGCCATTGGAAGTATAAACAAGTGTGAGAGTGAATGTGTAAGTTGTGAACTTAAGATCACATAAATAAATTAAGTACAACGGGATGATGGGGTTAACTATGGGCATTAGATATTAAACAATCATGTCACCCCGATGTTAATGACAGTAATTGTGATGTTACCAGTTGTACGGGATTTGTTCGAGGAACCTAGGAGGACACAATATAGTGGACCGTGGTGAAAGGTATGGTTTTCTTGCAACCTGTGTCCTACCGGATTACACCGGCTTGTATGCCAATATGTTTTTCTGAGTGTTTGCCACCTTGTAAGATTAAAACATGTAATGAGTTTATAGTGATTCATTTATGTGGCGAATTTGGCCTCCGATACCATTTAACCTCAAATATGTGTTAAACCTTAGCTAACCAAATCTAGGAACACATGAGTGATCGGTATTCGGAGTTGACGGCCCAAACCTTGGGAACGTGCTAACCACGGCTATGTGTGAGTTAGTTGGACATTGTTGTTGTATGCAAGTGTGTGAACCTCCCTTGTGTGCTTAACTCGGTTATGATACCCTATGGTGTGTGGATGTGGTAGGCTCCATAATGGATCCCTAACTACTTCTTTATAAGTGTATATGTACTAATGGGGGGTGAGGAGTCCGGTTGTTCCGGCCACGCGTGTGATGGACGGGAGTCGATGTCATATCCGGTTCTCTCTTGGTGTATGTATAGGTTGTATTCCAATTTGGTTTCTACCTTCCCTTAGCTTTCCAAAGCTAGTTACTGACTCACGTCGGGCCACAGGGGCATACGAATGTTATTTCGGTGTGCTTGGGATTACTATATCCGACACACCTTGGGTTTAAGTTAACCGTTCGATATAACTGGACGGTAACGAGGTTGGTAACGAGCTTAGCATGAGATTGGCAATAATCTCTAGGCTCACTATGTATACTAACTATGGTGGAAGGTTCCTTGTGTGAACCGATCTTATGGTGTTTTGTGTTGTTATTGTGCTATGCAATTTCCCTTGCTATGCTATGATATGTATACGTTAGGTGTTTAAAATGAATGCGATGCTATCATGTGTACGTCGAAACGAGATAGGTGTTGTTATGTTTGGTTATGTGAGGAACATTATATGTTATAAAATATGGAGTGTGTGGATCATGGAAATGAATCCCAGTGTGTGATAAGAGGCGTTTAAGGATAACCCGATTTTAGGGTAAGTGTCGTCTATTAAGGAAGTAGCTCCGTTAGAGGAGGAACACTCTAAGGATAATGAATACCATGAGTGACTCATCAAGTAAGGATGTATTATCCGTTGTTGAGCCCATTGAGGCGAAATGTTTTGTGTTGTGTGTTTACAGTTGCATGCATGATTTAAATATAATCAACTGCATGCTAAGACGACAATTAGTTGTGCGTGGCCCGGTAGCATGTGGGCTGCGGGATTACCATACCAGCAAAGGTGCTGAGCCCCTTGGGGGCCACCCTTTCTCTCTTTTCTATTTCAGGTACAAGGAGCTGGAAGCCGTTCGAGAGTAGGATGGGGTAGATGTTTATACATGGGTAGCCATTTAAATGGCGTAAGCATTGTAAGAGTAGTAAGACCGAAATTGTTATCGGCATTAGTTTGTAAATACTCGGTACAGTGGGAATGTATGTACATAATGAATGTTGGAAATGGAATAAGGATTGTATTGTGTAGTTGCTCAGGAATCTAGTCCATCAGACCGATACAATGTACATGTATTAGCCTTGTTAGCCACGTGGGTGGTTAACGGCGTGTAACACCATTGAATTAAGTATTTGATGAGGTGTGTATTCCGCTGCAGATTGTTGTTATGTGTTTGTTGTTGGATGGGGTGTTACACCAAGTCCTAAGCTCACTGTCTTAACTTATCTTCTCGTCATCAGAGTGGTACTCCGCTCTGATACCACTTTTGTAACACCCCTCTCCATAATCACGATATAATCTCTCACGTAGCAATAAATAAAACGTCTCACAGCGGAAAATAACCAGCAATTACAAAACTCACTCGGGTGTCACCGGCCATTACTCGCCCATGCGAGAACGTAGCCAAACTACATCCAACCTCCAAAATAAACAAACTGCTAACCGCAGTGATAACGAGAGAAATTCCTATACATTACTAAATCCAAATCATAAACATCGACAAGTGAGCGTCTACCCAAACCTGAAAATACACAACCTTACCATAAGACCATACACCATCTTCATTGTATTACAACATCTCCAATTACCCTGTTCCTGCTCTTCAGCTCGACAATGATCAACAACCTGTAATGGTTGTAGTATCAGCGATACGCTGAGTATGCCGGGCCTGGACCCTAATGGTCACTTGTTTTTAACCATCTATTATTAGATCGGTTTCACGCTTTACCATTTTACAGATATATTCAATACTGTAATAAACATGCATAATAAATTTAACCATCCATCCAAGTATCCATAAA
Source organism: Limonium bicolor (assembly GCA_023374045.1). Taxonomy (NCBI): domain Eukaryota; kingdom Viridiplantae; phylum Streptophyta; class Magnoliopsida; order Caryophyllales; family Plumbaginaceae; genus Limonium; species Limonium bicolor. Next base: position 311,376,271 of record CM041780.1, read on the forward strand.
CATTCAACCATCCATCCAAATATCCAAACATTCATTTAATATTCCATAGAACATTTATATATCGAACGTATCGAGTAATAACAATATAATGTACAATGTACATTCGCCGTAGCGTACAGTTTTCATATTTAATTTACCTTAGCCTTGTAGGCTCCATCCAACCATCAACACACAATAAAATAACCACAAGTATAACCAATGAACAACAAAGCGAAACAACGAGAATAATAAACAAGTATTAAGTCTCGTCCATGGTATTGTTCGCCACTGTATAAGTCTCAATTGTTTTAGTTGTTTAGTTATACCTAGTGACAATGTCTCGTTAAAACGACATGTCTCTAGTTACCCATATATTATGGCGGGTCACCCACGGCAGTAGCCACTCCAACGGTAGAGTCTCCGACCAACGAGCCACTCTAGCTCACGGGAAATTTTCTTGATACTTACGGACCCGTAAGCGGACATCCTGGTATCATTTTTGTGATCACAGCGCGCACCAAGAGCCACATCCTCTTGGCTTTACTTCCATTCCATTAATTAATTAATTATACCATCGCATCGCATTACCAAATTTTCTAACACAGCAGACTAAGGTCATTAGTCCAATCCGGAGTTTATAAACTCGGGATCCAGTGTTAGATACGAGAGCGGCGTATAGAAAAGGCCAATGCTTCGTACAAAAGTCTCAGATAATATGTATATGTTATTTTCATAGTGCTACAACGTTTTACTTACGTTCCTTATATCTCATATAAGATAGCACCATAGCCGCTAGTTCGTTTTATATATATTGGTTCATATATACGAACCGATACTGTTAACTCAACAACAGTAAATAATAAGCAGCTATAAATATACAATTCATGCATATTAATTAACACGTTCAGACAATCATTCTTGTCACAGATCACACAGAAGTCTGAACTGAGGAAGCCCTCAGAGATAATCAGAGACACATAACAACATACAAGTTATATCAACCAAATCCGAGCCCAAGGAGCAACCTTAGGACAACTCGGATCAAACCCCTTTACATGCCGTTCACCCTGATTGTATTACGGTGGAGTATGAATCAGCAAGATCCTATGCTCCGTGTAGTCCGCTAGCTCGTCAAGCGTCCTTGTCAGAAGTATACTCTAAACGGTAATAAAACTATAAGTCAGTCTCCATGACTAACTACATACGGTATTTCCGAATAATAAGTAACCCCGACAGTTCACCCCTGTTTTCTACAGTTTTGTTACGGGTTTCTCTCAAACAGTCGGTTTTGTTACTTAAACGCGTACGTCAAAATATTTCAACTGTTAAGTTTAATTCCATATATTTCTTTTAATCTCATCCACCAATAAACATAGGTACATAACCTCTAGTTGCATGTATGCATGCATGATTATATCATATCGTATTTTTTTTTTATATTGTATCATTTATTATATTATATTATTTTTCCCACCATCCAAAACTCATAACTTATAGTTCATAACTATATTTTTTTTAAATAACCACCACCATTAAATCATATGGTTTCCAACCAAAACATATATCCACCTTATATACATTATCCTTGAGTATGTATATATTCACCACGTAGGTAATTCCCATGAGTTTAATAAACTCTTATATTTTATGTTACTTTTTATCATCTTTTATTAGATGATTATTCCCATTAGTTGTATTATATCATACAACTTATATTAAGATTCTTATCCTAACAAGAGTAACATTTTATGTTGTATAATTACAACTCCTAAGGTTTATTCAATAAATACCTTAGTTTATAAATCCCATTTATTTATAATTTGTCACATTCTTTAATGTGAATATCCTTCCTTATATTAATTCCATTAATACCACCTTAATACCATATAACTGTCATAACATTTATAACATAGTAGACCATAGTCTAAAATTCATTTTCCAATTCTTAAATATCCGGTATAGCCCTTGAATTTATTTAAATTCCCTTTTTGACCATATAACATTATGTAATGTTATACCAAAATACTAGTACCATTTGATATGATATTTTAATTTCCCTTTAACTTATACCCTTTAGTTTTTATGCAAAACTATTTATTATTGCCTCTTAGGCACCTTAGGAAAATCTTATTCTTTCCATAAACCATAATTTCCTTTATTTACAAAATCACCCCTTTCTTTTTACCATGTTATATATACCATTTAATATAACATTTCTAACTTATAAAAGAGCATAACCAATGGTTATTTTTTGTAAATTCCCAACAACCCTTGTGCTATTCCATAATTGCCATTTGGCCCTATTTAACATATAGTTTTACCATATCATTAAAACCATATATTATACACATCTCTTAATAAATACTCTTATATAATTCTAAAAATTTCCAAATTTCACCAAAGGGTTATAAATATCCTTATTAACCCATATACTCTTGGTATTTACCATTCCACCATCTATATTTCTCCAAAGTGTCATAATGACATAATAACTATATATTATACATATATAGTTCATTTTAATTCCAAAAACAACCCAATAAATTCCTAAAAATTCCTAATAGCTCATGGGTGTTTATAATACCATTATACACCCTTACTTTTTCGGTAATAACATATTTACCACATATGTTATAAAAATATTACCATAAGATACTTATCTTATTATAAAACCTTAAATAAGTTACCTAACTTATTTATTTTGGTCAAACCTAGCATATGGTCAAGGTTGACGTCCTTAATATTTCCTTGACCATTAATTCCTAATAATTACGGTTTGCACCCAAACTTTCTAGAAATCACCATTTAACCCCAAAACTTTATAAAATCTTATAAACTTTATTTTAACTCCTTTTAACCTCTAATTTTCGGCCTTATTTTTATAAAGCCCTTAAATTTAATTTAATTACACTATAACCCCTTATTCATTTCGGTAATAATTATATATCACCTAAACTTAAATAAAAGCTTGTAAATGCATAAATAAAATGGCCTAAAATACATGGCCTTATTACAAACATTTGCTCACCAAATAAATTACACATAAATGTCCCAAAAATACTTGTAGATCTCGGCCTCACCATATAATTTTTATTTAATTACCAAACTTCCACATAATGTCTTAAATTTGACATTTATGTTACTTAATCACTTAGATAAATTTACTAACCCATTTCTTTAAACATTTTAAGGTCAAAAATGACCTTACTTTACTTCTTCACTCATGGCAACAATGTTAGAAATAGCTTAGAACATTTTAACTTAGCAAAGTTAATGTTAAGTGATTTATACCTTGATTTAGCTTAGGTAAATCCTTGTTTGGATTTGCCACCATAAGGAGAATTTCTCCAAAGCTTCTCTTACATGTTTTCAAACAGAAAACAAGGCCTAGTTAGTCTCCAAGAAATATCTAACCATAAGAAGTAATTTAAGTCATGAAAATCATGGATTTTTACCTTAGATCTTCAAGCTTGATATAGATCTACTTCGGCCCTATTTTTCCAGAATAGAAAGAGTATCAAAACACTCTCAAGAACAAGGTGTAAAACCGTGGTGCATTAGCTTGGGAGATAGCTAAGTTTTACCTTGTTTAAGATGCCAAAAATGGTGTTTTTGGCTTGGATCTAGCTACTCCTTGTAGATATTGGTATACCAACTGAATCTACATGAAAAGGAGAAGAAAATAAGGCTAGGAACAAAGTTTCACAGCCGAATTTGAAGGGAATCAAAAGATATGAGCTTAAAGCACATTTTTACCTTAAATGGTCAAGACTTGGACTTTCCTCCTTAGATCTGGGTATGGCCGAAAATATTTCTTCCTTTAACCTCCAAGACACTCTACATAGATGTATTGAAAAGGTTGGAGTCTAGATCAATCGAAAAAGGAAAGAAAGATGAAGAAAATGGGCATTTTTATGCCTTAGGAGCTTACCTAGAGCTTGAGCTCTCTCCAATGGAGTTTGGAAACTTACCTACGGTTGAAGAGAAGCCAAAGAGAGAGTTTGGCAAGGAGTCCCACGTTTGCAATGGGACTAATGAGGCAAATGACCTAATTTTGGCTAAAAACACATTTTTTTGCATTTTTTATGACTTTAGTGAATTGATGACTCACCAAGGTGATTGGAGTTGAATAATTGAAGCTCAATCAGTGGAGACAAGGGACAAGGCAGCCGGCCATGATAAGAGGGAGTGGGTGAATTATTTGATTCAAATTTGAATGAATAATGGACTAATATGTTACTTTAAGCAATTAATGAATATGTGACTCACTACATTGTCTTGTTCTTGTTTGGAGCTCGGAGCACCGTGTAACAAGGGGAAAGGAGAGGCTCCATTCGGCTGGCTCTCACATGGGAAGGCAAGTGGAGACCACCTTTTTGTTTTATAAGGTAAAGTATGTTTTTTTTGTTATTTTATGTAAAAGTAAGGTGTATATTAAATTGTCACATGGGTCTTGTCTCTTGGTCTGTTAAGAGACTTAATTATCTGATTTTATGTAGTCCATTTCGTGGTCAATGGTCAACATTGACCAACTTAGTCAATGTTGACCCAAACGGGCCCCACATTAGGGTTTTATTAATATTTTAATATTAAATTTGTAAAAATTCGTAAATTTCTGGAATTAAATTCCTAATATCAATAATATGATATTTTATTATATTTAAAGGTATTTATAACCTTTTAGCCCATTTAAAACCAATTTAGAAGGCGATTACACAAAAATGTGCTTTAAGGAGTTTTAGTGCACTTTTTGTGTCGCAAGGTGTTTCTCAGCTCTGTTTTCTTTGACAACGGTTTTGTTGTGTTCCTTACATCATATTTGATCATGGTATCCAATTTTATATCATTTAGAGGTCATTAGACCTTTAAGGTTTCTTAGAGCACATTTTTGCCCTTTTAGACCTTGAAGCATGAAAGTGCTTTTTCTTTGTGTTGGAGTGTTTCCCAACAATTGTAATATGTTTAGTAATGTGTTAATATGCTTAGGAAAAATTTTTAGATCCTAAGTAGTTCATTTGGGTATTTATTTACCCTAAACAGTCAAAGGGTGCAACATCTCGTTTTGTGTTGACCACTGTTGTTATCAGTTGACTTTTAAGGCATGCTTAGGCCTTAATTAATGTGATTAGATATTTAATCCATGTTTTATAAGTTTGGGGTATTTCACTTGGCCTAAAACATTAAGGGGCCGGCTTTTCATGTGTGACTCACCACACTTGACCAATCAAATAAACAAGAAAAGTAATAAAGCAAGGTTACTATTTACTTTAAGTATAAATATCTCCAAAAGTAAGCTTCCTCCTCATTTCCTTCCTTCCTTCTCATTTCACACGGTCTTCAATCTTCTCATCCCTTCTTCTTCGGTGATGCAACAACACAAACACCATCTTCAAGCTTTGAACCTTTATATCTCCTAGCTCCCTTTGCCAAATCAAAAATTAAGACCACCATCCTCTTAGTTTAGTCAAGCTCTACAATCTTGTCTTTTCAAATCTTCAAGAACTCCATTTCGGTGCCAAGAAGATTCACCATTGTTGGAGCTTGAGCTCACCTTTTCATGCCTTGTCATTCTCCTTTGCTTCAAGGTAAGGAAAATCAAAGAAAAACAATATTCCCTCTTGTTTTTGTGTGTAACCGAGAATCACCTTTGATGGTGTCTTCTCTTGTTCTTTCATAGCACCATTTCAATCTTCAAGGGACAAGGAGGAGTCCTCTCTTGTTACATATTCAAGTTCTCTTTCAAATTCAAAGGTAAATATCATTTTAGTGTATTAAAACACTTATGTTAAACTAGGGTTTGTATACGAGTTTAAGTGTGAATTCTTAAGCTCATTACCCTTATATGTATATTGATTAGAAAGTTGACAAGTGATCAAACTCCTTGCTGATTTTCGGTTCAAGGAAACAAGAAAGAAGTTTGAGAGGAAAAGAGGTAAACAAACTATCTCAATGTAGGTTAAATGCCTTAGGAAAAATGAGCTTGATTTGCTTTATAAAATACCTAAGGAGCCAATGGTGAATGACCTAGTAAAATGCTCTCCAGGAAACTATTAAGGGGCATATGTGATGTTGAGTGTATTTGCAGGTTAAAGGCAATATATTATGTGGAAATTCAGTGTTTAAGGTTTATGCAATTTAAGGGCCTAAGAGCCATGTTATTTAAGGGCCTAAGTGCCAAGCAATTTAAGTTTATGCACTATATTGTGATGTAGTGTAAAATTTGGTGTATGTTGTGTGTGAGAATACTCTTGATGGATTTTAGGTGTTCTTGAAAGAAATAAGGTAAAAACCTAAGTGTTTGGATATGAGAATATACAAGAGAAGCTATGGCAAAATTTGGAAAATGTATAAGAAGTTCTAAGTGTTTTAAATAAGTTTTGGTGAACTAGGAAGTGTTAAAGGTGAACAAGTGTTTTACTAGGGAAGAAAGCATGTATTTAGGTGATTTAGAGTGATACAAGGATTTAGGTGTTATCTTGGAAGTTCTAGGAATTCAATGTGTGTTTTTGAGGATGTACTAAAGTCTTGGAGAAGTTTGTTTAAGGTTTAGGAATGTTGATGTACAAGGAGGAAATGATGTTTAGGTATGATATAAAAAAGGAGATTTAGTTAGTAAGAAAAGATGTTTGAGAGATGATGTTATGATGGTTAGGAAACATTTTTGGCATAGTGGTTATCATAATTATGAAACACCACTTGGAGAAACTAAGGAGAAAACAATATAAGTGTTAGGAATTTTGGTAAGAAAAGAGTAAGTGTTTAAGGAGTTATAAAATGAGTTTTATGGATGTTATATGAAGGGTTAAATGTGCCAAATGATGTTAGAACACATTAGGAGGCTTGAGGAAAAGTTTAGAGAAAGTTTGACAAGTTTTGGACAAGTTCTGATGTTGTCCGACCCAGTGGTCCGACCCAGGGTGGGTCGGACAGCCCTGTTAATTCACCCGTTGATGTTTTTGTAATGGTCCGACCCATAGGTCTTGGGTCGGACAGGTGAATTTGAAAGACGGAAAAGTTTCTGGAACGGTCCGACCTAGTTGTGGGTCGGACGGTGGGTCGGACGGCCCAAAACATGTAAAAAAAAAAAACAAACTAAGTGTGGTTTAAGTAGTAAACCCTAGTGAGTTATAATGACAATTTAGTGGGGGAAAAGTTGTATTAAAATGTAAAAGTAAAACAAGTTAAAATGTGAAGTTATTTAACTAAGTTAACGGGGATAAGTTATGAGCATTAGACTTTAAACAATCATGTTACCCCAGTGTTAATAAAAGTACATGTAATGTTACCAGTTGTTCGAGAATTGTTCGAGGAACATAAGTGGACATGATAGAGTGGACTCCGGTGACAGGTATGGTTTTCTTGCAACCTGTGTCCTACCGGATTACACCGGCTTGTATGCCAATGTGTTTTCTGTATGTTTGCCACGTTGTAAGATAAAACATGTAATGAGTTTACAGTAATTCATATATGTGACGTGTCTAGTTTCGATACCATTTAACCTCGGAAGTGCTAACCTTAGTTAACTGAGTCTAGGATCACATGAGAATTCGGTATTCGGATTAAACGACCCGAACCATGGGCCGTTCTAACCACGGCTATGCGTGTGTTAATTGTGTGATATTTGTGTGTGTATGTAGGGACCTCCCTCGTATGTGTAACCTAGTTATAATACTGTATGATGTGTGGATGTGATAGACTCCATATTGGGGTTCTAACTAGTATCTAAAAGTGAGTATGTACTAACAGGGGTGAGGAATCCGGTTAGGCCGGTCGCGCGTTGTTTGGGAGTGGGTATCCATTTTAGCCTTACCCTTCTCTCTGTTATGGTTGTTTCCCTCACGGGTTATGATCTCCCATTAGCTCACTCCAAAGCTTAACTATTCTGACTTATGATCGGTTTAGGGGGAACATGTGTTTGTGTGGTGTGTTCGGGTCACAAAACCTGAACCATCTTAACTTAAGTTACTCGTCCAACTATTAGGACGGTAATGAGTGTCGTATAACGAGCTTATCATGAGGGTGACATCATTCTCTAGGCTCACCAGTGAATTAACAATGTTTGGGTCGGTTCCTAAGAGAACCGCTCCTGTTATGTTATGTGTTGTTGTTATAATGCAATTTCTATTGCGATGTTGTTATGTGCACGTTGAAACGTGAAAAGTGTTGTTATGTAGTGTATGTTATATGTTGTAAAATGTGGAGTATGTGGATCATGGATATGAATCTCAGTTTGTGATAAGAGGCGTTTAAGGATAACCCGATTAATGGGTAAGTGTCGTCTATTAAGGAAGTAGCTCCACTAGAGGAGAAACACTCTAGGGTAATGAACACCATGAGTGACTTATCAAGTAAGGTGGTGTTATCTGTTTGTTGAGCTCTTTGAGGTGGAATGTTGTGTGTTGTGTGTTTATAGTTACATGCATGATTTAAGTATAATCAACCGCATGCTAAGACGACAATTAGTTGTGCGTGGCCCGGTAGCATGCGGGCTGCGGGATTACCATAGCAGCAAAGGTGCTGAGCCCCTTGGGGGCCACCCTTTCTTCTTTTCCTATTTCAGGTACAAGGAGCTGGAAGCCGTTCGAGAGTAGGACGGGGTAGTCGTTGTACATGGGTAATCATTTAAGTTACATATATACAGTAGGTGTAGTAAGACCGAAATTGTTATCGGCATTAGTTTGTGAATACTCGGTACAGTTTGAAGGTGTATGTTGTTTATATTGTTAATGGAAGGGTCAGTAATGTGTAGTCGCTCGGGAATCTAGTCCATCAGACCGGTACAATGTATATGTAATAGCCTTGTTAGCCACGTGGGTGGTTAACGGCGTGTAACACCAACGAGTTAAGTAATGTGATGAAACTTGTTTTCCGCTGCAGTTTGTTATTAAGTGCGTAAATGTTGGATGGGGTGTTACAAAAAGTGGTATCAGAGCGAAGTATCGCTCTGATGACTGAATTACCAAGCTTAGGAAGTACCGAGTTAGGATTTTAGTACTTTGGGTTAAGGGTTGAGTGATAGCGTGAGAGATACGCTAGTTAGGAGTAACCAGTGTGTACTGGAAACCTACTATATCCTTCCTGCCCTCCACAATCCCTGTTTTATAACTTGGGAAGGAATGCCAGAGAGATGGAAGTCCTCTCTTACTCGGGAATACCCGATCTGGCTGTTATTAAACACCTCTAAAGGTACGGAGAACCTGTCATACGGTAGATCCCGAAAACTGGGAATCCCGGAGACGGTTCCCATCTAAACAATTTTAACTGCATTTCATAGCGAAGAGTGAAGAATCAGTGTATAGAAGAATAGAATTTTCGGCAACCTGGGTCGACATGCCGAGCAGTCGAGAATAACCAGCTTGCAACGCACCGACCGTGCAACAGGCAAGAAATGGAATAATGAAACCCGAGACGAGTGTCTACGGAACCACAGTTGTTGAATGATACACCAACGGTATACCAACCGACAAGGGAACTACAACGTAGTGCCCAAACAAGAGACAAGTCTGAGTGACCACGACAAATGCGTGGAACGGGCTACGAAGAGGAAACAATACTAAGTAAAAAGGGGTCTCCAAGAATGGGAGACACCCCAGTTAATAATTATCATGTGAATACAGTGAGAAGTCGCCCAGAGGGTTAATTGTCAAGAATGTAGGATCAAGTGAGGGCCAACAAGGCCACTGATGACGGTATGGGTAAAAAAAAAACAATACCACAACCGGTATGTGTTGAACCGATAGCCAGTTAGCATGGCGCACTTGCCATGGCAAGTGCTGCTATAACAGGGCTGTTCGGGGAAGTTTTAACAACTACAAGTACTTGGTAAAGTACCACGAAGTTAAGTGCGATCATTATAACTGTGGAAGGGCTTAACAGCCTAACCCTTGTAATTAGAAGTACACCAGTCAGCAAGAAGCTAGATTTGGTTAAGGCAAGAAGACGTTGTGAACCACGAGAATTTTTCTTTCAAACCCAGATTTATTCAAACTCTTTTCTTTTCAAAACCAAATTTTCTTTCCAACCCATACTCATTTTCTACCTTCTTAAAAAAAAAACCAAACCAGAGGACCTACACCGGCCTCAGTGCCACACGGTAGGTAAGTTATACCCAATTTACTTTTGAATAACCGGAAAGGAAACCGGTAAACCCAAGGGTAACAACCCGAGGGAATGGATCGAGTTCATGGTAATACAACAGTGGATAGACTTTCCCTTGATTAAGTTCGGGAAGCATAGAATGCATATTGTCACGGGACAAATAAGGGAGTTGACAACAGAATACTTCACCTAGGCGTGTGACAGACACTACGAGTGTACCAAATGTAATGTGGGACGACCACACTCCGTGAGGAGCTTGTGGGCCTGACAGACCTACTTATGGGTTAGTTGGATAAGTAGCAATGTATCAGCATGGTACCCCACATATGTATACAAGTAGAGTCCGGAACACGGGAAGTAGTCAACTCCATACTACGGTCAGCAGTAAAAGTCAAGCAAGAGCAACGGATTACCAGGAATGGTGGAAGTAAAGGAACTCAGTTAAGTTAACGAGACTAAAGGAATTAGTGAATTCCTTTCAAGGAAATGTTTAAGAGTCAGGAGGTGCGAAGTGCGCTAACCATAATGTAAAGACATCACATATGTCTTAAGGATCCTCAGGGATAAACATGATAGTTGGAACGGTGACCCAGCCTGTACATGGCAAGTAAATGCCTAATGTGGACACATTAGTGTGCAACGAACGGGATGAAACTCCCAGAATGAGTACCTACACTACCAGGAAATGTTGATCTTCACAGGAGAAGATAATAAGCTAGTTAAGAACGCAAACGGCATGGCTAACTGAGTATACCAATAAGTGTGAACCTGAGGTAATGGCATAACTTAGCAACACCCATGAGCCATCCTTGAAGGGTGTTCGCATCAACAAGTGTTGCACGAAATCACATGATAGAAGCACAAGGGTTGAAACTAACACCCAATTTAGACATAAGTTGTCAGGAGACGGATTGACAATCCTAAGGGGCATCCCATGAAAGGAAACGTGATGCAACGACCCTGTCATGGAGCCCAATACAACCTCTAACCATGTAATGTTGTACGGACAAATAAATGTGTGTGAACCGTCCACAATGGACAGAGCTCTAAGCAGTAAGGCTCATGAGCCAAAAAAAACGTGTTACGTAAATTAGATTGATTGTAGAAGTTACGTTTATAAGTGAATAAAAGTGGTAAACGAACCACTGCATTAAGAGTGGGGATACCTCTCGATACTGTGAAACCGCTGGAGCGGTAGTTATGTGAACCAAGCTCAAGAAATATGTTAAGGATGGACAATATTATTATTATTTGAGAGCAGTTAGTTTAGTAGTATGTGTGTATAAAGTGAAGCACCGAGCTGAATAATGCCGGCTTGTGACTCGAATGATCAATGCTCAAGGAGCATTCAGTAGTCATCCAAATGAATGATGAACCATAATATGAATGATGTAAGTATATGTGTGGAAGTTAATGTGACAGTAAATACCATGTAAGTTAGTGTTATACAATAAGCACGGTGCGCAGTAAGCGACCGTTGTATAAGTGTTGTTGAATAATAATGTGGCAGATAAGACCAGTTATGAGTTAAACTCAGTGGAGATGCATAGTAAGTGATACCAAACAAACTAGGCAGTAAGCCAGTGGCCAGTATTACGAGATCAGAATCTCAATGAAACACAGTGTGAATTCCGTTGCGAATCGCATGAGAGATTTGCTGTCAAGAGTTTACGCCTCTGCACTCTGTATGACTGAGTGTTTTGGTATTGCACTTGCGCAGTAATGATCAAGTGGGATAGCTAGGAATTGGAAACATGTTAATTGTGGA